>CM053565.1:3974951-4049254 GCA_028646485.1 Cryptoprocta ferox
GTTCCGCTTTCTTTATCTGAGCGAGAAAGGAATCCTTGGGGAGTGTCCATTTTGCATATGCTGTTCTCAACCTGTAGCACCCTTCCGCCAAGATGGGGTTTCTTGGTATCACTCTGTCCACCATGCTGTCCACTGTTCCAGCTGTGCCCCCCACCTCCCCACTCCTCTGCCAGGAGGCTAGTGCTGTTCGTTCTGGCTGTACTGGTCTCCCCAGGGGCTCCCCTGGCCTCCTGATCTCCGTGCCTCCAGCAGGCTCAGTGCCAGGCACCCAGTGGCACTCGTCCCATGAGGATTCCCACCTCCAGGCCCCTTCTCCAGCCCCTCCTGGCTTCTGCACTGACGTCCAGGCTCGACAAATACCCGGCGGCTGCTTCCCCAGACTCGTGATTTCACCTACTGGCCAGTCCCTTGGGAGCCCTGCATTCTCCACTAACCGATTCTGCCTTTGAGGGCTCACCCCAGCCCCCAGGGACTCTCCCCACACATCCTGCAGCCCTACCCAGCCAGCCCTCGGCCCTGAGGTCCCCAGGCACAAAGGGCCTGATCTCCGATCCTGCTCTTGCCCTTGACCGCAAGAATGCAGGCCCTTCCCTCACTTGCCTTTTAGCAGCTGAGCCCACGCTGTCGTGTTGAAAACGGGCACAGAGGTAACACTCAGCCATCTAGCCGCTAAAGCAAATGCACAAGCATTACCCCCTTGGGCGATTGCTTTCACTTCTCCTGCTCACCTGGGATGTGGGGAGAGCACCTCCCCCTTCACAGAGCTGTCAGGGGAAGGGGCGACTAGTGGGTGCTCAACAAATGGTCCTGTGCCCACACAGGGCAGCCCCTGGCAGGTCACCAGATGGGAGTTGTCCGAAAGCCCCTCAGGCACTAGAGATTTCCTAAGGCACAGGATGAGCCTGACACACCCAAGGCGGTCCCAGCTGATGATTCTGTTTGTCCCCTGGGTCTGGCTCAACCCTCCCTTTCCCCAGAGGGAAAAGCAAAGCCCCGGCGCTTGCTAACAACAGCCTAAGAATCCACCAGCCTCACCCTCACCCCGAAACACAGCCGGCTGCCTCCCGGACAAACACACAAGTGCCAAATTTCCACATCAGTTATTTCCTGGAAAAGTGCGGTCACCAGAGGAACTCGGGAAGAGGAATCTCTCAGGGCCGCTTTTGAGCCACTGACAGGGAGACCGTGGGTCTTCCAAAGAGGCGAGTGCACCTGCCGTGTTTCACTGCTGGATCTCAGCACAGACGTGAGGGACACACCTGAGCTTTCCCTGCACAGAGGTTTCTCAAAACACAGGACCAAGAGGGTCCTGGCACCTCCTCTTCTGATCAGGCCCTGAAATCTCTTTCAGCCTAAATTTTGCTGGAATGTTCCTAATCCATTCCAGGGGGGTGATTCTGTCCTTCTCCTCTGGACCTGGAAAAAGGCTCTACGAATCCAGCCTCTTGCTCTGATCAGATTTCCACAGGATAGTTGTCAGCGAACTCATCCATTACCGTTTCACCCCATCCATCCATCTTTCTTTCCTTCTCTTTCTCTCTCTTTCTCTTTCTTTGGGTCCCAGGAAGCAATTTCTCTCCAAACTTGCTACTTTGTTCGTTGCAAAGTAGGCCAGGGGTCAAATTATAAATAAATGCAGTCTCCCGGATCTGGGGAGGTGTTTCAGCAGAACCTTTTAGTATAGATTTCCACGGTTGTGGGTAACAGCCTGTTTAAGTCCAGACAACAATCGTCCGTCAGGCGGCCTCGTAGGAAAGGGGAGAGCCTATAAGGTCACCCCTCCCCACCCCACCCCCGCCCCCGACCAAAGGACTTTAGAAACTTCGGAGGCCACTCTGGCTGTGACCATGAGCTCAGCGATTAGAGGACGAGGAGGCCTCCCAACTGTCACCCAGACAATAAACAGCCAGTCGACTTGGCTCAGCAGGTCCTGTGCGGCCCTGGGGACAGGCCAGAACCCCAGGAGCAGGCCACTTTTAGGTTCTGGACCTTGGCCTGGAGGCGCTGGACCAGGCGACGGACCCCAGGATCGGGCGGACGGCTCGGCTGCCCGGCAAGGGGGCGGCCCCCAGGCGGCACGGCCGTCCACGGGTCGGCAGGCTCCGGGCTCCGGGGCCCACCCGATGCCGCTGTTCCGGATGCCCATCCTCCGTGCGTCGTGCCGAGCCCGCCGGCCCCCGCAGCCCGCGGCCGGCGCCCCGCCACCGCCGGGAGCGCGCCCGCCCGCTCCAGAACTCAACACACGCAACAAGTTCTCCTTCCCCGGCGCGGCCGCGCTGTGCTCGCGAGGCCCGGCACGGGGGGCGCTCCGAGGGCGAGCCCCGCGCTGCCCGGCCCGGAGGGGCGCCCGCTGGCTCCGCCGCCCCCAGCGTCGGGCGCGCAGCGGCGGCCCCCTGCTCCCCGGCCCGCCCCGCGGCGCCCCCTCGGACGGGGAGCGGCTCGGGCATCCCCGGCGCGGGCAACAGGTACGCGAGCGCGCCCGGCCCCGCGACCCCGGCCCTCGCCCCTCACCTCCAGCAACTGCACGTAGCTCGCGGGGAACCAGCCGCGGAGCCCGTCCTCCTTCTCGCCTTCCCACCAGCCGCCGTCCGGGACCTGCAGCAGCGTGATGAGCTCGCCCGCGGCGAAGCGCAGCCCCTGGCCGTGCCGCTCCCCGGAGAAGGGGTACAGGGTCCGGCAGCGGGCGCCGGACATGGCCTTGGCGCCGGGGTTCACAGCGCAGCCTGCATCCCCGCCGAGCCCCGCGGGCTGGGCAGCGCCTCCGCGGGGTCCCAGGCGCCCGGCGCTCCGGGCTCCCGCGCTCTGGGCGCGCGCCGTCTCGGGGGGTGCGCGGGGGGTCCCCGGCCGGGCGGGGGGACGCGCGCGGCGCGCAGGGCAGCGGAGACTCGCAGGCTTCGCGGAGCAGGCGGCGACGCCCCCGGGCCGGGCGGCTCGCAGACCCAGCGCGGGCCGGGGGGGCGGGGCTCAGGGGGAGGAGGAGACCCAGGCGCCGCGGGCTCCGGAGACAACTTCCCGGGGACGCGGCGCGCGGGCTGGGGCCGCCGGGGCCGGCCGGAGCGGGGGCCGCCCGCGCGCGCGGAAAGGCGCAGCTCCCGGGGGAGGCGGGATCCGGGGCATCGCCGGGGGCCCGGCTGCGCGGCGCGGGAGCGGCCGGGCGGTCCGCGGAGAGGGGCCGGCGGCCGGGGTGGCCGCGCCGGGGCTCGCGCGGAGGCGAGGGGGCGGGGCGGGGGCTGGACCAGGGCGGCCACGCCCGCCGGGGGCTGGGCGCTCCCTCGCCGAGGGGGCAGGTCGCTGGGGAGGGGTCTCCCCGCGCTCGTCCCCGCCGCCCGCGGCGGCTGCGACTCGCTACGCCCTTCCGCGCGGGCTTCGGTAGGTCCGGCGGCCGCGGGCGGCGGGCCCCGCGCTCCCCGGGAGGGAGTGTGTCGGCGGCCGCCGCTGTCGGCGTTGATCCTGGGGTTGAACTTGACTCACCGGAAACTGAACAATGGGTGAAAGACAGGTTTGAAGCCTGGCGCCCGGGCCGGGAGGCCGGGTGGCGGTGTGTTAACACTGCAAGGACCGAGTTGGGAGCCGGTCGAATTGGAAGCCGATGAGGAGACGTGGAGGAAGGGGGAAAGGTGAGAGGGACCGCCCACCCCCCCCCACCAAGGGTACCAGTCCTCCTGAAAACCAGGTGGGCTGGGCGGAGAGGTCTACACTCCTTTATTCACTCAACAAATAGTGGGAAGTTGCCACGTCCCATGCAATCACCCGAAGATCATCTGCACTCGAGCCTGTTCTCCAGGGACCGGAGGTCCTGTGCTGAAGAAATGACCTTGAAGCGAGGGTTTAGCAGTCAAAGAAAGCTGGATTTCTTCCTTAGCCGGCTGTAAAGGAGAACTTAAATTCTATTTCCTAAACTGTAGGACCATTTAATCTGTCTGTATGCTAATTGCCTCCCCTTAGATCCAGCTCAAGAACCTTCCTTGGCTCCCTGTTGCCTATTAAATTAAGTACCGACTTCTCAGCCTCTGCACTTCAGACTCTCTACACTTCCACCCCGGCCTCATCTGTCCTGATGTTTGCCTGCATAACCCCTCACAAAACCACTCAGACCGGGCTTAGGAGCCTTAAGATCTTGCACATCTTTCTTGGCTTTGAATCGGTAGTTCTCAATCCTGGTTGCAGGTTAGAATCACCTGAGTAACTTTTTATTTTATTTATTTTTTTAATGTTTATTTATTTCTTTGAAGAGAGAGAACGCGAGCTGGGGAAGGGCAGGGAGACAGAAGGAGAGAGAGAATCCCAAGCAGGCTCCAAGCTGTCAGTGCAGAGCCTGACTTGGAGCTCCATCCCATGAACCGTATCGGACGCTTAAGCAGCTGAACCACCCAGGCACCCCCTGAGTAACTTTTTAAAATGCTCGTGCCCAGGCCTCCCTAGTTTTGGAAAATCGCTGTTGAGCCGTAGTCTGCCTTTAAGCCATTTAACCTTGAGCAGCCTCCGTCTGGCCTCTGGCCACGGGCAAGCTGACAAGTGCAGGTTGCTAATAATGCTCCATCGATTGCAAATTCACAAACCCTTGCTTGGCTAGAAACATGGAGGAAAAAACTCTTGACCGCAGTCCCCACTAAGAGTCCCTTAAAACAGAACTACAACATTTGATATGGCCAACAGTCATTTAGAGTAACTGACCTAATCAGTTAAAAGGGCCTCAAATTCCAATGTGTGACTATTCACAGACTGACCTCAAGTTTCATATCTGATGATAAGGCCCAGCTCAAGTTAGGACAGCAGGTCCGGAGCCTTCTTGCAAGTCCGAAACTTCCGGGGTGCCTGTGAGCAACCTGTAACCCAGTTTGGACATTGAGAAACTTCAGCCTATGCAGTATCCCATACTCCCCACTCCAAGTGACCTGCCCCAGACAGTTCTCAACACCAAAATTGATAATGGCTGTGAGGGTCTTCCGTCCGTCCATTTCAGTCCTGTGCTCCTGGGAGCTGCTGTGGTTATTGTCTCCAGTCCACAGGCAGAGAAACAAAGCTCAGAGGGGATGACTTCCCTACCATCAGAAAGCCGGTCACAGCAGAACCAGGCTTGGAACTCAGATCTGGCTTCTTTTTTTCTTTTTTTTTTAACATTTTATTTTATTTTTTTGAGAGACAGAAAGGGACAGGGCACAAGCAGGGGTGGGGCAGAGAGGGAGGGAGACACAGAATCCAAAGCAGGCTCCTGGCTCTGAGCTGTCAGCACAGATGTGGGGCTGGAACCCACGAACGGGAGATCATGATCTGAGCCGAAGTCAGATGCTTAACCGACTGAGCCACTCAGGGGCCCCCAGATCTGGCTTCCTGTACATTGGGTGCTGTTTCTTCTTGTCTGCTCTGCCAGAGGCAGGAGGCAGGTGTATCCTTGCGGCCCAGCTACAAATAGCATCTCAAGAAAAGACTGTGGTTGAAACCCAATGTCGGTCTGTGTAGAATTGACTGGACCAGCAGTTGGTGGATGGAACTCCTTTCCCTGATCCCTTATTAAAGACATAATGTCAACAACACCTAACGCTCTAACACCTTCGGGCATCTTTCCCCATCTGTGATTGGAGTCTGAATCCAGTAGCTGGAATCTGGGTCTTGAAAGGGTTAAATGTAGTTAGTGGCTCACCGTGTGGGCTCTGGACTCCCCCTATTCAAACCTCAGTTCTGCCACTTTCTCGCTGTGTGCCTTTGGGCGATTTACTTAACCTCTCTGGGCTTCATTTTCCTCATCGTTAGAAGATGCCAGTAGCATTTATATCATAGTTATTAAGAAGATTAAATAAGTAAAAATGTAAACTATGGTGAGCAATATCTAGCATATTGAGGATTCAGATATTAGCAATTATTATCGATCCAGTCCAATGGTCCTGGTTGTTTATTATCTAACACTTCCTTTTGAACTAAGATTTCCAAGGCAATAATAAGTGGGAACTTGTATCTTTGGGATGCCAAAAAATTTTTAAAAACACCGTCTGGGGTTCGGTTTTCCCACAAGATCTTGAAGGAAAGATGAGTTTCTCCTTCATCTATTCCCGTCCCCTTGTCTTCCTCCTCCCCTGATCTTCTATTACTATCTTGAACTTTTATTTGACTCTTTGATTATTTACCTTCTTTTCTCACTAAGTCTTATCTCACAGAGTAGACTCTTAGTAACTCAGGGGAGGGATAGCATGTGTGTTTTAATTTCCATCTTTACCTCTTAGAGGCTAACCTCCGAGCCTTGCAAAAGGTAGGCATTCGGTACTTCCTGAATTCATTTTGCAATATGAGCAGGTTTGAGCCCCGGCTCGTATTCAGATTTTCCATATTGCCAAGTTACTCCATAAACACATGGGTTAGAACATCTGGATTAGGCTATAAACTCCTAAAAGCAGGCTTCCGTCTCTCTTTCTTAGCTTTCCCTCGACACTGTGCACTTACTTGATCACGATGGGCTGGTAGGTATTTCTATTCTATCCAAGACAGTCACACATGCCTTTCCATCATCAGCCTATGGATGGCAGAGAACTATCAGGGTTTCAGTTTCTTAAAAAGTTAAACATAAATTTGTCACATGACCCAGCAATTCCCTCCCAGGTATCTACCTACAAGAAATCAAAACAAACAGCCACATAAAAACTTGCAGGGAGGGAGGGGGGCCTGGGTGGCTCAGTCTGTTAAGTGTCTGACTTCAGCTCTGGTCAAGATCTCACCATTTGTGAGTTCGAGCCCCATGTCGTGTCCAGCTCTGTGCTGACAGATAGGAGCCTGGAGCCTGCTTCCGATTCTGTGTCTTCCCCTCTCTCTCTCTGCCCCTCCCCCGCTCACACTCTGTCTCTCTGTCTCTCAGAAATAAATAAACATCAAAAAGAAATTTTAAAAAAATCTTGCAGAGAGTGTTCATAGCATCACTGTTTAGAATAGCCAAAAGGTGGAAATAATGTAAATGTGCATCAATTGATGAGTAGAGAGACGAGATGTGGCGTCCCATACAGTGGAGTATTCACTGGGCCAAGAAAGGACTGGAGAACTGATACATGCTACACCGTGGAGGAACCCCAGAGACGTTAGACTAAATGAAAGAAAGCCAAGTATGAGGGGCGCCTGGGTGGCTCAGTCAGTTAAGCATCTGAGTCTTGATCTCAGCTCAGATCTCACAATTCATGAGATGGAGCCCTGGGAGGAGCCTGCTTGGGATTCCTTCTCTCTCTCCCTCTCTTTCAATTTCCCTCGCTGCCCCTCCCCTACTCGTTCTCGATAAATAAATAAATTAATTAAATAAATAAATAAATAAGAAACCAGATACCAAAGTCTGCATGTTGTATGATCGCATTTATAAGAAAACTCCAGAAGGGGCAAATCTATAAGAGACCGTAAATAGATTAGTGGTTGCCTGGGGCTGGGGGTGGAAAGAGGGAATAAATAAATGGGCACAAGGTTTCTTTTGGGGGTGATGACAAGGTTCTAGAATTTACTTGTGGTAATGGTTGCACAACTCAGGAACTCATTGAATTGTACGCTTAAAACAAGTAAAAGTTTTGGTATGTAAATTATACTTCAATAAAGCTGTTACATAAACCAAAATGTAAACAAGAATATATAAAAGCCTCATTCATTCCACAAGGGTCCCCCGCCTCCCTTTCCTTGCTCATTTATTCAACAGGAACCTGAACTGAATGGTTAAGCACAGACGAGGAAATGGACAATGTGCTGGGCTTGGGGCTAGAGAGATAAACGTGCAGGATAAATAAAGAATTCCTGTAGGTCAGTAAGAAAAATATGGGTGACTCTGTGGAAAAAAAGGCAAAAGACTTGAACAGACATCTCACAAAAGATACCCAACTGGCCAACAACACATCAAAAGGTGCTCAACCTCATTGACCATCAAGAAAAGCAAACGGAAATCATACGGAGGTGGAGGCCGCCCCTGGCTGGCTCAGTTGGTAGAGCATGTGACTCCTGATCTTAGGGTTGTGAGTTCAAGGTCGATGTGGGGCATGGAGCCTACTTTAAAATAAATAAATAAACTGTAAAAAAGAAGCGAAGTGTATAAAATTCATGGCAAACGTAAAAACAAAATAGAAAACGCCACATATTGGGGCACCTGGGTGGCTCAGTCGGTTAGGTGTCCAAATTTGGCTCAGATCATGATCTCACGGTTCAGGAGTTCAAGCCCCGTGTCGGGCTCTGTGCTGACAGCTCAGAGCCTGGAGCCTGGTTTGGATTCTGTCTCCCTCTCTCTCTGCCTTCCCTTATTCATTCTCTCTCTCAAAAATAAATAAACATTTAAAAATTGAAAAAAAAAAAAAAGAAATAAGAGAAATGTTCTGGGGCTATAGATGAGAGAGGGGAGGGAGGACCCGGCTGGTCTTTCTCCCAGCCAAGCCCCCTCCCCGTCTCATCCACAGAGAGGCCCAACCCTGAGTCCCCAGAGAAATCTGGAAGAGAAGCAGGGAGGGCAGGAAAGAGAAAGAGGAGGGGAGAAGAAAAGAGGGGCTTCAGAGAACCTAAGTACGTTATAGGGGACCCAAAATCACATTCAGAAATAGAAGTGCATCTTTTTACTGGTCTTGGCGGGTGGGAGGAGAAAGGACGTTCTGCCCCATTCCCTCCGGCCCCTGGAGGCAGCAGAGATGTCTGGAAATAAGACTGCCCTTTTGGGTGTAAATAACAACAAAACATCCACTGAGGAGCCCAGCCGGGAGATGGGCAAAGTGACAGGAAAGGACTGGAAAGAGAAGGTCTCCGGGGCCAGGACCCGCCTCTGGCTTGAAGGTTGCTGTTAACATATCCAAAGCTTGGCTGGTCTTTTGAGTCCTAGCCTAGTATCTTTTCTTACCCCCAAGGCCAGCCAAACAGACCCTAAGTTCTTTCCCCCCAACAGCATGCCTGAAGCCAGGGTTTTCATCCCTAAGTTGTGTCCCTCTTATGAAAGTGTGAAAATAGTTCTGGAATGTTCCTTCCAAGTAGCTCAGGTTGACCCAAATCCCCGGAGACTCTTGAGCCTTGCCAAAACGCGCACACGGGTTGCACACGATTTGCTGGCCGAGGAAGACTGTCAGGACTAGCACGTTTCTTTCCCAGAACAAAACCCCACCACGACTCCCCATTCTTTTGAAGACTAAAAATAAATCCGGAATTAATCACAACGGAAAAGGAACAGTCTCTTCTATGACTATAATTAGTTCTCCGTTTATTAACGAAGACTCCAATCACTAGGCTTGTCCGAGTCCCACATTTTTGCTTACTAATTACGTACCCTAGAGCAAGTGGCTTCACCTCTGGAAACTTCTCTGCAGAGCTCTGTAGTCTGCAAAGCAGAGGCGGTGACACCTGATTCGTGAGACCGGGGGGAAGGAGCAGTCACAGTGGGCCACCTGGGGAATGTTCCTGGTCAGGGCTCCAGCCCCACCCGCCCGCTCAGGGCTGGGCTCAGACCGAAGAGATTTCGCTTCTAGAAGGTTTGAGGACCCAGCAGAGTGGTTTGTGAGAACTTCTAGACCTTCTCCTAAGGAGGTATCCTAAGGCTTATTTGCTCTCTAGCCTAATAAAAAATTCCTGCTAGAGCCTTCCAGAACAACCACAGTGAGGAAATAGAATGCTGGTTTTACATTCCTCTTGACTTCCTGGCAGGATCTCCCAGTCAGGCAAAGGAGGCTTTCCCGAGCGGTTCTCATGGTCGCCTGAAGGTCACCTGAAGGTCATGCCTTCCACTCGGACCCATAGGGCATCCTGAAGACGGGGTGACGTGCCTTCACGAGAACCTTCCAGCCAACGGCCCTTCAAAGCTGCCCCTCCCAGCAAACACCTTGAGTGACCCTCTAGGGAATGAAAGGGCACGTGACGGGGATCCTCTCTGGTTATTCAAGGTTGATTGTGATGATGTAGGAGAGAGTTCAGGTGTCCTAGAGCCCAAGATCCAGACCCTTCAGGAATCCAGAAATCCGCGAGAACTGGGCAAAAGGAATTTGGAAGACGCAAGGCAAGAAACGCGTTCGATGCTAACTGCCGAAGTTGGGCTACCTCAACAGTGGGGGTTCATTATCCTATTTTCCCGACTTTTTATAGGCGTGGCATATGCACCTATGCCAACTCGGTATGCCTGACTCTTTTTTTTTGAAATGTTTATTTTTGAGAGAGAGAGAGATCGAGGGAGGGGCAGAGAGAGGGGGAGACACAGAATCCGAAGCAGGTTCCAGGCTCCGAGCTGTCAGCACAGAGCCCGACGCGGGGCTCGAACTCATGAATTGGGAGATCATGACCTGAGCCGAAGTCGGACGCTCAACCGACTGAGCCACCCAGGCCCCCTCGGTATGCCTGACTCTTTAGGCAAGTCCTCCAGAACCTCAGAAGAGCCTACTCACCGGTGGTTTTCAAATAATTCTAACAAATGAGTTTTTTTAATCCAGTTTCCCAGTTTACAGAAAACTTGACAGCAGCAGGAAGAGCCTCCGGACAGTTTGAAAATGGGAGCATAGGGACCCGGAAGAATCACTTCGAAAAAGACTCCAGAAAGTAAAATGTATCTTAGCTCAGGGCCGGTTGTTGGTATTAGACTGAGCCATACAACGATTATGCCAGATCCTTTTTGGTCTCTACAAATACCAGTATTTTGGCTTGGTTTGTTTTCAAATGTTTACTTATTTATTTATTTTGAGAGAGGGAGAGAGTGGGTGTGAGCTGGGGAAGGACAGAGAGAGAGGGAGGGAGGGAGAGAATCCCAAGCAGGCTCCGTGTTATCAGTGCAGAGCCCGACGTGAGGCTCGAACTCACCAACCGTGAGATGGTGACCTGAGCTGAAATCAAGAGTCGGACGCTCAACTGACTGAGACACCCAGGTGCTCCTACAAATACCAGTTTGAACTTCATAGATTCAGTGTAGCATCCGCCATCCAGGACCCCCTCCCCCCCCAGGAGGTAAAGCAGGTGTAGAAAGGTCTCTGCTCCCCTGAGCCTCCCCCATTCCTTACAGACAGGCCAGTCTTAAAGCTGTGCGTTAGGTTCTCCCAGGCCCTCTGAGAGCTTGTGACAAATTCAGAGGCTTGGGACCAACTCTGGAGACGTGGGCTGAGGAGTTCTGGGGTGTGTGCGTTAAATCCCGGGGCGGTTCCCACACGCATGCCTGTACCTGGCATGTCCTCCGCATGCTACAGTGCTCCCTACCCTTTGTTACACGTGGGGTCGCCTGGAAATCTAGAAAGTCCTAATGGCCAGGTTGTACTCCATATATGTTCCATCGGAACGTGTGGGGTGGGAGCGAGGCCACAGCCTCCCTTACTTATCTCCAGGTACAGGGGCACCTGGGGGGCTCAGTCGGTTGAGCGTCCCACTTGGGCTCAGGTCACGATCTCACGGTTCATGGGTTCGAGCCCCGCGTCGGGCTCTGTGCTGACAGCTCGGAGCCTGGAGCCTGCTTCCGATTCTGTGTCTCCCTCTCTCTGCCCCGCCCCTGCTCATGCTCTGTCTCTCTCGGTCTATCAAAAATAAATTAAAGTTAAAAAAAAATTTTTTTAAATCTCCAGGTACAGGGGTGTCCGGCTGGTTCGGTCAGTGAAGCATGGGATTCTTGATCTCCAGGTTGTAAGTTCAAGTCCCACGCTGGGTGTAGAGATTACTTAAAAATAATAATAAAATCTTAAAAAATAATGGGGCACCTGGGTGGCTCATTCGGTTAAGCATCCAGCTCTTGGTTTCAACTCAGCTCATGATCTCA
Source organism: Cryptoprocta ferox (assembly GCA_028646485.1). Classification (NCBI taxonomy): domain Eukaryota; kingdom Metazoa; phylum Chordata; class Mammalia; order Carnivora; family Eupleridae; genus Cryptoprocta; species Cryptoprocta ferox. Next base: position 3,986,659 of record CM053565.1, read on the forward strand.
CAGTCTGTGGGTTTGAGCTGACAGCTCAGAGCCCGCTTGGGATTCTCTCTCTCTCTCTCCCTCTCTCTCTCCCCTTCCCCCATTTGCACCCTCTCTCTCTCTCTCTCTCTCAAAGTAAGTAATAATAACAATAATAATAAACAGAAATAAAGATCTCCAGGCATCACCAAGTTTGGGGAACACAGATGCAGTGAAGGATGATAGGGTTTGCTGACCTCTTCCAAGGGCAGGGGTCGCCTGTAGCCCCAAACCGACCACATCACCAGGGAGTAGAAATAGCGGGGGGAGGGCAAAGAGCTGCCCGCTGCGGGGGGAAGGAGGGGCTCCGCTTAGGGCCTGGGTCCAGCTCCCCCCATTCCTGAGCTCTGCACTCGCTGGCTTTATCCCCCTGGCTGTCTGCCTCCGGAGACAGGACACCTGCTAACAGTCCCGTCTGTTTCCCAGGCAGCCTTGCTTTCTGATGCCCACTCCGTGAGGGACACACGCTCAGAGCCGCTTCCCCTGCCTGGGAGTGCAGCCCAGGACCCGCCAGGGAGCGTGTTGCCATGGGCACACTGCTCCCCAGTCCCCTTCTCCCACTGCAAAAGCCCCGTGAAAAATCAGCATTCACAGGGCTTTCTAGGCTGCCCGGACGTCTCCGCAGCAGGGGGAGGTGGGTGATTTTCCCCCTCAGTGCTTTCGGAAGATTTGCAGGGCGGCGGCGGGGGGGGGGGGGGAGCTCAGCAGCCTCAAAACAAAACCCAAATTTTCCCAACCTACACTAAGGAAATCTCCTTCCTTACAGCAAGGATTATCGACTCTAATTGTTGTCATGAGGCTTGTCAAGAGGAAAGGAGAAGGAGCCATTTCTTTAACATTTTTTATGTTTATTTATTTTTGAGACAGAGACAGAGTGCAAGTGGGGAGGGGCAGAGAGAAAGGGAGACACAGAATCCGAAGCAGCTCCAGGCTCTAAGCTGTTAGCGCAGAGCCCGATACTGGACTCGAACCCACGAACCACAAGATCATGACCTGAACCAAAGTCAGACACTTAACCAACTGACCCACCCAGTCGCCCTGATTTTTTTAAATGTCTACTTATTTATTTATAAGAGGGAGACAGAGAGAGAGCAAGCAGGGGAGGGGCCGAGAGAGAGGGAGACACAGAATCCGAAGCAGTCTCCAGGCTCCGAGCTGTCAGCACAGAGCCCGACCCGGGGCTTGAACTCACAAGCTGCGAGATCATGATTTGAGTAAAGCCAGACTGAGCCCCCCAGGTGCCCCATGGAGCCATTTCCTCAGGGCAAGGACAAGGAGATAGGAGGGGACGGGTAGGGGCAGTGCAGAAAGGTGATGCTTAGAGAGAAAACAGCCGATGAAGAAAGGATGAGATTGAGAGCTGCGTGCAGCAGGGGTGGGTAACCTGATAAAGAAATCAGGGAAGGCAGCCAGGAGGAAGAGCTGGATCCAGGGAAGAAAAGGCTGATGAGGGAGAGAGTGCGAGGTGCCCCTTTGCCGTGGGACGAAGTGATGGCACAGCGTGGTGGCTGCACACAGCACTAAACCTAACCTCCCGGTCTCTGCGGGTCAGGGATCCAGGAGCAGGTGCTCTTGGCCTAGGGCGTCTCATGAGGTTGCAGACAAGGTGTCAGCAGGACCTGTATCATCCGAAGGCTTGACCGGGGCTGGAGGACCTGCTTCCGAGGTGGCTCTGTCACGTGGCTGGTGAGCTCCTGGAGACTGTTGGCAGGGGTCCCCTATTCCTCAACAAGGGGCGCCTTCCATCGGGGGCCTGGGCGGTCCCAGGACACGGCAGCTGGTGTCCCCCAGAGCCAGCAAGACAGAGCTGCCCTCTCCTTAATGACCAAGCTTCAGAAGTTACTCATCTCAGGTCTGCATTATCTTCTTGGTTGCATAGTCAGCCCTGCATGGGGCTTATTTATTTGTTTAAAAAAATTTTTTAATGTTTATTTAAACATTTGAGAGAGAGAGAGAGACAGAACATGAGCAGGGGAGGGGCAGAGAGAGAGAGGCAGACACAGAATCCAAAGCAGGTTCCAGGCTCTGAGCTGTCAGCACAGAGCCGGACACGGGGCTTGAACCCACGAACCGTGAGATCATGACCTGAGCCAAAATCAGACGCTTAACCGACTGAGCCACTGAGGCGCCCCTATCAGTATACTTTTAAACATAAGTAACAGAAAAGCCAACTTAAAAAAAAAATAAAAGAAGAAGAAAGGAAACAAGAATAATGTATTGATTCACATAAATGAAGGGTGCAGGGGTGCAAGCTTCAGGTACGGCTGGACCCAGGGTCTCAAACAATATTGTGACCTCTCTCTCTGTCTTCACTCTGGTTTCTTCTGATTCGGTGTAACTCTGGGGGAGCTTTACTCTCATAAAGCTCTCTCGTTAGCCTGGCACCTGCCAGGCTCGTTACCTTGGCACCCAGAAGCACCAGTTGCACTGACGACCGGCTTCAGCCTGGGTGTAGTTGGTCACTCTTCCAGCATTGGAAATAAAGGTTTGGAGCCTGACTCTCTCTCTGACCCCTTCCTTGAGCATTCACTGTGGCCAAGGAGATAACGCGGATTGGCTTCATCTGGAATGTACGGCCACCGCTAGAAAAGAAGGAGGCTCCTGGCTCACCTCCACGCAACAATTCCGAACAAGTTTTACCAAAGGGCGGTCCTGGCGACTCGAGCCAGAAAAAGAAAGACGATGCTGGGCAGGTCAAAAACCACAGCAGCCCACCAGCCCCAGGCCAGCATTCCACTGACCGCAGGGACAGGGGGCCTCCTGGAGCCTCGGAGTGACACCGCCAATTAGATCAGTGCCGAGGGACAGAGGTAAAGGGGGTCCACGTGACCGCTCACCTGGGTGAGGTCACAGGCTTGCTTTTCCCCACGCGTGGCTGGCGGATCCTCGGATCGTAGGCTGGTGATCCACGCTTAGCGCTTTCAGAATTAAAACAAAAAGCAGAATATTGCTTTCGGATGACTTTTCTCAGTAGCAGAAACAACGTATGTACTGAAAGAATCTATTCATCTACCAGGGATTTCCCAGCAGAGATGTTTGAAGGGCTGCCCCTATGCCTGACGCCTTGTGACGAAACAATGTTTAAACAAACGGGGGCAGGGCGGGGAGTGGGGGGAAAGGACGCAAATCCAGGACTGGCCTCTTCTAGAACTTCCCTGTCAGTATCTACTCCCAGGCTTACGGGACTAGCCTGACTCCCCTTTTTGGAGCGGGAGGCCTCCCCCTACCCACCCCGCCCAGCTGTGCCCATTTTGTGAGATGTAATTTTTGAGATGAAAGTCCGAAACCGGTTAATAATCGGCATATTCTTCTCCAGGTGGGGGACTTACCAATTCTACCACCTCCCATCTCTCAGCCTCAGAAAATCCCCGCACCCCCTCTTACACAGACACGCCTGCTTCACCTACGTGGTCCTCTGTCCAGAGGCAGAGACAAGAGAAAAACAGGAAAACGCAGAGAACAGCAACTCTGGTTTGGGCTGTTAGCTAGCTTCTGCTTCCAGCTCCAGCTCCCTGCTAGCACCCTCCATGGCTCCCTCCTCCCCCTTTAAGGGTCTTTATCTGCATGTCAGTAACTCTACCAAGAATCATTTAAGATTCTGCTAAATTCTGCATTTTAAAATCTGGCTCTGTGAAAATTTGCAGGAGAAACGGCTTCTATTTTTAAAGGGGCTGATTCTTTCCTTTTTTTTTTTTTTTCTGATCGTTTTCAAGTGAAATTTGAACTTAACAAAGCAGTTTTGAAAACCCAGCTGCACGATGGATGCCTCCCAAGGGGTATGTGGAACTGGGTCAGTGTTTCACAAAGTGAGGGGCACTCCCGCTGGTGGTCCTGGGGCTCATTAGATAATTGTAGAGGACACAGGGATGAGCATTTAAAGGGACGTGAAGTTGGACATTTCCGTGGGTGTCGGACTTGCGATTTCAGGAATATCGTTGCCGATACAAGGTGAAGTAAATAGCTATGTTAGCTCAGAATTGATTGATTGCTATTTTTAGGTTTATTTATTTATTTATTTAGAGAGAGAGAGAGAGACAGAGTGTGTGAACAGGGGAGGGGAAAAGAGAGAGAGAGGGGGAGAGAGAGAATCCCAAGCAGGCCCCACGCTGTCAGTGCAGAACCCAGTTCAGGGCTCAGTCCATGAACCTGGAGATCACGACCTGAGCGGAAATCACGAGTCGGACGCTTCACCGACTGAGCCACCCAGGTGCCCCAGCTCAGAATTAATTTAAAGAAATGTTAGTGGGGTGCCTGGGTGGCTCAGTCGGTGAAGCGTCCGACTTCGGCTCAGGTCATGACCTCACAGTTCGTGGGTTCGACCCCCACGTCGGGCTCTGTGCTGACAGCTCAGAGCCTGGAGCCTGCTTTGGATTCTGTGTCTCCCTCTCTCTCTGCTCCTCCCCTGCTCACGCTTGGGCTCTCTCTGTCTCTCAAAGATGAACAAACGTTAAAAATTTTTTTTAAAGAAAGAAAAATGTTAGCAAACAATTATGGTATCGATACGTAGAACTGGCAAGAGTCACCGAGGGGACTCTGTTATTTCCCGTGGCCGCTGGGGGCAATCATGACCGGCTTGACTTACAGCAACACACTCTGGAGCGCGTTCTTGGAGCTGTGGAGCCCAGAAGTCCACAATCAGCTTTACGGGGCCGACATCAGTGTTGGCAAGGCCCCTGCTTCCCCCAAGGGCTGCACGGGAGAATCTGTTTCTTGCTTCTTCCAGCCTCTCTGGTGCCCGTTAATATTCCTTGGCAGGTGCTCACATCACTCCAATCCATGCATCGCTGGTCACATGGCTTCTCCTTCCTCTTCTGGGTGCAGTAAAATCTCCCTCTGCCTCCCTTTAAGAGGATACATGTGGTAGATAGCATTCCAGGTCCACCCAGAGAATCCAGAATGGTCTCTTTGTCTCAAGATCCTTAGGCGAATCACATCTGCAATTGTTTGTTTTGGCCACACAAGGTAACTTATTCACAAGTACTGGGATGAGGAGGATGTGGCTGTCTTGGGGGGAAGGGATTATTATTCAGCCTATCACCAGCGGGCAGGAGAAGGTTGGAAAGCACAGAGCAGGTTAGGAAGTAGGACTCATACTGGCAGAATTCACGCACCTGAGGGCATCCCCCCTGTTGTGGAGTGGATTTTGCCCTCTGCTCCCACCATCTCCTCACCAAAGATACCGGGAAGGACAATGGTCTCCAGGCCTTTGGGGAAGACAGGCTTGTGGGGTGACCCTGGACCCGTGCATTCACCACAACCTGAGACTCTTGGACACGGTTTAATTCGCTGGTGTCTAAATCGGTGATAGACAGCCGCCTTAGAAAAGGCGAAATTTAAATTGCCCAGGTTCAAACGAGTATGGTTTTACTCTGTGCAGATCACTACCTTGGGGCCCCAACTCAGATCGGCAGTGTATTTCTTTAATCTGCTTCTGAAACGTTAATCACTGAATGTTAATAAACAAAGGAATGATTCTTGATGTTCTTACGGGTTCCGTCTATTAAAGGGAACTGGGATTTTTCGTGATTTCACAAGGAAGCGTGAGATCTGTAAGGAGGCTAATGCGTCTTGCTTATGAAATTAATGAAGGCATCGTCTTATCGCATAATCGGTAAATTGGAAACGGGATTATCGAGAGTTTCAGGGAAAGGTGCCAGTAGCAACCTGGCGCCCAATCTGACTCGTGCATCCTGCGGTCGCTCTGACTACGGGGGCATCAGCATGTGATGTCTCCTTTGCCCCAAGCAGACAAGAGCAGACCAGAGGAGCCAGCGAGCTCTCGGGGAGAGACAGGGCAGTCTGCAGCTGGCAGGAAGAGGAACCCAGAGGAGCGGTCAGCTCTTGCTCAGAGGAAAGTCCCCGGAGCCTTGGCAGGGGACCTGGTCCAACACGCCCCTGAACGTGTGACCTGACCACCTTTCTTGGACACCCCTCTCCTGCGGGCTCACCAGGGTGAAGGAGGGATGCTGGCTTGGATCCACAGCGACGAATCTTGGTCACTTTCATGCTTTGGCCCCTGCTTCCTTGGGAGCCGGGTTCAGATCCCAGGGCTGGGCGGTCTTCTCCCTAAATGGGGTCTTTTTATATAAAAGACGCATTGTTCGAGAAGAGAGGAGGACTCTAGCCAAACAGAGCGGATCTTCTCAGGGAAAGAGGATGAGGTCATACAGAGGCTGGGGTCATAAGTTACAGAGACAAAGTGCTAATCAGAGCCGGTTAGAGACACAAGGGGAGGGACACCTTGCTGGTTTTATTCACAGGACCTTTCCCTCGTGACTATCAGTTAAAACCAATACAGGAGGTCTCAAAAAACTAAATCAAGGAAAAGAGAAGCTTAAAGTGAAAAGGATATACATTTTCTTATGATAAATGGGGATTGATCTTCCTATAAATGATGCATGAAGCATATAGAATTTGCCTCAAAATTTTCATAGATGTGCCCTAAACTGACCGCCGTGTGTATCATAAGCAACAATTAAATAGATTTATTTTCTGTCTTAGCATATTTGGAAAAAAAAAAAAAGAAAAGAAAAGGAACGCTCTCAAGTCCAGTGGGGTGACAGACTCAGGGCTCACAGACTGTAAAGGTCCCTTCTGGTCCTACAAGGCTGATTCGGTTCTGATTCACTTACACCCTCCTCGAGCTGGGAGGGGGGGGCGTTGAACATGGGCTCTGGCATTAGCCATGACTTTGAATCAAGTCCCACTCCTCAACAGCTGTTCAGCCATGGGTTCGTAACTGCTCTGGTGTCTTTCTAAAAATCACGATATGGGGCGCCTGGGTAGCTCAGTCGGTTGAGCGTACAGCTTCGGCTTGGGTCATGGTCTCGCGGTCCGTGGGTTCGAGCCCGGCGTCGGGCTCTGTGCTGACCGCTCAGAGCCTGGAGTCTGCTTCAGATTCTGTGTCTCCCTCTCTCTCTGCCCCTCCCCTGCTCGTGCTGTCTGTCTCTCAAAAAGAAATAAAAAACATTTAAAAAAATTAAAAAAATTTTTAAAAATCACGATACCACCTCCCTGGTGAGGCGGGTGGCAAAGACCAGACGGAAGGACATTGGGCAGTTTCCCGAGTCCAGCTGTTTTTGACAAGAGGGAGGTCCCCGGCTGTTGACTCACGGATCGCATACTCAAGCCCCCCCACCCCCCCAGTGTGCACTCCTCGAGAGCTTCCAGTCATGATTCCAAGTTGGGCTTTCCCGTGCCTTCCTTCCATCCCCGGCCTCGCCCACTCCTGCCTGGCCTTGGCAGGTGGACGCGGCACCAGGTGCATCAGGGCATCTGTGGTTTGACAGGCAGCGACCCAACCAGAGCAGCCAGAAAACTTTCAGTACAGGAAGGGCTCGGGAGAATTGCCAGGAGAAATCCAAAGAGCCTGGTCACACGGCCCCCAAGAGCCATGGACCACTCTGCCCATCACAGCGGAGGTCCTCCCTTTGGCACCTCCAGCCGCAGGTGCAGGTGCGTGGCCCTGGCTCCATCACTGTTTCCTGCCCAGGGATGGAGGGTGGAGAAGCACCAGGTGTGACAGGAAGGGAGAGGCCATGAGCTCCCCCTAGCGGCCATTGCCAGGCACCAGGACAAGGGCCAAGGGGGTCTCTCTCTCCCCCTTTCCACAGAGGGGTTAGCCACCCCCCAATCTTTGTAGGTAGCCCATGTCCCTGCAGTTTTGGGGTGGGGGGTCCCGGAAGAATACGGGCTCTGCAGGGCAACAGCTAGGAGGTGCTAGCAAATGCCAGACCCCAGTGTGACTGGGGAGCCATTACCTATCGGTAACCCATTGTTTGTTTGTTTTGCTTTTAAAGATTTTATTTTCAAGCCATCTCTACACCCAATGGTGGGGCTCGAACTCACAACCCTGAGAGCAAGAGTCACATCCTCCACCGACTGAACTAGCCAGGCGGCCCCTCTAGTCTCTGTTTCATTGCAGTTGCCCGAGGCCCCAGGCCAGACCTGCGCAGCTAACCCCTTCCTGAATTCCTGGCTCACACAAACCGTGAGTGATATGTGAAACGGCTACTGTTACTTTAAGCCACTGCATATCGGGGTGATTTTGTTACATAGCAAGGGAGCACTTCGATGGTTCTTGACCTCAAGGAACTGAAAGTCTAGTCGGAAAGCCAAGAAATGAGCGAATTTAACCAAGTTTATTAGTAGCAGCGGGTAATTTCCCACTTAGGTGAATAGACTAAATGCCCCCACCTAAGCTCCCCATCCTGCTGTCCTACCTGTCCTACCTGTTTTGATTGCCCCCCCATCCTTGATTCCCCAGCCCCTTCCCCCGTGCCTAATTTTGATTGGCCCCCAATCCTTGATTCCGCGCCCCCTAATTTTAATCATTCCCCTCAATCTTTGGCCCTTTTCCCCTCGCCTCTAATTTTGATTGCAGCCCCCCCCCATCCTTGATTCCACACCCCCTTTCTCTGCCCCTAATTTTGATAGGTCCCCCCCATCCTTGATCCCATGCCCCCTTGCCCCCTGCCCCTAATTTTGATTGGTTCTCCAAATCCTTGATTCCTGTGGTGTGTCTTCAATTCAGCGCAGGGCTGCAACTTGCCCTAACTCTCAACCTGCTGGAGCCCTAAATTAGCAAGCTGCCCAGTCTCCCCAACTTCACTTTGGATATACTGCAGGGAGTGGAGTCAAGGCTGTTTAGACCACAAATCCCTAGTCCCGGCTTCTGGTTCCTGGCAACAGGCGTCACATAAATTTTGTACCAAGAGACACATCCGCATAATTAGACCAAAGATATTGCAGACACAGACACATGCAAAGAGAGCAGGGCTGGGAGAAGGGTACCATTCATCAAAACCTCATCATAAATTCAAGTTGAAGGGCTGAAAAGAAACAAAACATGGACACTTCCCAAACCCAGCAGCTGGACCTCTCGCTGAAATCCCGAAATCGTTGCCGCTCAACTCAACATCTGGGAGAGAATAAAAAAATAATAAAGATTTAAAAAGAACAGACGCGGGGCAATTACCAATTGAAGTGCGGATCGGGAATATAAATTCTCTGAGAGCCCAAAGACAGAAATACACATTGGCACATGGGTCTTAGGACTGTGAATTTCACCCAGCTGTCGCCACTATTCTTGTTTATTGTGGCTAATATTTCGTTCGCAAATGCACTTTCTAAGCGATGAACATAATTACGTTTAGGTTGACACGACCTGAATTAGGGTTACTGCATTTTTACGGACTCAACATTGGCCGGTGGAGGGACGTGTCTGGGGCTGGATTCTGGGGCTGGAAGAATGCTGTGTCTAAATTTGAGAGACCTGGGTTCGAGTCCCACCTCCCCCCCATTGAACTGTGTGAAACTGGCTATTTAATCTTCTAAACTTGTGAAGAAATCGGAAAACAGAAAACCTGCCTCAGTGAGTTTTTATTAGAATTAAAAGAGGTGATGTATTTTCAGAGTTCCTGCCACATTGTTGCTTTCGGCTTCTTACCCTGTGAAATAGGGTTTGTTATTTTGTAAGGATTCTCCCCTTCCTTCCTCCTTCCTCCCTTCCTCCCTTCCTCCCTTCCTTCCTTCCTTCCTTCCTCCCAGTAAATTAATCTCTACGTCCAATGTGGGGCTTACAACCTCACAACCCTGAGATCGAGAGTCTCATGCTCCCCCCCGACTGAGGCAGCCAGGCACCCCTGTAAGGATTCTTTAGCTTATGGTATTATTTAAGCTATGTCTTAAAAACGATTTTTTAATGTTTTTCTTTATTTTTGAGAGAGAGAGAGAGAGAGAGACCCAGAGCATGAGCAGGGGAGGGGTGGAGAGAGAGGGAGACACAGAACCCGAAGCAGGCTCCAGGCTGTGAGCTGTCAGCACAGAGCCTGACGCGGGGCTCGAACCCATGAACCGTGAGATCATGACCTGAGCCGAAGTCGGACACTTAACCGACTGAGCCACCCAGGCGCCCCTGAGCTACTTTTAAGGCACTTCAGATACTCGTGGTTGTAAGTAACAGAAAGCAAGACTTACAGTAGCTTTAGAAGGAAAGGAACTGAACTGTCCCAGTCAATGAGGAGAACAAGAGGTAGATTGGCTCCAGGGTAGGATCGGTGTGACAGCGACCACTAACCTCCAGGCGTTGAGTGCCAGTTCCCGCAGCCCGTGTGGCTCTTCCCTCATGGTGGCAAGATGGCTGCTTCCGCTCCAAGCATCTCATCTTCACACCAGAGCACCCAAAGCATGAAAGCAGAGGAATCTTTTCAAACATCTCTCCTACCAAGGAGAAAACATTCCTGAGACCCTCCCACAGATTTCGCCTTTGTGTCTCACTGGCCGGACCTGGGCCATGGCTGTCTCTCACCGGGAGGCAGCCTGGGGAAAGGAATATCCAAAAAGCTAACACGAGAAGCCACTTCTAACAGCAAGGGAGAAGGGAGAGAAGGATGACATTGGCGTAAGAGACACACTGGACAGAATGCCCACCGCGACGGGACCCGTTAGTCAACGGAAGTAACATTTGTTGAGCACTTACCGTATGCCAGCCACCCTTCTGAGTGTGTTACATGTGCCACCTCGTTCCATCCCCTCGCCAACCTTATGAGGAGGTGTGACTATTAGCCGTGTTTCACTGATGTGGAACTCGGGGCTCAGAGATGTTCATCAGCTTGCCCAAGGCTGCATAACCAGTGCGTGCTGGGGCCACAGGACATTTGATCTGAGTCAGAGGAGACTCAGGCCCCACATCGATACATCAGAGGATGCTCAGCTCACCTCTGAGGCCTCGCTGGTCACCCAGCCCTTTACATGCCTTCTTCTGCAGAGAAGGAGGCGGCAAGCTGGGTGTCAGCCGTTCCCAGGACTGTGCTGTGAACGGGGCAGCGAGGCCACAGGAAGGAAGACCCTTACCACAGACCCCGGGCCCCGGAGAGAGAGCCTAGCCTGGCCTGAGACGCTGGGCGCAGCCACCGAGCCTGAAGTTTCAGCGCGGATCTGACTCTGCATGACCCCCCTGCCAGGGAACAGAACCACAAGGCGCGGAAACCTCTTTCCTAAATCCATCTGGAGAAGAAAGCAACACCCCCTCCCCCCCGCAATCCAGGGCAGAGGAGAGCCTGGGAGAGTTCAGCCTGGTGCTGGCAGGTTAAGGCACTGAGAAGGTGTGCACGTAAGGCCGTGGTTCTATCAGTTACCTATTGCTCTGTAACGATTACTCTGAAACTTAACGACTTAAGTCTCACATTATCTTTCAGTTTCTGTGGGTGAGGAATCCCGGCGAGGCTAAGCTGTATCATCCTCTGGCTCCGGGCGTCCAACAGGCTTCAACCAAGATGTTGGCCAGGGATGAGGCCATCTGAGGCTGGGGCGGGAACGATGGCTTCCGCGCTCATTCCGATCATTGGCGGGAGTCAGTTCCTTATGCGCTGTTGGACCAATTCCTTGTTGGCTGCTGTAGGGAGGCCCCCTGTGGTTCTTTGTTTCATGGGCCTTTCCTCTGGGCTGCTTGTAACCATCCGAGAGGGAGGGAGAGAGAGAAAGGGTGGGAAGGAGTGAGGGAGAGGTACCCTGTTGAGTGAGACGGAAGTCAGTCTTCTGTGGCCTAATCTCAGGAGTGATTTCCAAATACCTTGTTTTTGTTTTTAATGTTTATTTATTTTTAATTTATTTTTAATTTTTTAATGTTTATTTATTTTTGAGAGGCAGAGAGTGAGCAGGGGAGGGACAGAGAGAGAAGGAGACACAGAATCTGAAGCAGGCGCCAGGCTCTGAGCTGTCAGCACAGAGCCCGATGCGGGTCTCGATGCCACGAACCGTGAGATCATGACCTGAGCCAAAGTCGGCCGCTTAACGGACTGAGCCACCCAGGCTCCCCAAATGTTTATTTATTTTTGAGAGGTGGAGGGAGAGAATGTGAGCAGGGGAGGGGCAAAGAGAGAGGAGGACAGAGGATCCAAAGTGGGCTCTGCGCTGTCAGCAGAGAGCCCGATGCCCGCGGCTTGAACTCACCAGCTGTGAGATCACGCCCTGAGCTGAAGTGGGATGCTTAACGGACTGAGCCCCCGGGGCACCCCAACTTCCTGTTACCTTTGCGTTCTCTATTCCTTAGGAGTCCCTGGGTGGGGACCGGGGTCCCAGGATCTTTGGGACCCATTTTGGAAGCTGCCAACGGCAGCGGTCAAGCTCGAATCAGGGAACAGACAGGTCACAACCGTCAGGCCATGGGAGGCCTAGGTAGGGCGGATACTTGGCCATCAGGCCAGCAGCTGGGGACCTGTCATTAAGGCGACGCCACAGGCCAGGCCCAGGAGGAGGCTGCAGAATCAGGCATCCGTGGGAGTCAGAATGCCAACAAGGTGTTGCATCAAGAAGGAGGACACCCCGGACCCTGGGAGCCCAGGCTGCCGAGGGGAGTCAGGACCTGGGGAGAATTTTAAAACTTGGTAACGGCTCTTGGAGCCAGAAAGCATCTTATGCACCGTCTCCCTGACGAAGACTGATCCTAGACCCTCGTGAGTCCGGAACTTGTAGGTGGGACCGGAGACCCTCTTTAGGAAGGAGGGAAGCAGCACAGAGAAGGTTCTGGAACCGGGCAGGTGGGCTTAGCGTCCAACCCAAGCATTTGCTAGTTGTGGGAACTTAGGCGAATAGATTGACCTCAAACCTGAGTTTTCTCTTCTCTAAGATGGTACTGAACCCACAGTGAGGCTGAGAAAACGGGGCAAGATGCTAAAAGCCCCCCGTACAGTGTCTGCTGAAGAACAAACATTCACTAAAGGTTTATGATGATGATGATTGTTGTATAAAAGTAGCACATTTAAAAGGAAAAATGAGTCCATCCCTTAAAATCGAAACAACACCTATGTGTTTATTTATTTTTTTAAGTTTTGTTTATTTAAGTCTTCGCTACACCCAGTGTGGGGTTTGAACTGACAGCCCGAGATCAAGAGTCGTATGCTCTTCTGACTGAGCCAGCCGGGCGCCCCAAAACACCACCAATTTAAGAAACCCGACATTCTCTGGTTGAGAAGATAAGGTCTAACCCAGTTTCACATTTATTAATAAAGGGTGGCAGGCAGTTACGGATTGGCTGTTTCAGGTCGGGCATTGAACTAGATGCCTAATGTTTTGTTGTTGTTGTTTTTAAGTTTATTAATTTATTTTGAGGGGGGAGGGGCATGAGAGAGGGGGAGAGAGAATCCCAAGCAGGCTTATCACTGTCAGTGCACAGAGCCCGATGCGGGGCTGGAACCCACGAACTGTGAGATCATGACCTCAGCCAAAACTAAGAGTCAGAAGCTTAACCGACCGAGACACCCGGGTGCCCCAAACTCGGTGCCGTATAAAGCTACCTTCATGCCTTCCTTCCAACCTACATAAATGAATAAATGGTAAGAGTTATTATTCCCATTTCACAGATGACACCTCAGAGATGTTGCTAAATGTCATGCAGTGAACCAGCGTCAGAATCCGGAACGGAACGCAAGCCCGGTGGGGTCTGAGCCCAAGACTTTGCGAAGACCTTCGATCCTAGTCTACAGGAACAACCTGGTTCTGTGTAGGAGTTAACCAGAGCTCACGTAGCATAGTGCTGCGGGGAGGAGCTGGTGGGAGGGTCCGGGTTGTAGAAGATATGACCAGAGCCACCTCCCAAGGTCAGGAGAATGATGTTGTCGCCCATGAACTTTTGGGAAAGGAGGCATTTCTTAGGGGAACAGAGTCAGAATCCAAGATAGTAGAGAGCTGTGGCCAATCTTATCAGTAGGCATCCGTTCCTTAAAAATTTTTTTAATGTTTATTTATTTTTGAGAGGGACAGACAGACAGAACACCAGCGGGGGAGGGGCAGAGAGAGAGGGAGACAGAATCGGAAGCAGGCTCCAGGCTCCGAGCTGTCAGCACAGAGCCCCATGCGGGGCTCAAACCCACAAACCGTGAGATCAGGACCTGAGCTGAAGTCGGGCGCTTAACCGACTGAGCCCCCCAGGCGCCCCTAGGTATCCGTTCAACATCGTTGGGGTCTCCCTTGGGAAGGAATACCTCCTCCTGCAATCCTTCCTCACCTAGAACAGATTTAAATTTACCTATGGTTTCCAGAAGGCTTCTGGGCCTCCCGGGAGGCTTTCATGAAGGATGAGAGATTTTCTAACACTATTTTTCAGATACCCACAGCTCCTCCAGAACTCCTCCTGCGGACGGGTGTGCACTAAAGGTCAATGTCCATTGTGGATACCATAGCTGAGGTTCTTAGCTGCAGAAGATTTAAGCAGGAAGGGGTTTAGCCCACGGTGTCGTGCCATTCGCGACACGTCCAGCAAGGCTGGAGGACCCAGTGTGGGTGTCACACGGCCAGGAAGCACACAGTTGGTAACCTCGCCACCGGGCTTTTCTGTTTTAAATTCTGCGTTAAAGGTGTCTGGGATCTGCTTCAAAATAACACGAGGAGGGGAGGGCTCTGGGGGTGGGGGGGGTCGTGATATAGATGAAAAGAAACTGGCCTCAAGTTAACAATTGTTGAAGTTGGAGCAGGTGAATGAGCGTTCTTTTCACCAGTCTATTTTTAAAAACGGATTTTGTTTCAAACGTTTTATTTTTTTAAAGTAATCTCTACACCCAGTCTGGGGCTCGAACTCACGACCCCGAGAGCAAGAGTCGCACGCTCTACCCACTGAGCCAGCCAGGCGCCCCTGAGGACAGATTTATTGAGATATAATTTACATACCGTCAAATTCGTACAAGCCAGTGAATTTTAGTCTATTTACAGATGTGGGTAACCATCACCACCAGCTAAATTTAGACTGTTCCTATCAACCCCCAAAGAAACCTTGTCCTCATCATCAGCCCCTTACTTGCCTGTCTTCCTGTGGGTGAACCCCAACAGCGAGTAATGTCCGTTCTGTCCCCACCGATTTACCTATTCTGGACACTTCATACAGAAATGCAATTATACAATATGTGATCGTTCGTGACCGCCTTCTTGCACTTAGCAGAATGTTTTCCAGGTTCATCCACATTGTGGCTCGTATCAGTGCTTCATTCTTATTGTTTTCTTCTTAAATTTTTTTTAATGTTTGTTTATTTTTGACACAGAGCCAGAGCGTGAGTGGGGGAGGGGCAGAGAGGGAGACACAGACTCTGAAGCAGGCTTCAGGCTCCCAGCTGTCAGCACAGAGCCCGATGCGGGGCTTGAACCCACAAACTGTGAGATTATGACCTGAGCCAAAGTCGGACGACTGAGCCCCCCAGGCGCCCCTCATTCTTATTGTTGAATGGCATTCCATTGTGTGGATGGATCCTGTTTTGCTTATCCAGTTGTCCATTGATGGACTCTTGACTTGTTTTCTCCTTTGGGCTATTGTGAATAATGCTCCTGTGAACATGGATGTAAGAATAGCTATTTGAGGGAGCCTGGGGGGCTCAGTCGGTTGAGCATCCGACTTCGGCTCAGGTCGTGATCTCACGGTTTGTGGGTTCGAGCCCCGTGTCAGGCTCTGTGCTGACAGCTCAGAGCGTGGAGCCTGCTTCCAATTCTGTGTCTCCTTCTCTCTCTGCCCCTCTCCCACTCATGCTCTGTTTCTCTCTGTCTCGATAATAAACATAATTTTTTTTTAAAAAAGAGTAGCTGCTTGAGCCCCTGCTCTCAGCTCTTTGGGATGTCTACCTGGGACTGGAAAGGCTGGATCATATGGTAATTCTATGTATAGCTTTTTGAGGACCTGCCAAACTGGCTCCCACAGCAGCTGCACCATTTTTCATTCCCACCGGCAGGGTACAAGGGTTCCAATTTCTCCACATCCTTGCCAACTCTTGTTATTTCTGATTCTAGCCGTCCTAGTGGGTGTGAAGTGGTATCTTCTGGTGATTGAGATTTGCATTTCCCTGATGGCTAATGATGCTGAGCATCTCTTCGTGTACTTATTGGCCATTTGTATATATTTTCCTTGGGGGAATGTCTATTCAAGTCTTTTTCACATTTAAAAAAATATTTATTTGAGAGAGAGAGAGAGACAGAGAGAGGAGACAGAGGACTCCAAGCAGGCTCTGCACCGACAGCACAGAGCCCGAAGCAGGGCTCAAACTCATGAAGCATGAGATCATGACCTGAGCCGAAGTCGGACGCTTCACTGATTGAGCCACCCAGGCGCCCCACTTTGCACATTTTAAAATGAGGCTTTAAAACCTACTTTTAATTGAGTTGTATATATTCTGGGTTGCAAGTCCCTTACCAGGAAAATGATTTGCAAATATTAACCCCCATTTTGCGGATTGTCTTTTCACTTTCTGGACTGTGTTGTTTGAAGGACAAAATTTTTTAATTTTGATGACATGTCATTTATTTTTTCTTCTATTGCTTATGGCTTTTGGTGTGACATCTAAGGAATCATGGCCTGAGCCAATTTTGTGAAGATTTACTCGTATGTTTTCTTCTAAGGGTTTCATAGTTTTAGCTTGTATATTTAGGTATATGATCTATTTTGAGTTAATTTTGGGGTGTGATGTGAGGTAAGGAGTCCCCATTAATTTTTTTGCATGTGGATATTAGTTGTCTATCTTTGTATATGTTGGAAGTTTTCCACAATAAAAACTTAAGAAAAGGTAGTGACTACACACACACACACACACACACACACACACAGGTGGGAACTGCCTGTAGTTGCTAATAACAACTACTAAAGAGTAGCTTCTGCAGGATATGTTTGTGTTTCTATTTATTTAGTTTGGAGGTAGGTACAGCTGACGTAGCAGTTCTTTCATCCCTACTGAATCAGTATCCTGCTATCTGTTTGTTTCAACATTCCTATAAGTGGCCCCCATCCTCAAGGTTGCCTCATGGTCACAAAGTCATGGCTGGAACACAAGCCATCACCTCTGCATTATGAGCAGGGAGAAGAAAAAAAATAGACCAAAAAAAAAAAAAAAAGGAGTCATACCTCCTTAACCAATTTAAAAACCAATTTTCCTGGAACCAATTAAAAAACCTGGGTTTACAGCTCATTGGCTACTTCTGTGACGCGGAGGGGCACATTAACATCTTTGTCAGTGTAAGGGCTCTGACATTACGTTACGTGCACAGGTAAGGGTAGCACGAACCCAAGCAGCGGGCTGTGATGGACAGTGGCAGTGGCCCATCCCGTATCCATTCTTCAGTATCTTTAGTGGCAGGTAGGGCGGTGTGAATATGAGCCCAGTCTTGCCAGAGCTTCCACGTTTTAGAGACGTTGGTTCTACATTTTGTAAGAACCATCCAGATTTGTCAGCATTGGCAACCCATCAAAAAAATAATAATAATAATTAACCTTGCCTGGGCCAAATGCAGTACATCTGTGGCCCAGAATCCGCCTCTGTGCTGCTGGTCGACAACCTCTGCCTTCAGGCGAACATCGAGCCCTCTAGATGCCCAAGGGCACCGGGGCGGTCTTATAATTCTTGCGTGGCTGTTAGCCAGTGGGGGGAAGTCACGAGGAAGGAGGTTTTGGCTCAACTCTAGGAAGAACTCCATCCGCGGAGCTGTCACAAACAGAAGGAGCTGCCCGGGGAGGTAGGAAGTACTCTGTCGCTGGAGGTGTTTGAGCAGATGCTGGAGAGCTGCTTGCCTAGGACTTCAGAGCCTCCCCCTCCCCCCGAGCCTCTGATGGTTTGAAAACTGCCTACTTCTGCAGCGGTGACAGGTGAGGGAGGGGAAGGCAGGACGCTGTGCCTCTGGATTGGCAGGCGCGGTGTCCCCGCCTTCCAGAGGACAGGGTAGAGGAACCTGAGAAATCCCCTCACCATCCCCGTGGCCTCTGTCAAGTTTAGCCTGTCTGGACGGCAGAGGTGGACTTCCCGGATGTTCACAAGCACCGTCTGACTCATCTCCAGATGCACAACAGATATGTGGCTTTTCTTCTGGGGGTTGATGCAGGCTATTCAATGCAGTTGAGTTATTTCTTCATGCCTTCGGGGCCGGTGACATGGGTGCACGACTTGTGCAGATGCCCAGGGACCTGCCTCCAGGACGCTGCCTCTGGTTTAATTGCTTTTCTGTCATCTTAGAGTTCTTAGTCACTTTTGGGGCGCCCGGGTGTTTCAGTCAGCTAAGCGCCTGACATTGGCTCAGGTCATGATCTCGAGGCTTGTGGGTTTGAGCTCTACATCGGGATCCAGACAATGAGTGCGGACCCTGCTTGGGAGTCTCTCTCTCTCTCCCTATCTCTCTGCCCCTCCTCCACTTGCGTTTTCTCTCTCTTTCAAAAATAAAGAAGTACATCTTTAAAAAAAAATTCTGAGTCACTTTTGGACAAGGGGCCCCACACTTTCATCTTGTACTGGGCCCTGCAAGTTAAGTTGCCGGCCCTCCACACCTTTACTCAAAATGTCCAGAAAGTGCAAGGCATTGAGTTTGCACAGCCTCACGCAACATGCTCATAATCTAGCCAGGAAAACTGGGGAAGGGGAGAGGTAAGCAACTACGGAAATATTTGCTATGTCATGCCCTAAGTGTTTGCAAGAGGAACATCTGACTTAGACATGGAGGTCAGGACAGAGAAGGCCATTCCGGAGTCCAGGTCTGAACTTCACTTGCTTATTGAAATTCGTTCTGCCATTTACAGGAGAACTATAGGCAGGCACATGGCTGCTTACCTAGGGACTGCATTTCCCAGCATCCCTAGCAGTTAGTTGTGATCATGTGACTAGTTATCACCAATAGAATGAGTGGAAACGGTAGGGCCCACTTCTGAGTGTGGACTTCAGAGCATCCCCATGTGCCTTCTTCCTGCAGGTGGAACCTGCCTGGGGAGGGGACCCAGCTTTAATCATGCAGGGGGCCGTGAGGGTCTGGAGGCAGGCAGAGCAATGACTGGAAGGAACCCGGGTCTTCAAATGACCAGTAGGAACAGAGAGCTTCACGCTCACATGGACAAGCTTATCTCAGAACCGCTATTGGAGCAAAAAGAAATTTATATTCTTTTTTAAATTAAAATATTAAAAACATTTTTAACACTTATTCACCTGTGAGAGACAGAGCACAAGAGGAGGAGGGGCAGAGAGAGAGGGAGACACAGAATCTGAAGCAGGCTCCAGGCTGTGAGCTGTCAGCACAGAGCCTGACGCTGGGCTTGAACCCACAAACCGTGAGATCATGACCTGGGCCGAAGTCGGCCGCTTAACCAACTGAGTCACCCAGGCACCCCTAAAATATATATATTTTTAATTTTAAGTAGGCTCCATGGCCAACGTGGGGCTTGAACTCACAACTCTGCAACCAAGAGTCGCGTGCGCTACAAACGGAGCCAGGCAGCTGCCCAGAGAAATTTATGCTTTTTAAGCTATTGCATTGTGGGACCTCTTTGTTAGCCTCCGCAAACAAATGTAATGAGTCAATAGGAGGTATCTGTGTGAAAAAAGGGAGAGAAGGCAGACTCCAAAACACCCAGTTGAGAGAGAACATAGTTCATTCAGGGAACTGGGAACGATTCAAGGGACCTGAAGCCATGGCTGAGGGTGGGGAGGGGGTCTTTGTCAGCTAGGGATGTTACAATCAAGTACCTTGGACTGGGTGTTTGAACAACAGACACGTATTGCCACGGGAGGCTGGGAAGTCTAAGAGCAAGGCGCCTGCAGATCCGTCTCTGGGGAGAGCTCCCCTCCTGGCCTGCAGCCAGCCAGCCACCTTCTTACTGTGTCCCCGCTTTGGTGGCCCTTCCTCTTCTCCAAGGGGCACTAATTCCATCACGGAGACTCTGCTTGAATGACCTCATTTAACCCTATTGATGAGGGAGCATAAGGCAAGCTGACAGGCCAGAAACACCCCCCACCCCCGAGGTGGGACATGTGTGCTATTCTACTCCTGGCTGCCCAAGGACAAAGGAAAAGGGAAAAACCAATGGTTAACTGATAGATATGGGCCTATTAATTTACAAATGTCCTAGTAAGTTGCAAGAAAAAGCCAGTCTTATCAATAGTCTCAATAGACTCAGTTTCCTGGAGCCTCAACATCACCCCTTCAAAGTGATGTGGGGAACAAAGGCAAAAGGAAATGGCAGGTAAAATTAAAGCTCCTTGTAACCTGCAGCCCATTGACAGATGCTTGAGGCAGCAGAGTAAACCGTTTCTCCAGGAACTGCCTGGAGCGTTAATGTGAACTCCGCTATAGGGAAAAACCACCTTAGCGTGATAAGAGCCAGGCCTCCGGTATCCTGGGAGTCTTTAGCATATGAAAATCCTTTGGAACCTTCCCCTGGACCTTACCTCCCCCAACTCCCAAATATATAACCCGCCTCTCCGCAGGGTCCCGGAGCAGCTTTCTGCCCACAGGTCCTGTCCCTGTGCTTTTAATAAAATCACTTTTTTGCACCCAAGACGTCTTCAAGAATTCTTTCTTGGCTGTCGGCTCTGGGCCCCATGAACCCCACCATCACCTCAAAACACCTCATCACTATCACCTTCAAAAATAATCTCCTTGGGGTGCCTGGGTGGCTCAGTTAGTTAATCATCCGACTTTGGCTCAGGTCATGATCTCAGGGCTCATGAGTTCGAGCCCCATGTCAGGCTCTGTGCTGACAGCACAGATTCAGATTCTGTGTCTCCCTCTCTCTCTGCCCCTCCCCTGCTCCTGCTCTGTCTCTCCCCCCCACCCCAAGAATAAATAAATACTAAAAAACTTTTTTTAAATCTCACCAGGACTTAGAGCTTCAACATAATAACTGTTTTGGTGGGGGATTGGGGTCGGGACACACTCAGTAATAGATAAGGAAAAGGAAGATTGGACGACATGGTTGGACTTCACGTGCCAGCAACATCTGCTATCCTCCTATGGGCTGTAGGGAACCACGCGGGTTGGGACACGATCGGATTAGCTTTTTGGTTGGTCAGCTTGGAGTTGCAACCCGCACATTTTTTTAACGTATGAAACATTCCAGAAGGCTCACCAGTAATACAATAAGCATTTACATACCCCGCCACCCAGCTTGAAAAATACATTACAGATGAAGTCCCAGGATCTCTTTCCTGATTCCAAATTCAGCTTAGTTTTTTTTTTGTTTGTTTGTTTGTTTGTTTGTTTGGACTGTTTGGGCTTTTTCGAGGGCCCTTGGATAGGGCAAGAAGGAAAACAGGGCATGCGTCATTGAATATATATGGTGTGTCCTCTGCGCTATGGCGTATGTTTCTGGAACACAGATACAGGATGGGATGGGATATTTGCAAAGAATCTCCAGGCAGCACCTAGAGGAACGGTGTGGTCAAAGGAAATCTGAACTGTGTCTCTGGAAGTTTGGCAGCTGTGAGACGGACTAAGAAGGGTTGGCGGGGGCGGGGATGGGGGGATTCAGGTGGTAGTCCATGTTTTCATTCGGTGGATGGTGGTAACTTCGGAAGACAAAGAAAGGATCTTGGAGCAGCTGGTGATGTCAATGGTGTTGAAGAGATTTCATTTCCTGGGCAAGAGGCAAACACGGTGGAACATGGGGCCACTGGCAAAGGACGGAGAGTGCCACAGAGTTGGAGAAGAAGGTGTTTGGCAGATTTCCCAATGCCATCGAAGGGCATCGTAAAAAATGTTGTTACAGGACGCAGAGAGGACATCTGTTGTTTTGGTCTGCTTGGTGCCCATTTGCCATCTTCTTTCAACCTCCTCTTTATCTTGGAAGGGAAACCATCTGTCTTCTTCTCATGGTCTTTGTGGCCAAAGAGGGTTGATCCCATCTTTTGGCACCAAAAAAGTCACCAAAGTTTCATAACTGGTTCAGAGGTGGACACATGACCCCATTTGGATCAATGGGGGTTGTCATGGGCACTTTGCTCAAATGGCTGGGAGTGAGGTGTGCTTGCTTTCTCTATTAGAGAGGCTAAGATGATCAATGATATGTTTGGAGCCACTGAATGCCACCTTGCTTTAGAGACTGAGAATAAGGTCAACATAGCAGAAAGCTGAGCCTGATGGTGGAGAGAGAGAAACACCTGAAAACATTACAGCGCCTGGATCTAACCATGCCTGAAGCTAACCCTGCTCCTTGGACGTTTCAGTGAAACAAGCCAATATTCTCCCTCCCATCCCTCTAGTTTAGTCATTTCAGTTGACTTAACTGGCACTGATAGTTGAGGAGAAAATGGAAAACAGCCTTTGTGCGAGAGTCCAGAACAGATAATGGAAGACAGGTCATTATTCTTGAGCAAAAACAGAGACAAGAACTTTATGGCTTTACAGGTCTATCTCCCAATCCAAAGGGTATAGGGAATGGATACGGCAGGATTTTCATGTTACTGAAAGAAACAAAATTTAATTTCATAAACATCACTGCCACTTGTAGGGGATTCATAAGCAGCAGAGCTAATGGAAGGATACATGTTGTTTAAAAGATGCAAAAATCTAATGGAAAGGAAAAAGTGTGTAACCGCTCCTGCAAAGAATGTCTGTCAGGGGCACTTGCTGGCTCAACTGATAGAGCATGTGGCTCTTGATCTTGGGGTCATGAGTTCAACCCCTGCCCATGTTGGGCGTAGAGTTTACTTAAAAAAATAGGGGCGTCTGGGTGGCTCAGTTGGTTAAGCGTCCAACTCTTGATTTCAGCTCAGGTCGTGATCTCACAGTGTGAGTTCGAGCCCCGCATCGGGCTCTGCACTGACAGCACGGAGCCTGCTTGGGATTGTCTCTCTCCCTCTCTCTCTGCCCCTCCCCTACTTGTGCTCTCTCTCAAAAAATAAATTAATCAATTTAAAAAACTTAAAAATAAATAAATAAGAAGGAGAAGGTGTCTGTCAGTGTGGAAAGCTTTTGGGTCAGGACTAACACAGACACAAGACCCTACTTCACCTCCCCCCTCCCCCCCTCCAGACCAGAGGAAGCTTCTAGACGATGCTTTCCTAACAGATGTCCCCAAGGCCACGATACAGGGTTTTCACGGGGAATTCCACATGTCCAGACACAAGCTGGAATTCTCCTTTTGATAGTGTTTACTTTACTGGCAATTTCTCAGAACACGGAGGTAGCAATAGGAGGAAATGTTCTTTCCATTAAAAAACAAAGCAAAACAAAAAATTTTCTTCCTTGAATATAAAGGGAAGACACCTTTTTGCGAAAAATTGGGAAGGGTGGTGGTAACAATACCAGCCACTTGTAAATCTATGCCCCAGGTATAAGCGATGGGACTTGCATGCCAGATGCTGGCTAAGCATTTCATAAATAGGTTCCCTTGCTCTCCACTGCAGTTTTAAGAGGTACATTCCAGTATGATCCTCAGTTCATAGATAAGGAGATGGAGGTGGAGCGAAGCAAAAAAAAAAAAATCCCGAAACCAGGTCGGGGTTCTAGCCAGGGTTTGAACTCAGCCGTATGGACCCTAACCACTACATTATGCTGTGTATTTCCTTCCATTTGTGTGAATTCCTCATTTTATTGTATGCTTGCTTATTGTCCTTCTTTCCTTCTTTTCTTTTTTTTTTTTTTAGTAGTTTGTTTATTTATTTGTTTTAGCAGGCTCCCCACCCAACGTGGGGCTTGAACTCACAACCCTGAGATCAAGAATCGCATGCTCCCCCAACTGAGTCAGCCAGGCGCGCCTCTTTTTCCCCTTCTACTTGATATAATAGACGCACTTTCCCATCTTGTTTAAAGCTCTTAACTTCTTTAATTAAAGAAAAGTACACACATGTAAAATAGACTAATCTAATGGAACCCATGAACCCATCACAAGGCTTCAACGATTATCAACCAGTCTTATTTCCTCTGTCCACTCCTCACTCCATTATCTAAAGCAAATTACAGACAGCACATTATTTTATCTGTGAATACCACAGCATGCAATTTTAGTAATTTTTTTGGTCTTGTATCTCCTCAGGAAACCATAACACTACTGAGTAACTATTACATCCTATGGAAAACATCAGTATTTGGTCACAGAGTTAAGAGCTCTTGGTTTTAGTTCCCGAATCCCACTTTGAAATGACCTAAGTAATTTCTTAATGTTATCGGAATCCAGTCTGTGCTCAAATTTTCCCCATGTAAACATTCCTGTAAATGCTCTCCTCAACTAGGTTCTAAGGACACATCGGGAAGAATTTGGTGGGTGGTATGGAAGTGTCAGAAATCTTGAACCAAAGTGCCCCTGTTGCTGTGGAATCTGAGATAGCAAACCAACAAAGATCCTCCCCAAATGTAGGAAACCAGATTTCCAAAAGTTCAGTAGAAAGAAATACGTCCAACTCCATCTCTCACTGCTCTGTCCAGTAAGGCAACACTAACCACATGTTTCTGTGTACATTTATGTTAATTAAAATACACTTTTAGGGGCGGCTGAGTGGCTCAGTCAGTTAAGCGTCCGACTCTTGATTTTGGCTCAGGTCATGATCTCAACGTTCGTGAAATAGAGCCCCATGTTGGGTTCTGTGACAGTGCGGAGCCTGCTTGGGATTCTCTCTCACTCTCTCTCTGCCCCTATCCTGCTCACACACACACACTCTCTCTCAAATAAATAAATAAAAACTTTAAAAAAATCTTAAAAAAATAAAATTTTAAAGTCAGTCCCTCGATTGGCTTTGGCTACCTCTCCAGCATTGAATAGCAACATGAGGTGAGTGGTTGCCATATTAGACAGAGTAGACACAAGACATTATCACACCATCACAGAAGTTTCTGTTGGACAGTTGGTCTAGACTCGAAGAAGGAATGGTATTCACAAGGGGCAAGAGCTCTAAAATTTTTTTTAATCTGCATTTATAATTGTGGAAGGTCTTGGAGGAGTGCAGCGTGCCCACATATGGAACTTGACCAACTTAACATTCAAGAGGAAGTCGGATATATGCCTCAGGTCTCACTGCTCATTTAATAGCTTTAATTGAACGGTCTCCATCTAGCCCTGTGCCAACAAGAGGTTTGCTTTATTTTTAAACTTACTTCCTTTTCTCTAAAAAATAACCCCAATTCCTGTTCAGCAGTGGAAAAACCGAAGTTAGCCCAGTCTTATAAATATCAGCTATGTCCAGCCACTTCCAGTTTTAAATAGTTTCATTTCAAGGAAACATTCTGTCACTTTCAGATATTGGTATTTTCTATCGCAGTCTGGTTCAGAGCCCCTGCTCAGGGCTTGGGAAGCGGAAGACAGCTTTGTTCATTGGTGCCCCTTCCCTTCCTCCCAGCAGCCCCTCCTGTCTGCTCCAAGAGTCCCCTTGTGGGATGTGAGAAGGATCTCTACTTTCTCTGCTAGGCCAGACTTCTCTTTGACCAGTCCCTCTCTCAGTGTCTTGTGGTGGTGGCACACTTGTCTGGATCCACCTGTGTGGGGAATCTGGGTAGGATTCAGCTGTGATGCCATCCTTGGTGTAGGCAATGACCCTGACAGTATGTCTGTCCAAGGTACCAGGCTGGGTGGACCTTCAAAGACCGGTGGTCAAGCTTTCAGACCCTTAGTCACTCTGACTGTCAGGGGGAACACTCCTTCCTTGGTCACCTAGGCTGGCTCTCCTGGCTCAGCCCACCTTTACCCAAGATGGCGGAACCTTCTTGTATGGGTTTTCTTGTATGAAATCACAAGGATGAGGCACCGTCCTCTTTCTGCCCAAGTGCAACACCCCACAACTGCATGTGCACAAGTGAGGTGCCAACTGCCAATAAGTAACTGCAGAATTAAAGGGGTTACGTGTCCCCATTCCAGACTCACTCTCCTACCTCACAGACACTTCCCTTGAAGCCCGGCAATTTGAGAAGACAGTCAAGAGTCCCCATATTGCATGGGATGGGGGCAATGGTTGAAGACATAATTACTTCCTAAGAACTCCACTCCCTCTCAAAGATGTCCCCTCATCCTCCTTTGTCCTCTTCCTGTTATCCTCCCTCTTCCCAGTGTTTTAAAGCTAATGACCCAGGTTAAAAGCGTATATTAGTTATCTATTGCTGTGGATCAAATTACCCCCAAACTTAGCAGCTTAAAGCAACAAGCCATTATTATCTCACATCATTTCTGAGGGTCTAGAACCCAAGTGTGGTCTAACTGGGTCGTTCTGGCCCATGGTTTCTCATGTGGTTCCAGTCAGAATGTCAACTGGTGCTGTACCATACGAAGGCTTGAGTGGGGCTGGAGGTACCACTTCCAAGATGGTGCACTCACATGCCCATTGGCCAGAGCTTTAATTTCTTGTTGCCAGGGCCTCTCCAGAGAGTTGCTCAAGACATGACAGCTGACTTTCCCCAGAGCAATTGCCCTGAAAGAAAGAGAATAACCAAGATGAAAGTGTGTTTTATAACCTAACCTCAGAAGTGACATACGGTATCTTCTGCCATATTCTGTTGGTCTCACAGGCCTACCCTCACACAGTGCGGGAGGGGAGCTATCTCATGGCGAGAATACCGGGAGGCAGGGAAGTTGGGGGTTGATGGAGGCTGGCCACCATGATGAGGCTCATTGATTGTGAGCATCTGGCTGGAAGTCAAGTTCTCTTTTAACTTAGCCCTTCAGAATTAAGCAAGTTGTTTTCACCATGCGTAAGGTTTTCTGGGAAAGACCCGTCAATGGTCTTGGCTGCAATTACCTTCCATACACCTGCTTATTAAATTACATTTTGTTATTATTATACAAGTAACACGTATCAAGTGTTAAAAACGGAAAAAAGACACAGACAAGCAAAAAGGCAGATAAAAATCATCTCTTAGTTCACTATTCAAAATCAAACTTTGACGTTATGGTTTTATAGAAATTTCTTCTGTATGAATGTTTACTTTTACAGATTCTTCCCTGTTGGTTCACGCTTTTAACAGCATCTTTTGAATATCTGTATTTGTTAGTAATCCTATTTTTAAGGATTTACTTAAGGAAATATTCAAGTCCATGAGCAAAGAGGAAGCTTCAACCAACTAGACCCAATATATTTACCTGATAATCTTGATGTTATTTTACATTTGTTTGCATTTCAGATTTAGAAATAGTTCTTCTTGTTTTCTGATTCCAGAAGTTCTTATGTTCATCTGTGTTTACTTAAATTAATTTTAAGTGGTGCAATTTTTTAAAAACAGTTTCTCCTTTCTTTGCACTATAATAAGAAAAAGTATCGTTATGGCCATTTGGTGCCTCCATGACTATGCTTTTCTTTCATCATTTTTTTGGTTTCTTTGTTCTTTTCCTCTAAAGTTTGAAAGCATTTTTCAAGCTGGTCCCTATACATAAATATTCATTTTTAAAAAATTTTTTTGTTTTTAACGTTTATTTATTTCTGAAAGAAAGAGACAGAGCGTGAGCAGGGGAGAGGGACAGAGAGAGGAGACACAGAATCTGAAGCAGACTCCAGGCTCTGAGCTGTCAGCACAGAGCCTGACGCGGGGCTTGAACTCACAAACTTCGAGATCATGATCTGAGCTGAAGTCGGATGCTTGAACAACTAAGCCATCCAGGCGCCCCTTTAAGATCCTATTTTGAAGTTATTTCTATCTCCAACGTGGGGCTGGAACTCAACAACCCCGAGGTCAAGAGTCTTATGCTCTATCAGCTAAGCCAGCCAGGCACCCCTGATTTGGACATCAGGATTTCAGAAAGCAGGTTTGGAACCATTGCCTTATCACCTTAGTGTATGTCTGTCTGGGGCAGAATTAAACCACTAGGGCCATAGACCGCGTGCATCTTCTAGTTGTACTGGATGTTGTCAAATTGTTTCTCAGAAGGAATGTGTGACAATTCCAGGAGCTTCAGGGTTTCACGAATGTATGGTATAGTCTGATGCAAATTTTCTTTTCTTTTTAAATTTGTTTTTCGAGAGAGAGAATGCATGTGCTCACATGAAAGGATGTGCACATGTGTGTGGGGGAGGGGCAGAGACAGAATCCCAAGCAGAGCCTGACATGGAGCTTGATCCCATGCACGAACCCTGAGATCATGACCTGAGCTGAGGTCTGACCCTTAACTGACTCAGCCACCCAGGTGCCCCAACAAATTTCCTTTGTAACATCCATTCTGAGCTGAGAATTGTAATCTGCTTTTGTTCTGTAGTTTCCTTATACTCCTCCTTTATCACCTGTTTCATGTGGCTTTTATTTATCTTGGTCTGTTGCCTTTTCACTCAAGTCAGTTTTTTCCTTATGGTTCCATATTTCCCAAAGGTCATGTCTTCTTGTAGACATGGTGGATGCAGACATGTGACAGATGGTTCTCAGTAGTTTACTCTTCATGTAGGCCTCCGATCACACATCTGCTTTATTTGCCTTCTGTATTTTTTTCCTGGATCCCATGCTGCCTTTGTTCTCTTAATCTGCTATTTTTTTTATTGAAGTATAGTTGACACACAATGTTACATGAGTTTCAGGTGTGCAAAGCAGTGATCTCACAAGGCTACATGTTACGCTGTGCTCACAAATGTAGCTAACACCTGTCACCATATGATGCTGTTACAATACCATTGACTATATTCCTGATGTTGTACTTTTCATCCCTGAAACTTATTTGTTGCATAGCCGGAAGCCTGGACCTCCCTCTCCCCTCCATCCATTTGCCCAACCCCCCTCACCCTCTGGCAACCATCATTTTGTTCCTTGTATTTATGGCTGTGTTTCTGCTTGTTTCTTTGATCTCTCTCTCTCTCTTTTTCAGTTTAATTAATTCATTAATTAAATTTACATCTGAGTTAGTTAGTATCTAGTGCAATAATGATTTCAGGAGTAGAATCCAGTGATTCATCCCCTACATATAATACCCAGTGCTCATCACAGCAAGTGCCCTCCTTACTGCCCCTTGCCCATTTAGCCCATCTGTCCACCCAGCGCCCCACCAGCAATCCTCAGTTTGTTCTCTGTGTTTAAGAGTCTCTTATGTTTTGTCCCTCTCCCTGTTTTTATATTATTTTCGCTTCCCTTCCCTTATGTTCATCTGTTTTGTGTCTTAAATTCCACATATGAGTGAAATCATATATTTGTCTTTCTCTTACTGACTTATTTTGCTTAGCACAATACACTCTAGTTCCATCCACGTTCTTACAAATGGCAAGATTTCATTCTTTTTGATTGCTGAGTAATATTCCATTGTATATATATATATATATATATATATATATATACACCATGTCTTCTTTATCCATTCATCTGTCGATGGACATTTGGGCTCTTTCCATACTTTACCTATCGTCCATAGCGCTGCTACAAACATTGGGGTGCATGTGCCCTTTCAAACAGCACACCTGTATCCTTTGGATAAATATCTAGTAGTGCCATTGCTGGGTCATAGGGTAGTTCTATTTTTAATTTTTTGAGGAACCTACACACTGTTTTCCAGAATGGCTGCACCAGTTTCCATTCCCATATTTATTTATTTTTGAGAGAGAGAGCGAGAGAGGCAGAAAGAGAGGGAGAGGATCTCAAGACGCGGGGCTCAAACCCATGAACTGTGAGATCATGACCTGAGCCGAAGTTGGATGCTTAATCAACTGAGCCACCCAGGTGCCCCGGCCACCTTCTCTTCAGCAGTGTCATCTGTGACTTGAATGAAAACCACAGAGACATTAAATAAGATTTGCAGGTGATGCAAAACCAGAATGGCTGAGTGTTCCCATACCTGACTGAATCTTAATGCTCTTCAATCTCCCACTTGACTCTCAAGCGGTAAGACTGAATCTCTAATGTGATAATCATCTCAACAGGTGGCAAAGAGACACAGGAGCCAATTAAATAAAATTAAAGAAGTGTAAATACAGTATTTCCTTTAGCTTAAAATCAGTTACTACTTACAGACACCTGGCATGGAGGGCTGTCATGTGAAAATTCCAAGAGTCTTAAAGCCTTTTATAATCTGCTGGGGGAGTGTAAATTGGTTTCTGGAGGGTAGTTTGGGGATAGATAATTAAAAGCCTCCCAAGAAAACACACATCTTTTGAACCAGCAATTCAACCTCTAGGGATTATTAAGAAATCGGGGTGCCCCTGGCGGCTCAGTTGGTTGAGCCCTCGATTTTGGCTCAGGCCATGATCTCGGGGTTTGTGGGTTTGAGCCCTGCATCGGGTTCTGTGCTGACAGAGAAGAACCCGTGTGGGATTCTCTCTCTCTCCCTCTCTCTCTGCCCTGCCCCGCCTCTCAGAATAAATAAATAAACTTTAAAAATAAAGAAATTAAAAAGCCAAGTTCAGCATCTGATTACCAGGCACTGTGGGATGGGGGGATTGGGGAGGTATTGGTGAAAGGGTGCAAACTTCCGGTTATAGGATTAACAAGTTCTGGAGATGTAACATACAGCAAGGGTGTGGCAGGATTCTGTCACGGAGAGTCGTGACACTGAGGCATTTTTTTCCAGGAAGCAACTTGATTCCTGCCAGCACCGCTCAGTTGGGTTTGTGCCCAACGAACTGAGCCCCGAACGCCATGTGGCGTAGCTTTCTATAAATTTTTTACTTCTTTGTCTCCCCTATATGGTAACCTGCAAATGTGTAGCCTGTTTAAGTGGTCTCGTGTTACAAGGTTGTGAGGGATGTTGTCACGTGTGCCTATAGCCAGGTTGCCTTGAGGTATTTATTATTATTTATCTTTCCTTACAGAGGGGACCTACCACAGGTGATTATAGCTAATAATACTCTATTACTTCAAAGTTGCTGAGAGGGTAGATCTTAAATGTTCCCATTACAAAAAAGAAAGGGTGATGGGCGTCTGGTCTGGCTCAGTCAGTAGAGCATGCAACTCGTGAGCTTAGGATTGTGAGTTCAAATCCCGCTGGGAGTAGAGATGACTTTTACAAATAGTAATTATGTGATGAGATGGAGGTGTTAGCTAATGCTATAGTGGCAATCATTTTGCAATATATAAATGTGTCAAATGGACCTGTGGTATACCTTGAACTTATACAAGGTTAAATGTCCATTGTATATCAATAAAGCTGGGAAAAATTATCAGAGAAATACAGAAAGAGGGGTGTTTTTTTTAATGTTTATTTATTTTTGGGAGACAGAGAGACAGAGTGCAAGCAGGGGAGGGGCAGAGAGAGAGGGAGACACAGAATCCGAAGCAGGTTCCAGGCTCTGAGCTGTCAGCACAGAGCCCGACGCAGGGCTCGAACTCACAAAGTGTGGGATCACGACCTGGGCTGAAGTCAGACGCTTAACCAGGTGTTTAAGACGCCTGCAAAAAGGGGTGTTTAAGAATGTTAATCCAAGCATCCTTTGCAATTGGATTCAAAACACAAGTATAAAGAACCTATCCAAAGGGTACCAGTTAGATACATAACATATTGGAATAGTGTATGACCAATAGAAAATACAAGAGAATAAACATAGGGAATAATCTAGAAGATTTTACACGAATGTATTTATAGTGATTACCACTAGGTGGTGGGTTGTGAGAGTTTTTAAAATGTATCTTTTCTTTATTTGTATTTTCTAGTTTTCAAAGATTATGTGTTGCTTCTATGATGAAGCAATGAGCTTTAAAAGTTAGTTTTAGCTGACAATACACCTAATATAATCCAACAATGTGATGTTGTTGCTTAAAAGAGTGGTCATGTGGGGGCACATGGGTGGCTCAGTAGGTTGAGCGTTAGGCTCTCGATTTCGGCTCAGGTCATGAATCTCACGGTTCGTGAGATGGAGCCCTGCATCAGGCTCTGCAGAACCTACTTGGGATTCTCTTTCTCTTTTTGCCCCTCCCCCACTTGTCCTCTCTCTCTCTCTCTCTCTCTCTCTCTCAATAAATAAACAAACAAACAAACTTAAAAACATAAAATAAAAAGAGTGGTCATTTATGTAATCAGGGAGGAGACCGGGAGAAACAATGATCCTGTTACAACTTTCATGCTCCCATGATGGCGGTCACATTTTTAGGGGTCAAAGGCATAGTACCAGACAATTGACAAAGCTGGAAATTATGTTCTACAACCAACTGTTGAGAAATCAGAGCTATTTATCCCAGGAAATAAATGACTAAGGGAAAGTATCTTATCCTTCAATGATTGAAGGCCCATCCCATGGGGAACCATGGCTCAAAGTTGCTGCAGAAAACAGAAAAGGGGTCGGAGTTCCCAGGAGCAGAACGTGGAGATCCCAAAACAGGCAGCAACTTTCTAACAACCATGGATTGTTACTATTGTCATAATGGGTTGAATCATTCAGGGTTCCTTGGCTGCAAATAATAGAAACAGATTCCAGTTAATAGATGCAAGAAAAAAATTATTGGAAGACTTGAACTGTCTCACAGGGAAGAGCCTGGGGAATCAGGCTTGGGAAAATGAAAGAATATTCTATCTGAGTCATACATACGGTGTTTTGCAGAAACCAGTGGCAATTTTCATCCAAGAATATTAAGGATGTACTTCCTTAATATATATAATATATATTATATAATATATATAAGTACATCCTTTTATATATATATATATAAAATATAATATAAACTCCCCAGCGTCCTCTTCGCCATCTGATACGGTTCCACAACCCATGAATTAAACAAACCTTTTGTGTGCCCGGATATTTTTGTTATACTTCACCTCTTCTGCGTCCTTCGTACTTTGTCACATCCATCAGGGTTTGAAATCTGAAAGACCATTATCATGTCAATGAGTTCTGCTTCTTACTTGCCCAGATGCTGCTTCTAAGCATTGACAGATGTCCCCTAGTGTCATGTTTTGGGTTTTGGTGAATAAGTTCATGTTAGCCCTCAAAACTACTTTTATTTTATTTTATTTTTTAAATGTTTATTATTTTTTTCTTTTTAAAACATTTTTAATTTTATTTATTATTGAGACAGAAACAGAGCATGAGTAGGGGAGGGGCATAGAGAGAGTGAGACACAGAATCTGAAGACAGGCTCCAGGCTCTGAGCTGTCAGCACAGAGCCCGACGCGGGGCTCGAACCCACGAACCGTGAGATCATGACCTGAGCCAAAGTCGGCCACCTAAAAGACTGAGCCACCCAGGCGCCCCTTAAATGTTTATTAATTTTTGAGAGAGAGAGAGAGTGTGTGAGCAGGGGAGGGGCAGAGAGAGGAGGGGACAGAGGATCTCAAGCGGGCTCTGCATGGACAGCAGAGAGCCCGATGTGGGGCTTGAACTCACAAACCTTGAGATCAAGGTCAGATGCTCAGCTGACTGAGCCACCCAGGTGCCCCCAAATTGCTTTCGTTTTAAAAACAGAGGGCTCTTCTCCAGCCCAGTTTTGTTAGCCCGTGGGATGACCTTTTCTGGGCAATAGTGGGGCGAGTGGTTACAGGGCGGAGGGACTCCCTGTTTTCCTTACATGCGAGTGGTTTTCCTCCCTCTCATCAGAGCATCACGTAGCTAGAACAAAATGTGAGTGGAAGCAAAGACACGGAGAATAAGGAGCCAGAAGGAGAAAGGGACCAGTTTGAAATTTCCACTCCACACCAGGCATCCTACTGGGTGCTGTGTGAGCAGGTCCCCAGGAGAAGCACAAAGAACACCGGAAACAGATTAAAGCAGAAGAACCATAATTTTGAGGCTACTGGGTAGCACGAAGAGTTCTCAGAAAGATTAGATAACCAGGCAGAGCAAAGAGGCAGTAACCAATTGGGGCTTTGCAGTCAGAAAATAGCAAAAAGCATGCCACAGAACTAGTTCAGTGAAAGGAAAAAAAAAAGAAAAGAAAGAGGAGGGGAGGAGGGGGGGAGGGGAGAGGAAAAGAGGGAAAGGGAGGGGGAAGGGATAGGCTGCTGTCAGTACCCATTAAATTCCAAAGGCCAGAGTTTGCACTGCTGGCCCCTCTGGTCTGGACACTGGACACCGACACTGGCTCCATTGTCACTTGCACATTTCTGTCACTCCTGCCCCCTGCCCCCCCCCATTTCCCTTTCCTAGCCTCAATTCCCCTCTTCACCTTCATTTATTTTTTTTTATAATTTTAAATGTTTATTTATCTTTGAGAGAGAGAGAGAGAGAGAGAGAGAGACAGAGTGTGAGCAGGGGAGGGGCAGAGAGAGAGAGACACACACACACAGAATCCAAAGCAGGCTCCAGGTTCTGAGCTGTCAGCACAGAGCCCGAAGCAGGGTTTGAACCCATGAACCATGAGATCATGACCTGAGCCGAAGTCAGACACTAAACCGACTGAGCCACCCAGGCGCCCCATGAGCAGGTGTTTCCACCTTTCAGATGAATGAACTGAGGTTCAGATAGGGGCAGTAATTAGACTGAGGTCAGGCAGTGAGTGAGCTAGAGCCCTGGTGTCCTTCCTTATCTATTCTACCTCGATGTCCCTTATATGCCAGGCAGGCGCTAAGTTGAGCCCTGGACACAACGATTCTCTGAGCTAGGCATTGGTAGAGCCATTTCACAAATAAGGAGATAGAAATTTCCTCAGGGTTCTTCATTCGTAAGTGATGGGAGCCTGGCTGCATAACATCAGGTCGGCCCTTCAGTCAACCACCTCTCTTTCTTGGGGTAAGTGAGAAGCTGGATGAGTCCTCTGTTTCTCACACTTTCCCCAATCTTTGTCACGCAGGTGTGGGGGGCATGCCAACTGAGCCCCCCGCCTTCCATCTCAGCCAATAGTTCACTAAACCCCTCTGTCACCTAAGATCGGAAGCTTGGAGCATCCTCAACCCCTGGCTTCTCACTCCACACTTGATAAGCTGGCAAGTTCTTTTTCACACACAAGACATGTCTTCTGGTTCTCCTCCTCCTCATGCCCACAGCCGCATCCCTGGTCCAGTCTGATTACCTTATGCCAGTCATTTTGCGCTGTCTTCTCAGTTGGTCTCCCTGCCTTCACACTCCCCACCGGAGCCCATCTGCATGCTGGCAGCCAGGGTCTCCGCAGTGGAGATCATGGGTGACTCCCCATGATCATTCCACCCCAGAAGACTGGTCCAAGCCAGCCATGGCGAATGCCTCTGACTGGGCCCTGTGACCCATGGAGATCCGGAGAGGGGCATCTGCTGGGAGGATGCTTCAGGATTTGGTTGTGCCTGAATGTGTTACTGGCCGTTTTGCCATTTTGCAAGCACCCCAAGAATAGAGTGATAGCTAGCGTTGACAGAGTGGAGATGGAGAAGGATTGTGGGTCTTTGAGGGATTTGTTACTCTATGCCTGCAGCCTGCCTACCCGTGAATTTCGAGTTAAGTGAGATAATGGATGTTCTTGTTATTTAAGCTGGTTTGGTTTCGGTTTCTGTTATTTGCAGCCAAAAAGCGTGCCACTGACAGCCACTTAATTCATGGAAATCTAATGATTAATCCTCATCCTCTGTGGCTTTGTATTATCTTTGGAATCAGGTCCACACTCCTTAACGTGGCTCTTGAAGCCCCTTCTGGGGACATAATCCAGGCATGAGCCCCTGGGTCTCAGACTCTCCCAACCCTTCTCCCTTGGCCCTTAGGTTGTGATTAGATAATCCTGACTCCTCTTCCCCCCAACCCCAAATCATTCAGCACATCTCTGCTGTTTCTTCTCTAGAATGTTCCTTTTTTTTTTTTTTTTAGAACGTTCTTTTTCTCTTTCTCCATCTACCGAATTTCTTTTCATCTTCCAGGATCAGCTCAAGTGGCGGCTCCTCTTAGAAGTGTTTCCTAATCCCTGGGTAGAATTAAGGAATTACTTGAGTGTCTCTGAACACTTTGTGTCTGTGTTACGGGGCTTTCTTCACCTTCACACACAATCATAGGTACTTATATTTCTGCTCCTTTGCTATGAGTTCCTTGAAGACAGGGACTTTATAGTTCTGGTACCTTGCACAAGACCCAATGATTCTGTACATACTAATGAAATTTCTTACTGAAAACTCCTCCTTCATTCGGATTGTAGGCAACCTGGCATGTGGCTATTGATTATTATTCACTTTTTATTAAAAAATGAAGCAATACTATCCATCACACTGTCTTCGGGATTTTGCAGTTTAAGAAGCTCTTTAATAGACATTGTCTCAATCAATCCTCACCTGCTGCTATAACACCAATGTAATCCCCACTTCACAGATGGGGAAACTGCACACCCAATCCAAGTCTATTTGTTGAGTGCCTACAATTTGCATAACGTTATGTAAGAGGCAAGCTGTGGAAGGAAGCTGCAAAGGGGTAAAAACCACAGTCTCTCTCTTAAGAGAGTTTGCAACTTATTTGGGGAGGTAAGAAATAATGCAGAATATTTCAGTTGCAAGATACAAGAGCAGTGCAATACAATATTGAAGAGATCTTGAAGGCAACAGTTTCTTACATAATAAAAGAGGGATACACAACCTTAGCACCATAAAATTAGGATGGAAGATTATAGTATGGGCTTGCAGTAGGAGTCCGCAAAACATCTTCAAAAAAAGAATTGAACCGGGGGCACCTGGCTGGCTCAGTCGGTAGAGCGTGCAACTCTTGATCTTGGGTTCTTGAGTTAGAGCCCTACGTTGTGGCTAGAGATTACTTAAAATAAAAAGAATTGAACCTGAATTTTAAGGATCAGTGGGATTTCACAAAATGGAAAGGAGGTAAGGCATTCCCTGTGAAAAGTGAAGGCTTAGCATCATAAAAGTGCTTCTCTGCCGGGCAAGGAAGAGAGGCTAGTGAAATGAAATGAGTTCAAAGAAACCCATGAGCTCCAAAGAAATGGGTTAGTGTTTGTTGGATGGATGGATGGATGGATGGATGGATGGATGGGTGGATGGATGGATGGATGGTTAGATGATAGATTGATAATATAGGTGAGTGGGTGGGTGGATAAATGAATAAAGAATAGACAGATAAATCCTCAGCGTTTGAAGCTGGGCTCAAATTTTACTGAGAACGTCTTCCAACACAGAAGCATGATGATAAGTTGTATTCTTTTTCCAGAGCAACCTGGCTTTTCTAGTCCAGCTGAGTGAAAGGAATTGTGGGTATCCAGAGTCGCGTTGAATTAAGACATTTGAATGTGGTCAGAACTATAGGGACATGCCTGGGCTTAGGATGTAATCAGGGCAGTGTGGCCTTTTAACATCATGTGTGGGCGTGTTTTCTCACAAACACATGTGCAGAGACACACATAAAACTTTGTTTGGGGTTTCTCCTTTCCTTTTTACAGTGTTATGCCAAGCTTTTGTTTTGACTGAAGTGTCACTTTCCAATTTCCCATGTGTGGGAGCCCCAAACCCCGTGTCAATGAATATTTTTAAGGATATTCTTTTTTTTTTTTTTTTTAAGTAGGCTCCATGGCCAACCTGGGGCTTGAACTCACAACCCTGAGATCAAGAGTCACATGGTTTACCAAATGAGCCAGCCAGACGCCCCTGGGGAAAAGAATACTCTTGATGGGAAAGTGGTTTTGGCTTATTATTTCTGACAAAATCATCCTAGATTAACGGGCTTGTGTTGTCACCATGAGGTCAGAGTTGCCCCCTCTTCTGGGTTTTAATCCTTAACAGCTGATGAAACCATATTATTAGCAGCAAAGTCTTTGATTTCTGCCTCATCCACAATGTAACCCATCATCTAGGTTTCTGGGACTGATTTTCTGGTTGGGCCACAGAACTGGGAGCCAGCACAGGGATTTCTCGCCTAAAGTTTTTCCTAAGGTGGACCTAGCTCTGTCCAACCCAATGTTTGAACTCAGCCTAAAACTTGCCGTTTTTCTCCATTTTCAAAAATTTCCCAGCCTAAAATGGCTTGAGTAACCTTCAGTTTCTGATGTCTTGTGGTTTCTCTGTGAAGGATTTTCTGGCAGATACTGTTGTTGGCCAGCCATCCCTGGCCCCCCTCTTTCTCTTGCTGCTTCTCACTATGGAAGCTGGAAACCCCAATACATAATTTTCCCGTCTTCCAGGAGTTCGATGTGGCCTGGTTTGGGCCAATGATGAGAAGAGGGTGTCCTCTTAGGCTACTGGGAAAATTTGTCTTCCTTCTATAAGGGATAAGTCGAGAGCTCAGTGCTCTCGTTTTTCTCTCCTTAATGCATCTTGGGTAGAGAAGTGAGGTATAGAGTTAGGACAGCCATCCCGGGATCATGATGCTACAAGAACGTGGAAGAAGGGCCAACCCTCTAAGAAGAAAAGAAGAAAAAGAGAGTTAGAATGTCACAGTTGAGCGGCCACACAGTGGGACTACTTTCAACAGATGTCAGCATCATTTAAACCTTTGTTGTTGAGTTGTCTGATACATGCACCCAAACACGTTCCTAACATAAGGTCTGTTGATGCTTGGCTGAAGGATGGAACAAGAAGGTGGGAAGGGGGATCCCAGAGACTGACCTTCGAAAGAAGCAAGGGTGTGGGAAGTCAGAAGCCTGGGGAATGGTTGATGACCGTCTTCCAACTTGACTTTCCCTAATACCTGTGACTGCAAATACCTCTTGACTTGAGCTTGAATGCATTAAACCCCTTTATCGAGAATCCAATATACTGTTGTGGCAAACACTACATGTGCTTACTGATGCAGTAAGTTAAAAAGTATCCTTTCTTAGGGGCACTTGGGTGGCTCAACCAGTTGAGCGTCTGACTCTTGGTTTTGGCTTAGGTCATGATTCCTGGGTTGTGGGATCAAGCCCCTCGTCGGGCTCTGCGCTGAGAATGGAGCCTGATTACAAAACTGTCTCTCTCTTTCCTTCTGACCCTCATGCTCTTGCTCTCTCTCTTTCTAAAAAAATTAAAAAAAGAATCCGTTCTCAGAATCAAGCTCCACAGAGGGTATGGATTTCTGGTTGTTTTTCTCAGTGTTTTGTTCTCAAGTTCCTGAGCAGTGCCTTGCACATAGTAGGTCCTTATTGAATATGTGTTGAATGAGCAAATTATTAAGACTTCGCCTTAGGAGGCTGTTGTTGGTTTGAAAGCAGAAGGTTTGGCAAATTAAAAACAACGAGGTTTGTGATATGGTCATATATATGGTTTGATTGTAGATTTCATTTTGCTTCCTCTAAGTCTTTTTAAATAATAGTCTTAAGGTCTGTCATGTCAGTAGATACCTTAAAATGAGTTGAAAAGACACCAGTTATGGAGAATTGGGTTGGAAAAAGTGACTACTCTTGTGACTTTCCAGCCAAATTCTACTGGACTTTGGGATTAGTCCAAAAAAAGGAAAGCCTGGGATGCCTGGGTGGCTCAGTTAGTTAAGTGTCTGAATTCAGCTCAGGTCATGATCTCATGGTTCATGAGTTTGAGCCTTGCATTGGGCTCTGCACTGACAGTGTGGAGCCTGCTTGGGATTCTCTCTCTCTCTCTCTCTCTCTCTCTCTCTGTGTGTGTGTGTGTGTGTGTCCTTCTGCTCGTGTATTCTCTCACTCAAAATAAATACTGAAAATTAAAAAAATAAAAAAAACAAAAAAAGGAAAGCCTCGTTTAGGGATATTTTGAGGATAGAGTTCTGTATAGCCCACTTCTCTCGTTTTATTTAATTGCGCACTAACTATAATGTACTTAGTCTTTAACAGGCTGGTCTGAAATTACCTTTCCAGCCCTACGTCCACCTCCCTCCTCACACCTCACTCACATGCCCCATATTGCATCTGACCTTCTCCACGTCAACCCTCAAGACCTAGCTTAGCCTTTCCCAACCCTCCCCACCCCCACACACATAGGTCTAGTTCCTGTCATCCCTTGTTTCGGCCTCTCTGACGCCAGCTTGTCTAGCTGTTCCACATCCCGGGGTTATGTCCTTCCCATCTTTTCATCTCTTATACACAATGGGTTTGTAGAGCAGATAGAGAGTCATAGATAACGTTTACTGAAACTCACTTCACGCCAGACAGTTCTAAGTGTTTGCCGTGTATTGACTCATTTGCTCCTCTCAATACCCTGAGATAGGTACCACCGATAAGCCCATTTTATAGATGAGGAAATTAAGGTGTGGGGCTAAGTGTCTTGCCTGTGGTCATCTGGCTGGTGGGTGGCATAGAAGTGTTCATATCTTGCTCTCTGAATCACCCCATTATGCTTTCCCTCGTGGATGCATGTATGTTGGGATATGACTTGAATAGCTATGGATGAGTTGAGTAGTTCATTTAACAAACTCTGCACATATTGACGGAGATAATCCTAGGTGCTTGGCGCTGTCCTAGGTACCAGGGATGTGGTACGGAATATGGTGGGAAGGGCACTGTCCTCATGGGGCTGACATTCTGGTCCCAGCGAGGTTAAAGTCAACAAAAATCGTGAAAAAAAAAAAAAAAACTAGTGGTGGGCCAGGATTTATAGAAATTGGAATTGGGCAGGCCTGCTACAACTTTCCAGGTCTGAGGATGAGGGGGGAATGGGTCCCACCACAGGGTGCTGCCATGAAAACACTGCGGATGAGGCAGGCTGAAGATGAAAGGGTCATGGCGGGAAACTTCACAAAACCTACTGGGCAGAGATCAGTCTGAGCCA
Organism: Cryptoprocta ferox; assembly: GCA_028646485.1. Taxonomy (NCBI): domain Eukaryota; kingdom Metazoa; phylum Chordata; class Mammalia; order Carnivora; family Eupleridae; genus Cryptoprocta; species Cryptoprocta ferox. The sequence continues at coordinate 4,026,818 of CM053565.1, forward strand.
TGAAAGGAAGGATGGAAGAGGGGAGAGCAAAGCAGAAAAGAGCGACAGGGGTCTGAGAGGCACGCATCCACGCTGCACAGAGAGAATAGGATGGTGAAAGAAAAGCCTTAAAACACTGGCAGGGCAGAAAGGAGCCAGTGGTAATGAAGGGACCCTCACAAGTGCCCTGGAAATAGGCTGGCGGTGATTGTACAGGCTAAGGCTTAAAAGGCTTTGTTCTTCTGTCGAATAAGGAAAGCCATTGTGGTGCACAGGAAATAAAAAGCTTGTGTGCGTGCGTGCGTGTGTGTGTGTGTGTGTGAGAGAGAGAGAGAGAGAGAGAGAGAGATCGGGGGACTCTCTGTAGCCCAAATACAGAACGATTGTCATGATCAATTCTGCACCTTATACTCGCCGGAGTGGAAGTTCTAGAACTACCCCCACGGGACGTCCGTGATAAAGCCAGGCCCAGGGAGGTTAGGATGTTGTGTGCCTGACTCACCGCACATGACTTTCTGTGAATGCGTCCAACACTGTCCGATCAGCAGCAAGGCACTGAGCCCCTGCTTTAGGGTCCCAGAGCCCAGAGGGCAGGGGTCCAGGTAAGACAGTAGGGGCACAGTTGCCCAGAGGGAGCCCTTTGTGACCCCCAGGGCCGTGGGGTCCTATTATCTGGCTCAGGCAAAGACTGGAGAGTGACCGAAGGCTGCAGAGAATAGCAGGCTGAAATCTTCTTTCTTTCTTGCCCTTTTCTGCTGTTGGAGGGCAGTGTCACGAGGAGTCACGGCGTGTGGGCTCTAGGGTCCTCTCCACGGTCAAATCCACGCTCCTTCCCTTTCTACAAGGTGGCTTTGGGCACCGTAGTATCTCCCTCGGGGTGTTCTAAGGGGAGTGAAAAGCTGAAATGGTATATAGACCATAGTAGGCACTCAATATTATTGCCTGTGGGTTGTGTGGCTTTGGAAAGGTACACGCTGTCTGGGAGATACCGTTTCCCTTGATCCTTAGTTTCAAGGGCAACCACAGTTTTTCAAGAGATTTTTTTAAACATTTATTTGTTTTTGAGAGAGGGAGAGACAGAGCATGAGTAGGGGAGGAGCAAAGAGACAGGGAGACACAGAATCGGAAGGAGGCTCCAGGCTCCGAGCTGTCAGCACAGAGCCCGACACGGGGCTCGAACCCACAAACCGCGAGATCATGACCTGAGCCGAAGTCGGACGCTTAGCCGACTGAGCCACCCAGGTGCCCCGCAACCAGATTTTTTCAGGACAAGATGAAGTCTAAGGACAAACCTTGACGTGAAGTCCCAGACCCCTGAGTCTGTCCTGGGAAATGGGGAAATGGGTCTCCAAGGGTGGTGTCACCGTGGACTAATGACTATTGGGAGGACTACCTGCAAACAGACGAGCCCAATTGTCACCCCTTCTTCAGAAACCCCAATAGCCCAGGTTGTAGGCTATTGTGGGGGGACATTGTAACAGTCCCTGCCCTCCCCCCACCACCGCCATGACATGGTGTCTTCTAGACTCTTCTCAGTCAGGGCAACCGTCCTCTTTCTCTGCTCAGTTTCTCCCTTAGCCCCAAGAGGAGGCAGGGGCAGCGGGGGTGATTTGCATATTTGGACACAGAATTTTGGCAGCTTTTGTTAAATGCCAGAGGTTTTAGGAAGGGCACACATGTTAGAGAGGAAAAAACAAAAGGAAATATTTTGGGAATTCCCAGTTTGTTCTTGGCACCCGGGCGGAGGTTTCTCTTCTATATCCCCAAACTCTTCACCCCACCCGCCGCCTTCCTCCTAACTCTCTTCAGCTTCGTGAGTGCCTGGGGCCAATTTGAGCCTGAAACAACGTCCCACAGGGTCCAGTGGCTCCCTTGGGTTAACCTTTGGGGACTATGTATGTACGGCAGGTGAGAATCTCTCCAAGTGTGTTGGCAGCCGGAGCTCTTTGAGGACCTTGTTCTCACTGATGTTCCCTTGCTTCCTTCCCTAAAGATGTTCACTGGGGCCATAATGAAAGCTACCTCCCTGAGCTGTTGTGAAGATGGAAGGAGTATATTTACCAAAGAAGGCTCAGGACAGTGCCTGGCTCGTATAAGCACTCAGTGAATATTAGCTATTTTCCGTAGCACGCTGTTTGTTAAAAGTCAACTATGGGGCGCCTCGGGGGCTCAGTTGGTTGGGCGGCTGACTTCGGCTCAGGTCATGATCTCACAGTTCGTGGGTTCGAGCCCCGCGTCGGGCGCTGTGCTGAGAGCTCAGAGCCTGGAGCCTGCTTCCGATTCTGTGTCTCCCTCTCTCTCTGCCCCTCCCCTGCTCACACACTGTCTGTCTCTCTCTCTCTCTCTCTCTCTCTCAAAAATAAATAAACATTAAAAAAAAGCCAACTATGTTTTTAAAAGACACATTCTTCTTACTTCGTCTCCCACAGGTTCCTTTTGGTAGAAAAATCTCTCCTCCTCTTTCTCCTCATTTTTCTTCTTTAAGAATGCCTTAGTCATTCTTGAGCTTAGGCATTGCATTTCCTTATAAAATTTAGAGTTAACTTGTTAGTTTCTTCCGGGAGATAGAGAGAGAGAGAGAGGTGTAAAGAAAGAGAGAGGGAGGGGGAGAGGAGAATGTAGGGCAGGAGGGAGGGATTAAGGAAATAGATTTTAATTTGGATTGTACTGAATCTATAAATCAATTTGGGAGGAATTTATACATTACGCTATTGAGTCTTGTATTTCATGAATGTGCTAGATCTTTGTTTTAGGCCTTTTGAAAAGCTCACAGTGAAAAAGTTCTTTCTTTTCTCTGTAGAAGTCTTGTGCATGATTTGTTTTATTTGCCTCTAGGAACTTGATTTTTTAAATATTCAATTATGAACATGTAATTAAAAAAATTAGTTTCTACCTGTTTGGTACCGGTATATACAAGTATAATTCACTTTTGTATTTTGATTAAAACAATTTTTTTTTTCATTAAGAAACTTTGTTTGGTAGGGGGCGCGTGGGTGGCTCAGTTGGTTAAGCGTTCACTTCAGCTCAGGTCATGATCTCGCGGTTCTTGAGTTCGAGCCCCACTGGAATACTTGCTTTGGATTCTCTCTCTCTCTCTCTCTCTCTCTCTCTCTCTCTCAAAAATAAATAAACATCTAAGAAAACCCCAAAACCCTTTGTTTTGGATGAATTTCAATTTACAGAAAAGTTGCAGAGATAATACAGTTTCTGTAAACTCCTCACTCAGTTTTCCCCATTGTTAACATCTTATATAATCGTGACATAGCCATCAAAACTAAGAAATCAACACTAAAACATTCCTAATAAATAAACTCCAGATTTTATTTGGATTTCACCAGTTTTTCCAATAGTGTCCTATTTTTTGGTTCCAGATACAATTGTGGCTACTTCATTGCATTTAGGTTTTTATTTAAAGTAGGCTCCACGTTGGGTGTGGAGCCCAATGCAGGGCTTGAACTCATGACTCTGAAATTAAGACTTGAGCTGAGATTGAGAGTCGGATGCCTAACCCAGTGAACCACCCAGGCACCCCTCATTTAGTGTAATTTGGTTTCTGAGAACAGCTACCTGCAAAGCTGTCTTGTTACATCTAATATTTATATATGGATTTCTCAGAAAATTTTATGCACATAACCAGCAAATAATGACAATTTTGTTTCTTCCTTCCTAATCCTTACATTTTTGTTTCCTATTCCTGTTGTGTTATATTAGGTAGGACTCTGATTTCTAGAAATAATGGTGGTGGGTATCCATGCCTTAGTCCTGATCGTAAAGGAAAAGATTTCAACATTTCACCATTAGGGTCTGATGTTTTTGTAAGCCTTTCTGCAGACTCTTTATCAGATTATAGAAGTTCCCTTTTATTCCTAGTTTAAGAAGCATTTTTTAAAATGGTGAATGAAGGGGCGCCTGGGTGGCTTAGTCGGTTAAGCATCCAACTTCGGCTCAGGTTATGATCTCCCAAGTTCCAGTCCTGTGTTGGGCTCTGTGCTGACAGCACGGAGCCTGGAGCCTGCTTCAGAGTCTGTGTCTCCCTCTCTCTCTGCCCCTCCCTTGCTCACGCCCTCTCTCCTTCTCTCTCTCTCTCTCTCTCTCAAAAATGAATAAACAAAAAAAATTAAAAATGGTGAATGGGTGTTAAGTTTTATCAAACATTTCTTTCTGCACCATTGAAATGATCATGATTTTACTCCTTTAATCTGCGTATGTAGAGAAATAACACGGATGGATTTTCTAATGTTAAATCAAATTTACAGTTCTGGAACAAAGCCAACCTTATCCCAAGACACATCATCTTCTTTATACATTGCTAGAGTCACTTTACTTATATATTTTTCAGGGTTTTTTTTTTTTTTTTTGCATTTATGTTCACATTCATGGTTGAGATTGACTATAATTTTTGTTTTGATATCAAAGATTACACTTGATAAAATGAGCTGGGTCATGTGCTGGACCACGTGCTTTCTTTTGGGGGAGAGCATGTAAGTTCTTTACTTTGCTCTCTGGAAGGGTTTGGGTGGGTTTGGAATTATTGCTTCTCTTTTAAGTCTTTTTAAAAAAATTTTTTTGAGAGAGAGAGAGAGAGAGCGAGAGTGGGAGAGGGGCAGAAGGAGGGGAAGGGGAGAGAGAATCGCAAGCAGGCTCCACACTCAGTGCAGAGCCCAACGTGAGGCTCGATCTCATGACCCTGGGATCATGACCTGAAACAAACTCAAGAGTCAGACGCTCAACTGACTGAGGAACCCAGGTGCTCCCGAAAACTCATTTTTGTAAGCCTGTGGCCACTGAAGTGACAGTTCAGAAAGTTGCCCCTACGGGCTTGCTTTCTGGGCTGGGAGGGAGATGGGAGACCATAGAAAGCCAAGGTGCAGATAGAGCCCCAAGTGCTCAGTGCAGCAGCTAATTTACACTCACTCCCAAGCCATTCATTGGATTATTGGTCAGAATCAGCAGAAGCAGACTCCCAGTGTGGATGATAAGCACTTCTTTCTCTTTGGCCCCACGGCCCCCCTCCACCCCTCTCTTCTCCCAGTTGGCCAAGACATGCTCAGAATCTTCATGATGCGGGAGCCGGTATAGCAATTTGTTTGGGACCAGAGGGTGTGACGGTCACAGGGAGGCCGGTCGGGACACATTCCAGGAAGAGAAGGGAGAAAAGATTTCCTTTTCCTTCTTTCTGTACTGCTCTCTGGGGAGGGTGGCCTCTCTGGGGACAGGTGGAGAGGATGCTGGGGGAGGTGGGGGAGGGGGTGTCTACATGCCTCTCCAAAGCTCTGGCCACCACAACAGGTCCCTTCAAAGCTGAAGTCTTATGCTAGTGGTCCTCAAAAGTTTTGCTCTCCGGACCCTTTTATAGTTTTAGAGAAACCCCAAGAACTTTTGTCTGTGAGGATCCTATTTATTGTACTCGAGAACAAAACTGAGAAATTTTAAAATATTTAATTCCTTTAAAATAACAATAATTGAGGTGCCTGTGTGGCTCAGTCGGTTAAACATTCAACTTCAGCTCAGGTCATGATCCTGTGGTTTGTGAATTTGAGCTCTACGCTGACAGCTCAGATTCTGTGTCTCCCTCTCTCTCTGCCCCTCCGTCGCTCGCTTTCTCTCTCTCTCTCTAAGTAAATAAACATAAAAAAATTTTTAAAAAATAATTAACCCATTAAATTTAACAGAAATAATACACTTTCATGAAAAATAACCATACTTTACAAAATAAAAAAAATTAATGAGAAGAGTGACATTGTTTTATAACTTTGCAAATCTCTTTAATTTCTAGCTAATTGAAGATACCTGATTCTCCTGTCTGCTTCTGGCATTCAAGCTATTACAATAAGTTTTTGGGTTCTTTGCTACAGTATGTGATGAACATTTAGGCTCACATAGGTATGTAGTTGGAAAAGGAGGAACATTTTAATAGCTTTTTGGATAATTATGGATATTCCTTTTTGACTGTTCACCAAAACTTGACCATATTGGTAGTGTCTTTTCCTTTCCTTTCCTTCCTTTCCTTTCCTTTCCTTTCCTTTCCTTTCCTTTCCTTTCCTTTCCTTTTCCTTTCCCTTTCCTTTCCCTTTCCCTTTCTTTTCCTTTCCTTTCCTTTCCTTTCCTTTCCTTTCCTTTCCTTTCCTTTCCTTTCCTTTCCTTTCCTTTCCTTTCCCTTTCCCTTTCCCTTCCCTTTCCCTTCCCTTTTCCTTCCCTTTCCTTTCTTTTCGTTTTGTTTCCTTTCCTTTCATCCAGTGCAGGTCAGTGGCCTTCTGTGTAGCTGTGTCATGATTCAGGGACCCAGGCCATCTCCATCCTGGGAGGCCACCCTCTCCTCCATCTTGGCTCCAGTTAGGAGATAGACTTTAGTGTTGTTTTCGTTTCACAGATGGGAAGACAGCGTCGCTATGCCCAAGACCATATGGCTAGTGAGTTGGAGAGCTGTGAGCTCTAGATCTCTGGCTCTCCTGAACAAGCAGGGGGGTATGAAGGCAGCAGGAATGGTCATGGAACAAGTTGAATATGGCGATCCAGCCACCATAGAGGTCCCAGTGAATCCTATGTTTGTGGGGTGATGGGGTGGGACTCTGGAGCTGGGCTGTTAATCTTGCTTTTAGCACTGGGATCACCCTTCATCCTTTCTCTGCCCAGCCTGGGTAAGGGGGCATGATCCTGGGTGAGGGGGGCTTTCTTGGGTTAAGATCAATTCCTGGTGGTAATGGGGGGGGTCTTAGCAGGGAGCTGCCAGCTACCAGCTCCTGCTATAGTGGTTGTGATGGATGCCTGGGTATCTGAAGGGGTATCTGGGGAGGATCCCATTCTAGGGTCTGAGGCTCAAGATAGTTGAGTACTGTAGTCTAGAGCCTGACTCCCAGTGAAAGGAGAGCTTCACCTCTGGGGAAATGAACGTAGCTAGGATGATAGATCTGGATGAGCTCCTATGATACCCAGCAGTCATCGTCATCGTCGTTGTCTTCTTCTTCTCCTTCTCCGTCTCTTTCTCCTCCTTCTCCTCCTCCTCCTCCTCCTCCTTCTTAACAAAGCTCTTCTAGTGATTGTGAGAAATCTACCAATCTACCAGGCATGATCAGTTCCCAGCTCACACCATATGCAACTCACCATGCCAGTTTTGCAACCACTGACCATGAACTTAGATGTCCCAGAGAGTATCAGATGTTTTATTTTTTTAATGTTTATTTATATTTGAGAGAGAGAGACAGACAGACAGTGTGTGAGCAGGGGAGGGGCAGAGAGAGACAGAGACAGAATCCGAAGTAGGCTCCAGGCTCTGAGCTGTCAGCACAGAGCCCAAAGCAGGGCTTGAACCCACGAACTGTGAGATCATGACCCGAGCCGACGTCGGACACTTAACTGACTGAGCCACCCAGGCGCCCCTGTCAGATGGTTTTAAAAGCTTCCAAACACCCTCAATTTCTGAACTTATCCCATGGCAACCTATGAACAAAAACAGTTCCCAGATGGGCGCTGGTCCCCAACCACAGTGTGGGTAGGCTCGCTCCAGATCTGTGTGCTTCTCAGATTTAGTGTGCTCGAAAATCACCTGGAGATCTTGTTAAGGGGCACATTTGGATTCGCTACATCTGGGAGGGAAGTGGTGCATTTCTAAGCTCCCGGGCGGTGCTGATGCTTCACTACCCCACTTAGAATAGCAAGGCTCTAGACTAGTCTTCGTTCTCATGAACGTCTACCTAAGTGTCTCAAGCTAGCAACCAGGCTCCCTGGAGGCCTGGGCTAAATATGACCAGTTTCCTCAACTATCCTCCAGGCAGTCATGTTTCCACACACCAACCTCTCCCACCCCGCACTCCCCAATTTTGGCCGCTCCCAGAGAGAGTATCCACTCTCTGGCCCTCATCCCCCACTGTCTCTTTTCTCTTCGCCCTCTTTCCCCTCCTCTCGGCACTTGGAGCTACTTCCTTCAGGATCTCCTAGGCTGGCTCCAGCCCCGGGGGGAATTTTCAGATTGCTCATGCTTCTGGGAAACGTTTTAGGCTAGAGGAAGGAAATCGCTCTGGAGCTGGACAGAGCAGTGCACATCTGTCTGACCTGGACCAACGCCCTGGTGAGAGCTTCCTGACCTTCTCCCCCTGCCGCCCCGTTCCGAGGACTCCTGCCTACCCCCTCCAGAGTCACCTCAATTCAACACTTTCTTCTCTCTGCTGTCCCTTATCGGGTCCTGGGGCGCTTGCGGGGCTGGAGGGTAGCGACAGAGCAGAAGAGGGCTTCTTCCTCTGACCAGGCCAAGACGAAGTCGCCGTTGTGACAGTCCTCCCAAGGATTCCCCATCCCCACCTTCCCTGTGGTCTCCTCCTCAGTCTCTCAGGACTGCCCAGAGCCAAGTGCACTCCCGAAAAGCCAGCCTCCACCAAGGCTTTGTTTCCAAAGATCCTGTAAAACGGTTTGCTGAGGAGGAGGGGAATGGGGCCAGGCTCATGCCTGATCATCTGGGCAAGGAATCACCCATCATATAAGTAAAGAATTTGCCCCGTCCCAGGGGCACTAAACTCACAGGTAGATAACTGTAAGAAATTGTGCACAATCTTCACAGAGAAAATAAAACTCAGAAATTAGAAATTCCTTTACATTACCCTGATCATGGGCCTGTCAGACACATCCATATGTTTTCACAAGGCTAGGATCAGTACAGATATATTGCCTTAGGCTTCTTTTGTTTAGTTTTTTTCCTTTTAAACAGAGTGAGAGAGAGAGAGAGAGAGAGAGATATTTTTAAAATTTTTATTTATTTTTGAGAGACAGACAGAGCATGAGCGGGGGAGGGGCAGAGAGAGACGGAGACAGAATCCGAAGCAGGTTCCAGGCTCCGAGCTGTCAGCACAGAGCCTGATGCGGGGCTCAAACCCACGAACCATGAGATCATGAACTGAGTCGAAGTCGGACTCTTAACCAACAGAGCCACCCCGGCGCCCCTTGATTAATTTCTTTTAGCAAATACATTAATACATACATCTCAACGTAGCCATATGTTGTTTCTGTTTTTGCTTTTTACTGTATATATAATCCTCCAAGCAATCCTAGACCAGCATGGTGGTTGCAAGCTCGAACCCCACCACTGACTGGCTGTGTGACCTTAGGCTACTTCTTAATGTCTCTGAGCCACAGCTGTAAAATGAGAATAAAATAAGAGCCTGTACAAGAGGAGTTTTGTGAGAAATGAGGCGAGGCATGTAAAGTTCTTTTAAAAACCGTCTGGCACAGATAAAGAGCTCGGTTAATGTCAGCGGCTCTGATTATAATTTATTCCCAGAATGAATGCCGGCAGGCCTCTGTCACTAAGCATTTTAGGTTATTTGGAAGGATTTTCTTATAAAAATGCTGTTGGGGCAGTCATCCTTTCTGGCAATGTCTGCGGATCACCCCATCCACCCTAGAGCACCCTGAGACGGCGAGGAGCAAGTGGGCCCCCAGGTTTGCGGGGCCAAGAGACACCAGCGCTCCCAGGGCCCGGAGAGAGCGCAGGAGGCAGGTGAGAACCAGGAGCCTCTCGGTGGAGCAGCTGACATTTTAGATACATTTGGAACGTCTCCGAGAGGAAGGCACTTCACACACTTGTTATCTGTTTCACGACGACGTTCCCGGGGCTCGGAACAGCTCCTGGCTTGTCCCACAACCTCTGTCAGTTCCCGGCTGGATGCGTGACGGGGGCCCGCCTGCCCGCCTGCCTGCTGCGGGTTCGGATCCCAGCCCCCACGTCCTGGTCTGGGTCCAGATGTTTCGTCTGGCCGCACCCAGACCTCTCCTTCCTGAGTCATGGGACAGGAAGCTCCTGGGCAGCGCCTCTGAGAGACAGTCTTCCTCCTCTGCAGGCAGTGAGACGCCCTGCATGGAATTCAGGTCACTGGCGGGCGTGGGGGAGGAAAGGATGTTCTGTGATGAGGAGTTAGAAGCTTCCCAGGAGGGTGTGGACGGAGGAGAGGTGTCTGCTGGGTCTGCCTGCCAGCTGGTTCGACAGGGAGGGAGGAAAGGTCTGGATGCATCCTCTAGCTCAGAGGCTTGGCTTAGCACCGGTGACTCTTTCGTGGAAAGAAATGAGCGGGACAAGCAAAGCGAGAAAGGGAAGGGAAATGTTAACTGATGTTCCTACATGGCCGGCTTTGTGCCTGGGATGGGGGGGGGGGGGTGGTTCACAGCCGTGGTGCAGACTCTCCCACACGGTGGCCCTGGGGGAAGGTGCCATCAGCCCAGTTCCAAAAGTGGGGAGCAGACTGAGCAGAGCCCACAGCCACGTGCGGGGACCCCGCATCCTGGACAGCGGTGCTCTTCCTCGAGCTGCTTCCTCTGGGAGCAGGAACCTCTCCTCTGCGGAGGGCGGAGGCACACCCCTCCTGGCCCTCTCGGCACACCCCTCCTGGCCCTCTCGGTTCATGGGGGTTGGGTGGGGCTGACCCCCATGACTCCCACCTGACCAATCAAAACTCCCACCCTCCTCCAGCCACCTCCTGACCAGGGGTCTGGACCATCAGAGCCAGCAAGAGCCAGCCCTGGGGCGGGGGGGGGGGCGTCTCAAAGAAAGAGAATTTCTTTGCTTTCGGCTGCCAGCATAAGCTTCGAAGATATAGGATATGAGCGTGGCCGCTTTGGAGTCACAAAGGGGCAGACTTCTTGGGAATAAAGTTAATTTTGAGGAAAGCAGAAATGAGAGATGGAAAGAAAGAGAAAAATAAGAAATCATCTGAAAACCTAGCCCCCCCCACGAATCGGTGGGTCCAGGCAGCTTGAAGATTGACTACCCTGGAGTTTTCATTTAGGTGAGCCGATAAATCTTCGTTTTTGCTAGACACCTGAAGCTGACTTCCCGTCAGAGGGGAATGAGTTCTTACGACCGGGGCAGAGCAGGGGAATTAGGACTGGGGCACAGGGTCCACATTCCTTCTTGTTCTTGATGCCTCATGCTGCAGGATGTAAACCCTTGTCCCTGAGAAGACCTCTCGATTTGCTGCCTTGCATAGGCTGACCTGGTCCCAGGTGGGAGGCTGGTGGGGAGGCAGGTCTGGCCCTACAAACCCCACTCTCCGCATATACGGAATTGTAGATTGCTTCTTATCTGGATTTCATTGGTTCCACTTAGTGCTGGTGAATGTTTAACAAGCAAACAAATAAAAAAAGCTCTGTTCTGTTTCTGTGGTGTAAATATCTCCACCATGGTCAACGCCAAGCAGTCAACCTGACATCAGTCAATGTGGGCACAGGAATAAATATAAGTGGCACCCCATTAAATAGTGTTCCCACCATGGGGTTTTAATAGTTGTGAATAACTGTAAGATCATAAGAAGTAGGGGCATCTGGGTGGCTCAGGCCGTTAAGCGTCTGACTCTGATGTCGGCTCAAGTCATGATCTCGCGGTTTTGTGAGTTCAAGCCCCATGTCGGGCTCTGTGCTGACAGTGTGGAGCCTGCTTGGGAGTCTTTCTCTCTCTCCCTCTCTCTCTCTGCCCCTCACCCACTTCCACTCTCTCTCTCTCCCCAAATAAACATTCAAATATATATTTAAAAAGATCATAAGCAGTAATAAAATGTAGTAAATAATTACAAAGTTATGTTTTGATTTTTAGATCACCTTTGCTTTTCATATAGTTTATCCCCTTATAAGCTTATATAATTTAATTTTTAGATTTTTTAAATTTTTTAGTGTTTACTTATTTCTCAGAGGAGAGAGAGAGAGAGAGAGAGAGACGGGGAGTGGGGGAGGGTCAGAGAAAGAGAGGGAGCCACAGAATCTGAAGCAGGTTCCAAGATCTAAGCTGTCAGCACAGAGCCCGACGAGGGGATCAAACTCATGAACGGAGAGATCATAACCTGAGCGAAAGTCAGATGCTCAACCGACTAAGACATTCAGGTACCCCATGTTCTGTTTAAATAAAAAAAAAAAAGGTGTGTGTGGGGGGACCTGGAAGTAATCCTGAAACCTTGATTTTGGTGAAGGTCTGGGCCAGGTTGAAGTGTGCAATGAAACTGAATGTGTGATTAACTATCTGGATGGAATCTACGGTGTTGTTGGGGCAGCCGGGTAACACTCTGTAAAAGGAGCTTTCCAAGTGCAGTAAGTCCCTCCGAGAGGGAGTCATTCGAGATAGAGCAGGGAAGACACTGAGGAAGGGGGCCCATGCAACACCTCCCGTTGCAATTTTTGGAACACCTTGGACTTTTGACTTTGTCCCTTGCAACTTGCGAATTGCACCACCACCACTTCCTGGAACACATCCTCCTGCTTTGCACTGAAATAGAGACAAAGTTGCAACTGCTAGCTGACTAGCTAGTCCTGCAGCAAATATTTTAAATGTGTCAGTGCCGATCATCATTCTTTGAAAACAAATCCTGTAACCTTGAGGTTTTTTGTCTCTATGAGCCTGTCGATTCTGCTAGGTGGCTGTGCCTCCTGGATTTCGATCCCTGAAACCTCAAATAAATGCTTTGTTTCCTTTGCAGTCTCTTCTTCTTGGTCAGCAACTCTTTGTGGGCATGGTCTGGTCTGCTGGTCCTGCAGCAGGGGGTTGGGGAGCCGTGAAATAGGGGGTGCAGGGCGGGGGTCTTGTATTGGGCAGCCGTCCAGCAGGAAGTAGAAGGCACACCCACATTAGCATGACGTGAGGTTTCCGGGGGATGCGCTTCACAAAGGTGTGGTTAGGTACCCGGAAACAGCAGGGATGCAGTCAGACTCCAGGTATAGTACCTCGGGTCCCACAATCTCGGGTGTACATGTGTAGGCGTCGGGGGCTTGAGGACCAGGTACCAGAGACGGGGACACGGGGGGCTGGGGAGAGTGGCACGTCTGCTAGGAAATGGGACCTTTCCCTGTCTGCAGGGAGGGACCCAGGGATCAGACACTCTTGACTTCACTCTCCTCCTTCCTTCTGCTTTTCTGTCTCAACCCTGCATTGGCTGGACCCACTTACAAGCCAGACGGAAGGAAGCTGGCCGTTTCGGCCTCTTCAGGAGACTGCAGGAAGGTGGAGGGGTCTGAAGGTCAAAAGGCACAGGGCTTGACCTTGGGTTTCTCGCTGAGTCGTGGCCACCCTGATCCTCTATCTTGGGGCTAGGAAAGGGGCCAAGGAACATGACTTTTGGAACCACGCTGGGCCACCTTTATCCCAAAGGCATTCAGGATATGGTCACCTGCCCTGCTAGGGCCAGAGGGCTATTTCTGAAGGTGCATTGCACCCTGGGCCCAGTCCTGCTCATCCAGCCTGGTGGAGCTTCCTGGGATGAGAAGAAAAGGTCTGGGGGGCAGACCCCTGGTGGTGGTCCCAGCCTCTGTTGCCGGGTACGTCCTAGCCCTCCATCTTGAGATTCTACAGGGAACTCATCTATGGACACTCAGATGAGGAAGCCCTTTCCCGGGGTAGACAGGGGACCTGGGTGTCTGGTTCTAAGCAGTACTGTCATCCTCAGTGATTAGAAGACCCTCTCACTAATCTGAACTTTCTCATCTGCAAAACCGAGGGGCCCAGACAAGATGATCCTGGTTCCAAAGGACAGCTCCGACTCTCCAAATGTCTAATGTCTAGGAGTGGAGTCTCAAGGTCATTCGCAAGATGAAAAGTGTGTCCTTCTACAACCAGGAGGTGGCAGCAAAACCCTGTAGGCAAAGGGGTAGGTTCTGTTCTCCAAAGTACGGTTTGGTGGCTGGGCTTCACGACTGAACAATAGTGATGAATGGTAATGGCAAACAGTGTCATTATCATTGCCACTATTGTTAGCGAAAGCAGCAGCAATGGCTCCTTACATTCAGGCAGTACTGCAAGGAAACTTCTTGCACAATATCACATAGGAATTTTCCAGCAACCTCCTCCTGTCCGTGGGTAAAGTGCCAAGACCTCCAGCCCCATGTTGAAGTTCAGGGACATTACCCGACCTGCCCAAGGACTTCTAGAAAGGATGACAGGCCAAGACAGGCACGCACACTTTGGTCCTACACACTCTACCTCACCGCGCGGGAGACCCAAGGCAAGGAACTTTCTGCCATCCTCTTGGTTTTTCCAGAGAATTAGAGGGGTCAGAGGGGCCCAACCAAAGAGCCTGATGCAGGGAAACACACATCAGCACAGGAGTCTCCATTTTCTTCTTCCAGTCCTTAGAAAAGAATTTTCTTTACCAAAAAAAAAAACAAAAAAAAACAAAAAAAAACATTTTATTCTCATCAGGACATACCTGGTGTCCGGGTATGGAAGATTCTCATTCGTTCATTCACCCCTTCATTCAAGGACCAGGATTCTGGTGAAGTGTAAGACACTGGAATGCACTGGGAAGGATATAGGGATGTCCTTTCTTTCTAACTCAGAGATCTGGGGGCCCAGAGCCGGGATGTGGGGCGCTGGGTGAGTGTAGAGATGTGTGAGGGTGGCTTCATCATAGGCAGCCCCAGGTGAACTGGGGAATGTTGGAGCAGATGGGATTCTGATCTGTTTTTATTGGGATGTCACAGGGAATGGAATTCTATAGGAACTTTTTTTGATGATCCCGCCAACACTGGCAAGGTGTATTAAGTCCTCAAACGAGGGGAAGCCCCTTAGAGACACAGCCAGACCCTAGACTGTTGTCCATCTGGACCCAAGTCTTACTCTCCACCCATGTCCGGAGGCTCACCCGTCCCCACTGTGATGACAGGTTCCGAGAGTGCTAACTATAACTGCGCCAGGCTCGAGATCAAGGCTGCTTCTTCATTATTTACTTCCCGAAATAACCCTATAAAGTACATTGTTACACCCCCATTTTACAACGAGGTAGCTGAGGCTTAAAGTCATGAAGTGACTTGGCACAAATCACACGCTAGTTAGCGGGTGTGGTTGGGGGGCGGGTCTGGGACCCACGCAGGTTGGTGCCCTGGGGAGGCTCTGACCAGCACGTTGCATGCCTACGCCGAGGCGGAACCCAGCGTCGTGAGACTGTGCACTGTACGGTGAGTCCGAAGAGCTTTGATCTCATCTTCTAAACACGGGACTAGCGGCAGCCGGTCTGCAACACCTCTAGAAAACGAGGGCATCGATATTGGCCTGATCTCCTGGTGGGCTTGCTTCATGGCTGGAAAGGAAAGGGGGAAAAATGCGCGTGTGAACACTGGAGACATACAAAATTGTTCTGTGTATTTGAAATGCTCTCGTTACTCTTATTGGGAGGGATGGGCTGGGGCTGGTATCTGGGGACCCTGAGAATGACCTCAGTCTCCTTGTCTGCAAAATGGAATAGACTGAATAGATGATTTATTCAGAGAGTGGACGCCCGAGTGTGGGGGAGGGAGAGAGAGAGAAATAATCTTTTTTTTTTAATTTTTAATGTTTATTTTTGAGAGAGAGAACAGGGGAGGGGCAGACGGAGGGAGACACAGACTCTGAAGCAGACTTCAGGCTCCCAGCTGTCAGCACAGAGCCCGATGCGGGGCTCAAACTCATGAACCGTGAGATCATGACCTGAGTTGAAGTCTGACGCTTAACCGACTGACCCACCCAGGCACCCCAAGTCCTTGAAAGAGAGAGAATCTTAAGCAGACTCCACGCTTTTTGTGGATCCCAATGTGGGGGTCGATCCCACAACCCTGGGATCATGACTTGAGCCGAAATCAAGAGTCAAATGTTCAAAAGACTGAGCTACCAGGCGCCCCCGAAGAGATCTTTTTTCTTTTAATGTTTATTTTTGAGAGAGAAAGCATAAGCAGGGGAGGGGCAGAGAGAGAGGGAGACAGAGGATCTGAAGCAGCTCCAGGCTCTGAGCTGTCAGCACAGAGCCCGATGGGGGGCTCGAACTCAAGGACCGCGAGATCATGACCTGAGCTAAGATCAAGAGTCAGACCTTGACGGCCTGAGCCCCCCAGGTGCCCCTCACATCCCTTACTTTTTTATATGCACAACCGACTCTCAAACCACGCGAGCAAGCAGAATGGATGATGATAATGAACACACAGGACCCGGAGACGAGGAGTTGGGAGATTTTATTTCTCACAACATCGTCCCCCCTCCCCCCCCTCCGATCTCCCGAGGTGACTCCTGGCAACCAGCATCTGGAAGGCCTCATTCTTCCATCTTCTGTGGGAGAAAAAACAATCAGGAAATGGGTCAAACCAAGGGCAAGGTGGACTGTTGCCTTCGTGTGGAGCAGCTGGAAAGGCATGAAAAATACGGTTTCCCCCTTGCGCGTCATGAAAACGAAGCCAGGAGCCCCTGGAGGTGACGAGCCCCCCAAAAGCAGGGGCTTCCTGGGCGGCACCTCTTGCAACAAAGAGGGACAGGGATGACAAGATGTGTGGCCCCCTTGCCCCCCGCTGCCCCATGGGCCTGGAGCCACTGGGGGCCTGTTGGAGGGGTGGCATCCGTGGGTTCATGGCCAGCAGCGGGGAGGGGCTCCGGCAGACGTCCTCAATGCTCTCCTTGGGTGCTCCCTGGGTCCCCGTCTCGGGACGCCGGGGGAGGAAGCCTGCTCTCACCTGGCCCCCCACATCGCGGCTCTTGGCCCGCAGCTTGTTGACCTGGGACTCGGCGATGTCCGCCCTCTCCTCGGCCTCCTCTAGCTCGTGCTGGACCCTCCGGCACTTGGACATCTGCGTGTTGGCCTGCTCCTCCTGTGGGAAGACAGAGCGGGTAGAGGCTGAGGAAGCCCCTCGCTGGGGCTCTGGGGCTCCAGGTCCCTGTGGGTCCCCAGGGGATGCTCCCAGGCCCCGCCGGCCTCTGCTGGGTGAACACCTCGAGGGTGCCCCTGTCTTGGGACCCCCGCCTGTCCCCCCACCCCCGTCCCCGCTCTGTGCTGATTCCTGCACCAGAGCTCTTTGGCAAGGCCCCCAGTCCTGAGTCCTCCCACGGCATCAGGGAGGTCAGAGGCCAGTAGCCCCACGCCCCCTCGCCCTGGCCTCCTCCAGCCCTTGTCTGCCTGTGGCCGGGCCACCGTGTGCGTCTACTGAGTGTGATTTGAGGGTCCTGTAGGAGGTGGCCCCCTGGGCCGTCCTGCTGCGAGCGTGCTGAGCCAATGGGTACAAACCCCTCCCCCTTTCAATCCGTTCAGATCTGCTTCCTCGCAGTCAGGACGGAACCGCCAGCCCCTTGGGCACAAAGGAAAGAAGAACAAGGAGAGAAACCATCTATGCTCAGTCGTGTGTCAACAGTAGGGTCTCCCTAATTTTGTTCTTCAGAACATAAATCCTGTGGGCTGCTCTGCATATAATAAGGTTCTGGGGCTCCTGGGGGGCTCAGTCGGTTAAGCGTCCGACTTCGGCTCAGGTCAGGATCTTGTGGTTTGTGGGTTCGAACCCCACGTTGGGCTGTGTGCTGACAGCTCAGAGCCTACAGCCTGCTTCCAACAGCTCCTCCCTAGCTCATGTTCTATCTCTCTTTTTCTCTCAAGAATAAATATATATGAAAAAAAAAAGGTTCTGGGTTCCACTAAAGTTGGGCAATGCTACATTCTAGAATGTTCCGTCCACTTTGAAGAGTAGATTTCATGTCACCTACAGAATCTGAGAAATCCTTGAAAGCAACCAGTTCAACTCTGTTTAACCTGGTGTTTTCCAAACATTTCTTTTCTGTAAAAGAAACAGTACCCCCCACTCGTTGCCCTCCCCCCCCCCCAGCTTCCTGCTAGGAACATCCCTTAGGTGTATCTGGTCAAGGGCGGGCTGGAAAGGACAGGTGGGAGGGTGGCAGCTAGGGAGGGCAGGAAGGATGAGGCCCTGGGCACCAAGGATGGGGGCAAGGGGGGTTGCTGTGAACCGGGCTGGGGGGTCGAAGGTGTGGTTGTGGGGTGCGCTGAGCTGGCTGGGGCGTCAGGGCGAAGTGAGGCTGGCAGGGTGGGGCCGGGGGATGGAGTGAGAGGACTGGGGATAGAGTGAGGGGCTGGCCACGTGAGTGAGGGGGGAGGCACCAGGAGGTACAACTGGAGGTTGGGGGACAGGCTTGTTTGACTCAAACAAGGGCAGGGAGGAAGGGCAGGGGTCCCTGAGTTGGGAACCTGCAATGAAAACCCAGGCCTCAGGCTCCATGGACTTGACACAGCAGGACGCACTCGAGCCCAGGGCTGGGGTGCCAGGCCCCCCTACTCACGGCCTCCTCGGCCTGCCTCTTGTAAGCCTTCACTTTGGCCTGAAGCTTGTCCACCAGGTCCTGGAGCCTGAGGATGGTCTTGTGGTCCTCCTCGGCCTGCGAACAGAGCACCGTGCCAGGTCCCCCGCGGCCGCCTCTGCTCCTGAGGGGGCCGGCACTCGCGGAGGCTTTGGAGGCCCTCACCTGGTACGTCATTTCTTTGACTTTGCGCTCGTATTTGTGAGCCCCCTTCAGAGCTTCGGCCTCCCTCTTCTGCCCAGCGTCCAACTCACTTTCCAACTCCCGCACCTGGATCGGGGGAGAGAGCGCAGCGTCCGGGTCAGAGCCTGTGAGTGGGGGGCATTTTCCGGCCAACTCAGGATCCTCTGATTATAGTTTGTATAAAAGTCTCCTCCTCGCCCTCAGGAAACACATTTTATTTTATTTTAATTAATTAATTTCTTTAAATGTTTGTTTATTTTTGAGAGAGAGAAAGAGCACAAGCAGGGGAAGGACACCAAGAGAAGGAGACACAGAATCGGGAGCAGGTTCCAGGCTCTGACTTGTCAGCACAGAGCCCGACGTGGGGGCTCGAACACCTGGACCATGACATCATGTCCTGAGCTGAAGTCAGATGCTCAACTGACTGAGCCACCCAGGAGCCCCGCTCAAGAATCGCATTTTAGTCACAAGGCCACAATGGTCCGTGCAGTGGCTTTCTGCAAATGAGAGCAAGATGCCCTCTTCGGGCAGCGACAGCCCTCAGGGGCACACGGCCGGGCTACTGGGCCGGGCTCTGCAGAAGGTGCCTCATCCTGTGGGGCCAGCAGCCTGGTAAGGCTTGAGCTGGCCTGATCATCTGGGGTGGCCCTGATGACTGGTCATGTGAGGCCGTGGGGGTCATGGTGAAAGCCTGGGCCAGGATCAGTCCGGGGGTGTTGAGGCTCCTGGTCCCGCTGACGGATTCAGAGCAGGTCAGCGGCTACTCCTGAGAATGGGCTCCTGTGTGTTTAGGATGGACATTATACCTCAAATGTGGGGATCAGTTAGATAAAGCAGGGGCGCCTGGGTGGCTCAGTCTGTTAAGTGTCCGACTCTTGGTTTCAGCTCAGGTCATGATCTCACAGGTTTGTGGGTTTGAGTCCCCTATCGGGCTCTGCGCTAACTGTGGAGCCTACTTCAAATTCTCTGTCTTTCCCCTCTCTCTCTCTCTGCCGCTCCCCCACTGTGCTGAGTCTTTCTCTCTCAAAATAAATAAACGTAGAAAAATATTAGACAAAGTATGTGCAAGTATGTTTTAAATGATAAAGTGCTATGCAGGTGTTGTTCATTTCAGAGCTGCTTCTGCCTTTCCTGGAGTCTTTATTTTTTTTTAAATATTTATTTATTTATTTATTTAAACCTTTCTTTATTTTTTGAGAGACAGAAACAGAGCATGAGCAGGGGAGGGGCAGATAGAGAGAGACACACACAGAATCGGAAACAGGCTCCAGACTTCGAGCTGTCAGCATAGAGCCTGACACGGGGCTCAAACTCACAAACCGCGAGATCATGACCTGAGCCGAAGTCAGATGCTTAACTAACTGAGCCACCCAAGGGCCCCTGCCTTTCCTGAAGTCTTGAGGGGGCAGGACAGCCACCGAGAACACAGGTAACTAACTGTCGCCCTGATCGACTCCACAGTCCAGAGAGAGCGAGGAAGTGAGGGTGGTGGCCGGCCGCCGGGCATCCCAATGGCCACAGACTGGGGCAGGTCAGGGCCTGTGGACTCAGCAGACCAACCTTGAAATCCACCAGCGGACAGGTTAACTCTGGCCACTGTTCCAGAACAGGTCCCTCGGAAGCTGTTTTCCATTAGGTTCTGCAGAACACTGGTGTCCTGGCAATGTTCTTGTGGCCTCTGTGAGGTTTACAGAACTAATGATAGCTGGACGGCTGGGACTGGAGGCCAGTTGAGGTGCCTCACATGGGATGCGGAGGCTGGCCGAGGGCTCTTTGCTAGCCCAGGAATCAAAGAATCATGGAGGGTGGCATGGGATCTAATCCCTCCCTCAGTGGAGGGATCCGTGAGAAGGACTGACCTAAACTCATTTAACAGAGTATGACTGGGAATAATTAAAAAGAAGCACTTAACGAGTTTTGGGGGAAAGCTCTTAGCGCAGAGCCTGATGTGAGGCTTGAACTCATGAACCCGTGAGATCATAACCTGAGCAGAAATTAAGAGTCCAACGTTCAATTGACTGAGCCACCAGGTGCCTCCTGGTGTTGGCTTTTGTTTTGTTACTCGTGCGTCCATTGCCTTGTTTTTAGCCAAAAGGTCCTTTTTACAGTGTGTATGTGCTGGTGACCACACCCTTGGGAGGCTGGCATGAAGACTGACCGCATTTGAGGCCCTTCCCTGCTGGGAGAGGTTGCCTCCTTCCCTTTGACTGCCCCTCACCCCCTTCTTCTCCTACGTTTTCATTTCCTCCCTCTGGGACAGCAGGGACCTTCCACAAAGCCCCCACGGAGCCCTTTTCCGGAACATCAACTGATAATGGAGGTCATTTTCAAAACAAATGAAGTAAAAACCATCACAGGTCTAAAGGGAGAAGCAATGGGTACAGCACACCAAGGGAGAAATTAGCAAAGAAAGGAAAACAAATACAAAGAAGGTCCCAGGTAAAGAAAAAGCAGGATTTCTCGGGCAGGGTGGTGAATTTTCCTGAGGGCTTTGGCCCCGGGGGAAGCGCCAGTCTAGGACGGAACACAGGGTTGTGGACTGCATTGAGATTGGGAGACGTGGACAGGGAACAGGAGCCGGAGGTGAGGAGAGACTACAGACTTTAGGTAGGTTGGGCCACTGCTCACCAAAGTGGAGCAAAGTCCCACCAATGGGACTTCCACCAAATACGTGATTTTAAGAATGTATATTTCGCCTTATTTCCGTGGGTCCGAATTCCTATACAAACAGGATGCGGACATTTATAGGTGTCATTACCCCGCAGCTACAAGCTGGGTGCCGTGGGTGGGGGTGTGTGTTGGGATGTGGGAGGCAGTGAGTTTCTGGACCGAGGCTCTGCCTGAGAGGGGCACTCGGAGAGCCAGAGTCCTCTCGAGCCACCCTACCCGGTTCTCCAGCTTCTGGATCTGCTTCTTCCCACCCTTCAGGGCCAGCTGCTCGGCCTCGTCCAGACGGTGCTGAAGGTCCTTCACCGTCTGCTCCAGGTTCTTCTTCATCCGCTCCAGGTGGGCGCTGGTGTCCTGCTCCTTCTTCAGCTCCTCGGCCATCATGGCTGCCTGAGGAAGTTCATAGGGACTATCAGTGGGCCACCTGGCACACAGAGGATGCCACCAAGGTCACTACTGAGCGTGCTGCTCCTGCCTCCCTCACTGAGCCTTCCCCATGGTGCAGCTCCTCCCCACCATGAGGCTTTATCTCATTCCCCCTGCTGACGGCAGGTCAGCAGGAGACGGAACCCACTCACCTCGTCTCCGCTTAGAAGCCCCTCCCCCATCTCCGAGCACCTGCTCTGAAAAGGAAGGGAGCTCACATCCGTGATGGCCTTCTTGGCCTTCTCCTCCGCGTTTCTGGACTCCTGCATCGAGTTCTCCACCTCCGCCTGGCACTGCGCTATGTCGGCCTCCAGCTTTTTCTTGGTATTTAGCAGGCTGGTGTTCTATAGGAGGAATCAGGCGCCAGAGGTATACATTATATTTGGATGCTTGAGAAAAATCAGGCACCAGAGGCATAGGTTATATTTGGATGCTTGAAACAACTGAGAGGGAGAAAGTTGGGTGGGGAAGGAAACAAATCATGATCATGTTTCTTATTTTCCACATGGGGATTTGCTAGATACTCTTTAATTCTTGATCAAACAGTCATAAAATAATTGAGTAAATGATAAAGGTACATTTTCTCCATATTTGAGGAAGAATAGATTATTCAGTAAAAGGTGTTGGAGCAGAGAAAGGTTGGGTAGACATAAGTATATAAAATGTGAAATAATTCTTTTTTTAAAGTTTATTTTATTTTGAGAGGGGGTGAAGGGGCAGAGCAAGAGAATCCCAACGGAGCCCCCCACAGAGCCCGATTCAGGGCTCGAACTCACAAACCGTGAGATCATGACCTGAGCCAAGATCAAGAGTTGGATGCTTAACCAACTACGCTGTCCAGGTGCCCCTAAAATGTGAAATAATTCTTTAAAAAAATTTTTTAAATGTTTATTTACGAGACAGAGAGAGAGAGAGAGAGAGAGAGAGCATGAGCAGGGGTGGGGCAGAGAGAGAGGGAGACACAGAATCCGAAGCAGGCTCCAGGCTCCAAGCTCTCAGCACAGAGCCCGACGCGGGGGTTGAACTCACAAACCGCGAGATCATGACCTGAGCCAAAGTCAGATACTTAACTGACTGAGCCACCCAGGGGTACCATGTGTGAAATAATTCAAATGATCAAAACA
>CM053565.1:4049354-4059801 GCA_028646485.1 Cryptoprocta ferox
GTCGGGTTCTGTGCTGACAGCTCAGAGCCTGGAACCTGTTTTGGATTCTGTGTGTCTCTCTCTCTGCCCCTCCCCCACTCACACACACACACTCTCTCTCTCTCTCTCTCTCTCAAAAATAAACATTAAAAATTTTTTTAAAAAGGTCAAAACACACCGTAAACAGAATTATAAGGGCCGTGACAAACTAGAAAACACTTGCAATGTATATAGGTGAAAAAATATTCTCTTCCTTAACTTAAAAAAAGATCTCACAAGTAAGAAAACAGGGCACAAAGTACAAATGGGCAAAACGCTCCATACGAAATACAAATAGAATGAAATGTTTCACCTCCTTAGTAATCAAGAAAATAAACATTTTTACATGTGAGATGTTTTTCAACAATAAAGTTGGTAGGGATTAAAAGATGCATAGCTAGGTCTTTGAGGATTTAGGGGCAAGAGTTCTTAAATATTTTCCCAATGAGAATAAAAATTGGGGCCCCCTTGTTAAGGTGAATTTGCAATGTGCTGCAAATGTCTTTATAGTTTTGACCATGAAATTCTGCTTCTAGCCATCTATTTACATCTAGGAATGTTAAAAAAAATAATAATGGATATATGTGAAAATTTTGTTACAAGTAAGTTCACGATGGCAATCTTTCTAAGTGCAAAAATTGTATTGGGGATAATTTAAAACATTCAGGCATAGAGAATTGATTAAAAGTGCCATACCACACTACTATCATGAACCACTTTTCTGCTATTAAAAATAGCCAAAGGAGGGGCGCCTGGGTGGCTCAGTCGGTTAAACATCCGACTTCGGCTCAGGTCATGATCTCACAGTCTGTGAGTTCAAGCCCTGCGTCGGGCTCTGTGCTGACAGCTCAGAGCCTGGAGCCTGCTTTGGATTCTGTGTCTTCCTCTCTCTCTGCTCTTCCCCTGCTCATGCTCTGTGTCTCTCAAAAATAAATAAAGGTTAATAAAAATTTTTTTTTTAAATAGCCAAAGAAGGCTATTTAAAGGTGTGGAAGTATGTTCAGGCAGGTTGTTAAAGTGAAAATAAGAAGCTGTGAAAAGACTGGTCACATGTGTACAAAAAATATAATAATTATAGACTTCAACAAGAGCATGTAATGAAAGATCTTAAAATGGTCACACTGTGGTTGGTATTTTTCTTCTTTTTAAAAAATTTTTTTAAATGTTTATTTTTGGGATAGAGACAGGGTACAAGTGGGGGAGGGGCAGAGAGAGAAGCGGAGACACAGAATCTGAAGCAGGCTCCAGGCTCTGAGCTGTCAGCACAGAACCTGACGTGGGGCTCAAACCCACAAACTGCAGGATCATGACCTGAGCCGAAGTCAGTCAGTTTTTTTTTCTTTTATTCATTTGCTTTATTCTCTATATTTTGCAACAATTAATTAAAAAAAAACTTTCATAAAGGCAGGGGCGCCTGGGTGGCTCAGTTGGTTATGTGTCCAACTTGTGATTTTGGCTCGGATCATGATCTCCTGGTTTGTGTGTTCGAGCCTGCGTTGGGCTTTGTGCTGATGATGCAGAGTCTGCTTGGGATTCTCCCTCTCTCTCTCTCTCTCTCAAAAATAAATAAATAAACTTAAAAAATTTGTAAAAATTTTATAAAGGTAATAACAAATAGTTATTTTGAAAGACAATTATAATTTTCCAAGATTGTGGCTTGGATGTCGCCTCCTCCGGTCTCTTTATATAATAATTCATTCTTCCCTTGTGTGATTTCCACCCCCCCGCGTGCATCAGCTTGTATCTTCAGATGAAAGACAGCTCAGAAATCAGGCATCTGGAGCACAGTTATTCCAAGAACTAAAGCCTCATGCAACTTGGTCTTGACCGCTGGTCTGGGAGGAAGGATGGGTGCCGCCTGCCCCTCCCCAGCCCCTTGGGACGGACGCACCTGTGAGTTCAGGAGCTGCACGCGGCCGCTGGCGTCCAGCAGCTCCTGCTCGCACAGCCTGCGGGTCCGCTCTGTCTGCTCCAGGGCCGCCTTCATCTCCTGCAGCTCCTCCAGCAGGAGGCCGTTCCTGCGCTCCACGAGGGCCAGCTGCTCCTTGAGGTCCTCGTTGCTCCTCAGGGCGTCGTCCAGGTGCAGCTGGGAATCCTTGCGGGGAGAACCGGGCGTGAGGCCGGAGCGCAGGGCAGGCTTCGAGCCGGCCGGGCGCCGCCAGAACCTGCGCGCTGACCTTGAGCTGGCCCTGCACGGTGCGCAGGTGTTTCTGGGTCTCTGCCACCTGGCGGCTGGAATGGCCCAGCTGGATCTCCATCTCGTTGAGGTCGCCCTCCATCTTCTTCTTCAGCCTCAGGGCATCGTTCCGGCTCCGGATCTCTGCATCCAGCAAGCTCTGCATGGCCTCTGCGGCCCGCTGGCTGTTTCTTTTCAGCTGCTCGATTTCCTCGTCCTTCTCAGTGACCCTGCGGTCAAGCTCCAACTTCACCTGGCTCAACTCCAGTTGGACACGCAGGATCTTGCTCTCTTCATGCTCCAGGGAACCCTGATAAAAACAGAGGGGTGACTGGAGGGTGGCGTGGGCGGCCGTCTTCCTGAACGGCTGTTTTCCTCCCCGTTAAGATAAAATGGGTATTATTCTACTCATTTTACAGAGGCGTGGGGGTCAGGCAAGTTGCTGCCAAATGACCCTACTAGTGAAGAAACTGGAAGTAAACCTCTGTCTCTGTTATGGACAATTTTATGTCTTGAGGACAGAGCATCTTTTTGAGTTCGTAAAACCTTTAGTGGGCTTGTCTCTCCTAAGTGACCGTAAGTCAGGGCTCACCTATTCCCTAAAATGACAGGGTCATTGCTTTCCCGTCGTCCTGCATTACGCAAATTTCCCTGGACACAGCTTGACTGTCCGCCTGCCCTGCGCTGGCCACACTGATTAGGGCATCGGGACACCAAGCCTGTATGTGGACTTTTACGGAACTCCTGGTGGCCAAAGGTGGTCGTGTGTGACTCTGAAAACTGAGCAGTTCTGAGAGGGCTCTCAGGATGTTTGGTGATTGAGGTCTTGCTTCCTGAGAAGAAGACACTGAGGGCATAATGAACACATACATTTATTTTCAAGAGGGGAGATGTGATGAGCTGAGCCGGAGGGGCCCCGGGAGGCGGAACACAGCCCAGCTGTTTCCCCAGGGACGGCTGGATGTTAACCCCCTCTGCATCTCCTGACAGGAGACGGCCCCAAAGTCAAGGTCAAGTCCCGCCTCCTTTGGGGTTCCACCCGAGCTGTCACGCCCCAGACGCTTACCTCCGCCTCCTCCAGGGCAGCCTGGAGGTCTGACTTTTCCTGTTCCACCTGCTTCTTGGTCTTTTCCACTTCCTGCAGGCTCTTGACCGTTTCCGAAATCTGCTCAGTTAAGTCGGAAATCTCTTCTGGAAAAGGACAGGCTCGATTTAGGCTGTTTCACCTGGTTCCAGCTGACAGCTGAGGCATTTTGTCGGGAGTTGTGGGGGGACCGGGGATGCATTCACGTTTACAGAGGACAGGATGCAGTGGAGCCCTGCAGGTGAGGGGCCAGCAGGACACAGGGGTGTTGTCTCGCCCGGACGCTGCAGAGAGCGGCGGCAAGAACACTGCGAGGCCCTTAGAACTTCACAAAGTGTGTACCAGGGTCGCGGCGAGGGCCGGGAGAGGAGATTGTGGGGACAATGCCTAGAATACAGAATCACAGTCTTTCAGAGCCAGAGGGGTTTCAGGGGGAATTGGGTCTAGTCTGATTTTGCAGATCAGGAGTCTAAGGTCCTAAGGGACTTAGTGACATGTTTGCAGACACAAAGCCATGTAGAGACGGAATCCATGGAAAAACTTGCAGAATGAGACCTTGGTGTGATTGCTGTACATTAGCGGGGCTGAGCTCCTGGGTCAGCTGAGCAGATGGGGTGGTTTGCAGGGCCGTGGGAAGAAGAAGAGGAGGCATGAAGGGGTAGAGGTGCAAAGACGGGGTGTGGAGAGAGCTCACCTTGCAGATTTTTTAAAACGTTTATTTACTATTTATTTTGAGAGAGACCAAGACAGCATGAGATGGGATGGGAAGGGACAGAGAGAGAGAAGAGAAAAAGAGAATCCCAGGCAGGCTCCAAGCTGTCTGTGCAGAGCCCAACGCAGGGCTTGAACCCACGAACGTTGAGATCACTACCTGAGCCCCCCAGGTGCCCCATCACCTTGCAGATTTTTGTTCTCCCGCCTCAGTGTCTCCAGCTGGTCTATCACCTCCTCGTAGGCATTCTGCATCTTGAAGATTTCGGTACTAAGTGACCTGGATCCTTTCTGAGCAGCTTCCAACTCAGCCTGACTCTCATCCAGCTTTTGCTTCCACTCTGCAAGGATCTGGGAGATGACCAAAGGACATGTGAGTAGTGGAAAGGGCCAGGGGACCTGGGAGCACCCACGAAAATAAGGAGCATGTGTCAGCAATGCCATGGTTTCACCCTCCCATCCTGGGGCCTCAAGAAACAGGGGGGTCCCATTCTAGATCACGGTCTCCAGACTCTGGTTTTCCCACAGGCCATCTGCTGTGTTCCTAGAGGTGTTTGGTTTCTCGAAGTAATCTGAATCAGTCTTCTCTAAAAATTCACTTCGGAGAGACTGTCACGAAAGCAAAGAGGCTCTGCAAATCCCAACCGCCCACACTATGATCTGCTGCTTGCAGGGTCTCCCTGATGGCGCGTGCATCTCGTGCATCCAAGCGTGAGAAGGTGCAGCTCTTGGCCGGAGGGCGGGGCAGACCTTATCCAGGTCTCTCTGCTTCCTGTCCAGGACGACGCGGGCTGTGTTGGTGCGGTCCAAGTCCAGCATCAAGTCATCCACTTCCCCCTGAAGCCTCTGCTTGGTCTTCTCCAAGGAGGCGCACTTGGCACTCACGGCCTCTGTGTTTTCCTCTGCTTCCTGGAGCCTCTGGGCCAGCTTTTTCCTAAAAGAACCAGACCTTTTTTATCCCCTTGGACTATTTCATAACTACCTGTTGGACCGGATGAGGAGGGACAGTTTGTTCAGGACTGGAACTTGGTAAGACCAAGACCTAGAAAGTGATGAGTGGACAGGGTCTAGGTATTGCCTGAAGAATTGCAAAGTGCTGGGTGACAAAGCAGACCACCAAGAAGCCACCAAGGGAACAAGGTGGAATGGACAGTCCCAGGGGAGGGGCAGGGATGCCCTATCTGAAAGCTTAAGAAAACTCAAGGGCCTGGGGAGGAAGGGAGAGTCTCAAAGTAGGAAGAATTCTCTGTCCCTTCACTTGTGTCTTGGGGGCACCTCTCACGCCGCAGCCCGGGACCCCGTACTTGGCCTCCTCCAGCTCCTCTGTGCGCTGGATGGCGTCCGTCTCGTATTTGGTCCTCCACTGGGCCACCTCGCTGTTGGCCTTGGACAGTGCCCTCTGCAGCTCGGCCTTGCCCTCCTGCTCCTCCTCATACTGTTCCCGCAGCAGGTCACAGTCGTGGCGGGAGGACTGCAGGGCGTGGGCCAGCGCATTCTTGGCCTGCGGCAGCACGATGGTGACATTGCAAAGACATCTGGCCATCTTCCAAGCTAAGGTACTTTCACTTTAAACTGGCATTTCCCAGCGTGAACTATTCCCAAGCTGCCTTCACAAAGCTTCGCCACATCCGCGTACGTCCCGCTTTATTTAAAAATTTTTTCAGCTGACTCCCTTATTATATTTCAATGTATGTATTTCAAAAGTAAACTATTAAACTGCATTAGATAGCAAAGAAACAGGAGGGAGCTGCAAGAATAAACGCCACGGAGAAAAAGCAACGTTATCTATCACCTTCTAGCTGGGTACTTTCCGGCCACGGCTCTGTGCCTGAGGCCTCCTCTCTGTCTAACGAGAATATGCACATGCTGGAGAGATGGTATCCAAATGAGGATCTTTTCCTTAAACCATCAGGAGAACGGAAACAGAACGAGAAAGGAGTAATTTTCTCACTTTTGATGCAATGCCATGGAAAGCTTTCCCTGAGCTTAGCTGCTATGGTATCCTGGCCAGAGGACAGCCTCGTTCCTATGACGGATCTTCTCGCCGCATGCCCATACTCTGCATCTTGCCACGACCCCCACCCCAGCCCCCCGAAGACCCTTAGCATACGATAGGAAGATGGGAGACAGGTAAAGTGCTTGTTCTTTCTTAGGAGTCAGCGGGGCTCAGGAAAATTCCAGAAGATTGCCTTGTAAGTCTTAGCTGGTGCACGGCAACCCCAAAAATCACAGAATATCAGTTTTGTGGACCCCTGGACTCCTATTCTAACGCTTGAACACACATCGGCAGCATTTACTAGGCAGCTGCTCTGTGAGCCGTTCTACTGTGCTGCTGTTTGCCACGAGGGAAAAATTATTCTTGCCTCGGCGTTTATAGACCAGCGGGGAGATGGGCATGATGGACGTAAATATCTTGATATTGAAGTCAAGAACGTGTTGACGATGTGCATGTTTATGTATGCATCCCAAACGGGGCCCTAAAGCCATGCAATGTTTTTGGAGGAGGAGAGCTTAAGAGCAGGTGTTGTAGCAGGTGACACATGAGTGGCATGGAAGGAACAGGAGGCCATTTTGGTGGCCAGGATGAATGGCTGAGCGGAGGGAAAGAACACACAGAGGGAGGTGGAGATGGTCAGGCTGGTGCAGTGAATGGGGTCTGGGGGCTGCCCTGGGTGGAGAGGGATGTTCACCAGAGCACCCCGGGGGGGCAGAGGAACACAGAGGATGGGACACCCGGCCTTGAGAAAGGAGATCCAAGGCCGAAGTCCTGTAACCTCAGAGGACAGGTTCCTAAAGCTTCCTGTGCAGCAGAAAGGGGAAACGTGGGACTTCCTGCCGTCGCACTGCCTCCAACCATTGTTGGTGGCTTCTCGGGTTCTAGATGCGCCCTTCCAGAAAGAGGCTTTCCTACCTTGGTTTCTTCTTCCAGCTGCCTCTTGAGCTCCTCCAGCTGCTGGGTGAGGGCCTGCTTGCCTTTGGTTAGCTGTGAAATCAGAGACTCCTTCTCTTCCACTTGATGGCTCAGCTCCCCTGCCAAACAGACGCATGAGTGTCGCCCGCCGCCCTCTCCCACGGCCTGCCTGGACCCTAGAGCCCTGCCCATCTCTTACCATTCTGGGTCTGCAGTCTTGCCTTCTGCATGTTCAGATCATGGATCAGCTGCGTCTGTTGGTCATCCTTGGCCTTGATCTCATTAAATTGGTCTTCCACGGTCCGGCACATTCTCTCCATGTTACTCTTTTAAAAAAGGAAGTCAACGTGAATGGGAAAAATGGGTTTCCGGTGTCCGGGATTGAACTGGGAAGTTGGGTGGTTTGACTTCTTGTCAGGCAAAATAAAAACAGGTTTTTAATGTTTATTTTTGAGAGAGAGAGAGAGAGAGAGAGAGACTGAGAGTGAGTGGGGGAGGGGCAGAGAGAGAGGGAGACACAGAATGTGAAGCAGGCTCCAGGCTCTGAGCTGACAGCACAGAGCTTGACACGGGGTTTGAACTCATGAACCGTGAGATCATAACCTGAGCTAAAGTTGGAGGCTTAACCAACTGAGTCACCCAGGTGCTCCATCTTGTCTACATTAAAATGCAGAACACATAAATGTTAGTTAAATTTTTTTTAAAAAATTTAAGTGTTTATTTATATATTTTTTTGAGGGACACAGAGACAGTGTGAGTGGGTGAGGGACACAGAGAGAGGGAGAGAGAGACTCTCAAGCAGGCTCCACACTGTCAGCACAGAGCCTGATGTGGGGCTTGAACCCCACAAAACTGTGAGATCATGACCTGAGCTGAAACCAAGAGTCAGATGTTTAACTGACTGAGCCACCCAGCTGCCCCTGAATTTTTTAAAATGTTTATTTATTTTGAGAGAGAGAGAGAGAAAGAGAGAGAGAGAGAGAGAAAGCAGGAGAGGGGCAGAGAGAGAGGAGACAGGGTGCTCCTATGTAGGCTGTGCACTGTCAGCACAGAGCCTGATGGGTGGCTCAAACTCACAAACCATGAAATCGTGACCTGAGCCAAAATCAACAGTCAGATGCCTAACCGACTGAGCCACCCAGGCACCCTGAATGTCAGTTTAAAAAATTATAACTACTTCAGATTTGCTTTATTTGTATCTGTGAATACTGCTTCGCCCCCAATAAGAGCAACAGGCTTTTGGTAGCTAAGTATTGGTTTGTGAAAGATACCTTTGAGGAGATGCTACTCAAAGGAACCCCAGAATCTTCTTGTAATGTAAGGAATTCTATTGTCAGCTGAATAATATTACCTCCTGATTTGTTTGCAAGCAGCATATTCAGGTGACAGTGTCGAACATTTCACTAGATTACACAAAAGGTTCCATATGGTAGAGATGGCAGGGAGGGATTCACTTCTCTAGCCTCTAGTTGGCCCATATTTTTGTGAAGTTTGTTTCAAAACCTTGCATATATTATAGACTTCTTCCTCCCACCTCATATAATAATAAAATAAATATATTGATCATACAGTTTTCCTTAGACTGTGAAGTATAAGATGGCAGCAGAAGAGGCAGGGATAGGGGCACCTTGGTGGCTCAGCCAGTTGAGAGTCCAACTTTGGCTCAGGTCATGATCTCATGGTTCATGAGTTTGAGCCCTGAATCTGGCTCTGTGCTGATAACTCAGAGCCTGGAGCCTGCTTTGGATTCTGTGTCTCCCTCTCTCTCTATCTTTGAGTAAATGACATATAAACATGAAATAACTTTATCTGGGATAGTTGAAAAAGAGATAGCAACTCACAAGGAGAAAAAAATCAAAGGATACAACAACTTAAAAAATATAAAGCAATATAATAGACTTCCTCCACTGGATTTTAAACTTGAGAACAGAGAGCAGAAAGCATGATAGAAAAAGGGAGGTGACAAGGTGCCATTATCTCTTCTAACCCAGACAACCCTGAGACCTAGCCTGCATGTTACGGGGCGGGGGGGGGGCAGGGGAGAAGGACAGAGATGGAGACAGAATACATAACTCCTTCAAGGGAGGAAAAAGCCAAGAAGGGAAGAAAAACAGGGAAGCAAGCAAGCAAGAAAAAGGAGTGGCAGTCAGGCAGTGAGGAAGAAATCAAGGTGAAGCCCTGGCTGTGTGGATCCAGATCCCAAACAAGGACAGCGAGAGGCACTATGAATCTAGAAGCACGTAGTCACTCTGTGAGGAAGGTTGAAAGTTTGCCTTGAAGTCACACAGGAGTGGCTTTACCACGAAGCTGGTGAGGTTTGAGCTTCACAAGCCTCACTTGCAGGGGCCCTAGATGATGCAGGTGGCTGTAGAAGGTTGCAGGTGGGGAAGGGAGGCTGCATGCAGGCAGAATATATTTTTAGGGAGGAATTTCTGGCAAATGGCCTGAAGAGGTCTCAGAAGACAGGGACCTGATTTGTTTTTCTCACTCTAAATGAATATTTACTTTTGTGCTTAACTTTGTATTTATAATTTCTATTTATAATTTGTATTTGTAACTTTGTATTTAAATTTATAATTTAAAATTTTTGTTTTTAATTGTTTTAAATTTATTTTTGAGCAAGAGACAGAGTGCGAGTGGGGGAGGAGCAGAGAGAGAGGGAGACACAGAATCGGAAGCAGGCTCCAGGCTCCGAGCTGTCAGCACAGAGCCCGATGCAGGGCTCAAACTCACTAACTGCGAGATCATGACCTGAGCTGAAG
Source organism: Cryptoprocta ferox (assembly GCA_028646485.1). Classification (NCBI taxonomy): domain Eukaryota; kingdom Metazoa; phylum Chordata; class Mammalia; order Carnivora; family Eupleridae; genus Cryptoprocta; species Cryptoprocta ferox. Next base: position 4,059,017 of record CM053565.1, read on the forward strand.
TCGGATGCTCAACTGACTGAGCCACCCAGGCGCCCCTAATTTGGGGTACATTTTCTTAAAGCACACCTCCTTTCTTAAAGCGCGCCACCTGAATTTTACTTGCTTCATGTGGCACAAAACTCAGATCTGCCCCTGTTCTCATGCATAACTTCACATTGGTTATGCTGCAAGGATTAATACGGTGGGCTAGAGAGGCAGCATGTAGTAAACCATACCCAGCAAGGCCCTTTGCAATCCATGCATAGATTTAGCTCTAGAAAATTCCAGATGAGTTGGAAGGTTCTGAAAGCTTTCTGAGACTCTGGGAAGGATGATAAGAGTAGATCATTGGGTCAATCTTGCATCATAGTAGATCATTGGGTCAATCTCGAATGACCAGAATGGATTTCGGGGGTTCAGGGCAGAAAGAACTGGGGGAGAGCCTTTTGGTTTAGAACAGGCAGTGAGTTAGGGGGCATCAAGTTACAGCTGCCCCCTGGGCAGGTGGATGTGGCTGCCTCACACTTGCTAAGAGCAGGGAGTCAGGTACCTTGGACTTGGAGACGGTCTCAATGTTGCTGGCCATGTCATCGATCTCCATCTTCAGCTCACTCTTCTCCTTCTCCAGCTTCTGCTTGACCCTCTGCAGGTTGTCTATCTGCTCCCCGAGCTCGGCCACACTGTCCGCGTGCTTCTTCCTCAGGGTGGCCGCCGTGGCTTCGTGCTGCAGGGTGGCCTCCTCCAGGTCCCTGCGCATCTTCTGGAACTCGGCCTCCCGCTTCTTGTTCATCTCGATCTGGGCGGAA
>CM053565.1:4060301-4106115 GCA_028646485.1 Cryptoprocta ferox
TCTCCTTCTCCAGCTTCTGCTTGACCCTCTGCAGGTTGTCTATCTGCTCCCCGAGCTCGGCCACACTGTCCGCGTGCTTCTTCCTCAGGGTGGCCGCCGTGGCTTCGTGCTGCAGGGTGGCCTCCTCCAGGTCCCTGCGCATCTTCTGGAACTCGGCCTCCCGCTTCTTGTTCATCTCGATCTGGGCGGAAGTGGCCCCGCTGGCTTCTTCCAGCCGCTCACTGATCTCCTCCAGTTCCCGGGAGAGGTCCGAGCGCTGCTTCTCTGCTTTGGCCCGGGAGGCCCGCTCCACCTCGATCTCCTCCTCCAGCTCTTCCGTGCGGGCCTGAAAGGGTCACCGCATCAGGCATGTTGGGGTGGGGGGAGCAGCCCACTTTGGAAGGGGCAGGATGGTGAGGGACTAAGGGAAGGCATCACAAAGAAAAGAATATGCTAGAGCATTAAATTAGTGAGGAACAAACTTGCAAACAGTGTAAATGTCCATCAGCAGGGGACTCGTCAAATCCACCATGATGGGGCCATGTTCCAGAAGTTCGTGAAGCAGTTAGACTGGACCCGTGTCTACTATGGACAGGTCTGCAGGAGCAAGTTGTGGGGCACCTGGGTGGCTCAGTGGGTTAAGCGTCTGACTTTGGCTCAAGTCAGGAACCTGTGGTTCGTGGGTTCGAGCCCCATGTCAGGCACTGTGCTGACAGTTGGTAGCCTGCAGCCTTCTTCGGATTCTGTGTCTCCCTCCCTCTCTGCCCCTACCCAGCTCTCTCTCTGTCTCTCTCTTCTTCTCAAAAATAAAGATTAAAAAAATTAAAAAAAGGAGCAAGTTGCAAAACCAAAGCCTGTGTGGCATCATATTTAAGCTAAAAGATATAAAATGTATAGACTATAAAATATCCATATATTTAATGAACATATTTACATACATAAATATACATGTAAGGATATATATATTTTAATGTTCTTGTTCCTTTATATTTTAATGTACATATGCATATACATATGTATGTGTGTATATATATGTGTGTGTGTGTATATATCTATATATATCTATATATATCTATATATATATCTAAAGATATATATATATCTATATATATCTAAAGATATCTATCTATATCTATCTATCTATCTATATATATATCCCCTATATTAGTTTCTTTGAGTCTTTTTTTAAAAAAGATTTTATTTTTAAGTAATCTCTACACCCAATGTGGCGTTTGAACTCATAAGCCCTAGATCAAGAGTTGTACACTCTACCACCTGAGCCAGCCAGGTGACCCCCTTTGGGTCTTACATGTGTACATAAATCCATAGCAAAAGATTCCATAGGATACATATCCCGCTGAAAGTGGGAGGGATTTCTTTTTTTTTTTTTTAAGTTTATTTATTTCTTTTGAGAGAGACAGAGATAGCATGAGTGGGGAAGGGATGGGGAGGGGGGGAAAGAGAGAATCCCAAGCAGGCTCCATATTGTCAGTGCAGAGCCCAACATGGGGCTCGAACTCACGAAGCTGTGAGATCATGACCTGAGCTGAAATCGAGTCAGACAGTCAACTGACTGAGCCACCCAGGTGCCCCAGGAGTGGCCTAAGAAGATGGGGAGAGCACCCAGCTCACTGGTGGTGATCAAAACACCCTTATTGATCCTATTTAGCCTTACTGGCAACACTGTAATATTCTCAAGGAAATTACATATGTGCTACTGACAAAATTAAGGTGTTAATTTCAGACACCTAAAGGGAAGGACAGGACATTCTCTCCAGCTCAGAGGACAGGAGGAAAACCAGCAGCTAAAGGAACAAAGAAAAAAAGGGAGAAGGGCAGGAGGGACCCCCGCAAAGGGTTTTCAGGGTCGGGAAGGTTTTGATATTTCCACCTGCAGTTCTTTGATCTTCTTCTGTAATTGCAAACTGTGCACTTGTTGGTCGTCAATTTTGGTTTGTAACTGACTGATTTCAAACTCCTTCCTGAAAATACATATATATATATATATATATTTTTTTTTTTTAATAACATGAAATACAAGCTTTTTGAAGGAGGTAAGTTGGCTTTCGGGCTCAAACACAGAGGTCAAACATGAAATACCTACTTTTTCAATTTCTCCTCTATTTGCTGCTTGTCATTTTCTAGATCCATGATGGATTCCTGGGACATTTTCAGGTCTCCTTCCAGCTTCCTCTTCATTCTTTCCAGGTCCGCCCGCAGTTTCTTCTCCTGCTCCAGGGAGCCCTCAAGCTGGGGAGACATGGGTGCAAAGGTTGAGACCCCACGGGGAAAATGAGCTAGCCCCCTGATCTGGTGTGGCCGCACACATGCCCACGGCTTCCAAGGGTCTAGACTGCATCATCACTCCTCCCCTGCTCACATGCATCGTTGGGGGGGTGGTGAGCACAAATCTGTGAGTGTGCCTGTGTGTGTGTGTGTGTGCACATGGGGGTGTGAGGAACGGGAAAACTGATACAAAACGGACAACTTCTAGCCACAACCTTGAGTGAAACCTGGAAACCTCAGACCTGGCTCTTGCACTGGGAACAGAAAATGTTAACACGATGGGTGACAATGGTAACTGTCATGGCCACAATCAGGACTCATTTGTAACAATGTGAGAACAGGATCTGAGCTTTGGGAGCCCAGGGGTGTGGAAGGGGCTGAGGTCTGGACTCAGGGATTCTGATTCAGAATCAGAAGCTGGGCCCCTCCCCGCACCGCCCCCACCCCCCACCCGTGCTTCTGCAAGTGCTAGTTATTAGAACGCAGTAGTAAAATCTCCTTACATCATCTGTTTGTTGTTCGAGCTTGACATTTATTTTGATTAGACCGTTGACTTTATCTTCTTCAACCTGGAGATCGTCCAGTGTTTGCTGATGGGCGTCCTGCAGAGACTTCTTCTCTTTGGTCAATTTGGAAATGTTTTCCTCGAGGGCTGTCATTTCTTCAGAAAGATTCTTTACCTGGGACAGTATCAACGCAATCCAGTTGTGCAAACAATGAAGTCAAAAGCTTCTAGCAGAACCTATTGATTTTTTATTTTCTTTACTTTCCCTTTTTCATTTTTCATTTTTTTTTTTTTTTTTTTTGGCTACTGCCTCTTTACCTCCTTGGCAGGTGGTCAGTGTGTTGTTGGGTGTGTTATCCTCAAACTGTCAGCCTATCAGTTCTTAATCTTCCTCACTGGCCTGGCACAGAGAGCCTCAAATCCTCCGGTTAGGATCGTTCCTCCGGAGGGGGCTTTATATCTCACAAGGCAGGACGCTGATAAACGCAAACAGGGTGTCTCAGAGGAACAACCGATCAATCTGTATTTATCATAATGTATCAATGAGAATTTGGGGGTTAGAATAAGGCAGGAAGAATAAGGAAAGATATGAAGTGCTATGTGAGAGCGTCCAGAATGGGAGTCCTGTGCCGCCAGGAAGCAGGAGTGGGGGGTGGGGGGTGGGCGCCAAATGTGAAGCTTTAAGGCATTTAAATTAAATTTTGTTCCACACATGTCACTCTTCCAGATCAGAGGTTGTTAAGCTCCCGACCTATGGGCTGAATCTGGCCGCAGACACGTTTTCTTTAGCCCACATAACAGTTTACAACTTTTGAATAAGTTACCAGGGTGGAAAAAAGAAATGCCATTTCACATACAATCGGAACTTCTGGCTTCTCAGGGAAAATCTGAAGCTCTGGCAGCCCTGGATTCTCATTCCCACCTGGAGGCAGCTGGCTAGAGTGAGTCACGGCTGCCGTCTCGGACAGGGCAAATGTCCTTCTGTTTGCCACAATCTCCACCCCTCCCAATTGTCCCTTTGCCCCACTCCTGGTGGCCCGGCCAACACTGACTCTGGGTCCTCCTACACCAGGTCAGCCCCACCCCTTGCTCTGTCTCATTGGCAACCATTTGGATGTGAATCAAGTGTTGCATTTTTCACTTGTTTCTGTAAAATGTGTCTTCCTTCGCGTACATGTGATTTTTCACCTCCATAAATGGTATCGTGCTGTACCTTTCATTTTCCTCTTTTCAGCACTAGGTCTTTCGTGTCCATCTTGGGGCCTTGTGTGTACAAGCCTGTTGTGGCTGCTGGCTGTGTAGAACTCCCGGATGGGTATCCTCAAACCCACATCCTCCTCGTATGTGTCCCCTTATGGGCTGGCGGGGGAATCCCCTGGTCTAGACACGCAGGTGCAAAATCGTTGGGCCAAAGGATATGTGGATTCTTAATTTGACCAAGTATTTCCACATGCTTTCCCGAAAGCTGCCAATAAGACACAAGGGTCCCTGTACCCCCATGTCCCTGCCAGTGCTTGGTGTGATCCAGCTTTCTGCCCCCGTCCGCCACCCCCCCGCCTCCCCCTGTGCCCCTGTGGGCCCTTTGGTTTGTTCTTCCCGGGACAAGTGAAAGCGATACTGAGTAGGACGCCATCCTTCCTCTCCAAGATCGCTTCCTTTGTGCAGGAGGGGGTGGGGCTGGAAGATCGGGGTGCAACCAGCCAGGCGGGAGGAGGGGTGAGAAGAGCCTCTGGGCTCGAGAACAAGGCAGAGGAGAGAACGTGGTGGGCCCTCACTGCCTGTCCGCTCACTCCTGCCTCTGACCTCCGGCAATGTCTCCTCCTCGCAGAGAGGGAGTAAGGGGGTCGTTTCAGAAAACTCTGGGGGCTCCCGGGGTGGCCCACCTTGTTCTCAGTGGCATGTTTCTCCTTTTCCACTTTCGTCAGGGTCAGCTCCAGATCGTCGATGTCTCTTTTGAGGGATGAGCATTTATCTTCCAGGTTCCTCTTCTTGGCCACCAGCTCCGAATTCATCTCTTCTTCCTCCTCCAGTCTCTCGCTCAGCTCCTTGACTTTGGCTTCCAGTTGAATCTTGCTTTTGATGAGCCCCTCACAGCGCTCCTCGGCGTCCATCAGGTTCTCTGTTTCCTGAAAGAAACAACTCGTTATGGTTTGGTCAGACTCTCGGCAAACCTTACAAGGGAAGGGCTCAGCCCTCCAAAAGCCCACTATCTAGACCCAAGCCAAGGGATGGGTCACACGCACACACACTCATGTGCACACACACACATTCATGGGCAGAGATGCACACACACACACACACACACACACACACCATTTATGTATCATTCATATATACCTTTTTTTAAAACCACCAAGGACATCGACTTAATAGAAATTCACCTAAAATAATTGCAAACAAAGGAGTTCGTAAAGTTCATAAAGCTTCTGCAAATTTGCCAAATTTGGACAGCCGGCCATTTCACGCTTTCATCTACTACTGGTTGGAAAACGACTCATCTACACGATGTTACCACCAGCTAACTGGCATTTCCAAAACATAACTACGTTTTCACTTTCAGTGGAAGAGTCCTGTCGATGCCTCGTTAGTCCTGCCTCCTAGAGCCACAGGGCAGAAAATTCAAAACAGGCAGGAATGAAGTGATTAAATAAATATATGATCCAGAAGGCTCTGTAATGAGTCTCTTTAGCTAATTATCTTCTTAAATTTAATCGGCTACATCTCCTTATATAAGAGTGTTGTAAAAATGACACACATCCCAAGGTTGTGGATAAGAATACGTGTGTGTGTTATATGTATATGATATGAACATATACTATGTGCTGGGCATTTTGCACGCATGGACTCATCTGATCTGCTCAATAACCCTAGGACATGGGTGCTATTACTGTGCCCATTTTACAGATGAGGAAACTGAGGTACAAAGAGGTTAAGTAACTTGCCCAAGGCGACAGAGCCATCAAGTGCAGGGCCTGGGATATTAACCTAGCTATCTAGTTCCAGAACTAGTCCTCTTGCCCACTTGGCTTGGGAAAGTGCTCCGAATAACCACCTGTACTGATTGGGAAAGTAAACAAGGGAGGGGAAAATATTTTGCAAGCGCAGGGCATTTAGAAGTTTATTCAAAAGGGCAAACGATAAGCATCTTAACTTGTGAATTGATACAATGATCATACACCAGGATGTTACACGCTACGTATGGTTTCGTTTCCCCTATTTCCTTGATTTTAAAAATGCTTCTGGGCGCCCGGGAGGCTCAGTCCGTTAAGTGATCGACTTCAGCTCAGGTCATGATCTCATGGTTCCCAAGTTCGAGCCCCGCGTCAGGTTCTGTGCTGATGGCTCGGAGCCTGGAGCCTGCTTCGAATTCTGTGTCTCCCTCTCTCTCTGCCCCTCCCCTGCTCAGGCTCTGTCAGTTTGCCTCTCTCAAAAATAAATAAACATTAGAAAAAAATTTTTTAATAATAAAAATGCTTATCATGGTGGCTGGGTGGCTCAGTTGGTTGAGTGTCTGACTTCGGCTCAGGTCATGATCTCACCGTTCGTGAGATTTAACCCCACGCTGGGCTCTGTGCTGACAGTGTGGAGTCAGCTTGGGATTCTCTCTCCCTTTCTCTCCGCCCTTCTCCCATTTGTACATGCGCATGCGCGTGCGCGCGCGCGCACACACTCTCTCTCTCAAAATAAATAAGCTGAAAAATGCATATCTTTAAAGCACTTTTAGTAGAATCCTATTATCGAAATCATATATATACAATTACTTTTTCTACTTTGAATTATTTTAGTGATTTACTTTTATTTTTATTTACATGATTTTTTAAAAGACCTGGTGCATTCCTGACAGTTTTTAATTATGCTGACAGACACATTCCCTTCTGGAAGACAGAGACAACTGAGGGCCAGCAGAAATTCACTTTGCAGACTTGCTCCCAGCAAGCACCTCTGCTTGGGGCTAAACCAAGCCCTCATTCCTGCCTCCGGCTGGCCGCAATACTCTGTATGCCCACTAGGTGGCACCACTGCCCCTTGAATAGATGCACCTGCCGGGGTCTCCCTTTTGCTCCTCCTTTTCTGGCCTCTTCAGGAAGGTACTCACAGACTGGACCTGCAGCTGGAGGTCATTCTTTTCCTGCAGCAGGGACACCATCTTCTCCTCCAGCTCCTTCCGGCGAGCCTCCGATCTGGCCAGCTCTTCCTTGGCCCTCTCGAAGTCCTCCTTCATGGTGGCCATCTCCTTCTCGGCCTCTGCGCTCTTGAGGAGCGGCTTGATCTTGAAGAACAGGTTCATCCAGGGCCAGTGCTTGACGTTCATGAAGGCGCGGATGTTGTACTGGATGCAGAAGATGGAGTCCCTGTCCACCCAGTAGGACTGGGGTTAATGAACCACACCAAGGCCTCGTGTCCACACTCCCTTGCCCTGTGGGCCCAGACCCTTCAGCCTTCCCCACTGCATGGAAGCAGGGACAGCAGGGCTGTGCGGCTCTGGTGAGCCCTGGAATGCTCTCTGAAAACGAGGGGCCGAGGAAACAGCACTCGTGGAGGATGGGAGGTGAGAGAGGACACAGGGCCATTTGTGGACACCCCCCCCCCACCTCCTCGCCATCTGGCCACCGGGCTTCTGCCCCTACCATACTGGAGATGCCACGCCTAAGGTCCCGGTGACCAATGCCACGAGCATCTTCGTCCCTACTTTTATGAGTCTGTCTTCCACATATGAATGGCTGGCTCTCACCTTTTTGAAAGACCCCATTGCCTTTGACTCCATGATAACATGGTTTTCCTGTTTCACGGAACCGTGCCATGTGGGCATACACCCTCTTTCAGCTTATGTGTGGGTCTACACCCAGGACTGTCTCCCTAACTCTCGTCCTTATAGAATACACCTCTTTTCCTGATATCCACCGTGGCCTCTGTCCCAGTGACACCTAGTGTATCACCCCCTCTGCATCTTCCAGAGCCTTGGATCCCCTGGGTCACGTGTGCCTGAAAACGTACTTCTCTGTTCCATAAACTGGCCCCTGCTAAGGGCTCCCCCATGTCTGATCTGGCTTCCATCCGCTTCACCCAGCTGGATGCCTGTGAGGTGTTCTTGACTCACACACAGTGGGGGCCCATGTGGCAATGGCCGTGTCGGAGCCCTACAGGGCATCAGGGAATGGGCCTCCCCGCAAATTCCCCTCCCCCGAAGTTCCCGCACATAACCAGCCGCCAATGGTGCTGCTGAATCACTGAAGGAGCAGGACTCTTAAATGTCCCTTGAATCCATCCCCCACTCCCTTACCTGTTGACTGTTTCTTAGTTCAGGGCCTTGTCATCTTCTGCAAACCCGATCATCTCCCTTACATGCCTTCCACGGCTCTCTAGCCAGACAACCCTGTCTGGCCTCATTAACGTGGTGCCTCTCCCTCCTCGCTCCCACCATGGTGGCCTCCAGGCCATCCCTTCTCAGGCCACGCAAAGCTTCCTTCAGAAAGTTCTTTCCTCTTGCTGACCCCTTCAGCCAGCCCCAACTCCCAGCCATGCGGAGGGCTTATTCTCCCATCCCCCATTGCCCTGACTCTGACTCTGACATTGCACTTGTCATGGGCGTTACAGTCAAACGTGCAGGCGTCTGCTTCTTCCCCATCCCTGAGCTCCTGGAGGGAAGAATTCCTTTCTGTGTCCCCAGCGCCAAGCGGGGTCCCCAGCACAGAATAGCCGGTAGGTGTTGGTTAAATGAATGAACGAGGACGTTAGTGCCCCAAGACTAACACCAGGAAGAAGCAATCAACTTTGAAGTAGGGAGGGCAGCATAAGGTGGGACGAGGGTCCACATTACCTCCTCTCCATCATCCTCTTGAACTCCACCCGCATCAGGTACCCCCGGCAGATGGCCTGCGTGCGTGTCATCAGGGTCACCAGCTTCTCATCCCTCATCTCCTCCAGGAGTCCCAGAAGTCCAGCTTTGAAAAACACCTGCATCGGAAGAGAGATGAGCCTTGCTTTGTTCCCAGGAGGCACGTAACCTGGGGCCCTTCTGGGAGCCTGTCTATGCCCAAACCATCCCTGGGTCTTCAGCGCCCTGGGACTGGCAGCCATCTGGGCACCACAGTGGGCTCTCCTGTGCCCTGTTGCAAAGTACATTCCAGTCCCCGCCAACCCACAAGGACTGATTGGGACAGACGGTACATACAGGAGGCAAGGATGAGTCCAGACAGTAACCCCAGAACTCATCCGTGCCCCGATTAGGAGAAATCCACACAGTTCTGCCTCCCCATTCTCCTGTCTGTCTGCCTGTCTGAGACTGGTCCCACCCTCGGGCCCATGCGCCCTTGGCCCATACCAGGGCTCCAAGGAAGCAGGGCACCCTTGGAGGCTAGCAGGCCCTGGCCTGGACCTTTTCAGGAAGGAGAACTCTGAGTCAGGCCAGGATTTGAAGCTGGCCTTTGTGCCTCAGTGTCCCTGGGACCTCGAGCAAATGTTTTGCCCTCGGGGAGCCTTTATTTCCCCTGCCCGGCCTGTAACTCCGTGAGGTCAGAACCCTCTTAATCACCTTCATGATATTGGGAGGACTGAGTGTGAGGTGCATAGAGAGGCAGTCACAGGGCTGGATCAATAATGTGATCAGTAAATGGCAGCCATTTTTCTCTGTTGTAATCATTTCCTCCAAACTGTCACTGCTCCTGGAATCCTTGCTGTGTTCTCCTCTCTCCTTGACTTTTTCATCCCATTTAAGAGTGCCTTTTCTCGGGGCGCCAGGGGGGGCTCAGGTGGTTGAGCGTCCGACTTTGGCTCAGGTCATAATCTCATGGTTCATGGGTTCGAGCCCCGTGTCTGGCTCTGGGCTAATAGCTCAGAGCCTGGAGCCTGCTTCAGATTCTGTGTCTCTCTCTCTCTCTGCACCTCCCCTGCTTGCACTCTCTCTGTCTCCCTCTCTCTCAAAAATAAATAAACATTAAAAAAAAAAAAGAGTGCCTTTTCTCTGCTCTCTCAGGGCACTAGAACTTTCCATTCCTTTCTTCCATTGCTGAGGGGGCCTGGCTTCCAATTAAGCCGCTAGACACTTAGAAACCAACACAGAGACAGAACTCTTGACACCTAGACCCAGGTTCCCTCTGCTTGGGCTCCTGCCAAGAGTTTTCAGGCTGACTGGATGGGTGGAGAGGCCCTTTCCTCCAAGCAGGCGACAAGCAGCATGGGGCTGTGGGTTACACGGAGTTGGGGGAGGGTGGTCCCAGCTTCACACGCTCTCACCTTGGTGTGGCCAAACCTATACTGCTCACGGTCCACGTCGATGGAGCTCAGAAGCTTCTCAGAAGCATTTTTGCTATCGATAAATTGCCCTTCGGGAATGGCGCTGGCGTTGAGGATCCGGTAGCTGAGGAGGGAGAGAGGTTGATCAGATACCTGCCGGCAGCTTGGGGGGGTGGGGGGTCTCTGGGTAGAAGTGCCGTTGGCCACACAGACCTGGGAGGGTGTTCCCTTCATGCACATCCGTCTCTGCCCAGGCCCAGGGGCCGGAGAGCCCCGCCAGGGCCCAGCCCAGTCATTCGGTGATGACCCAGGTCAGAAAGGCCATGCCCTCCCCTGAGGAAAGACAGACTCCGAGAGCCACCACGGTTTAGGCGACAAAAGTCTGCAAGCAGTTGGCCGAGCACATGGGAAGCCGAGAGGACCCCTCACCCTCACTCTAGTCCGACACTGGAAGTTGGTCAGGCCTAGCATCTATCTACTGGGCCCCCTCATCAGCATGGCGGTGAGAGGTTGGATGGTGGTTTCAGTTGAGGAATGTTTCCTGGATGGATTCATTCCCCAAGAAAGACCCCATGCTTGAGACAGGGCCTGCCCCATACCTGACCAGGCCTTCTAGAAACCTCCTGCTCCAGCCTTAGGAGGAAATGGAATATCATACAGCTAGTCTGGCAGGGGGGAATTGAAGGGTCGATTCTAGACAACGGGCTGTGGCAGGAGAGAGAAACAGACCCCTCACCGGGTATACAGCGGGGCATTTGCTTTCAGGGGAAATGGTTCTTATTTGACGTAAAAGAACTGTGAAATCAACTGTGACTTGCAGACCTCTGGCCCTCCTACCTCTGGAGCATTCCCTCCCTTCCTCTGCTCCAGACAAGGCCTGGACTTGACCTGTGGGCCCAGATGGCAGCTGGGTGGAGAGTGCTGGTCTGGAGCAGTGGGACTCAACTGGGGATGATTGATCCCTCCTCTCCGCCCCCACCCATGCCCAGAGGACATTTGGGGATGTCCGGAGACACTTTTGATTGTCACAGTCCCGGTGGGGTGTGCTTTGCTACCAACACTGTAGGGAGAGGCCAGGGATGCTGCTAAAATCCTACAACACACAGGGCAGCCCCAACCAACGCAGGATTATCTAACCCCGGCTGTCAATAGTGCAGAAGTTGAGAAACCTGGTCTGGAGGGTTGGGGCACGGACGGTGGGACCATTTGGGGCTGGCCCCCAATCGCTTTGGGATTAGATCAATCTCCAGCTAAAGACAGAGCTCATGGAAACGCTGGGAGGCTGTGAGCTCACCCAACACCTAGCCCGAGGAGTGCCTTCGGGGAATGCACAAAGTGCCCAAAAGGAAACAGAAGCAAAGTCAGGTGACCTACCGCTGCTTAAAGTCCGCATAGAGGATCCGGCTGGGGAATCCTTTCCTGCAAATCCGGATGCCCTCGAGGACCCCATTACAGCGCAATTGGTGCATGACCAAGTAGTGGTCCATCACCCCTGGGGGGAGAAAGTCAGGGGGCGGGGTATGTCGGCAGCTTTCTCATTGTCTTTGATGGTCTGGCCACCATGAGACACGCCAGCACACCCCGACTCGAGTGGAAGGAGTCTGTGCCAGCTCTAAGACGGAGGGGTTGGGAGTGGCTGGAGCCTACCTACAGTGTCACAGTGGAAATAATCCCAACCGGAAGGAAGCTGGGGCTTCCTTCTCCAGCCTTCGAATCCCTCTGCTCATGTGTCACGCTGCTGAGGCAGGACACTCACTCACGTTTGGGACAGGTAACTCGGCTCCACGCAGGCTGCCTCGGAGCCGCAGCTTGTGTTCCTCTCTCCGTGACAAGTGACTCTAAGCCACACCTATACTCTAAGGATATTTGTTGGTCTGGGCTTGAGCAATGGTGAAAGGCCTACGGTACTGCACAGCTTTCTATATCTACAGTTCTCAGTTTTCCCATCTGTAAAATGGAGAGAGTTGTAAGCAATAGAAGTGATGAAGCAGCTGGATACAACAGAGTCCCAGAAAACGTGTTATTGCTGCTGTTCTGTGAAAGACCCGAGACACAGTGGGCGTCTTTGGGGGAAAGGGAGCCGCAGAGCCCTGGGAGAACCTTAATGAAAGTCACGGAGCCAATGTGCCTCTACACATACATACGCTACTTTAGATCTGACTTCAGAGTAGGGGTTGCCAGATACAATATAGGACGCCAAGCTGAATTTGAATGTCAGATACAGTAAATCATTTCTTAGTGTAAGTGTATCCCACATATGGCGTGGGTCATACACTAAGAAATTTTTCATTGTTTATGTGAAATTCGAACCTAACAGGACAGCTGGTATTTTTATTTGCTAAATCCAGCAATCTTACTGCGTAGACGCCGTTGAGAAGTTACAAAGACTATATGAAGCTTTCCTGGGGGAACACACACACACATGCACGCACGCACGCATGCAGAAGTCTGCACACATTTCGGGGAGCCCTGTTCCGTTGGATTCTGACTCACCAGGAGTCTTGGTCTCGTTGGGAATCAGGCATCGCACAAAGTGAGGGTGGGTGCTCCTTAAATTGGTCATCAGTTTGTTTAAATTTTCCTGGGACACAAATCAGAGCAAGCACCTTGAACTTAGCAAATGCCATTTCACTGAGCAGAGAAATGAGAGAATGTGGAACTGGCCAGAATACGAACCCTAAACACAGCCGACACAGTCTGGAAAGACGAGCCCTTCTTCTTCCCGCCCTTTTTGCTTCCCCCGGAGTCACCTGGAGGGACACAGAAGGTGTGTCAGAGGCAGCCCTTAGGACACAGTGGTGGTCTCCCCACGCCTCCCCCCCTCCCCCGGTTTTATTGAGATACAATTGACATATAACATTGTGTAACTTTCAGGTGTAGGACAAAATGACTTGATACATACATATATATATATATATACACATATATATGTATATATATATATTTAATTTTTAAAATCTGTATTTTTGAGAGAGAGAGACAAACAGAATGCGAGAGGGGGAGGGGCAGAGAGAGAGGGAGTCACAGAAACAGAAGCAGGCTCCAGGCTCTGAGCTGTCAGCACAGAGCCTGACGCAGGGCTCGAACACCTGGACCATGAGATCATGACCTGAGCTGAAGTTGGTTGCTCAACTGAGCCACCCAGGCACCCTTCTTAGCAACTTTTAAATATGTAATACAGGGGCGCCTGGGTGGCTCAGTTGGTTAAGTGTCCAGCTTTGTCTCAGGTCATGAACTCAGGGTTCGTGAGTTTGAGCCCCGCATCAGGCTCTGTGCTGACAGCTGGGAACCTGAAGCCTGCTTTGGATTCTGTGTCTCCCTCTCTCTCTGTTCCTTCCCCACTCATATTCTGTCTCTCTCTCTCTCTCTCTCAAAAATAAATAAAGAATAAAAAAGTTTAAATATGCAATACGGTATTGCTAACTATAGTCAGCACACAGTACTTTGTGTCCCAGAACTTATTTATCTTATAACCGAAGTTTTCATATTATATCCTAGAACTTATTTATCTCATAACACGAAGTTTTTACCTTTTGACACCTTCACCCAATTTCCTTACCCCTCACCCCCACCTCTGACAACCACTAATCTGATCTCTGTTTCCATGAGTTTGGTTTTTTTTTTTTTTTAAGAATCCACATATAAGAGACATCGTACAGGATTTGTTTTTCTCTGTCTGAATTATTTCACTTGGCATTATGCCCTCAAGATCTACCCATGTGGGGCGCCTGGGTGGCTCAGTGGGTTAACCATCTGACTCTTGACTTCGGTCAGGTCATAGTTGGGTTCGAGCCCTGCATCAGGCTCTGCACTGATAGTGCAGAGCCTGCTTGGGATTCTCTCTCCCCTCTTTCTGTCCCTCCCTTGTTCATGCTTTCTCTCTCTTTCTCAAAATAAATAAATAAACTTAAAAAAATAAAAAGAAGTAAAGTACTGATACATGCCATGACACAGACCAACCCTGACACCATTCTTCTACACAAAAGCCAGACACCAAAGACAATATAGTGTATGATTCCGTTTACATGAAATGACAAGATTAGGCAGATCTTAGAGACAGAAAGTAGATTTGTATTTGCCAGGACCTGGTGAAGAGATTGACGAATTAGATGGTTCTCGAATTAGATGGTGCGGATGGTTGCACACCCCATAAATATACTAAAAAACCACTGAATTTTCCAAAGAGTAGACTGTATGGTGCATGAATTGTACTTCAATTTTTTTTTTAAAAGTGTTTATTTATTTAAGTAATCTCTACACCCAACGTGGGGCTCGGACTCATGACCCAAAGCTCAAGAGTCTCATGCTCCTCCAATGAGCCAGCCAGCTGCCCCATCTCAATTTTGAAAAGCTATTTAAAAATGTGGTATTGGCGAGTGCTTGGCTGGCTCAGTCGGTTAAATTCTGGACTTCAGCTCAGGTCACGATCTCATGGTTTGTGAGTTCAAGCCCCACATCTGGCTCTGTGCTGACAGCTCGGAGCCTGAAGCCTGCTTCCGATTCTGTGTCTCCCTCTCTCTGCCCTTGCCTGCTCACACTCTGTCTCTCTCTCTCTCAAAAATAAATAAACATTGGGGCGCCTGGGTGGCTCAGTCAGTTAATCGTCCGACTTCGGCTCAGGTCATGATCTCATGGTTTGTGGATTCGAGCCCCGCATCGGGCTCTGTGCTGACAGCTCAGAGTCTGGAGCCTGTCTTCCGATTCTGTGTCTCCCTCTCTCTCTGACCCTCCCCTGCTCGCACTGTCTCTCTCAAAAATAAATAAAACATTAAAATAAATAAACAAACATTAAAAACAATTTTTTAATGCGGTATTGGCTATTTTGTTCCCTGAGTGGCCCTGTGTATCTCCATAGCTCTCAGTCTCGTAAGGAAGAGGAGGAATAGGAGAAAGACACTTAGAGATCAGAGGCAGATACACGCAGCTCTGTCTGAAGCTCACAGACATAAGTAATGACCCAGAGCTTTCCACATGGCAGGGGCGAGAACCTCACCTGCTTCTGCACCGGCATAGTTGGAGAAAAGGAAGGACAGCAGCTTCAGAGAGGACTTCTGGTACAGCCCGACCACGGTCTCGTTCAGCGGGTCCTTGTTCTTGTCCAGCCAGCCGGCAATGTTGTAGTCCACGGTGCCGGCGTAGTGCACCAGCGAGAAGTGGGCCTCCGCCTTGCCTTTGGCAGGCTTGGGCTTCTGGAAGTTGCTGGACTTGCCCAGGTGCTGGTCATACAGCTTGTTCTTGAAGGAGGTGTCTGTGGCCTTGGGGAACATGCACTCCTCCTCCAGGATGGAGAAGATGCCCATAGGCTGAAAGGAGAACGAACCACGTGTAAGCATTTATCGAATAGTACGTTTCCATGACCCCATGGAGTGCAGGAGCCAAACAGAACTTCTTTGGTGCTACTGATTCACAGCTAAGAGCCTTGCGAGGTAAGCGCTGTGAGAGCAAGGTGCGATGATGGAATAGCACTAGCCACCTAGTACGTGCTTAATGAACGCTTGTTGAACAAGAGAGCAGGGAAAGAGATTGTATGTGTTTATTATAAAAGTAGCTCACTTTTAGTGATTGGCTTACCCCCAGAAAAGTAAAGTTACATGCCTAGACATAAAATATTTTGAGTTATACTTAGACTATAATATTTGGACATCTCAGTAACCACTTTAGGAAGATAAACTCATTCCAACACGACAGTGCTCAAGATGCTATGGGAATTCCTTTCTTTAATTTATTTTTTATTAAAATTTTTTTTTAAGATTTATTTATTTTTGAGAGACAGAGCATAGTGGGAGAGGGGCAGAAAGAGTGGGAAACACAGAATTCGAAGCAGGCTCCAGGCTCTGAGCTGTCAGAGTGGGGCTTGAACCTACGAACTGTGAGATCATGATCTGAGCTGAAGTCAGATGCTCAACCAACTGAGCCACCCAGGCGCCCCCCCTTTTTATTAAAATTTATTTATTTATTTTGAGAGAGACAGAGACAATGCGAGTTGGGGGAGGGGCAGAGAGAGAGAGAGGGAAAGAGAGAATCCCAAGCAGGCTCTGCGCTGTCAGCACAGACCCTGATTTGGGGCTCAAACTCATGAACCGTGAGATTGGGACCTGAGACAAAATCAAGAGTCACCAGCTCAATCGACTAAGCCTTCCAGGAGCACCCCTCCCCTTTTTTTTAAGTTAATGTCCTCTGCTATTTTTATAATAACATGGTTCCAAGAACTCCTCACATTCTTGGGGAGAACTGAGCCCTTGGATCTTAACCACCCATGTACCCATGTCTGAATTGCACCTGCTTTCCAAACTCTTACTCTTCCTATGCGAGGGGATCCAGCTCTCTGAAGGCTGGAAGAGTAAGGTTAGGATCACCATTTAATTAGCAGGGAAGAGTGACAGCAAAGATATGGTGGTCCCGACCAAGGAGGAGCTGCCCCTGGGGGGCACCTCGGCTTCTCTACCTTCTCGATGAGCTCAATGCAGGCAGCCAGGTCCATCCCAAAGTCGATGAACTCCCACTCGATGCCCTCCTTCTTGTACTCCTCCTGCTCCAGCACGAACATGTGGTGGTTGAAGAATTGCTGCAGCTTCTCGTTGGTGAAGTTGATGCACAGCTGCTCCAGGCTGTTGAACTAGGGGGATGCGAACACCAAAGAGCTCGAGTGAGTTTGGAAAACCCAGTGGGGATTTCGCAGAGCAGACACGAGTGCAAGGACCTTAACAAGGCCATTGATTCCACCGACTCACGTCAAAGATCTCGAAGCCGGCGATGTCCAGGACCCCGATAAAGTATTGCCTGGGCTGCTTGGTGTCCAGCTGCTGGTTGATGCGGGTGACCATCCACAGGAACATCTTCTCGTAGACGGCCTTGGCCAGAGCGCCCACTGCATTGGTCACCTTGAAGAAATATCACTCGCTCACCCCTCAAATTCATGTTTATATGGTTGTATTAAGTTGAAGCATGAACCTAATGACATCTTCACGGTCAAAAGCTTTTGGAGATTGGCAATTTCATAGAGTCCAACCTAATATTAAATATATTTTTTAAAAGTTTGTTTATTTATTTAATTTTGAGAGAGAGAGAGAGAGAGAGAACACACACAAGTCAGGGATGGACAGAGAGAAGGAGACATAGAATCCCAAGTAGGCTCCACGCCATCAGCACACAGTGCACTGCTGGGCTCGAACTCGCAAACCATGAGATCATGACCAAAGCCAGGATCAAAAGTCGGATGCTTAACCAACTGTGCCACCCAGGTGCCCTTATTAAATATTAAAAAATTTTTTTTAATGTTTATTCATTTTCGAGAGACAGAGACAGAGCACAAGTGGTGGAGGGGCAGAGAGAGAGAGAGGGAGACACAGAATTGGAAGCAGGCTCCAGGCTCTGAGCTGTCAGCAGAGAGCCCGATGCGGGGCTCGAACTCACAAACCATGAGATCAGGACCAGAGCTGAAGTTGGACACTTAACTGACTGAGCCACCCAGGTGCCCTTCCCCTACCACTAAATATTTCTTAAAGTGTTGGCTACCTTAGGATATTCCCCTTTCTCTGAGGACCATCCCGTTTACAAAGATAGCTTTCTAATAACCATGGTTATGACAAGTAACTCTAGACCCTTACTGCACGTAATTGAACCACAAGGGGACATCTGATCCAAGTTGAATTATACAAAGTGTCTCTCCTGGGAATTTGGAATTGGGACCAACCAAAGACACTGGTCTCAGTCTCAGTCTCCCAATTACCTTGGAGCTACGGGGTGGTCATGAGTAGGAGGGGTGGAGAGAGCTTTTCTGCCTGGTGAGGACACAGGAGAGGAGAGCAAAGACAGCCTCTGGAGCCCCAGGGAAGGAGCTTCACAGGGGCTGCCTGTCTCCAGAGGACCCTCAGTTCCTGGCTCCAGGCTGTCATGGTGCCCAGTGGCACTCCTTGATTTACATTCCTTGAGCTAGCTATGCCTGAGCGTAAGAATGAAATTCCCTGTAATGCTGAAGCCAATTGCGTATCTATTTCTGATATCTTCAACTGAGAGAGTGCCAAGATGACAGTTAACGTATATTTATTTTTGAGACAGAGAGAGAGAGAGAGACAAACAGAAAGCGAGAGGGGGAGGGGCAAAGAGAGAAGGAGACACAGAATCCGAAGCAGGCTCCAGGCTTGGAGCTGTCAGCCCAGAGCCCGACGCGGGGCTTGAACCCATGAATCGTGAGATCGTGACCTGAGCTGAAGTCGGACGGTTAACCGACCGAGCCACCCAGGTGCCCCTAAGATGATGGTTAAAATAGCAAGATAAGTGAGTCAGCTGAACTCAGAGAGTCTCCATTACCTGCTGGACATTTTGCCCTTTCGTGACATACTCGTTCCCAACCTTCACCCTCGGACAGCACAGGCCCTTCAGCATTTCTGCGGAATTCAGTCCCATCAGGTATCCAGCTTTATCAGCGACTGGAGGAAGAGGGGAGACAGTGTCACACAGAAACAGCAGCTGCTGATGGGGCCTCCTGGAAACGCTTCCTATAATCTTTTGGTTTTTTGTGTGTTTCTGTTTAAATGTTTATTTATTTATTTTGAGAGAGAGAGAGAGAGAGAGAGAGAGAGTGCTAGAGGGTAAGGGGCAGAGAAACAGGGAGAGAGAATCCCAAGCAGGCTCCATGCTCACGGCTCATGGGTTCGAGCCCCGTGTCGGGCTCTGTGCTGACAGCTCAGAGCCTGGGGCCTGCTTTGGATTCTGTGTCTCCCTTCTCTCTCTGCCCCTCTCCCGCTTGCACTCTCTCTCCAAAATAAATAATGAACATTAAAAAAATTTTTAAAAAAAGATCCGGCTACATAGTAATATTGGAGTCTGATAATTCAGCAACATGGTGGATGACTAAAGGAGGCACTGCTTGGACATGTATGTTAAGCACCTTCGTAATTTACGCAAGCTCGCGGCTGAGAGAGAAGTACGAAACTTTGCCCCAACCTTCGTGTGTTGGAAGAGGGCCAAAAGCAGTTGAGTGTTGGCGATTTCACATAGTTCACTGGGACTTCAGTTGGCCTGGGCATTGACTGGTCTGCCTGCCCTGAGCTCATCGAGAAGCTCAAGGAATGGTGCTCCCTTAGAGGCAGCCCCTTCTTGGCTCGGACCATCACCTTATTGCTGGCTCGGGAGATGAGCTCATAAAAATCCAGGACAGCATTTGTTAAGTATTTAATAAGAGGCCAAATGGATGCTTTCCTCTTTGCTCCAACTGTCCCTTTTTCCTGCGTTAGGTGGATGGTATAGTTATTGTACTAGTCCCTTAAACTTGAAGGCTTGGGGTGGTCATATCCTTCCTTCGCATCCCTGACATGCCTGTGGTCAGACAGGCATCAAATCCTGCTCACTTCACCTTCAAGCAGCTTGGCTCTCCATTGTTTGGAATAGTATCGTGGTAGAGAGCTTGGGCTCTCGACCCAGACACCCTGGTGTTCACATTTTGGTTTTGCTTCCTTTTTACTGGATTACGTCACGCGAATCTCCCCTCCTACGTGGTGCGTCTGTGGTTGCTGGTGCCTATCACGTACATGCTAAGCTGTTTATCTCAGCATTCAAGGCCTTTGCAAACTGAGGACAAAATAACTACTTTTTATTTCCCAAGTCTTACAATTGCACACATCCTCTTCTGTAGCCAAAGTGACCACTCTGCTATTTATTCCCATCACATTCCTTCTCCAGCTCCTTGATAATCATGTTTCTTCTGCCCAGACTGTCTTTTCCATCCCACAACACCTTTCAGAAGAGGAGAAGCAGGGGGTACAGGGGTGGGTCCTGCTGCTGTGAGCCCCTCCCACAGCCCTCTGCTCTGTTTCCAGGAGGGGGATGGGAGATCATCCAGGGGAGAGTCGTGGAGCATGGAGTGCACGGAGATGTGCACACCAGTCCATGGTTCGGGTTCAAGTTCAACAGACCTCAGAGTGGAACTAAGGCAGCGAGAGGAGGAAAACTCCTCACCTTGTCTTGGGCTCAGGTGCTTAGGACAGTGTGCTGACATCAATCACATCACGCACAGAGAGAAAGTGAAGTCCATGCAACCTTATCCTCTTAGAAACGTCTAGCCTGAAACAGCAGGTGAGCTGTGACAGTGAGTGTAGTGGTGTGGACGGTGATCATTCATTCACGAGAATGACGTCTGTTGGTTTCCAAGGATTCTCCACCATGGGATTCCTTGACAGAGTCAGTGGACTTCCCCAGCGCAAGTACAATGAGCTTTGGACGCCCCAAACTCAGAGTGTGTGACTTGGGGGGCCAGCTCTCAGGATGAACCCGAAGCTCTGTCGAGGGGCCCCGCCCACACAGGAACGCAGGTGCGGGGTCAGGCGCCCAGATGCGTTACCTTCCGTGCCGTCGGGCTCCGCCTGCTCTTCTCGCTGCTTCTGCTTGAACTTCATGTTCCCATAATGCATCACGGCGCCTGTGAGCTTGTAGATCCCAACTTTCTCCTCTGAGCTGAAGCCCAGAATGTCAATGGCGTTCTGGGAGTTAGAAAAAGGACAGCTGTCACAGAGACTCTGTTTTCCCTGGTGAAGACCTCACCCTTTCAGTACAGCCTGTGAGATGGCATCTGCCCAAAGAAGTGGATGGCAGGTGGGGTGTGTTAAGTTAGGGGTTAAAAGCCATTTTTTTGTGGCGCTTGGGTGGTTCTGTCAGTTAAGTGTCTTCCTCTTGATTTCAACTCAGGTCATGAACCCTGCAGTTTGAACCCTGCATGTGGCTCTGCATTGACAGGGGGGAGCCTGCTTAGGATTCTCTCTCTCTCCCCCTCTCTCTCTGCCCCTCCCCTGCTTGTTCTCTCTCCCTTTCTAAAAAAAAAAAAATAAATATATTTGATTTAAAATCCATTTCTTTAACATGTTTATGTGGGAGGGTGGAGATTATGGGAAGAAAATGTAAATAGTCTGTAAGAACTGATTTGAATCCTTTACCACAGTACATAGATTTGGGGCTGTTTTGTGGTTGAGGCCATTGGGACTCATTGTGTGATAGCAGGTGAAGGAAGTGTCATGGAGAGCGTCTGAGAAATAGTGTCCAATACTTGAGAGCCTGCATCATAAACCAGGAATTCTGGTGTTTGGAATTGAGACAATATGGCACTCCAGGCTACTAGACTTGTAAGGGATGGTAATGGAAGAGAATGCCATCATTTTTCAAATAAGAAAGGGGCAAACTTTTGCAGAGGCCACCTGTGCTAGGCACAGGGTTAGGCACCATCCATATGTCATCTCATTAAGTCGCTAGGAGAACCTTCTAGGTGTACAGATCTTTCCAAAGTTCCAGGTGAGACCTGAGATTCTAAAAGGGTAAGTGACTTGCCCCAAGTGAAACAGGCAGGATGGGATAAAACTGGGGCTGGAGCAAGAGCCGGGTCACTTCAGAGGCTACACCAGGTGCTGGTTTGGTTTTACAGCCACTTGGCTTCTACCATAAAGACTTAAACTAGAAAATCCTTGTCTGGGGTGTATGTATTGACTATGCAGCAGGGCCTTGTAGCCTGAGCCTAAGCAACCCCCACTGGTGGACTTGACATGTCTGGGCGTGTCTGGTGAGCTGGAAGGTGTCAGCAGGGATGGTGCTGAACAAGGCACTCTTGGGGTGGTGCTCCCTTTGGGAGAGGGAGAGTCCACGCCAGGAGCCGACCTGCAAGACGAGAGATTCCGAGGCCATGATGGCCACCTTGTCTCCATATCCCACCCCATCAGATGTGTACCTGTGTCCTAGGAAGGGGTCACTGTAGATTAAGAGAGAAAACCTTTCATTAAACTTTGAAAGGAACCAAGTGAAAGTGTTACTGTCCAGGGAGCCTCTTGGGGAACGCAGTCCCTCAGAGGGAGCAATGCCTTCCACTCAGCTGTAAACCATCGCCCGGAGAAGCTCCATGAGAGGGATGAGCAATGTCGGCCCCTGACAGCTGGGGGCCTATGGGGAGGACCTGAGACATCTTTGGTGACTTTAAGAATTACCTAAGGGGCGCCTGGGTGGCTCAGTTGGTTGAACATCCGACTTCAGTTTGGGTCATGATATCGCGGTTTGTGAGTTTGAGTCCCGCGTCAGGCTCTGTGCTGACAGCTCAGAGCCTGGATCCTGCTTCAGATTCTGTGTCTCTCTCTGCCCCTCCCTCCCCCTCAAAAATAAATAAAATCCATAAAAAAAAAGAATTACCTAAGCGGCCCTTTCTTGGGGGCTTAACCCAAAATTTCCGTCCTGTCAGTTGGTAAGGGCTGGGGAAACTCGGTAAAAATATAGACGGCTAGGCTTGAGTTAACTAAAATTTATTTGCCCAAGAACATTTTCTTCTTGTCTTAAAAGAATTAGCATCACCCGGAAATGTCACAAAATGAAGGCCAAGGAGCTGGGCACTGGGCAGTGCCCCTAGGCTGTTGGACAAGACCCCTTTCCACCAGCTCCTATGGCTCCTATGAGGGCAGAGCTGAAAGTGGTGGAGATGAATTGCCCAGAGATGATGTCTGCCCATTAAAAATGCAATTAATTGGGGTGCCTGGGTGGCTCAGTCGGTTAAACATATGACTTTGGCTCAGGTCATGATCTCACGGTTCATGGGTTCGAGCCCCGTGTCAGGCTTTGTGCTGACAGCTCAGAGCCTGGAGCCTGCTTCGGCTTCTGTATCTCCCCCCTCTCTCTGCCCCTCCCTCGCTCATGCTCTGTCTCTCTCTCTCTTTCTCTCTCTCTCTCTCAAAAGAATAAATAAACATTAAAAAATGCAATTAATTAAAAAAAGATGCAAGTCCTGGGGTTGGGCAGATCTGGCTTCAAACGCTCTGACATTTATGAGCAAAATGTGTGGTTTTTTTCCCCTAAAACTCCTTTCTACCTTTGTGAATCGGAGGTAATAGTCGTACCTATATCAGGGAGTTTTGGGGGGACTTAAACAAGATAATGTGGACAAAGCCCTATCTCAGTTCCTAGCTCATGTAAATGCTCAATACACTTAGTTACTATAATTCTAGTTACTACCTTGGAAATGCTTCCCAAAGCTAACGGCTGGGGGGTGGGAGGCTGATGGGTGAGCTAAGGACGTGGGAGCTGAACGTGAGTCTGGGGGGGCAGGTAGCCTGAGGGGTGGAGTGTCTGCTGCAGACTGGGTTATTTTTCCTGCTTCACACTTGGCTGTGTCTTAAAATTTTTTCTTAAAGAACCGTGCAGATGGTTTTGTAACCTGAGAAGTTCCCACAAAACCTTTCAAAACCTTGTATGTGCAAAAATCTACTCAAGTGCTAGAGGATGGAACGGAAGTCCTGTTGGGGAGAACGTTCCGGATCCCCCACGGGATCTTCTGAGGTGGTGCTGGGCGGGGAGGGGTGCAATCTGGACGAATTGTCATGACATCTTGATCCCTGAGATCTTGGGTCTAATCACCTAGCATCCCTGGAGCCCCGTGTCTCATTAGATCGCTAGGATGCCTCTCTGCTCACAAGGTCAGCAATTCCACACTGAAAGAAAGGAGGAAGGAAAGAAAGAAGATGCTTACATCTGTCGCCAGTAGCTCTTCACTGTCGTCAATGCTGGCCACGGTGACCTCTCCTTGGCTCACGAAGGGGAAGTCAAAGGGATTGGTTGAAATGAGGAGCAAGTCTGTGAAACACAAAAGAGGTCCCGTCAGCATCTCATGCACCTGTATGCTGGCTGTTTTCTCAACGTGACTGATTTGGAAGACGAGAGAGCAGGAACCCCTAAGAGCTTACCGATTAGTTCTGGCTTCTTGTTTGACATGATTTGGTAAAAAATGTGATAGCTCCTCTCACTGGACAACTGAAATGTCACTCTGGATTTTTCTAAGAGATCTAAGGTAACAGGAAATCATGTGATTTCAGGTTCCCGGGAGATGCCTCTGTGGTCAAATCCCTCTGTGCCCAATGGGGTGCCCTGGACTCACAGGTTTCAATGTCCGCCGACGCCAGCTTTCCCGTGGCTCCGAAATGAATCCGAATGAACTTCCCCTGTCCAACGGCAGGTGGACAAACATCACGGTTATTTCATTTATATGGTACTGTGGCTGGCTTTCTCTGGGCGCTACCAGCCATGGGTGGAAGTGTAGGGTCACGGAGACAGTGATACCAGATGCAGAGGACTTGCCTCTTTTCTGTCTGCCTGGCATCCAGTGTCCCCATGCGGGGTCCGCCAAGACTCAGACAGTTCTACCCAAAGCATCTGGCCCTGTTCCTCCAGCTCTGGGGATACCTGAAGCACCCCCCCAACTTCTGCTTGAGACCACCTCACTCTAGACTGTCCCCTTGGTTTTTAACCCGCTCTCTGGTACCCGCATTCCCAAACACTTCATGACATCTTTGATGGGACTCGCTGGACTGTCTTGCTGATCTCCTTTTTCCCTTCTGAGATTTCTTCCTTTGGTTTCCCTTACTGCTTACTATAGGCAAACCTAGCTCCCAGCTCAGGCTGGGCTCTCTGGCTCCCCAAATACACATTCTGAGTCTGAGTTCTCCCCCTTTTGAGGGGAGGCGAGACGTGAAATTTTACAAGTGATTGGTCTCTACCACTCCATGAGCAAATCTGAGGGCAAAAATGTTGCCTTGCTTATTCACCCATAGTCAGAAATGTAGTCATTACTCAGTAATATTCTCAATATTTTCTTCTTTTTTTGAGCTTATTTATTTATTTTGAGAGAGAGAGGGAGAGAGAGAATCCCAAGTGGGCTCTATGCTATCAGTGCAGAGCCTGACGTGGGGCTCGATCCCATGAACTGTGAGATCGTGACCTGAGCCAATACCAAGAGTCGGATTCTTAACTGACTGAGCCACCCAGGCGCCCCAATATATTTTCATGAATGAAGCTTGAGAAGAGTTGGTGTAGGGTCAGTGGAGGTATGTGTGAACTGTAAGTGTTGGTCTTCCATATTGTTAGCTGCTCAGTGGGAGATGATGGAAGTTTTAGCCTGCAGATGTTTGGTGGGTGGGTAGAAGGTAGACAGAATGACCAGGGTGATCATGAATTCTGGGTCAGGGCCAAGAGGAGAGACCTAAGGACTAAATAAACGGGGGTGGCCATAGTGGGTGTCTGAAGGCATTGGGTTCCTCCTGGCAATTACTGCCTTGGTGCCAATATACGTACCATATTTCTGCCATGTAACACGCACCCAGATCCCCCATAAGCAGGAGTTTTTATCTGTACACAGAGAAGACAGATGTGCAAATCGGCAATGCACAGAGGACCCAGGGAAAGAAAGCAAGAAAGGTCAGGGCTCATTGCCATAGTCCTTGATGGCTACATCTACTTCCTCATCGGTGACCATTTTGTCTTTGAGAAGTAACGATAAAACACAAGCTCGAGATTATTCAGCTCCTGAGATGTGTGAAGTCCTGATGTACTTTTGCAACTACAGGCATAAATGAGGGCTTCACCTCGTGGTATTTGCTCACCTCGTGGTACAGTGAGATTAGGTAGAGGACTGGTTGTTTATTTGCCGATGGAGGAAGTCAATGCCTCTTTGGCTAAGCTAATCTCAAGGGAATTGTTGAAGGATGGAACATATCCTTCAGTATCTTCAACATCAACTTATTCCCAGGTTTTGAGCTTTCCTGCCTTCCCAGGACTTTTCCTTTTCCCAATGCCTTCTGACTTGGAGGAATTCAAAGCTGCTCACTTAATTCACACTAAGGTTTGCATGGCTGATAAGCCAATGACGTTGCTCAATGGACTTCAGCATTTTAAAATGTTTCTACCTCAAGGGGTGCCCGGGTGGCTCAGTAGGTTAAGCATCTGACTCTTGGTATCAGTTCAGGTCATGATCTCACAGTTTGTGGGATCAAGCCTGTCGTCAGGCTCTATGCTGAGCCTGCTTAAGATTCTCTCTCTCCCTCTGCACCCTGCCCCTAAAAAGATGTTTCCGCCTTGAGAGACCAATTTTAGCCTAAAAGAATTGCTCTCTACTTGTGCAACTTGAATCACAGTAACTTCAGGATGCTCTGAGGTATTGTGGTCTGGTTTGGAAAGGGTGGTTAAATCCTCCCTCTGCCAAGAATGAGCCAACACATTCTTCAGTGTATCAGAATATCCCAGCGGGGCAGATGGGTCTGAATCATGTGAGGGTAGAATAGGGCTGGCTGTATTCTAGTTTATGTGGCATTTTTTAATATCCCACATTTGAGGAGAGGGTTTGGTTCTGGGGTTGGGGGCAGTGGAAGATTGGGCCGGGTCTTACAAATCTCGAGGAGTTGTCATTCCTCACGGTCTTGGCGTTTCCAAAGGCCTCCAATAGGGGGTTGGCCTGGATGATTTGATCTTCCAGGGTCCCCTAATAATAAACAAGAAGAGGCAAAGGGAGGACTTTGGACTGTCCCCTGAAGGAGCCCCCTGGTGACTCGAAAGTGTGTATGCTCTGGGCAGGGTCCAAGGAGTGATGCTGACCAGCCCAGCTCGGTGGCCAGTGCAGATGCGAGAAGGAACCCATGGCCCCACCCCCACCACCTGAGGAGGCTTCCAGGTTCCGTCCAGGAAAGGGTCTGATTATACAGCATCAGTAGGACTCTGGCCACACCAGATTCCAGGTTTCATCTTGATTTTTCAGACTGTCTTTCTTATCTGATAACACTTCATTATAAAGCATGGATTTTTAGAATGCATATACCCGTCACTGCATGTATCGGGACCCAACTAATAGAGAGATTTGGATTCAGAAGTATAAATAGAATTGAGCAACTAACGTGACCCGAGAGATCATACAATAGAAATAGTGGTTCTCAAAAAAGTTTTAAGTAGCAAAAGAAAATGTCATGAGAATTACTGCTCAGAAGTCCGCTTATAGAAGGCAGAATTTTTACCCTCACCATAATCCCCCCCCAACAAGACTGATTATCCTCTGTCTCCAGGGCAGTTTTCAAATTCCTGCCCTGCTCAGCTGGTTCTCAAAGTGTGATCCCTGGACCAGTAGCACGAGTAGTGAGAATGTGATGAAAATGCAAAGGGTCAGCACTGTGAATGTGAGATAGGACTTTCAGTCAGAAATTCTGGGCCAGGGGCTTAGCCATCGGTTGTTAACAAGCCCTCCTGGTGATTCTGATGTGCGCTTACCTGTGTTTTGAGAGCCCTCTGGCCTCAACCACCCCTGGAGAGGAGTAGAGTTGCTCACCGGTCCCAGGCTTTTATGGACAGAGCCAGTGCTACCACCCACGTCCACCAGATGGAGCCACCTCCTGCCCTGCCCCACAAGCACCCTTAAGACCTGGCATAGAGCCTACCCTTGGTGCTCACCCACTCCTTAAGTTGTACTTAGGCCAGCAACCCCCTGATGGGGAGAGCTGCTTACCTGCATCTTGCCCGACTGCTGCTCCTTCTTTTTGTCCCCAGTGACCGCAATTGTTGCAAAATACTGGATGACACGCTTGGTGTTCACGGTCTTCCCCGCCCCGGATTCTCCGCTGCCAGATTTAAAAGTACATGAGATAGAGGAGTGGGAGGGGCGGCTCTGGCTTCCAAGTCCTCATGCTGCAAACACAGGCTACTCACGTGATGAGGATGGACTGATTGTCTCGATCTGGAAATGCAGAGGGAGGAAAGTGAAATAATGAAACAGCAAACACATGGAATATAAACAAGCAGGGCAATGCCGGGGGTGGTTGGAGCACACATGGCCCAGCCGTGGACTAGCAGTGGGACGCGTCTAATCTTCCTGGAGACAATCTGTGCGGATTCCCCAAATGTGGGGCCACGAACGGCAGGGCGAGCGAACGGTGAATCCCAGGGTGTAAAAGTTATGCTGGTCACAGGTCTTTAACTCCTTGCTTGCTGGCAATTTCTCAACAAAGAACAAGTCTCAAGACTCAGGGCTTGTGGGAAGGCACGGCTTCTAATTAGAATCTACGGACACCGATTGGTTGTCACTGAGATTTTCTTTTACCTTTACTCTGTACTCGCAGAAAGCGATCACCGTTTCTCATTTATAGTCGTTTATGAGTTGAGTTATGTCCCCTGCAAATGCCTGTGTTGAGATCCTTACCCCCAGGACCTCAGAATATGACCTTATTTGGAAACAGGGTCTTTGCAGGAGCTAGGAGTGAAGATGAGGTTGCACTGGAGTGGGTGGGGCCCTAATCCATTACGATCAGGGTCCTTGTCAAAAGGAGAGGTTTGGAGACAGATGCACTCAGGGGGAGTGTGTGAAGGCAGGTGTATGAGCAGCGTGATGCTTCTACAAGCCAAGGAACCCCAAAGAAAGCCAGGAAACCTCCAGAAACGGCAAGAGAGGCAGGGGACGATCTGTCTCTCTGCCCTTGTAAGAAGCCAAGCACGCTGATACCCCAGCCTTGGACTTTCCACCTTAAGACTTTGAGACAATAATTTCTGTTGTGTAAGCCACCTGTTCTACGGTATTTTGCCACAGCAGCCCTAGAAACTCACACAAATGGTGCTACTGGGGGGCTCCGTCGGTTAAATGTCCGACTCTTGATTTCATCTCAGGTCATCATCTCATGGTTTGCGGGTTTGAGCCCTGTGTCAGATTCCACACTGAGTAGAATCTGCTTAAGATTCTCTCTCTCTCTCTCTCTCTCAAAATAAATAAGTATGCTTTAAAACCACCCCCCATCCACAGGGCACCTGGTGGCTCAGTCAGTTAAGCATCTGACTTCGGCTCAGGTCATGATCTCATGGTTTGTGGGTTTGAGCCCCACATCCGGCTCTGTGCTGACAGCTTGGAGCCTGCTTCTGATTTTTGTCTCCCTCTCTCTCTGTCCCTCCCTTGCTCATGCTCTCTCTCTCAAAAATGAGTAAATGTTAAAAATTTTTTTTAAAAAACCCTACAGCCCCAAATAACAACAACAAAAAAATAGTGCTATTGATCTTCCTTTTAAAACTGATGTAACTTCAGTTGATTTGCAGACAGGTATGAAGTGTGCAGTAATGTCTAGGACTGAGTGTGAGAGAGGAAGGGCTGAGGTTTGGATAATATGAGGTCTAGGAGATGACTTTAAGGGTCTTCAGATCTCAGAGGCTTGCTTCTACTTCTTGAGTCTGCACCAAATTGAGTCAGGTGAAAGTGGCACAGGTCAAAGGGACAGAAAACATGGTGGCATGATGGTATTGCCACATCTTTATGTCCTGTGCCTTCCTGGAAATTTAGGGAAGAGAAAGAGGAGCCTGAGTCTGGGGAGGAAGACAGTGCAGGGACACTGATACACCCATTTCTCCAACTTTGCATTCTAGCAGCCACTAATAGTCTCTCTTCTATGCATGCTTATGTTGGGGGGTTCTTTGGAGGTAGGGGCAGGGAATCTCCCTGTGTTCCTGATTCCCCCAAATAAGCATGTGCACAGTGCGGCATCAGTCATCAGCACTGGCCTAGGCACCATGGGTGCTAACGGAAGATACTATGAAATCATCACGGAATCTTCAGAATCTCCTAAGGTCACTTTGACCATCGCCCCATCCAGATGATTTAAGGGCTTGAACAGTTAGCTAAGAACCAGTCCAGTTAAAGGGCTTGAATAAGGAACTAAAAACTATTTGTAAAAAATATGGATTGAAGAAATCGCTCACCCGTCAGCATGAACTGATAGGCGTTGTCAGAGATGGAGAAGATGTGGGGCGGGGCCTCCTGGCGCTTCTTGCCTCGGTAGGCGGCCACCACCTCGGGGTTGTACACCGGCAGCCACTTGTAGGGGTTGACGGTGACGCAGAAGAGGCCCGAGTAGGTCTGAGAAAAGCAGAAAAGGCAGCATGTGGATCTTGTCTCTCCTTGGAGTGAGGGACAGAATAAGGAGATGCCACAGGGCACTCACGTAGATCATCCAGGCTGCGTAACGCTCTTTGAGGTTGTACAGCACGGCGGGCTCGTGCAGGTGGGTCATCATGGCCATGTCCTCGATCTTGTCAAATTTGGGAGGGTTCATGGGGAAGACTTGCTCACTGTTCAGGGTGAGTGTCTGGGGATTGAGAGGAAAAGCACATGATGAGTAGGAGAGCCAATGATCTGTACCCCCACTCTACCTGGTGTGGAGGAAGTAGTGAGACACTGCAATGTGATCACCCCATTACCATGAACGGCTTTCTGGATCATCTCCATTCCGAGAGATGATCCACAAATAACTATCCTTGATTAACCTAATTCCGGTCAAACTGCATAACCAGCTCTGGTCTGATGCCCCCATCAGAGTGCCATACCGTGTGCTGGGAATGAGTCACAGGTATGCATAGCTATAGAGCCCTTCGGCCCTCAGGGTCCACATGGGACTCAGGAAGGCCAAGGCCACGGCAGGTGGCCTCTGTTTAACCCATTTGCCTGGAGTGCTGATATGAGACAAAGGTTGGAAGGCTGAAAAGAGGTATCCCAATGTACTCTGTGTATTTCCACCTCAGTACCTCTGCTCACATGGGTTCCTTTGTCTCGAATACCTTTGCTGAAATTATGTTCAGAAACCCTCAAGGTTCAGCTCAAGGGACACCTCTCCCATGACCTGCTTCCTGTTTCCTGATCTTTTCCAGGCTCCCATCATTCCTTACAGCTCTGCTTTAATACATTTACAGCATTTGGACTTGCACCATGGTCCGTGGTTGAACTATGTATTTCTGAGACTATTACTTTCCCTTCTGTGGGTTTTCTCCATTTGAGCACACAGCTAGCTTCGCACTCCATTACTCAGAAGAGGTAGAAAATAGGGAAGAAAAGAGCAAGAGCCTAAAAGGCTCTCTGGCTTCTGATTTCCCAAAGCCTAAGTCCTTAGAAAAGCTTTGAGGGTTTTAGTGAAAAGACAAAAAATGGTGGGGATTTTTGGTATGGGCCAAATCTCTTGAGGAAAGGAGACTCGTTTGCCTCACTGCCCTGTAGTAAAAAGATACCCAAGATAGCATAAGGGGAGATGGAAAAGTCTGTGCGTCCTGAACCTTTAGACACTGGGACTTGTTTCTTAGCAAATCGTTCAGGGAGGCAGTGAGATCCTCAGCATGTCACTGTGTAAGGATCCAAAAACAAGGCACAACTGTAGGAGGGGCCCCCGAGAATGACTGAAGAAAATTTATTTCCAGCTTAGTGGAAAGAAGCTGAAATCAGAGGTTAAGTTCAATCAACAAACAACAAATAAAATAAAGATCTGCCTAGTATGCCTGAGTTTGTGAACTGAGAGTCATACCTGCCAGTCACATCTTGATTCCTAAACTAGACGGTAAACTTTGCAAAGGCAGGTCGTGAGATTTGCTTCTATTTGCAAAGTGACGGATGCCAGACGTGGTGGGCGTCCAGTGAACACTGAATTGAATGATGCCTTGTAATTCTCTACCTTAAGCTAGGCACCACCTCCAGTGTTTCCTCTGTAAATCACTCTGCAGCCTAGGGAATGATGTTTGGCTGGCCCACCCAGCAACAACCAGCCCAATCTTTCCCTTAAATGGTCCGACCTCTGCCACCCCAACCTTCCCCTTTCTCCAAAGCAAACATCACAAAAACTCTCAGAGCCCAAGTCCTGGAAAAACAAAAGAAGCAGGAATGAAGGTGTTTGCAAATGTCACTTCACTCGGAATAGATAAATTTAAGTTATGTTCTATCTTTAGATCACTAGGGACTAGCATGCAATTTCTAATATTCCATGCCAAAGGTGCCTGGGGATGCCCACATTTTCAAGGACGTCTGAGATCCACACTTACCCGGTCATCCAGGGTCTTGACCGTGACTTTGTCATTTTCCTTGCTCTGGATCATACCTTTCACGTACATTTCCTTATCGTCCACTGCAAAGCAGGCTTTCTTAGAATCAAATGGGCGGTTTTGTGCCTCGATTCTCTCCTTCTCTGGCTTCCGCAGGTAGGGAGCTGCCTCTCCAAAAATGGCCATCTCGGCATCAGAACTCATGACTGCAGGGGGGCTGGGAAGACCAGGGAGATGGCTGAATCTGGGGCATGGATGACTCCTGAGTCTGAAGGGCCCCATTCTGCTATTTCCATCCAGACAGGGGGCCAGATCAAAAGCTCCTGGGATTAATTTAGGTCCCGAGGAATCCAGGACCAGGTCTAGGGGCTTAGCATGGGCAAGTGGCAATTAACTAAAGGAGAGACTGCACCCTAAGAAAAATGGTTGAGGGGTTGTTTTCATCCCTGGGTGCTGATTTTGGGGGACATCTCTTAGTTCAGCCCCACACTCGCAGGAAGTCTGAACCAATCAGAGTGAGCCCAACAAAGGTGAGCCCAACAAAGGACTTTGGAAGCACTTCCTTAATTATGCATCATGTTTGAGCCCCGTGATCTCAGTGTCATCCCCAAATCTTAAGGGGGTCTAAAAAGAATGATTGGGATGTTGATAATTCCTAGTAGAAATTTCAGACAGCCCAATGAAAAGTAATGATCTGAACACAGAGTCTTGCTACACTCGCTTAGAACATTCTAGGTAGCAAGCTGATGGGAAGCATCACGGCCAAATGCAGTGGTTCTACATTTCACTGTGCACCAGAGTTACCTGGAGGGCTTTTTTTTTTTTTAATGTTTTTTATTTATTTTTGAGAGACAGAGAGAGACAGCGCGAGTAGGGGAGGGTCAGAGAGAGAAGGAGACACAGAATCCGAAGACAGGCTCCAGGCTCTGAGCTGTCAGCACAGAGCCCGACGCGGGGCTCGAACCCACGAACCGTGAGATCATGACCTGAGCCGAAGTCGGACGCTTAACCAATTGAGCCGCCCAGGTGCCCCTTGTTTGTGACTCAGGTCACAATCCCACGGTTTGTGGGTTTGAGCCCCACATTGGATTCTCTACTGGCAGTATGGAACCTGCTTAGAATTCTCTCTCCTCCTCTCTCTGTCCCTCCCCCGCCTCAAAATAAACAAACTTAAAAAAGAAATAAAATAAAATTACTATCAAATTCATTACCTGTTAGCATAAATAATACATTTTTATGAAAATGACTATATTTTCCAGAATGAAAATAAATTAGTGTGAAGAGTAGCATTGTTTCTTATTGTTGCAGCTTTCTTTAATGTCTGCTGAATAAAAGACAGCTGGATTTTCATGCCTCCTTCTGTACTCAGTCTGTTACTGCAAGGTTTTTTTTTTAATTTGTTTTTCATATTTATTTATTTTTGACAGAGTGAGACAGAGTGTGAGTGAGGGAGAAGCAGAGAGAGGGGGGAGCAACACAGAATCGGAAGCAGGCTCCAGGCTCCAAGCTGCCAGCACAGAGCTCAACACGGGGCTTGAACCCACAACTGTGAGATCATGACCTGAGCTGAAGTCGGACACTTAACCGACTGAGCCACCAGGTGCCCCTTGTCTATTGGTTTTATTTTTTGTTAAAGTAAATACAGAAAATCTGGCCTTCTACAGTTATATAGTTTGGAAAAGGAGAGAGTATTTTCACTGTCTTTTCAAATAACTGTGAATATTCTTCTTAGATATTATACCAAATCATGACAAGTGATAGTTTCTTAGAGGCTAGTTGCAATGTGGAATAAAACCTGAAACTGTGTCCAGGAATATTTTGTAGTCTGTTATATTATAATCCATTGGTCTGTATTTGAACTTTTTAAAAAATGTTTATTTTTGAGAGAGAGAGAGAGAGAGAGAGAGAGAGCAAGAGCAGGTGGGGAGCAGAGAGAGGGAGGCACAGAATCTGAAGTAGGCTTCAGCCTCCAAGCTGTCAGCACAGAGCCTGATGCAGGGCTTGAACCCACAAACTGTGAGATTATGACCTGAGCCAAGATCAAGAGTCAGACACTTAATTGACTGAGCCACCCAGGGGCCCCTGTATTTGAACTTTGAATGGATCTTTTCCCACCTGTGAACATCATATTTGAGTCCCTTGGAAAATACTGGTTTCCCGAGTTACAGGAAACTTCCAAATGTTGACACATTTTGTTACAGGATATTAAACAATCACAATCATCAATGTCTGCACTGATTTCATTAGAAAATTCTTCAAGTATTAGGAAGTTGCATGTCAGTGGTAGCAGTTGAAAGTTTTCCAAAATTCTAATTTTTGCTTGAAAGCTCAAATATAGGGGCGCCTGGGGCACCTGGGTGGCTCAGTTGGTTAAGCGTCTGGCTTTGGCTCAGGTCATGATCTCACGGTTGGTGGGTTCGAGCCCCGCGTTGGGCTCTGTGCTGACAGCTAGCTCAGAGCCTGGAGCCTGTCTTCGGATTCTGTATCTCCCTCTCTCTCTGACCCTCCCCTGCTCGCTCTGTCTCTCTCTGTCTTTCAAAAAATAAAATTAAAAAAATTAAAAATATAGAGGCACCTGGGTAGCTTAGTCGGTTAAGCATCCAACTTCGGCTCAAGTCATGATCTCAAGGTCCGTGAGTTTGAGCCCCTCATCTGGCTCTGTGCTGACAGCTCAGAGCCTGGAGCCTGCTTCAGATTCTGTGTCTCCCTCTCTCTCTGCCCCTCCCCAACTCGCGCGCGTGCTCTCTCTCTCTCAAAAATAAATAAAAGCACTAAAAAAAAAAAAGCTCAAACAAATGATTAGTAACAAATACTGTCAAGTGTTTTCCTTGAAATGCTAATCGCACTTCATTCCTTTCTGAGAACATATCTGCCAAATATCCAGTTCTGAAAAGCCGTATTTCTTTCACGTAACAATGGTGCTGTGTGAATACAGTGGCTAGTTCATATTGCAACTTAAGCAACTGTGCATGTGCTTTTCCTCGAGACAACTATCCAACTCTGGTACACAGCGGGAGTGCCTTACACAGATCTCCCATGTCATCACACAGAATATTCTAAATATATGTAGGCAAGAATTGAAATATGCTAACATTAATAATTTTTGCTGCTGGAAATTGTAACTAATATTTTGGGAAAAACTGGTTTTTATTTTTTAATTCAGTTTTTAAAGAATTTTTAAAATGTTTTATTTATTTTTGAGAGAGAGAGAGAGAGAGTGAGCACGGGCGAGGGCAGAGAGAGAGGGAGACAGAGGATCTGAAGTGGGCTCTGTGCTGACAGCAGAGAGCCCAAGTGCAGGGCTGGAACTCACAAAACCTCATGGACCGTGAGATCATGACCTGAGCCGAAGTCGAACACTCAACTGACTGAGCCACCTGGGTGCCCCAAAACTGGCTTTTTTAATAAAAAAATTTTTTTTCAATTAGTCCGGTTTGGTGCCATCCCTGGATTTGTAATAAAGCACCGGAAGTCTTACACATTCTTTTGCATCATTAGGTTAACACAGTGAAAAAAAGGCAAATAGTATCTAATAAGCATGATTATGAGAATTGTCTGGATCTCATGTTGTTCCTGAAAGTTCTTAGGAATCTCCGAAGACCCGCAGGCTACACTTGAGAGTGGCTGGCACTAACAGGTATATGACCTGACATGATTAAGCATGATTTAGGATTAAGAGTGGTACCCAAAGTGTTGGGAAATGATCCACGTCAATCATCGGCAACAGAATCTCTGTGGTTGGGACTGGGGGACCCGAATTCTTCCCAAGAGTCTCAAACCCAGCAATGTTTGGGAACTACTAGCTGAAGTCATTAGTTTGCTTTCCTGAAGCCACTCTTTCCAAAACCATGGCACGGTCCCATCAGTCCTGCACAAAATGACCCGAGGCAGATATTTCTTAATTTTAATAATTATGCGTTCGTTAAATCTGTTATTTTATCAAGACCGAATTGTCATCCATTGTGAGATAAATTGTTTCATGTTTCAGAGATAAAGAAAAAAACGCACCTTATTACAGTCCTCCTTTCGCTGATTGAAGAAAATTAAAATGGATCAACCAGGGTGATACGTGCCTCCCATTTAGAGAGAGTGTTGATGCCGGTGATAAAAGGCAGTGTGTTTCTCACACGTTAGTGTGTGGATGAACCCACCCGGGGCTTCTTGCTGAAATGCATGTGCTGATTCAGCAGGTCGGGGTGGGGGGGGATCAAAATTCTGAAGATCTAACAAATGTCTCAGCTGGTGGTCCCCACTTCCATAGCAAGCATACAGATGAGGGTGGCTAAAAAAGCAAATCGAAGGAGGGGCGCCTGGGTGGCTCAGTTGGGTAAGTGTCTGACTTCGGCTCAGGTCATGATCTCAGGGTTCGTGAGTTTGAGCCCTGCATCGGGCTCTCTATTGTTGGCGCAAAGCCTGCTTCAGATCCTATGTCCCTGTCTCTCTGTCCCTCCCCTGTGCTTTCTGTCTCAAAAATAAATAAACGTTTAAAAAAATCAAAGAAAATAAATGAATCAATGTAAATAAAAATACTAAGTGAATTAACAGTACTGATGTTAAACGGATATCACAGAATATGTGACAGTGCATAGAAGAAAGCCTGAAGTTGGGGGGAAAGTACAATAGCCCATGTGCAAACCACTTTTAGGCATCTCAGAGAAACAAGACTTTCCTCTGGGTTTCAAGTCACGACCAACTTTAAGGTGCCGATTTCTTCCTTTCAGCCACTACTCTAACCATGACTCAGAACCCAGGACCTCCTAACTTTACTACCTAGATGAGGCATGAGTTGTGTCAGCAACATTCTCGAAAAGGTGTTATCCCTCCTCCTTGAACACCTTCAGGGACAGCTCTTTCTCTTTTGGGCAGATTTCACGGGCCCAAGATTCCTCTTGCTGTATACTAAAATCCGGCTTGCTGTAACTTCAGGACGATCCATCTCATCCCGGCTCTTGGTAACAACAGAGGGAGTGCAAGCCTTCTTCCCACAACTCTGAACCCATGTGATGGCTTCTCTTTGTTCTTCCTAGCTTTCTCTTCTCCAGGCCTCAGCTCCATTTTCATGTGGTTCCTCTGTGACGTGCTTTTGAATCGCCTTCACTGTCATGGCGAACGGGCTCCTGTTAATCTCTCCAAGTGTGACATCCAAACCACATGTTGTCCTCCATCAGCTTGTGCCCTCACCTCTCTTGACCCAGGTGTAATGCCCGAGGTGGCAATGCCTTCTGGCAGCCCCAGCACCCTGCTGACTCACCGCTCGCTGTCAGGCAAAACCCCTCAATCCTCTGTGTGCGTGCGGTTGCTAAGTCAGATCTTCTTGCCATATTTATGCAACCATGTTCTGGGCTCCAAGGATAAAACCATTCATTCTTGGCTGATAAGCTTTCCCTTGTTAGGTCTGATCCAACTCTCTAGGCGTGACTTATGGTGCTCCTGGACATTACCCTTCCAAAGTCCCCTAATTAGCATCTTCTCTGTTTCAAAAGCTCTATCTGCTTACATGCCCACACAACCATGCCTCTTCAACCACCAACTCTATTCCTGTCTTTCAGGATCTTCTGACTGAGACAGCCACCCCAGTCCACTTGATCTCCATTGCCACCTTCTGAGTGCTCCCCCTTCTTCTGTTTGCTGTCAGTGCACCTGATGTTGCTCTTGACTTTCTTTCATTTCCCTGCTGGGAATTCCTCAGCCACCATATCTTGTCAGCAATGGTGAGGTCATGACTCAATTATACTTTGGTTTCCTTGGTCCTAATTCACCCAGAATTGTCTCTAATAAAGACAAATTTTGCAGGGGGGTGGGAAGGAAAGGGCTTTTTATTAGTGTAGGCTTGAATCGATCTCTGTTCTCTCGGCATTACTTGTGAGGAAACGCATAGTTGGATGGATTTAAGGGTGTAGACTCTGCTCAAGGAACGGCAAGGTTAGCCTGTGTGTGAAAACTGAATCATGACAGTATGAACATTACATTCTGGGCCAACTAACTATATTGACCTGGAGCTTGAATGTCAAAATTCTGCACTGTATTTTATGCCTATTAGTGTAATGAGCAAGTTTGGGGAACGATTCTCCCTTTGGTAAAACCTGCATATTTTGAAATCTGCCTTTAGGGATACTTAAGTCATTGGTTTCAATTTCCTCAATTTCAGTTTCTTATGAGTGCAGTCAGAATGAAAATACGTAAAACAAAGTTCGCTAATTTCAACAATTGCATTCCCAGTTTGGTTGAAATTAACTCTTACCTTCCTGGTTTCCAAAGTGATGGTTGGTGTCCCTCAGGAACAACGTGTCTTCTTGGGGGTTATTTCAGAAACCAAAACCAAACAAAAACAAAGAACAAGTGAACTATAACGAGTTGAAATAAATATAGAAACTGTGTTTGCTGCAAGTTCTGCTTTTAAATACATACACAGTAGACGTGGGATGGAATTAAATTTGCCACTTGCCCCCTTTAGTTAAATGATTATTCTTTAAGTAATTGGTTAATTACAATATACAATTAACATCTTTTTAAAAAGTATCTTCTGTGTGTGCAAAGTACCATGTCAGCTCTTTAAGACAAGTTGCAAATAAGATATAGATGGTCTCTGCCCTACACGAAGGCAAAATTTAGTAAGAGTTAAAGAGAAATGCTCAAATAAATCTTGGACCAAGGAAAAGTAATATAAATTCTGAAAGAGCCTAATGAAATGCTATGGGGATTTAGGGAGACAATGTTTCTGACTGAGAGTGGGGCACCATGAGTGGTCAGGAAATAAAGAAAGGAGGGAGAGGAAACGATCCAAATTATAACACGGATGCTTAAAGCCAGGAGCTGAGTTCCTTTGGAAATAAGAGAAAGGCGTGAATTGTAGGCAAAGCCTCTTTCAGGTGTGTAGGAAAAGCACTCCCTTAAATATTCTAAATTCTCCTGGAGAAGATGAAGGTTAGGGAGGGCAGCTGAAAATTCGTCTAGGACTGAAGCATCTCCGGTCTGGGAGTTTATAACCTACATGATAATCTCCAGGAGCCGTAAGGGTCTGAACATTTTTGACATCAAATTTAATTTAAATACACTTCCCATTTACTCTGCAGTACTTCTGTGGAACCAGGCGAAGCTGTCATGAAATACCATTTGGGCAGGAAGAGACTTTTCAGCACTTGGCTTACTATTTTTGTTGCCCTTTCCATTGCTTTCTCTTATGAGTCTCTGATCATCTCCAGCTATCCCGTAAAATTCTTACCAACACTTTCAGGAAAAAAAATCAAGTGATTACATATTATATTCTGAGTCCTTAGTTTAAAAGAAGTAAGACGTGGAGGCAGAATCTGTTTTATAACACTGGTTCTGTCAAGAAGCTCTTGTAATGTCTTTGAACTTTGGTTTCCTTCTGTTAAACGAGACAGATGGACCAGAATAATCTCCAGGATTCCTCTTAGCCCTGTGAATGCATGACAGAAAGTACTAAGGTGGAGATGGTGGCCTGGAATCAAAGTGTCATGAGTCTTGCAAGCCTGGGGCCCCTCTGAGGGATGCTACGTGCCAGCCCACCAACCACAAGGCATGCTGTACAAGACCAGTCTGGGGCCAGCTAATCATGCCCAGACCACGGTGCATCCTGGGATGGATAGAATGCCTGGGAAAGGTTTTTCTTGCAATCATCTCCCAGAAATCCTGACATGAGAAAAAAAAAGTTACATAACCATGAAAATTTCAAATAATAGTTCAAGGCAATCACAGCAGAGATATCACAAATTAAACATGTTTATTTGCTAACTGCATGGTGTAACACTTACCTAAACAATTAGGAGACAGGCAGAATGACACGTCACATTCGGTTTTATTCTGCAGGTTATACATATTTTTTGGTCTCATAATTGCTTACAGTCCTGCCTTTTTACTCCTTGTAAGAGCTTTTTGAAAGGCAATTGTCTGTCTTCCTGTATTGTCACTGTCTTGACCTTCCACTTAGCAGGTAAGTGGAGCTTACACTTAGTAGGTCCTCAACAAAGACTACCGCGTGGCTGTTCCTCCTTGACCTGTAACCTGATGAGGTTTAATCACAGCTACATGGAGCAAACAAGTGGGCGCTTGTGAGCACTTACCTTGAGATGCTTCGGCGAAGCAGGTTCGAGAGTGTGGCCCCCCAGTTCTCTTTATACTCCCAAACCTGCCAGCCCAGCACTCCAACTTGGCTATATTTGGGGGATCACCATTTACTTGTGAGATGTAAATGCGTCGTAGCCCTGATCTCTCACTCTTGTTAAATTACTTGGATAAATGACCAGCGGAGGCTGCATAATGCCAAGTCAGCTGCGTAGGGATTTTGATGTTGGACACAGATCTTTGAGACTTAGAGAGTCCTAGGGGCTGAGTGCACTGGGGCAGAGTGTGCTAAGAAGTTCAGTGAAGGGCAGAACCACAGGATGAATTGTCAAGCAATGGGGGATCAATAGCACGGAGCATAACTCCATCTCAGCTGGCTAGCATTGAAATGGGATGCTGTGCGCCCCTTCTCAGAAATTTCCAGAAAATTTAAGATCAACCATTGAACACATCCAGTGTTATTTAGTTCTTTATTGTTTAAAAATCCAGTGACGGAAGACAGCTTTCTAAAATTTCGTATTATCTTGTGTTATTCAATCTGTATCTGGAAGAAAATCTGACTTTTTCTTGCTCACCCAGGCATCTGGGAGGGAGATGGAAAGCAGTCATCAGAGATATTAGTTTTTCTTAGTACGTTTTTCCCTGTGGTGATTATTCCTAGATTGTTAAAAATTTTTGTGTTTGCTTTTTAGTTTTTACATCTTCACCTTCATGGCCAGCCTCTGAGGCATGATTTCTTTTTGTGGTTGGTATGCTTCCCTCTACCAGCCTGAGTTTGCTTTTTCTAATCTGACATAGACCAGGAAGCAGATTACAAAGTTTGAAACATGCTGAAGTTAAGAGACAGTGAGTTCTGAGTGAAATTCTGGAGTTCTAATGAACATACATGGTCTTTGTGACAACTCTTAGGTTGCTTAGGGTTTTGTTGTTGTTTTTGTTTGTCTGTTTTTTGCTAGAACATAAGTGATGTTTGGAATATGTAGGAAATTGGAGTCATTGATGGCAATACGGAATGACTTGTTTAAGTCATATATGGTGAACCAAGAGTCTCATTCAGTCCTCCTGTCGATAGTCTCGTGCAGGTGGGGCATTGCCACAGGATAGTTGGCGTGAGTCAAGATGACACTGTGTGTAGAGGAAGAATAGACAGGAATAAGACTCCCATGTGGTGTTTTCCAAAGTAGATTTGATGGAATACTGCTTCTGAAGGAAGCTGTAAAATAACAGTCCGGTGGCTAACTGGAAACGTGGCAAACGCTGTTGCCGGCCATCAGAGATTCACCGAAAATATTAGCACATTAAGGGATCAGAGCCATCTTTTCAGTAAAGAAACAGGAGTTACTTTCATACCTGTGGATCTGATGGTGCAACGTAGTCCCTGTTCCAGAAAACAGGAAGGGAGCCAGAAGGCTGGAATCCACATCGGGGTTGTCTCTGTTCCTTAGCAGCATTTGGCCCAGAAGAAA
Organism: Cryptoprocta ferox; assembly: GCA_028646485.1. Taxonomy (NCBI): domain Eukaryota; kingdom Metazoa; phylum Chordata; class Mammalia; order Carnivora; family Eupleridae; genus Cryptoprocta; species Cryptoprocta ferox. Next base: position 4,101,465 of record CM053565.1, read on the forward strand.
ACAACAGAGAGCCATCAGGCGTAAACACAGCTGCTTTTATTCAAGGGACAGCCTTCTGCGTGTAGCAGATGGTCAGTACATGTTCCAGCGAATAAAGGAATCCGGGGTATTCATGGGGAATCTGTGGCGTGGTAGGGAAGAAGATGGAATCGGGCTGAGTTTCACTTAATAGTCATGGTTTACATTTATTAAGAACTCACCACATACCAGGCTTTATCCGTACTGGTTTGTGGAAGCTTCATGATTGTTCCTTCTGTGAGGTGAGCGCTAACATCTTTCTAGCGACCTTTTTACAGGCAAAGAAATTGCGCCACTAACAGTCAAAGTGACCTGCCCAAGGCCACATGATGAGGAAGTGGTAGATACGGGATTCAAACCTTCTCTGGCTGGAGAGCCTGTGCCTTGTAACCTTTAGTTCTGCAAGCACATCAGTTTTGGGTTCCAGCTTGACATGAGGCTCTGTGCTTGCAGTGGAGTATGCGGATGTGAAACAGGGTCACTGCCTCAAAAGACATGGGGACAGAGCCCCTGGACGGGAAAGGGGAAGCCACTTTCCCAAGATTCAGCTAAGTGCCTGAATGAGTGGGATGGGCCACGGATTAGATGTATGTACAAGGCATTTGAACCCCCTAAGGCATGTTGTATATGCAAGCTCTGAGCAGAATTGTTATGGGTGATGGTGATACTGCTTTGGAGGAGAGAGAGATCTGGAAGGAAGTGGGGGGGGGGGCGGGCTGCAGAGATAATAACAAACTTTTTGTAGTACTTTTCAGTTCATCTTGCAGTTTTGTATATAATATATTATGTTTGATTTTCTCTACCAGCCTGAGGAGTTTATGTTGTTCATATTCACATTCTTATTATTTGTTTAATTTTTTAATGTTTATTCATTTTTGAGAGACAGAGTGTGAGTGCGGGAGGGGTAGAGAGAGAGAGAGGGAGACACAGAATCCAAAGCAAGTTCCAGGCTCTGAGCTGTCAGCACAGAGCCCGATGCGGGGCTCGAACTCACAGACTGTGAGATCATGACCTGAGCTGAAGTTGGACACTTAACCGACTGAGCTACCCAGGTGCCCCATATTATTTTTATTCTCGTTTTCCCAAAAGGGAAAACTGAGGCCTAAGGGGGTTAAGTGATTGGCCACAAGGCCCCGCAACTGGTGGGCAACAGGACCAGAATTGAAATCCAGGGTTTCTGAATCTGAAGCCTCACTTTCTCCTCTATTCTCTGTCCTGTCTTAAAGAAGGGGGACTGTTACCTGGGTGAGAAAGAACAGGGGAGAAGTTCTAGGCTTAGGGATCATGGTTTTCTTTCTTTAAAAATTTTTTTAAAAATGTTTATTTTTGAGAGAGAGACAGAGTTCTAGTGGGAGAGGGGGAGAGAGAGAGAGAGGAAGACATAGAATCTGAAGCAGGCTCCAGGCTCTGAGCTGTGAGCACAGAGCCTGATGTGGGGCTCGAACTCACAAACTGTGAGATCATGACCTGAGCCGAAGTTGGCTGCCTAACCGGCTGAGCCCCCCAGGCGCCCCGAACTGGGCTCATTTGTGAAGGGCTCCCAAGGCCCAGTAAAGGAGTCAGGACATTGTTCTGAGATCACTGGAGGGCACTTTTGATGTTCTGAGCAGCACAGTGAACATATATATGTATATATACTTGATGACGATTCTAGAACTGAGAGGGGAAAACCCAGGGGAGTCTAGAACCATTTAGCAACTGTGTAAAACACCTTGCTGTAAAACTCGAGGAGATGATTACACGGGCTCTTTGGAGGCTGCAGGGCAGGCAGTCAGTCAGAGAGTTAGCACTGTCCCCTGGAGGCCCCTGCGACCTCCAATCTGTGTGACAACTCTCCGCAGCCCTGGAAGGCTGGCCTTGGAAGTGGTCGTGCCCTGCTGTCTCCGAGTCCATCCTGCGGATTCAAGGGGAAGAAGATTATGTGGATCAAAGTTTCTCTGCCTCACTGTCCCATTTAGGTATAGCAAGAAAAGAAAACGTTTAAACCTTGGAGGTGAGAAGATCTCTATGGGCCATAGGCTTATTGTTTTGAGGTCGTAACCCCACATTGCATCAATATATTAAAATCGACTTGTGTCAAATACAAAAATAATCACAGTGTGAAATGAGGAGGGCCTTGATTAAGTGAGATAGAAATGAGATTTAAAGAGAAAGAGAGGGGCGCCTGGGTGGCTCAGCCGGTTGAGCGTCTGACTCTGGCTTGGGTCATGACCTCACTGTTCTTGCGTTCAGGCCCCACGTCGGGCTCTGTGCTGACAGCTCAGCCTGCTTCGGATTCTGTGTCTCCGTCTCTTTCTGCCTCTTCCCTGCCTGTGCTCTGTCTCTGTCTCTGAAAAGTAACTAAATATTAAAAAAATAAATAAAGGGAAAGAGAAAACCCAAGGGATACCCTGAAGGCAGCATCCATGGGACTTTGATGGCTTCCAGGTTTGACTGCCTTTCATCTGGCCCTCATTTCAGCCTGGGAACCTAGGGGCATGACCCCAGCACTGAGGAAATATAGAAAGAGGGAAAGATGAGTTTAGGTTTTCAACATACTGAGCTTGAGATGACAGGATGGAGGGACAAGTGTTCAAAGTTTAAAGGAGAAGTCAAGGCTGAAGATTGCAGGTCTATGGGGAAGGGGACAGTGTGTGTGGGGAAACTGTCACCTGTATGGGGCGACACTTGAACTCATTAAGGAGAATGAGCTCTTTCGGAAGAAGGCTGCATGTTTAGGAGGTGGGAGGAGGGAACAGACCACGGAGAGTGGGGAAAAAAGGTCATTCTGCAGATGGGCAAATACCTGAGTGAGGTCTCGTTGGAGCCAAAGGGAGCCAATGGATCCGTATTTTACTTTTGCTGTTTATTGACTGTGGCAAGTCACGTCGCCTCTCTAACAACTGTGGTGTTTTCCCTTCAGCTGCAAAAGCATACGGATAATTTTGCTTCTGCCCAAGCAATGCAGACAGTGTGGGGGATCAAACGAAATATCATCATCTCCATCTCAATCTGGCTGTATCTGCACACAGCCTGTTTCCAGCCCATGCCAAGCACTGTGTTTCTGTGTCATCCTTGACATAGACCACAGCAAATAATCCATTAGCACCAAAAACCCAGGAAAGCACTGTGGACTTAGTAAAGATTTTGTAGGGGAGACGTGGAAGAGGGTTATATTATACACCCTAGAGTTAAGTATTCAAAGTGTGCATCAGAAATGTCAGCTCTACGAACTCCATTTTCCTTCACATGGATGCTGGTGGTTTATTTCCTGTCCTCTCTGGGGGTGTCTCCCCCAAATCCTACTGGTACTCAGCTCTGTTATGGGAGCCATTATCTCTGCCATAGACCTGCATTCCTATTCATCTGATTACTCAACAAAATAAAAGTCCTCAAGTAAAGAAGACTACTTTTGGCTTTAGTAAGTGGGGTGATCACTTATTTTTTACACTCATATGCCCTTTTGGGGGGTCTCATCTTTATCCCACTGCTACCGTCCCCCCACCCCCCGCACAGTCCATAGCTCACACAACCACACTGTCATCCCATCTCTTCCAGACCTGAGAGGAGATCCATGAACAAGGGCTTTCTCCATTCTTGTGACAAAATTACTTTGTGAACTCGAAAGCGAAGGGAGCTTTATTATTAGTGTCAAAACAAGTCAAGGGCAGTGATATTTTCAAGGGAGAGGATCTAATGGAGACCACTACAGAGAAGTCAGAGAAAAAGAAGACCCGAAAAGGGCACTGCATTGGTCAGGGAGGTGATCTTGACATTCATGTCAGCAGGATGGTGGGGGTGGAAGCCAAGGGATTAAGGGGTGAGCAGGTGTGAAGGAGGAGGGAAAAGTTTTCCTGATTTTCCTAGGAGCAAATCTCTCCACCAATCACTATGCAAGATGCCCTCAGAGGAAATGTAGATTGGGAAGGTGCAAGAAAGAGAGAGCAGAAGCAGGGCCAAATAGAGAGGACTAGGAAATAAGTGTGACCAAGGTCACTCCTCGGAGGGCTACTTGAGAAGAAAGGGCAATTAATTGTGCTGGTAGTGGATCATACCTTACCCCTCACAGCCATGTAAGAGCTTATGTAACAGCTGAAATTTCTGCAAGCAGCAGGAAGTTCCCTAGCTAGGGACAGAAATTTCTGGGTGAAAGTCATAGGACAGGTACATGACTGAATGACACTAATTCATATGGGAATTGCCTAATGAAAGATTTGGGTGAGGATATTAGATGCCAGAACCAGCGTGGGGGCGGGGGTGGCTGGAATATTATCTAATCTAACCCCGACCTTACAGAATCAGAAACTGAGGTTCCAGACAAATTACCTAACGAATGCTGCAGGTAGAAACAGACCCCCTTTCTGTTCTACTTCCAAACCAAGAGACCTAATTCAGAATTTGTTCAAATGCAACATATATCCTTCTTCACTGCTGGCATTTATATGTAGGAATTTTGCAAAGCACAGTTGATAGGGGATTATCAAAAGGATCATTTAAATAGACTCTCCTTAAATCTCAAGGAGGATATAGATCGATCAGTTATACACGTGGGGAAACTGAGGCTTGGCAAGGTTAAGCGGCCAGTCACGCAGAGGGGGGCTAGAACAAACATCTTTGACTCCAAGCCGGTTTGTCTTTTCCCTCAAGACAGCTG
>CM053565.1:4106615-4164966 GCA_028646485.1 Cryptoprocta ferox
TTCTTCAAACACAGTGTTCCAAGACCATCCACACAATCTCTCATGAGGTCAAGACCTGAGCTGAGATGGTAAGTCCCAGGCTTATCTGACTGAGCCCCCCAGGCAGCCCACATACACAATAGTTTTAAGCACAGTCACAACTGGGATATGAGCCTGTAGGCGTGATTCTGTGTCCTGCTTTCAAAGTTTAAGAGATGATGAAAAATTTCTCATGGTACTAACTCTTCCACATCATGATTTTTAAAAAAAGTTTACTTATTTTGAGAGAGAGAGAGAGAGAGAGAGCGCGAGCGCGCGTGTGGGTGCACCCCTGTGAGCAGGGGAGGGGCAGAGAGAGAATCCCAAGCAAGCTCCTTGCTATCAGTGCAGAGCCTGATGTGGGGCTTGAACTCAGGAACCGTGAGATCGTGACCTGAGCAGAAATCAAGAGTCCCACACTTAACTGACTGAGCCATCCAGGAGCCCCCCCCCCATCATGATTTTTAATAGTTACTTAGCATTCCGTTCTGTGAATGTTTCATAACTTACCAGTTTTCTACTGTTGGGAATTTAGGGTCCTCTAACTTTTTGTTCCTTGAAATATCTTAGTAAGTGTATGTATACATAAATGTTTTTATGCATATCTTTAATTATGAAATTTAGAAAATAGACTTTGTGGTCAAAGGCAATAGATGTGTTTTAAGGTTTGTAATAGTGGAGTCCCCGTTATTGGAGTCTGCATAGCAGTGACATTGCATAGGAAAACCCAAAGTATTCACTAATGCTTGTGCTGATTATCAGATGTTGTAAATATGCAATAATTAATGCAACAACCTGACTGCAAAATAAGATCACAAATCTTGCCAAAATTGCAGAATTTAGTGAAATTGATGGAAGTGGTATTAGAAATCTGCTTGGGGAAAAAAAAAAGAAATCTGCTTGAATTTTGCAAAGACATTGATCGGTATGGATGCAGCAGCATTGAACTAGTTAACAAGTGAAGAACTGAAAATAGACAGTGAAGCTGATCCAGTAAGTGTTTCACGAGAATGAGTTCAGAATCGAAGGATTAGGAAGGCCCTTAAAAATATCGATGAAACTATTACACATTTTTTTTTGCAAAACAGACGTTCTTTATGATTGCATTGCAAAACTTCAACATAATGGATGCCATAGTGTGTAAGACCGGGGACTGTCCTTTTTCTCCCAACTCCGATGCTGATTCCTACTTTATTCTAAGAGTTAGCAGAGAGTTGCAATTACAAGCTAAATCTTGGGAAATATAGCAGAAAAGAAACTTATTTCAGTAATTTTGGTTTTATTTTCTTATTTTTAAAAAATATTTATTTTTGAGAGAGAGGGAGGGGAGGGATGTGCCCAAGTGTGGGGAGGGTCAGAGAGGGAGAGGGAGACACAGAATCCAAAGCAGACTCCAGGCTCCGATTTTGGTTTTATTTTTGGTTTTACTTTTAAGGTAAAATCTCAGTCAGACTTCTTCCCCGCAGAATTTACTATGCAGTTTTGGACTTCGTTTTAATTAGATTCACTTTAAAAAGGTTGTTTTCCCAAATGACATGATTGTCTATATAGAAAACTGCAAGGAATTTATAAAAAACCTCTAACCTACTAAGTGAGTTCAGTAGGGTTTCATACAAAAATTGGTTGTATTTCTATATGCTATGTGCTAGTAACGAACATATGGATACCAAAATTAGAAATATGATACCATTTACAATTGCGTAAAAGCAAAAAGAAAGGAGGGGCTCTTGGGTGGCTCAGTTGGTTAAACATCTGACGTCAGCTCAGGTCATGATCTCAGTTTCATGGGTTTGACCCCCCACGTCGGGCTCTGTGCTGACCCTTTAGAGTCTGGAACCTGCTTCAGATTTTGTGTCTACCTCTCTCTCTTTCTGCCCCTCTACCCCCCCCCACAATAAACATTAAAAAAATTTAAAAAAAGAAAAATAAAAATTAAGAGAAAAGGAAATAAAAATTTAGGTGTAAATCTAACAAAACATGTATAAAATTCTGTGTGCCCAAAACTACGAAACCGCTAATGAAAGGAATCACAGATCTAGATAAATGGAGAGACATACTACATTCATGAACTAGAAGAATCAACAGAGTAAGTATGTTAATTCTCCCCAAACTGATAAACAGATTTAATACATTTGCTATCAAAAATTCTAACTCTGGCTTTAAAGTTTGACATACAGCATTCAAATTATTATCTGACCAAAGCACTGTAATTGTAGTATTTCCCTCAGTGAAAAGTTTAACAGTTTTATGGAGGTAATAACTGACATATTACATACAGCACATATTTAGAGTGTATTGACGTGTCTATGCTATGACGCCAATATCTGAGTCAGGGTAATAAACATGTTATCCTGAAAAGTTTCCTCCTCCTCCTTTGTAACTCCCCCTGGTGACCGTGGTCCCCTTCACCTGCTTCACCCATCTCCCATCCCCTCCCCTTTGCAGCCACAGTTTGTTTTCTGTATTTAGGAGTCTGCTTCTGTTTTGTTTGTTCATCTATTTTGTTTTTTAGTTGCCACAAATAAGTGAAATCATATGGTATTTGTCTTCCTCTGTCTCACTAATTTCATTTAGCATAGTGACCTTGTAGGTCCATCCATGTTACAGTAGATGGCAAGATTTCATTCTTTTTTTGCCTGAGTTATTGTCTATTGTATATACTATATGTATATCCACACACGTATATATACACATATACATATTTGTGTGTGTGTGTGTGTGTATCACATCTTTATCCATTCATCTACTGGTAGACACTTAGGTTGCTTCCATGTTTTGGCTATTGTAAATAATGGCATACTGAACACGGGGGATGCATATATCTTTTCACAGTAGTGCTTTCAGTTTTTTTGGTACAAACCCAGAAGTGGAATTGCTGGATCATATAGTATAGTTCTATTTAAAATTTTTTGAAGAACCTCCATATTGTTTTCCATGGTGGCTGCACCAATTTACATTCCCACTACCAATGCACGAGTGTTCCCTTTTTTCCACATCCTTGCCAGCACTGGTTTCTTGCCTGTCATTCTGATAGGTATGAGGTGGCAGAATGTGTATTAAATCTTTTGCATCTTTAGAAATTGGGTGATCTGTTTTCTTTTCATTGAATTTTTGGACTTCTTTAAATCCTCTGGATACAAGTCATTTATCAGGGATATGATTTGCAAATAGTTTCACTCTGTGGCTTTTCATTCTCTTTAACAGTGTTTTCAAAGAGCAGAAACTTAACATTTTGATTAAGTACACTGTATCAATTTTTTCTTTTCATGGCTTGTACTTTTGGTGTTGTAGTTAAGAAATGTTTGCTAAGCCAGGGTCACAAAGCTTTACTGTTATGTTTACTTCTGGAAGTTTTTGTGATTGTAGTTTTGGTTATCTCCTTGATCCAAAATTTTCTTGAAGAAAATTTATTTATTTTGAATTTTTTTTTTTTTACATTTTAAACTTTTTTTTTAGTAATTTTGAGACATATTTGAGATCATAGGCTGTAGAATCTATGCTGTAAAGGGTTGAAGCTGACAGGGTTGGGAGCTGTAGGCGAGTAGATGCTGCAGGAGGACAGAAGGACATAAAATATATCTTGGTCTTGATCACCATCTTTGCTCTGCTGCCTCCCCTCTTTCTGGAGACCAGACTCCTAATGTTTACACTGCACCACTTTTTCCTTGTATCCTTTGTTCCTCTTTTAAGTTTTTTTTCTTCTTCGCTTTCTCTCTGACTCACTTATCCAGTTGGGCAGAAAATCCTTTTGAACCACCTTTGTGATACATCTAGAGTCCTCCACCCTCATCATTTCCCAGTGCTATTTCTCCAGTCTAAGCCGCTGTCATTTTTTACCTTTTATTTTACCGTAGGCTCCTAACTAGTCTCCCAGTTTCTACCTTTGCACTCTTCAGTCTATTTCTCAACACAGCAGCCAGAGTAATTTTTTTTTTAATGTCTGTTAATATGTCTTCTCTACGTTAAAGCCTCCAAAGCTTTGACATATCACTCTGAATAAAGACACAAGTTCTTGGAGAGGCCCTCAGGCCCTACATGATCTGGCCCCAGGTTCCTCTCATGTCATAACTCTCTATCTTGCTCATTCTCCTCCAGCCCCTGTGACACGCCAACCTGCCCCTGCCTCAGGGCCTGTGCCTTTTCTGTTAAGTACTCTGACCTCACATACTCAGCTTGGCTTACTCTCTTGGTTCCTGCAGGTCTCTGCTCAAATGTCTTTTTTTTTTTTTTAAGTTTATTTAACAGAGAGAGAGAGAGAGAGAGAGCATGTGGGCACGCAGAAGGGGCAGAGAGAGGGAGACAGAGAATCTCAAGCACGCTCCACACTGTCAGCACAGAGTCTGATGTGGGACTCAAACTCTGAGATCGTGACCTGAGCCAAAGTCGGAGGCTTAACTGACTGAGCTACCTAGGCGCCTCTCCAATGTCTTCTTATTAGAGAAGCCTACTCTCTCTAAAATAGTGCCTCCCTCTACTTCTTTATTTCCCCCTGGCACTTATTGTCTGACATGTTACATGCCTTCTTATTTGTTGGTTGCCTTTCTGTCCTTGAAGAATGTAAGTTCCCAGAGGACAGGAACTCTCTGCTCACTGCTGTACCTACTGTGGGAAGAACAGTGCCTGGCACAGAGTAGATGCTCAGTAACTACTTGTGGAGTGGATCACTGAATGGATCCTGTCTGTAGAGGCAGCCTTCGGGAGTATTTTCCTTAGTAATTTGTAATGATCTAGAGAGTCTTTATAAAACCAAGTCCTTCAAAAGATACTTGTTGGTGGGTGGGGGCGGGGCGCAGATGAGTGCTGATGGAGGTACAAAGCATTGAATGCTCTGCAGAGCCATTTTTCATATTAAAAAAATAGCTAGGTGAGAACTATATTTAAGAGTAAATAATTTTGCAAATGAAAAAATGACAGTTTGGTTAAATTTATAAGTTTACTAGAGTTTTTATTTACTCAACATTAAGAGAAAAAGAAACACAGCCAAGTGGCCCAGAATAGCACATTTTGTGCATTTCTTCCGCCCCTTGGCAGGATCGGGCAGATGTGCTCACTCTGCACTGACTTTCGTATGGACCTCCCGGCTCTTCGCCCGCAGCTTGTTGACCTGGGACTCGGCAATGTCAGCCCGTTCCTCGGCCTCCTCCAGCTCGTGCTGTAGCTTGCGGAATTTAGCAAGGTTAGCGTTGGATTGTTCCTCCTAAGAAGAAAGAGAAACTTGTGAGAATGAGACTTAGTGGTTCTCATTGGACTTGTCACCAACAGGATTATTTCCTCAATCCAGATATTTCCTTCTTATGGTCTGTTTGCCATGTTTGACTTCAAATCTGGACAAAACTTGTAACTTCAATTACTTTTTTTTTTTTTTTTCACTGTAAAGAATGAAAGAAGAAAACCTTTTGAAGTGGAAGGGACAACCTTGGTATGGCCAACCCATGTGTACATGAAGTGTGTTTGGGATGTGTGAGTTGGGTAGAGGGAGGAAGAGAGCCATGACCCTGATAGAGGGTAGTCAGTAAATAAATGCAAGGTCAAAGTTAACTTTGGGACAACCTCACTTAACAGATTTGGCCAGATATTTTGACTCTGGTCTACCCTTCCTCCCTCTCCTAACTTCCTGCCCTCTTCCTACCTACTGCACTGTGTCTAGAAGAATGGGGAACAATCGGGAAAAGTGAAGCTGGAGGGTCTTCCAGCATGTCCTCCTCTGCCGCAGTGCAGTGGAGAGAGGAACCCCTGACGGTACTGGTAGTGCATGAACAAGTCAGTGGGGTACACGATTTGTGTTTGGCTCTTGAGAACACTTAGTTTTGTGCCTTTCTAGAGGAAGAGGAGTATTTTTCATGGAATAGAGTTGCGATGGCATATTTTTTGCAGCTATCAAAGTAAGGTGGGTTATTTGGAACTTTCTTTTTATCCCCCAACCCTTACAAATTGCTTATTGATAAAAACATCTTCTCTTGAAGTCTTACACATTTTCTTTCCCAACGTAAGTTTTCTCCTTCCCTCAGGACTTAAGGATACTCACAGCCTCCTCTGCTTGTCTCTTGTACGATTTCACCTTCGCTTGTAATTTATCTACCAGGTCCTGCAGCCTGAGAACATTCTTGCGGTCCTCCTCTGTCTGGGAGTTTGAAAAAACGATCTGCATTCAGTACAATGAAATGAGCCTACTACAGGTGGCAAAATAAATCACTTTGGTGTGATGGCAGGTGGGCCTGGGGTAAACTTGGTCCATGCTGAGGCTTCCATACTGTTACCAGTAGCCATTCTTGTTGAATGTCCACTCTCTGCAGGCACTGTATCAGGGAATTAGACACATGTTCTCTAGTCCTTACTTCCCTACTTTGGAGAGTAGATGCTGTTATTCTGTTTTATAGGTAATGAAACTGAGGTTTAGAGTGTTAAGTAACCTACCCAAGTTCAAAAATTAAGAGAGGCCAAATGAGGATGAATACGGAGTTTATCTGGCTTTACAACCTGTATTCTTTTCACTTGTATACCATTTTCTAAAGACCTCCATGATTTCCCCAGCTTAGGAAAGGGTCTGTGATAAGCAGTTGTATCATTTATCTCTTAATTTATATATCAGGTTAATGTGTATCTATTTGTGAAAACCGCTTTAATAGTTACCAGTTGTCAGTTTCCCTTTGGGCAGGAAGTCTAGATATTCTAGAAAGGCATTCCCCTTACCTGGTAAGTAAGTTCCTTTACTCTTCTCTCGTGTTTCCGCAGACCTTTAACAGCCTCTGCATTACGTTTCTGCTCATTTTCAACCTCTCCTTCAAGCTCACGTACCTACAACCAAGAGAGATATGTATACAGCCAGTCTTGGAGGATACTAATTAGCTCAGGACCTGCTGACAATACGGGTGGAGGTCCTCAGGGTGAGGACAAAGATGGGTGTCAATATGTAGGGAGAGAGGATAGAGGGAGTGCCCTTTTCCCCTTCCCATATTCAGAGATTTTGGGAGACCCACCCTGGCCTCCAGTTTCTGGATCTGCTTCTTCCCGCCCTTCAGGGCCAGCTGCTCGGCCTCGTCCAGACGGTGCTGAAGGTCCTTCACCGTCTGCTCCATGTTCTTCTTCATCCGCTCCAGGTGGGCGCTGGTGTCCTGCTCCTTCTTCAGCTCCTCGGCCATCATGGCCGCCTATTTAGTAAATACACCAAGAAAATAAGGAAACCTAGTAATGGCAGTTAAGACACATGTATCACTAAAACAAATGCTTATCTTGCTCACATCAGTGATGGCCTTTTTGGCCTTCTCTTCTGCATTGTGTGATTCTTGAATTACTTCGTCCACTTCACTCTGGAGTTGTGAAACATCATTTTCCAATTTCTTCTTGGTGTTGATCAGGCTGGTGTTCTGTTAAAAATAGTCCGTGGAAGTTTACAAGACTTGCTCTCTGCCAGTGTGGGATTTTACAAATGTTTTCCCCTGTTGGCTTATGCAGGGGAGCTGATGGCAACAGTTTACTAAACTTTAAATATTTGTTCAGTGCAAAGTATTAATCACTGTCTCAGTATCTATCTAATTTATACATAAGGACTTTTGAAATTTAAGAATGCCTATATTAATTAATTCTCTTTCTATTATATTTCATGCACACATTACTTGTATCCTGTCCTTAAAAGGTTGGAAATATTAGAAAATAATAGACTATTTTTGTGAGTGCCTGGCATTGGGAGCTTTTCAGTTAGGATCTCTGTTAATTTTCATGTTAACAGAGAATACTCAGTCTTATGAAAACACTTTATTAAAATTTTAATCCCAGTGTGTCTCGGAGGGAATCAGTGCTGCCTCAACAGACACATGGAAACATTTGGGGGTAGATATTTTTACGTGTCAAAATGACTACAAAGTGCTACTGCATTTGATGTCCAGGCAAGTCAGCAATGTCTTGCAAGACAGGACAGTAAACACAACAATGCTAAGCGCAGAAGTACATCTGACGAGAAACATTACATGCAACATTTCTGGATTTGGGAGTTCACAGATATCTTTCTTCAAGTTTATTCTGCATCATGGTTTTCAAAATAATCTAAAGAGTCAATTTCGCTTTTTATAAAAACTCTCCTTTTTTTTGGTAGAAAACCTAAAAAAAAAAAAAAACAGGAACACACACCAGAAAATCACCTACAGTCCCATCATTCTAAGATAAAGGCAGTTAATATTTTAGAGCATATCTTGCATCCTTTTTTAATAAATACATATTTACAGAAATGGAGTATTTCCATACTGTAATCCTGATCCATCACCTAACAGCACACCAGCATTTGTTTGCTGTGCAGGCCTCACCTGGGTGTGCAGGAGCTGGACGCGCTCGCTGGCGTCCAGGAGCTCCTGTTCTGTCATTTTCCTGCTCCTCTCCGTCTGCTCCAGGGACGCCCGCAGCTCCTCGACCTCAGCCTGCAGCAGGTTGGCCCTGCGCTCCACCATGGCCAGCTGCTCCTTCAGGTCCTCCTGGCCCCGGAGCGCATCGTCCAGGTGCAGCTGCGTGTCCTGTTATGTAAAACAAAACAAAACAACAAGATAAAAACAAACAAACAAAAAATCCTTAGACACTCTGGAGAGGACGCGAACATGCTAGATGAACTAGAAGAACGTACTGGTGCCAGGAACAGGAGACGGCAGTCCTATCGTTTGAATGAGCGTGCAAATGGTGATGTCACGGCTTAGGTGAGAATTATCAGGAGACAGATTCTCATTCTATTTATGCCACTGACTGGGTATTTTTTCATGTGCGAGTAACTAATGTCTATCATTTACAGAGCATTTTCTGTATGCTCTACCCAGTACTTGACATCTGTTATCTCATTTGATTCTTGGAGGAGCTCTATGAGATATGAGAACTTTCATTCTTATCTTGTAGAAGAAGCAGCAGATGTTCTGAGAGGTTAAATAATTTGCCTCAAGTCAGGCAGCCCGTAAGTAACAGAACTAAGCTTCAGCCTCAGGCTTATCGATACCAAAGTCTTGCACTTTCTCTCTTATCAAAACTTCTCTCTGGGCCTCTGTTTGTTCTTTTACATAATGTTTCTGTAAAAATATATTCTCTGTATATGTGCATATAATATTTAATTTATATTTAATTTTACCTGCATACTGTGAGTTGTATAAACTATTAAAAAACTGGATTATTTAGCACAAAGATATTTTGCTGAATGGAAGACAGTTAACTTCTGTGACTTAGCTGTTGATGTGAACCCACTTACCTTCAGGATGCCCTGGGTGTTCCTGTAGTTCCTCAGGGCCTCTGCAGCCTGGCGGTTGGCATGGTTCAGCTGGATTTCCATTTCGTTGAGGTCTCCCTCCATCTTCTTCTTGACTCTCAGAGCATCGTTCCTGCTCCTGATCTCAGCATCCAGAGTGCTCTGCATCGACTCCACCACTCTGATGTGGTTTCTCTTCAGCTGATCGATTTCTTCATCCTTTTCAGCTATTTTCCTGTCGACTTCAGACTTGACTTGGTTCAGCTCCAGCTGGATGCGCAGGATCTTTCCCTCTTCGTGTTCCAGAGATGCCTTAATGAAACAGTGATCAATTAATAATGGAAAGTAACTGAATATTAGGAGTATATTTCCTTGTGAGCCAAACTCTTATTAGTGTCAGTTGTCTGATCTTAACAGAGTATAATACAGCAGTTCCAGGAGTCTGCTAGGTACATCATTTTTTGTTTATTCAGTCATAGATTATATAGGGCAGCCTGTAATAAAGGTGCTTTATAAAGCGTGAAGCGCTATATAAATATTATTCATAGGAGTACTAACAAAACCTATATGATTAAGCTCATGTAATAAACATGAACTCTCAATATGTTATCTATTTTACTTAGCAAGCGAGTGAGCGCGAGCGCATGTTGGGGAGGGGGGCAAGAGGGAAACAGAATCTTAATCAGGCTTCACACTCAGTGTGGAGCTTGACACGGGACTCAATCCCACAGCCCTGGGATCATGACCTGAGCCAAAATCCAGAGTCAGATGCTCAACTGACAGAGTCCCCCAGGTGCCCCTCAGTCATAAACATTACACATTAAAATGTTTATGTGTGATGTATCAATTCTTGTTGTTGAAATTCTCAGTTTTAAAACATGTATTTTTCTGATTACAAAGTATATGTTCACTGTAGAACATGGGGCAATATATAAAAACAAAGGAAAAGCTCTTGTTGTGCCCCCCACCCAGAGATAACCATTTTAATGGGTACATTTTTCTAGTCTTTTTTCCTACTTATATATATTTCTGCATGATGAAATTATAGTGTATATTCAAATGTGTCTTTAAAAATCGTCTACCATACATATTTCCCCATGTTAATTATGTTTAGGGTTTGTATAGAATTACATCATGTGGATGTTCCTTCATTGCTTTATGCTTAAAGATTTACTTCCATTTTAAGATAATTTTCTTGAGATAGATTCTCAGATATAGAATCGATGGGTCATAGTATTACATTTTTAAGGCTTTTGATGACTATTGCCCAATTGTCCTTCATCGGGGTGGTATGCGTTCATATTCTCAATGGCTTCATGATAATGGATCCACTGCCTGCTTAGGGTGTTTTCACCCACATCTTTGATCCACCCCCCCCCATAATACCTCTGCTTCCTCTAAGGCAGCCTGAATGTCACATTTCTCTTGTTCCACTTGCTTCTTTATTTTCTCCAGTTCATGGATTTGCTTCCCTCCCTCAGCAATTTGCTCCGTGAGGTCAAAAATCTCCTCTGTGGGTGAACAGACCAGGGGGAGGTGGTCAGACTGATGCAGCATGGAAGGGTCTTAGCAGGGCTGTTGGAAGTACAGAAGTTCAAGAGCACTCACGCTGCAAGTTCTTGTTCTCTCGCTTCAGGGTTTCCAGTTGATCCAGGGATTCCTCATAGGCATTCTTGACCTTGAACAGCTCAGTGCTGAGAGAGCGGGCCTCCTTCTGGGAGGCCTCAAGTTCAGCCTGAGTCTCCTCATACTTCTGTTTCCACTCTGCCAGCACCTGAAAAGCAGCAAACAATCAGCCTCTGCAAGAAGAGAGGGAGACCAAGTAAAACTCTGATGAAGTCTCAGCAGGCTGGGTCACCTTGTCGAAGTTCCTCTGCTTCTTGTCCAGGGCCGCGCAGGCTGCGTTCGTCCTCTCCACATCGAGCATGAGGTCCTCCACTTCATTCTGGAGCCGCTGCTTCGTCTTCTCCAGGGAAGCACACTTGGCATTCACGGCTTCTACGTGCTCCTCGGCTTCTTGCAGACGCTGGGCCAGCTTCTTCCTGAAAAGTTATCCAAGCAGTTAAGGAGCATGGTCAAGAAGAGGAGCAGGTGATCACCTTCTTGGCCCTTTTCTCAGTCCTGCTTCTATAATGGCACCTAACATATGGTCATCCAAACTGTGGCAGCCAGAACTACTTTCTAGATTGGTGCTGTATGAAAAGCTCCAAATTGGTGAACAACTGGATTCAGTTCTTAGAGGCTGCTCTTAGCGCTCCATTATATGTGTCTTAACTACGTAAGTAATTCAGGACTTTCAGGACTTCTGCTTGAGTATGGTTGCAGAAAATGATTATCCAGGACAGTTTTATTGATGATTTATATATCTCCTCTCATTCCAACGATTTCAGGCTAACTAGGTATTTTACCTGGCAGAAATGTACCGAGCATATTCATTTGCTTTCTCAGCCTTTCCATTCCATTTTATGTACTTTTTCCCTGGAGAAAAATAGCTAGTTTCTCTAATATATATCTGGAATTCTCAACAGAGAAAGAAATTGACGGATAAATCAGAATAATTCATGGTGTTTAAGCAAAGGCAGGTTTTCTTTTTTTCCTTCTGAATTGCCTGCATTCTTGGTTCTTTCCCCATTGTGTTGGCAACTCTACATTCTTAAGGTACAGAAAAGCCTTTAGCCTTGAAGCCCAAGAAGATCTACTTGAAGGTCCCCTTTGGTCTGTACACAGACTAAAGCTTTATTTTATTTAGACTTTATAAATGGGGACATTATGTACAGTTTGGTGGCCTCCAGATATGTCCTCCTACTATAATACTTAAGAAGATGGGCTCTGGAATTAGAATATATGGTTCTAATCCTAGCTGTACTGTTTATTAGTCATGTACTCTTGGGTTAGTTGGTTAACCTCAGCCTCAGTTTCCTTGTCTGTAAAATAGGGCCAAAACATGATGTTGCTATGGATATTAAATGAGCTGATGTATGTATAGTACTTGAGACATAGCGCGCACTCAGTAAGTTTCACATCTGCTGTTACCCTTATGTTACCATCATCAACATCGTCATAGTGTTGCTGGGATTTGCTGAGTTGTGCAGCTAGGAAACCATGTCATTTTCTTCCCCCAGCGTTCACAGCACGTACTTGGCCTCCTCTAGCTCCTCTGTGCGCTGGATGGCGTCTGTCTCGTACTTGGTTCTCCACTGGGCCACCTCGCTGTTGGCCTTGGACAGCGCCCTCTGCAGCTCGGCCTTGCCCTCCTGCTCCTCCTCATACTGTTCCCGCAGCAGGTCACAGTCATGGCGGGAGGACTGCAGGGCGTGGGCCAGCGCGTTCTTGGCCTGTGGAAGTACTGGTTCAGTGACTCAAAATCATTGATTCAGTGCTACATAATGCTCCATAGGAGAACCTAACTGGACGTGTTTAGATTTGCTCAACTGGGGGGTTGCCTGGGTGGCTCAGTCAGTTAGGGGTCCGACTTCGGCTCAGGTCATGATCTCACAGTCTGTGGGTTCAAGCTGCGCATCAGGCTCTGTGCTGACAGCTCAGAGCCTGAAGCCTGCTTCAGATTCTGTGTCTCCCTCTCTCTCTGCCCCTCCCCTGCTCACTTTCTGTCTCTCTCTCTCAGAATAAAATAAAGACATAAAAAAAAGTTTAGATTTGCTCAGCCAAGAAGACCTTTGGTAAAACTCACTTTAGTTTCTTCCTCAAGCTGACGTTTCAGCTCCTCTATCTGCTGTGTAGATGCTTGTTTGCTCCTTGAAAGCTGAGAGACCAAAGCATCTTTCTCATCTAATTGTCGGGAATATTCACCTAAGAATAATAGAAGTAGAAGAATTTGTTAATGGCATAAAAATAAGCTTTCCTATGTGTGTGTATATATTTATATGCATGTATCAAATATATACATATGAGCATGGCACCGGTTAGAACTGGAGTTAAACAGCAGAAACGCCAACGGAGGGTAACAAGTAAACTACTCTGCTGGTTCTTCCTTCGTCAGATTCCAACAGTTTGTTTATTCCCTCTAAAGAGAAAGAGAGTAATGCTGTTTCTTTGGAGCCCCTGGAATCACTTTTTAAAAAACCTTTTTAATGTTTGTTTGTTTGTTTGTTTATTTATTTAGAGAGCTAGCAGGGGAGGGGCAGAGAGAGGGAAAGGGAGAGAAAGAATCCCAAGCAGGCTCCACACTGCCAACGCAGAGCCTAACATGGTGCTTGAACTCATGAACCATGAGATGATGACCTGAGCAGAAATCAAGTGTCGGACGCTTAACTGCCTGAACCACCCAGGCGCCCCTCCCGTGGGATCACTTTTATTTAGTATGTAGTTTCAGGGCCCAGGAAAGGTCCCCCACCTGCTTCTGTCTGCAGACGCGCTCTCTGAGCCGTCAGGTCATTGATCAGCCGCTGCTGCTCCTCTTCCTTGGTCTTGAGTTCACTCACCTGATCTTCTAGAGTACGGCACATCTTTTCCAGGTTCCCCTATAGGACATGTGGCAGTGAAAGGTGAGACACTGAATGCAGTAAAAAAAGGAAAAAAAATTAAAACTTGATTCTTAAAAAAAGTTTTTTTTTTTAATGTTTATTATTTTGAAAAAGAGACAGTGCGTGAACAGGGGAAGGGCATATATAGAGGGAGACACAGAATCCGAAGCAGGCTCCAGGCTCTGAGCTGTCAGCACAGAGCCTGACACGGGGCTCAAACTCATGAACTGCAAGATCATGACCTGAGCTGAAGTCAGATGCTTAACCGACTGAGCCACCCAGGTGCCCCTAAAACTTGATTCTTAAAATATTTTTAGAGTGAGTAAATTCAAATCAAGTGTGAGTAGGAAGTTAAGGCACCAACTTGGTGGGACAGGCCAGGATTCAAACATGAAGAGTGTGGAAATGTCCTTGAAGTGGTCATCATTGGAAGTTGTTCATTTATTCCAGTGACACTGATGCTTGCTTAAAGTGGATTTTGCAATAGTCTTAAGGGGTTATAACTAGGCACCAACAAAAATGAAGTAGAAGGGAATATATTAGATTATTAGGAAATATTAAGTTAGTACTGTAAGCTGCCGGCAAATAATGTATAGCGACAGAACAATGAGTGTTCTTAAGTGTTATTAATTACCATCCTTTATAGGTGGTTTTGGGTACCTTGGCTTTGGAAATGGCTTCTGCATTACTGGTAAGGTCATCGATCTCCATCTTCAACTCACTCTTCTCCTTCTCCAGCTTCTGCTTGACCCTCTGCAGGTTGTCTATCTGCTCCCCAAGCTCGGCCACGCTGTCCGCGTGCTTCTTCCTCAGGGTGGCCGCCGTGGCTTCGTGCTGCAGGGTGGCCTCCTCCAAGTCCCTGCGCATCTTCTGGAACTCGGCCTCCCGCTTCTTGTTCATCTCGATCTGGGCGGAAGTGGCCCCACCGGCTTCTTCCAGCCGCTCGCTGATCTCCTCCAGTTCCCGGGAGAGGTCCGAGCGCTGCTTCTCTGCTTTGGCCCTGGAGGCCCGCTCCGCCTCGATTTCCTCCTCCAGCTCCTCGATGCGGGCCTTGGGGTGACACATGCACGTTAACATAAACTCATCTCAGTCTCAGCAGTTTTGGGGATACAGAAACAAATGAGGTGAGATGATTCACCTGCAGTTCTTTGATCTTCTTCTGTAGTTGAATTTCTACTGCCTGCTCATCTTCAATTTTACTTAGCAAATTGCTGATTTCAAATTCTTTCCTTCAGACAAAAGAACAAGACATATTAGTACTCCTATGAATTGAAAGATGATACCACACGGGATTTTTTTCTGGAGTTCCTACTTTTTGAGTTTCTCATCAAGTTGCTGTTTGTCATTTTCTACATCCATTGTGGATTCTTGGGCCAATTTTAGGTCTCCCTCCAGTTTCCTCTTTGCTCTCTCTAGATCCATTCGAAGTTTCTTTTCTTGCTCTAGAGACCCTTCAAGCTAATGAGAAAGCAAAGTATGTTAAACATCGAAAGTGTATTTAAAAACATCCTTCACGTGGATATCATAACCACACTTACGTCATCCACTTGCTGCTCTAGCTTGGTTTTAGCTTTGGTCAGGGTGTTGACCTTGTCCTCTTCTGCCTGCAGGTCATCCAGGGTCTGCTGGTGGGCCTCCTGGAGGGCTTTCTTCTCCTTGGTCAGCTTAGCGATGGTTTCATCCAGGCCTGCCATCTCTTCCGTGAGGTTTTTCACCTTGAAAAATTAAAGAAGAAAATGATATCTGCTCTAAAGCAGTTTACTAGGCTGACAGAACCTCGATATGGCAGAACAGGATGTGGTTCATACCTTGTTCTCTGTGGCATGCTTCTCCTTTTCAACCTTGGCCAGGGTCAGCTCAAGGTCGTCAATGTCTTTCTTGAGCTCTGAACACTCATCCTCCAATTTCCTCTTCTTGGCCGTCAGCTCAGCATTGATCTCCTCTTCATCCTCAGCTCTCTCAGTCACCTCCTTGATCTTGGCCTCCAGCTGGATTTTGTTTTTAATCAGTTGCTCACACCTTTCTTCCGCGTCAGCCAGGGCATCAGCTTCCTGTAGAGGGATTCATTAAGTTCTCATTTAGAGAACTCATTACTTTTTTTGAACTTGTTCTTTGCACAAAGTAGTAGTGTTTGCTGAATTCTGGTGACTCTTTCAGTATGAATGTAAATTAAACTTAATTCAACATTATTACATGGCTTAGATAAATGCAACTAATTAAAAGCGAGACTATAGATTTAGAAGCAAATTAATCTGAAAAATGATTGGATTGAAGCAACTGACTACAAAGTAGTGTCTAGAAGAGTGACAGGCCAAGGGAAGCCTGAGCTCTTATCTCAGTATTGCCTCCATATGGATGAACTCAGGCAAGTTGCTTTATTTCTATTGTTCTCACTTTTGTCATAGGGAGTTGACAGAGTGGGAATCACTAGGAACATTTTAGCTATAATATTCAAAGATTTTGACTTACATTGGTTAAATTTGGTTTTGATCATTCCCTGCTCACCTCAAACAACTAGTTCCTGGACTGGATTTAGAAAGGAAAAGGAAAAGAACTTAAACAGTTTCATGCCTAGAAATACTTTTCCATGCACTGTGTGTCACACACTCTCAACCTTCCTGATAGTCCCTAACAGTGCTGTAATTGTCCACAATTTTCATTTCCATTGTAAGGATCACCTATTAGTCTCAACATGAATTTTAGAATATACAAGAACATGCAATTTTGAGGTATTATATAGCTCCACGCATTTTTTATGAGTGACTAAGGGTCTCAAATAAAAATCAGTTCAGCCTTAATAGATTAGTCTAGCCTGGGGTAATTTCTTTAATTTCTCACTCAGTGCTGGTTTTGTTCATATGTTACGTTTTTTAGTTTAAATGCTTAAGTGGATGATAATGGGAAATTCCCAGGGTTCTTTTGCTTTTATTTCTAATAGTGATGCACTTAATAAATAAATATTTACTCACTGTTGAAAATAACTATGAAGAGACGTTAGGATGAAGAGGGTTTTGATCTCGTGTTTTTGGGAAAAGGTAACTTTCATGTAAGGGAAGTTATCAGAAAGAAAAGCTGAAAATAGCTTAAAAATTTTAGGAAAACTATCCTTTTCTCAGGTTTCTTCATGACATTGGTGGGCTTTAGGTCCAAGGAAATGGGAAGTTATGTTTGGGCAGAGCCCAGAATTGTCCCCCACCCTGATTACAGCTCTTTCCTGAGCTAATAAACAGAAGCCTAAAGAACTCGGCATCTCTATCAAAGGAAGAATCGCAGAGGGTACTTGGCTCTACCTTACACTACGGTTACTCAGTTCACGTAGCTGCAATCAGGTTTATTGAGCTAACCTCAGTAGGGATGGAGAGAAATAAGAATACTGATTTTTCTTTCATTTCAATAAA
Organism: Cryptoprocta ferox; assembly: GCA_028646485.1. Taxonomy (NCBI): domain Eukaryota; kingdom Metazoa; phylum Chordata; class Mammalia; order Carnivora; family Eupleridae; genus Cryptoprocta; species Cryptoprocta ferox. The sequence goes on from CM053565.1 coordinate 4,123,724, forward strand.
ATCTGATATACTGCATTTGGAAAATAGGACAATCCTTGTAAGGCTGGGATGAAGCATGCAAGGCAAGTGGATAAAATATTTGAGATTTTGCCTTTAGACTGCTTCCCTCGTGGCTGTTAAAATTGTGATATTATTGAATACGTGCTTCATTCTCCCCTTTCCCATTTGTAATTTGGAAGTCACCGTGCCATATCTTCCTCACAGGAAAGGTAAGCGAAATACTATTGAGATTTTTCTGTTTCAAGATGAGGCTATTTGTGGGGCACCTGGGTGGCTCAGTCCGTTAAGCATCCGACTTCAGGTCAGGCCATGATCGCACGGTTCGTGAGTTCAGGGCCCACATTGGGCTCTGTGCTGATAGCTCGGAGTCTGGAGCCTGGTTTGGATTCTGTGTCTCCCTCTCTCTGCCCCTCCCCTGCTCACACTCTTTTTCTATCTCTCAAAAATAAATAAACATTAAAAAAATAGGTGAGGCTTTCTGTAAATCCAAAGTGTATATGCCTTCCAGGAATGCTTCCATAATATGGTGCATCCCGAATACAGAGTACTCACGGATTGAACCTGGAGCTGCAGATCATTTTTCTCTTTCAAGAGAGTGACCATCTTTTCCTCCAGTTCCTTCCTTTTCGCTTCTGATTTGGCAAGTTCATCTTTGGTTTTCTGAAACTCCTCCTTCATGGTGGCCATCTCTCTCTCAGTCTCTGCGCTCTTGAGGAGCGGCTTGATCTTGAAGAAGAGTTTCATCCAGGGCCAGTGCTTGACATTCATGAAGGCGCGGACATTGTACTGGATGCAAAAGAGGGCTTCTCTGAAATGCCATGAAAATATCAGTGTAGGTTGATCCATTAGAGGCAGTGTCACTGTTGTTATTTTCTATCTTCCATACAAATTCCCCTTGTAATGACCCCTTATGTAGAAATGATACATCAGGTTTTATGTACATTATATACACGCTTCCTATACACACACCCTTCTGCTGGTTCTCCATCTAACCACTTTGCTAGTGTATACTGCTCATATTGAATAATTCTGTGTTCTCTCTAAAAAAATTTTTTTAATGTTTATTTTTGAGAGAGAGACAGAGTGCGAGCCAGGGAGGGGCAAAGAGAGAGGGAGACATAGAAGCCGAAACAAGGCTCCAGGCTCTGACCCAGACAGCCCTAATTCTGTGTTCTTAAGGCCTGACCATGCTAGCAGAGGCGCTGACCTTAGAGCAGGAGTACTTTGCAGGTATGAGCAACACATACCAATTTAAGATCATTTGGACAAATAGTCTTAGTGATTTGGGAGCGGGCGTGGCAGTCGTAAGTTGAGTGTGCTGCTTGGCCACTGGCACACAGATGTGAGCTGTGAGAAGGCATGGGGTGTTTTCTGCATTGCCCCACTTGGTGAACTTCTGATGTAGCCTGTCTTTCTTGAGGCCTTTGCTCTTATTTTGATTACCACTGAATTACCCACTCGTTAACTTTTGTTAGCTTCTTCAGATAATGTACCGGTTTTTCTCAAATTCTTTTAAATGTCTCTTTTTTAGTTGCTTAATTAGATTGTTAATATTTTCAGGGGATTTAGCGTGCATTGAGCTCTCAAATTTTATATAAATAAAATTTTAAATAGTAATAAAAGACACCCCTTCAGCAGACTGTAGCAATAGACACACGAGTTTTCACTACCTTATAGCAATTGGTAGGCCTCTTCATGATTAAAATGTAAATTCTATTTCTGTATAGGTCCGAATTACAAGAACCATGACTCTGAGAAGGTAAATACCATGTCAGAGGGCATAATGTAGATACATGGGAAAGGCTTGGGGACATTTACAGTGCAAATCCAAATAAACACAGATGAGCAAAATGATTGAAAAATGTGTGTGTGTGCGGGGGGGATGGGATAGGTACAGTACAGTAGTGCTGGATAGATAGAGCTGGACAAGGTTCATTGGGAGAAAGGAGAAGTGCAAGTTCTGAATTGGTAAGTAGGTAAATTAGGAGGAGGGGAAAGGGCTGGGGCAAACATGAAAATAGGAGATAAGCAAATTGTCTAGCCTGGCTGGAAAAGGCAGTGTGGCTGGGGATGACGGATGAGGTGGGGAATAGAGAGAGCCTTGATGGCCATGCAAGGCAACTTGGATTTGACACAGAAGAGGGGGAGCCACAGACTGAGACACGGCCTGTTGAAATAGTGCTTCTTGCAGAGTATTCTGGCAGCCCTATGGGAGGCCGATGGAGAGGGTGAAACTGGAGAGAGTCCCAAGTATGAGGGAGGGGTAAAGCAAAGAATGATATGTTGTAGGAGTGAGTTCTGAACCACATGAGTACATGTCAGCCACAAAATGAAAGTGAATGAAGGAAGAAGGCTGAGTAATAGTCCCCAAGGGACCTTACAGTTCTGATAATCTGCTGTTACCTCCTTTGCAACATCTTTTGATATTCTACCCTCATTAGGAATCCCCTGCAGACAGCTTGAGTTCTTGTTATAATCTGGGCCAACTTTTCATCTCTCATTTCTTCCAGAAGACCCAGAAGGCCAGCTTTGAAGAAAACCTAGAAAAAAAGGGAAGCCCAAGTCATCCCCATAGTACAGAAGATGCAAAGATGGTGAAGGGAATGGGTCAGGTATGAGTAGATAACAGCCGTACCTTGGTATGTCCAAATTTGTATTGGGTGTGATCAATATCAATAGAGGCAAGAAGTTTCTCAGAAGCCTTCTTGCTGTCGATGAACTGTCCTTCTGGAATGGCGCTTGCATTTAAAACCTTGTATCTGTTTGGTGAAACGAAGGAAAGAATGATTAGGGAGTTTGTGATTATGTGTGGAAACCGAATGACACCAAAAAGAAGCATTGACAAATCTGAGAGAAAAAGTAAAAGTAGAAAAGCTAGATGTCTTTTTAAGTTCCGATAGTAAAACAATGTGATTTTTCTGTCGCCTAATGCATGCCTCTTTCCTATTTGTTAGAAATACCACCCCTTTGAACTGTTCTCCTGTCCTACTACCATGGGACTATATTATTTGACCTCTTAGTTTTACCATATTTACTGAGCAGGGAACATGAGACACAGTGAACAGAGGACAACAATTAAGATGACAAAATGGTCACAGCATGCAGTGAAATACAGCAGAGAGAGACTGGCCTTTGTTTAAAATCCCCGTAAAGGATTCTGCTGGGGAATCCCTTCCTGCAGATGCGGATGCCTTCCAGCACACCGTTACACCTCAGCTGGTGCAGGACAAGTTCGTGCTCCATGGCCCCTACACATAGATGCGTACTTAGCTTTGGGAGTGCATTTTCAAACTTGTGCCTGTTTGATTATTTCATGCTCTTCTATCTTACCGGGAGTTTTGGTTTCATTGGGGATGATACACCGTACAAAGTGGGGATGTGTGCTCCTCAGGTTGGTCATCAATTTATTTAAATTTTCCTAGAAAACAGAAAGAAGGAAGTTCTTGATAAGGAAGTTTAGTTTCAGATTGCTTTTTTTGGTAATTATTTGGATTGAACCTAGGCACTCTCTTAACTGTTACATATAAGCCTATGGGGCTTCAGTTGCACTATATTTTAAAGGTCCCAAGAGCTCTAGTCTGCTAAATAATCACAAGGCCAAAGTGCTGGGAAGAAATGCAGCTCTGTAAGGGTATTCATTGCCTTATAAACAAACTGCAAATCCAGTAGCCTTGATGCATAGGAATTGTTCTCAACTGGGAATCAGAAGACAAAAGACTGTGGTCTCATTCTGCCACTTATGAGCTGCTTGACTCTAAAATCCCTTTCGTCTTTCTGGGCCTTAATCTGAAAAGAGTTGAGATTACCTCTAAGGCCTCTTCCGTCTGTTTCAGTGCTGGTAATTTTCACAGTAGTAGTCTACAGTGGTAACCTAAGTTAGCCATTCCTTCCTAAAGTTTATTATTCCCTGGGACCTGTGACTTCTGGTTTTGTATTGTTTTGTCTTTTTTTTTTTTGTATAGTCTAAAATCATGAGACTATATAACCTTGTGTAGGTGGATCTCGTGTGCGTGGGAATGATCCATGGTCTGAAGCATCTGGAGGGACTTATTCCAGAAGTTGAGTAATTGTTTATGACCAATGATGATGTTTTACTCAACTATAGGAAACTCACATGTAAATATTTCTTAGGTATACTCTGACAAGGCAGAGTGGCTTTTTTTTCTTTCATATCTCAGTTAACTATTCAGAAATAAAATAATTACTGCGAGCTTCTAATCTTGAAAACATGTACAAGGATAAGTTGATGAAGCAAGAGCCTACTGGATGAGATAATGCAAATTGATAGTGAGAAAGAAAAAGGACAGGCCGGTGTTCCTGCTTCAGTCATGGGTTATATCCTCATTTTAGTTTTAAAAGGAATGAGACTTAGCCGTACAGATTCTGACAAAGCAGCCATTAATCCAGACATTTCACACACTTCCCTTTGGAGGGGACGGTTTTTAAGCTACCTAACAAAATCACAGTATTTGTAGTAAAATTATTGTTATTTTAATCTCGAGATATTTTCTGGTTTAATCCATATATCACTAGGCTTGGCTTTAGATGATTTTCAGCCATTACAAAAGATTAAATCCACCTCAAAGGATGAAGTTGTGTTTTGGTGGAGAGATGTCCTAAAGAGTGTGTCTCTGGTTCATTCTCAAAGAGGAGCTCGGGAGCATCTCAAAGGGCAACATTAGTGGAATAAAGATTCGGCTTTCCATAGGGACAGCCTTGAAGTCCAGCTATGATTCTTTAAAAATCAGCCTGATTATATAATAAGAAAGCTTCTAAAGATTTTTTGGCATTCCTAAACACATCAGATGATCATAATGAGGAATAATGGGTAAAGCATCTGACCCTGTAAAAGAAGTTTTGCTTTGGTTCTACTGTGATAAGAGGATATTTGAATATTCCATTCCATTCTAATTTATTCTAAACCCTGTAATTATGATAATTCATAGAAAATAGGATTTTGGGATGAACTTGGTACTTTACCCTGAAAAGGGCTGACACAGTCTGGAAAGAAGAGCCCTTCTTCTTAGCACCTTTCTTTGCACCGCTGTCTGAGGTAGAAAGAAAAACCCATCAATTAAAGTAGACTCCTAGAGGCTGCAATGTTGTATGAACATTCTGTGGGAATAGGTTTAAGATAGATTAAAGGCACAGAAAGTACCAGCTTCAGCACTAGCATATGTGGAAAAGAGACTGGCCAGAGTCTTCATTGCAGACTTCTGGTACAGCCCAACCACGGTGTCGTTCAGGGGGTCCTTGTTCTTGTCCAGCCAGCCGGCAATGTTGTAGTCCACGGTGCCGGCGTAGTGGATCAGCGAGAAGTGTGCCTCCGCCCTGCCCTTGACCACCTTGGGCTTCTGGAAGTTGGCAGACTTGCCCAGGTGCTGGTCATACAGCTTGTTCTTGAAGGAGGTGTCCGTGGCCTTGGGGAACATGCACTCCTCCTCCAGGATGGAGAAGATGCCCAGTGGCTGGATTCAGAAAGGTGGACATTAGTGTCAACCTGTCTTCTCTCAAAAGATAAAGACATAGTGACTATATTTGATAGAATTATTAGAATGCCAATTAAAAATATATATACACACACTAAACTAGAGTCATAACTAACAAAGTCCTTTTGTTATCGCTAGAGTGACTTTTCCACCATTCTTTGTCATATTCAATGCATAGCAACATGTTCAGTTAAAAGAATTGCTGAATACAGACTCCAGATATCAGCACAGCATGTCTGGGCAGTTTGTGAAAATGTTCTGTATCATCACACTTTTTGCCTATTGAGTAAATTAACCTACTGCCATTGTTTTGCTCTGAAAAGGACTTATGATTTAGGGTGATGTTTCCTTTAGATGCAGTAATTTAACAATATAAATAACCCAAACCTTATTTAAGACATTTTCTGTATTTAATTTCCTTAAAGATAGATTATGGAAAAGCATAAGTAATTGGACTTCTTTAATTGCAAATGGATTACCTTTCGCATAGGCCTTAGCTGGGTTATGTGTGTACTAATTTTTATTTAGAAAAAAGACTTATTTATGCTGCTGACATCTTGGATCGTAGCAGAGAAAGATTGAGGACTAATGATGAGGTAGTTCCGGTAGTAGAGGAGATCACCTCAATTGAGTTCTCAGAGCTTCTTTAAAACTGGGTTTGAATTGCTGTTAGAACAAAACTGTTCAGAACAGAATGCAACTAAACACTCTGATCCTTTTCATGTAAAAGCTGAAAATTCTAAATTTAGAATGAATTTAGTTCATTCTAAACAGGAATTCTGTTTGTTCTGATATCCATCTAAGATCACAGTGATACTTTCTAGAATTGCTTCAGACTTTTGGGAGGGTTATCTTCCAGTCAACCTTTCTTTAGAAGTCAGACAGACCTTCTCGATGAGCTCGATGCAGGCAGCCAGGTCCATCCCGAAGTCGATGAATGTCCACTCGATGCCCTCCTTCTTGTACTCCTCCTGCTCCAGCACGAACATGTGGTGGTTGAAGAATTGCTGCAGTTTCTCGTTGGTGAAGTTGATGCACAGCTGCTCCAGGCTGTTGAACTAGGGGGATGCGAACACCAAAGAGCTCGAGTGAGTTTGGAAAACCCAGTGGGGATTTCGCAGAGCAGACACGAAGTGCAAGGGCCTTAACAAGGCTGTTGATTCCACCAACTCACATCAAAGATCTCGAAGCCGGCGATGTCCAGGACCCCGATGAAGTACTGCCTGGGCTGCTTGGTGTCCAGCTGCTGGTTGATGCGGGTGACCATCCACAGGAACATCTTCTCGTAGACGGCCTTGGCCAGAGCGCCCACCGCGTTGTACACCTTCATAGACAAAATGATGATTGCGGATGTTACTAAAGACACTGGGAAGGCCTAGGATGGTGTGATTCACAGAGGCCGTTCACTTACCTGCTGCACAGTCTGGCCTTTGGTGACGTACTCGTTGCCGACCTTGACCCTGGGGTAGCAGAGGGCTTTGAGCAGGTCAGCAGAGTTCAGATTCTGGAGGTAGGCTGCCTTGTCAGCAACTGCAGAGACACAATTCAAGAAATGTTGCTTAATGGTGGATATCCTCTTTAACCTAATTTTCTATTTTCCTCTAATTTATTTTCTTCACTTTTTATATAAAAAGCTTTAAGTAATTCTTTAGAAGGTGAGATGAGACTCTGTACATTAGAGCATTTACTGGCTAATAAATGGTCGGCTACACTGGACTTTGTGATTTATTGCAAGTAGCTTTTGAGAAATTCATCAACAACGAACATATTTCCAGTGTTGATGGTGGCACCTTACGTAAGGCAAAAGCCATAGTCTCTGCCCTTAAGGCAGACACATTAGATGTAGTTGGAAGGAAAAGATAAAAATACATCTTAATATTCATTGTTAGCAATGAAAGTCAGAATATTTGGATCCTCATTTCAGTTTTGCTCCTCCCAACTTATATCCACTTGTTCAGTTTCACTTTCTGAAAATGGGGGTATTAAATTTCACCATGTGACCCCTACAAGGTCTCTTTCTAAAATTCTGTCAGTGACTATAATGTAAATGCCACGAGTCAGGTACAGAGTAACTGCTGGAAAGTTTAGGAGGAGGGAGAAAATATGTCAAGCTGGGGCGGTCAGGAAAGCCTTCAGGGGGCAAATAACTTCAGCTTCCTTGGTAGGTCCTGTATGTTTCACACATGGAATATATGATTTATCTTTTTCGGTTTTTATTTTTTTAATCTTACTGCCTAGACTGCCCAGGGGTTTATATATAGACAGTACACACATGCACACAGATGTCTAGGGACATCCTTCACCCCCAGCCCCGTGTTTGGGCAGACCCTGTATAGCCAGCCACCAGTTTACCCAGCTAGTGCTGAAATAGGCTGATAAGCCACGTTGTCTTGCATTTGAAGCCACCATTGCCGTGGCAGAGCAGAAGCCTTGTGCCATCTCATTCTGTCATGACCTGGCCCCAGGTTGTGCTTTTTAGATATCCCTGTATAAGTGCCTATTAGGGTTCATTTTAACTTGGCTGGGCTGCTTAGAAATGATGGAGATACAGAGACACGAGGAAGGAAAGCGGGCAAGGAAAGCATGCTGTGTGTGTAAAACGTATGCTCCCTTCAGAAGTCCAGCTGTAATGAAGATGTGAGTTTAGAATAGGCTTTCTTTTCCCCCTGCCACATTCTTTAATTCAGGCCCCGAAGGAGATTCATCAGGTACCTTCTGTGCCATCTGGCTCAGCCTGCTCCTCGCGCTGCTTTTGCTTGAACTTCATGTTCCCATAATGCATCACAGCCCCTGTGAGCTTGTAGATGGAGACTTTCTCTTCAGGAGTAAAGCCCAGGATGTCAATGGCACTCTGCCAGGAAAGATGACAGGACAGAGGTTAGGGCAGAAGAGACTAACTTATTTTGGAGAATCTGTACTGTGTCCTAAGGCAACCACACCAATAGTGGGCTGTTCACACACATAATGGATTTTTTTTACAGTGTGTGTGTGTGTGTGTGAGTGTGAGTGAGAGTGACTTACATCTGTGGCCATCAGCTCCTCTTGGTCATCAATGCTGGGCACTGTGATTTCCCCTTGACTGACGAAGGCATAGTCATATGGGTTGGTGGTGATGAGGAGCATTTCTGGGTACACAGAAGTCAGAGTATACATTTTGCATTAGAAGTTGTCAATAAAAATACCAATGTCCATCTGTGAATTTAAGTTCTTACCAATCAGATCTGGCTTCTTATTGGAAGTGATCTGATAAAAAATATGGTAGCTTCTTTCTGCCTTCAGCTGGAAAGTGACTCTAGACTTTTCTAGAAGATCTGGAAGTAGAAATAGATATTAAGTTAGGAAAAAAAAATCAGTGCTACTGAAATATTAAATGAACTTTAGTGTCTTTGCTAAAATCGGGAGCATTGTATTAGGCTCCATTGAGATTTCTACCTGATGGTCAATCCGTTTGGTGTTACATATAAGAATTCCAAATACATATGGTGACTGCCCAAGTCTCTCACCATTTAAGAGCAGACACTGAAGCATGGCTGCTCTAGTAAAAATAAACTTTTCATGTGGGAGACCCATGACTCCTGTATTATAATTGATCTGTAATATTCCCCTCCTTTCTCAGGTCACCTCAGACTTTGTGGTGAGTGGCTCCTTAGAAACACCTACCAAAGCTCAGATCAAGAGCAAATCACAGAGAAGTATTGTAAACATATAGGTAACTGATAGGAACCCATGAGTAGTCCTAGTGTTTGTCCTGGGAAAAAATGTCAGAGTTGCTTCTGTGGCAGGAATTTGAGAACGTGCTCCGGAACCATCAGTCTGCATCAAGGTAGATGGAGCACGCGGTGGATTATGGCTAAGTCTGGCATTAGCTCATGGGCGACACTGGCAGCAGGCTCAGCGCACACCAAGTGTTGCTGAATATCCTGCAAGGGAAATCACCTGTCCCTCTGTTTTGATTTTTAGTGGTCCTGTTACTCACATGTTTCAATATCTGCAGAAGCCAGCTTCCCTGTAGTACCAAAGTGAATTCTAATGAATTTACCCTTGAAAAGAGAAAGATTATTTAGTATTAAAAAGTTGAAGGGCACAGAATGATGCAATCGAAATGATAATTCAGACATGCTTTCTCAGGCACTTAAGGCTTAAAGTCTGAGAAGAGCCTTCCGTGACCACTAAACTTACAAAGCGAGAGGAGTTGTCGTTCCTCACGGTCTTGGCATTGCCAAAGGCCTCCAGTAGGGGGTTGGCGCTGATGATTTGATCTTCCAGAGTCCCCTACAAAGGCAAGCACACGGTCCTCACCTCTGGGGCTCCAGACTTCCTGAGAGCCCTGAGATCTTGAGTCTGACCCCAGACCCACCTGCATTTTGCCAGCTTCCTCCTTCTTCTTCTCCCCAGTGACCGCAATTGTTGCAAAGTACTGAATGACACGCTTGGTGTTCACGGTCTTCCCTGCCCCCGATTCTCCGCTGTCAACACAGTGACCAGAGATGAGAACAGAACTACTACAACTCACGTTGTCTCTAAGACAATCACCACAAACTAGGGGAGGAAAAAGTCACGTACGTGATCAGGATGGACTGGTTCTCACGATCTGTGAAAGAGAAATCAAGACCATCAGTTAAAAAACAAAAACAAAACAAGAACATTCAATATAAAGATTATTGAATACATTTAGATCAAACCCAAAAGATCAAAAATGTTCTTTTTAACATTTTGAAGCTGTCACCTATGAATATAGTTAGCCCCCAAATAGCTCTTGGCTCTTGGAGTAAAATTAGTGAAAATGAGAGGCAAGCTATCATCTGTTTCCTTCTGCATTTTATTTATTTATTTATTTATTTATTTATTTAAATGTTTATTTTTGAGAGAGAAAGAGCATGTGCACACATGTGCGCAAGCTGGGGAGGAGCAGAGAGAGAAGGAGACACAGAATCCTAAGCAGGCTTCGTGCTGTTAGCGCAGAGCCCAGTGCAGGGCTTGAACTCACAAACTGTGAGATCGTGACCTGAACCGAAATCAAGAGTCAGACACTTAACTGAGCCACCCAAGTGCCCCTCTTTTTGTATTTTATTAATTTAAAAACTTTGTGATTAGAAATTTCAGATACCAAGTAGAGACAATAGTATTAAGATCCCCCATGTTCCCATCATACAGCTTCGACAATTATTGTCACTTAGCCAATTTTATATCCTCTATACTTCCATTCTCACTGGATTGTTTTAAAGAAAATCCCAGGCATCATATATTTCATTTATAAATACTTGAGTAAGAATTACAGAATTTTGAAGTCATAAGGGATGTTAGAAATTACTTGGGCCAATTCTTTTATTTAACAAACAGGTAAAGCAGCTGAGACCCAGAGAGGAATGAATGACTTTTCTAATAATAATTACATAGGTTGTTAAGGTCAAAGATATTCAGGGTTTTGACTTCCAGTTTATGTATTTTTCTGCTACCTAGCCTCCTCCCAGCTCTTGATAGGACTCATTTGACTGCTGGTAACACCATTGGGAAGAGATCTGGAGTTATAAATGTGTTCATTTAGTCTTATGTTCTCTTTAATTTTATATACATTTCAAAATAATAAAAACAAATGATCACTAGTCATATGCTGATGTTGGATTTATACCAATTTTCTGATTTGTTAGATGTCCAATTTTGTACTCATGGATTATAGATTTGAGTGAATTCTCAAAAAAAATCTATCAGAGAAACAGATATGAATCTGCCTGTTATTTCGATGTGGCTATAGACTTCAGGGAATCTTCAGAATTCCACGCAGAGAAGTAGATACAGATTTTAGAACATACTGAAATTAATTTTTTTCCCAGTAGCAGAAAAATTATAAAAGATCATATCACTTCTGGGAGCATAGATAAGAAAACAATGTCTGAGGTTGTCTTGGCAATGCTAAAAGAACATTAACGAGGTCAAATGCCATGGTTTTGCATAGTTTTGTATGCAAATCACGTTTGGGAGCCATAAGTCATCTTGGATTTGGAGTAGCCCCAAAGCTTGGGGAGTGGAGACCTTGGTGGGGGTGGCGGTATACATAGCACAGTCAGTGCAGCTGCTGAGTATTAAAACCTCAGAAATGAGCCAGCCTTTGGATCATTTCTGGAAGGTAGTTAACTTCTGTTGACAACCACAGAACAGTCTCCTGGCATGGAATCCTTGTAGAATTGCTGGCCAGTTTGTCATGGAAGATTCCCATTTTATCCCTTTCTCTTCTCTCTTCTGTAATAGGCAGCTTAACAACAAGTGCAGCAAAAACAAACAAATAAAAAACAAGAAAGAACAAAACCCTCTCAGTTTCCAAAATCCTTTGGAACAACAGGAAACTCAGGAATTTCATATATTTCCAAAGGCAATACATACGGTGTGTGAAGATAAAAGGTTTTAATGCTGTACTTGGGCCTATATTGTGTATCAAAGCTGTTTATGCTTTGACAAGACAGAAATAACAGACTTTGATATGATTTCAAGAATATTTTCAGAGGAAGAGGTATTTTTATTTTCTTCCATTCTATTAGGAAAACGCTTCAAAATCATCGGGAAGAAAGTGGTAGCTCTTTCTTTATGCGTGCCAAAGGCTGCCAATATTAGCTGTGTCATTTAAAGATAAAGATAAGAATGCACAAAGCTTTCTAGCTATAGCTGGTAACTACTTTCCTTTATTGCTGTGGATGTGTTACTTTATTTATTTAAAAAACTTTTTTAACATTTATTTATTTTTGAGAGAGAAAGAGAGCATGAGCAGGTGAGGAGCAAGGGAGAAAGGGAAACACAGAATCTGAATAGGGCTCCAGGCTCTGAGATGTCAGCACAGATCCTGACATGGGGCTTGAACCCACGAACCGTGAGATCATGACCTGAGCCGAAATCAAGAGTTGGACCCTTAACCGACTGAGCCACCCAGATGCCCCTGGATGTGCTTATTTTAGAATAATGGATTTGAACTTGACTTCTATCCAAATCAGAAATTAAAAAATAGAGGAAAGCGGCAGACCTCTTTGGAGAGGTCTGCTAATTGTTTCAGCTAGGCTTCTACTTGCTAGCTGAGTTGGTTTGGGAAGGTCAGTGAACTCAGCTAGCTTCTCTTTATAAAATGGGGATGGCTGCTGGGAGGATGTATGACATTATAGCTCTGGAAGTTCCTTGAAAACAGTGAGGCCCATGTGGCTGCAGTGTGTGATAATCAAGTTCCAGACAGAGTGTGTTTGTTCATTAAAGGTTCTATTTCCCCATTTCTGCAAATGGCTGCCTCACTCACCCGTCAGCATGAACTGATAGGCGTTGTCAGAGATGGAGAAGATGTGGGGCGGGGCCTCCTGGCGCTTCTTGCCTCGGTAGGCGGCCACCACCTCGGGGTTGTACACCGGCAGCCACTTGTAGGGGTTGACAGTGACGCAGAAGAGGCCCGAGTAGGTCTGAGAAAAGCAGAAAAGGCAGCATGTGGATCTTGTCTCTACTCGGAGAGAGGGACAGAGTAAGGAGATGCCACAGGGCACTCACGTAGATCATCCAGGCTGCGTAACGCTCTTTGAGGTTGTACAGCACTCCAGGCTCGTGCAGGTGCGTCATCATGGCCATGTCCTCAATCTTGTCGTATTTTGGAGGGTTCATGGGGAAGACTTGGTCCTCCCTGACAGTTAGAGTCTGGCAAGGAAAGTGAGAGACCACTTTGTATTGACGGCTGGACGTAGGGTTTGTTTGTCTGTTTGCTTTGCTTTCAAAACTACAATTACAGATATGTTTCATTATATTATTCAGTATTCTCTAAATAAAGGCATGAAATTATATTTGTTTCAGAGTTTGACACTAAGAAAATCTGTCTCCTCTGATGAGGTAGGGTACCACCTTTTTTTAAAGATTTTTTTTCTTCCCACATTCCCCGTCCCACATTTATTTATCAGTTTGTATCTTTTACTCTTATTTTAGGAGGTTAAATTTTTAATTTTTCCTGGCCATTCATTACAAGAAACTTCAATCTGGGGGTCGGGGAGTAATGGGGATATTAATATAATATTTAGCTAGGTAAATAACTTAATAGTTTTCTGACAGGAGAAGGTAGCTTCTGTTTCCCCCCATGATCAAGTTTGGGGATTTAGATTGGGATGTGGGGGTTGAAGGGATGTGGCGGAGGCTGATTCTAGGGTGTTGAAGTCCTGTGGGTGGCTGGGAAGGGGGGAATGGAGGTAACTGTGGGGACCTTCCTTTGCATTCTAAATCAGGTGTCAGGAACGGACTGGAAGGATGTTTGTGTTGGCTATAGGCTTAGAGACTCCAAGCCAGTAGAGTGTCCCCTTGAGATGGGGAGGCCCAGAAATACAACAGGGAGGGTTCTCTCCCCATGCTTTTACTTACGGCTCCGCCTTCTGTCTTCACCGTCACCTTCCCTCCTTCCTTGCTCTGGATGGTGCTCTTCACGTAGGACTCCTTGGGCTCCGCGACAAAGACTGACGTTTTAGCATCGAAGGGCTTGTTCTGGGCCTCAATCCTCTCCTTTTCCGATTTTCGGAGGTAGGGAGCTGCTTCGCCAAAAACCGCCATCTCAGCATCCGAACTCGCACTCATGGCTGCGGCTTATTTAGCAGCGGATTCTGCCCTGGGGAAGATGTGGGGGAGAGGGAGAAATAGAAACTGGAAGTTACACCTGTGAGCTAGGATTTGGCGTGAAGGAAGGACATGTTGAGCCCCCATCACGGGCCGTCAGTGCTCCCGCAGGCTGTCATTTACCAGTGCCCTCACACAGGCCACAGGACTGGTCTGGAGTGAGGTTGTAACTGGAGGCCTCATTTTTAGTACTTTGCAGATTTTCCTTCTCAGACCACATATCTCAGTCCTCAGGGCGACGGTGTCTACCTTGGAGTCCTTGCATGTTGGAATCTCTACACTAACAGTACCTATAGCTGGGACTGTGGACGGGTCGTTTCACAGCAGCTTCTGCAATCCCCGCTCTTCCTGCAGTCTGCCACACCCTGGGACCATCGTGCAGGTAGGATGGAAGGTTTGTCTTGTGAGAAGGAAGGTTGATATTTTTAAACTTGCTTTACCTTTTTACTTTCTAGGTGGCCATTTTTCTTCTCATAAGGCACGTATTATTTTTAACATCTACTTTATGTTAATATTTGGTGTTAAATCTCTCGGTGGGTAGTTAAAAGAACCTCCTAATAAATTCTTAGTACTGTGTATTTTTGTCATTTGGCTTGCTACCAAAGAAACTTAGCATTGCCTTAATTCCAGAATCTCTTCTGACACTTTCTTTTTGGCATGAGGGATTTCAACTGGCAGTTAACAGATCTAACCACAGAGAAATGAGAGCATGAAGACGGTCCTTCTTCCCACATGCATTCCACAGGCTTCTTTTCTTCCCACCAATAAAAAGAAAACAGACAAAAATGGAAGCGTTCATTGCATGGAAACCATTCTTCTGATTGATGGGCCTCTGCAGTGTTGGCCTGTTACATTGATTGAGTTGTTCCTTTCCTTTCATGTGTAAATTACTTGGGGAAGGGCCAGGGTCTCTCCTAAATTAGGTATGGCATTTAGCACTCTGTGGGTGTACCACTGGGGACGTTTTAGGTGAACAGTAATAAATCTTTCTAAAAACAAATAACAATGAATCATCAAAAACGTAGCTAAAATATTGTGGTTTTCACAAGATGTTTGTGTTTTCATTTTTTGATAAGGATCTTTCCAAGATGTTTCAAAAATATCTATAAAATGTCTAACTATCGATGCTTTGCGATAGAAGGAGGTTGGCACAGAAGAGTCTCTTGCCCCTCGACAGGTCTACCTGTAGCTGAAAACCCATTGTCAAAATCCATTATGTCCTAAGTGTAGCCCTTTAACCCTGAACTCGGGTGAGGGTAGCATCAGAGAATAAGGCTCTCTGGAATCGTGTTTTCCCAGCGTTTATAAGCAGTCGTTGCAAGCACCGGCTACCTAGGTAACTGCAGAAATGCGGAAAGGGTGTACAGTTAAGAGTTGTTCCCAGCTTCGTTAGCCTAAATGATGCCCTCTGTCATCAGCACATCAGTAAAGCTGAGGCTTACCTCCGTGGTTCCAGATGAAAACGCAGGTGCAGAAGTGGCTGATACTGTGAAACAACAGGTTTCTTATTAGTAAAGCTCTGGATCCCAGTAAAATAGTTACACAATTAAAATTGTCCTGGTCTAAAGCTTGGCTCTGAGAAAATAAAAGAGTTGGGAGGGACGGTTTCATGCTCAGAGGTTCGCCATGGGGTCAGCTCTCCCTGTCCCTAGGGATCCTTGAAGCCCCAAGGCCCCCCGTCACTCACCTCTGGGTTCTTGGTGGAGATAAGGCAGGCGGGGTCCCCGTGCTTATATAGGCACCCGTGTGCTGACGCTGCGGCTCTCTCCTCTTTGTTAGGGCAGGACATTTGGCAACATGACCCTCAGCATAATTTGTACTGACATTTGGCATGTTTGGATATAATTAGAAGTATTCATATCATTTTGAGTATGTGAACCGATCTCCTATAAATAATTTGACAGGGACCAATCTGCCGGCAGAGAATGCTTTCTAGTATGCTAGGAAGGTGATCTCTGACCGTGCCTGGTGGGGCCCCAGAGTCTGTTCCTGTGAGCTGTGTTCGATTTGGCAAACTCTTTCACACATACCTGTGGTAGCCCAGTGATCAGATTCTCAGTGACACATTGCTGTCAGGGCCTTAACCACTTTGTCCTTATTTGTTACCACTGGAACCCTCACTCCATTCCCTTGGGTCACTGCCAAGGCTCACCCTTGGAGTCTGGGCTTGGACAGTGGTGCCAAGGTGAGAGGAGAATCTGCACCGAGTCTCCACCATTGGCCCAGTGCCCACCCACTCCACACTGAAAAGATGATTTCAGTAGAACATAATATGTATTCGTTGTAGGAAAAAATACAGGTAAGCAGAGAAAAAGTGTCTATAATCCCACTATGAAGAGAGAAAATAAGATAGAGATGTATAAGTGGGTTCATACTGTATATGTGTATGTAGTACATGTATGTTTTATAATCTACTTTAATAATTATAGGTAATTTTATATAATTTACACCCTTATTCTTTAAACAGATTGTATTGAGATCATTCTTTTTATTTTTTATTTTTTTATTTTTAAAGTTTATTTTTGAGAGGGAGGGTGAGAGTGCACGCTGGGGCGGGGTAGAGAGAGAGGGACAGAGGATCGGACGCTGGCTCCGTGCTGACTGCAGAGAGCCCGACGTGGGGCTTGAACCCAATAACCGCAAGATTATGACTCCAGCCAAAGTCGGTCGCTTAACCAACTGAGCCACCCAGGTGCCCCTATGATCATTCTTTTTAAATGAAAATCTTTCATTTTTAAAAGGTCAGGTATATTGAGGTATAATTTATGCACAGCAGAACTCACTGTCTGGTTGACAGTTGTATGAGATTTTGTTTTGCTGCCATTTAAAACATTTTTAACGTTGACAGTAAAGCCCCGTCTGCTGCATAGTTCTAAGGCCTTTTACACGTGCCCCGGTTGTTGTAGCCACTGCCACAGGCAGGACGCACAACAGTTCCATTTCTGTGAGTTCTGACACGTGTGTAATTGTGCGACCTCTTACATTCGAAGGACATGAAAAATTAAAGCCTTGAAGATGAGGCTAAAATTGCCCCTTTGATGAACTCACAATGGAGGCAGCTCCCTTCTCTCCAGAGGTAACCACCTGTAGCGTTTGGTGTGTAGTATTCCAGACCTTTCCTGTGCGCTCACTAAGTTATACTTGGGAAAATATGCATTAGTGAAACTGGCCTAAGAAAATTGGCCCATAGAAAATACATAATTAGATGTTTAAAGTATGTTAGAGGTAGCATCATACTTTACATATTTACCAACTTCCTTTTTTTTTTTTTTTTTTTTGTTCTGTACTCTTGGATCATTTTCCGTATTAGTATGTAAATTAAAATATGCAAAAATTTAAAACATATACGATAATAGAGAAAATGGTATAGGAACCCATTATTCTCATCATCCAGCATTAGTAATTATCAGTACATGGGCAGTCTTTTTTTTTTTTATGTTTATTTATTTTTGAGTGAAAGAGAGAGAAAGGCAGACAGAGGATCCAAAGCAGGCTCTGCGCTGACAGCAGAGAGTGTGATGTGGGGCTTGAACCCACAAACTGCGAGATCATGACCTGAGCTGAACGAAGCCAGACATTTGACTGACCGAGCCACCCAGGCACAGCAATTCATGGTCAATCTTGTTTCACATATAGCCCAACCCACTACCCTATCCCCGGATTGATTTGATATTACTCATTTAAAAATTCCTGCGTAGAATTCTCTGTGATTATATGATTTCTTTTTTATATAAGTTGCAGAAGGTTTCTCCAGGTCTAATAGTGATCTTAACTTTGCTGTGGCATCTCAGTCTTATGGAAGTTTTAAATTTTTATGTAGTCAAAGTTATAAACACTTTTCATTTCTATTTTTGCTTTTTTTGTGTGTATTGTAAAAGGAGTCCTTCTCTAACTCAAGGACTCAGGGTCATAAATATGTTCTGTATTTTCAATCTAATGCTTAAAAAAATATATTGACGGGAGACTGGGTGGCTCAGTCAGTTGAGCGTCTGACTTCGGCTCAGGTCATGATCTCAGCAGTTTGTGAGTTCGAGCCCCACATTGGGCTCTGTGCTGACAGCTCAGAGTCTGGAGCCTGCTTCAGATTCTGTGTCTCCCTCTCTCTGCTCCTCCCCTTCTCACACTCTGTCTCTCTCTCTCTCTCTCAAAGATGAATAAACATTATAAAAAATTAAAAAAATATATAGAGATTTGTAATTTAGCTTGTGTGTGTGTCTGTGTATGTGAATGTAATGTTTCTGAATTCCATATTTTGTACTGTGTTTCTGTGGCAATAGCATATATGCTTTGATATGTAGTAGGGTGGTAGTTCATTCCTAATTATTCATTTATTTTAAACTTGTCTTTGACAATTCTTGCATTCTGTTGTATAAATTTTAGAGTCTGTGTTTCAGATTATGTGGAAAATCCTATTGTGGTTTTGATTAATGTTAAATCGAATTAATAAGGTAATTTAATTAGAGTTGGTGTCTTTATAATAGTGAGCCTTTCAGTCCACAAGTACGATATATTTTCCTGTTTATTCTGTTTTTTAAAGTGTTTTCCAGTCATTTTTCTCTAGTTTTTTTCCCCAGCAATATCTTAAGATATTTCTTACAATGTGTGTTCCTAGGAATTTTGTTTTTTTGTTGCTCTAGCAGATCGGATTATTTTTCTGATTATACTTTGCACTTGGGTTGTCACCAGCATGAGGCAGCCAAGATTGCCTGCTCAGAACCTCTGTTTTGTCTGTGGTAGCAGTGTACCCACTACCCTTCATTTCTCCACACAGGGCAACCACATGACCCTGTTTTGGCTAATGAAACGCAAGCAGGAGTTGCTGGGTGGGACTTCCAGAAAAGAGAGCAGACTCCACTGGTACTACCTTTGCCTTTCCTTCTTACCCCTTTTTGGTGTATGGCGGAGCGCTAGCCTTGAAGGAAAGATCAAGAGAAGTTCAGAGACAGTGTTGACATGTGTGAGTGAATTTTGTTACATAAATACAAAAATTAACCAGTCGCATTAATAAGACACTATTTTCTCAGATTTTCTGTTCCATACAAACACAATCTCTGACAGACACACAGTGTTTCAGAAAGTTAGTTTCACTGGTATCTTTCATCTGGCTCACTTGCTGAACTTCGTTATCCCTTCTGATAGTTTATTTGGTTCTCTTGGGCTTTTGATGTATTGTGCACAAATAATCACAATTTTGTTTCTTCTTTTTTTTTGTAATTTATGTTATTTTTTTTCTTTCTCTTATTGCATTATCTGAGACATTTAGGACAACGTTGAATGGTAATACCAGGATACTTCATATTACACTTTCTGTACAAGATAAGTCATCCTTATTTAGATTCTGACTTTAATCGGATTGCCGCTAATGTTTCATCAAGTATATTTGCTGTATACTTTAGTTTGCCAGTAATTTTAATCATAAAAATGAATTGAACTGCTTCATTCTTCGGTGTACGATATGACAGAGATAATTGGAAACATATACAAAATCTTGGACACAAATATTCGTAGCAGCATTGTCCGCACTAGCCAAAACAGTGCAAACAACCTAAATGTTCAACAACAGACAAATGGACCAAATGTGCTATATTCATATGATGGACCGTTATTCTGCCATAAGAAGGAATGAAGTACTGAGGCTACAGCATGGATGAGCCTCGAACACCCAGTGCTTGAGTGACAGACATAATGCACTTAGGTTTGATGATTCCATGTGTATAAAATGTCGAATAGGCAAATGCATAGAGACAGAAAGCAGTTGAGTGTTTCCAGAGGATGGTCCTGAGAGGGGAGATCGGGGAAGGACTGCTAATGGGATTTCTTTTCAAGGTGATGAAAGTGTTATGAAATTAGATAGTGGTTATGACTGCGTAACTTTGTCAATCTACTGACTGAAACGACTGAATTGTACATTTAAATGGTGAATTGATGGTATGTGAATTAAATCTTCAAAAAATGCATTGTATTTTATCAGTGTTTTTTTCTGGATTTATTGGAATTATTTTTTCTCCTCAAATTTATTAATGTAGTGAATTATGTGGTAGATTTTCTCACTTTTACCACTAAAATTCATGAAATGAAAGCTGTTGAAATAATATTGTTTAATTTCCTGCTGATTGATTTAAGTTTACTGGTTTTTTTTTTTTTTTTTTTAATGTGGGATTTCTACATCTGAGTTCATTATGGGCCTAGGGTATAGTTTTCTTTTCTTATGCTGTCCTCTTCCAGTTTTGATATCAACATTGTGCTAGTCTCGTAAAATAAGCAGCTTCCTGTTTTTGTTTTTTGCAATATTGTGTTTAGAATGTGCATAATCTGTTCCAAGAAGATTCCTTCGTGGAACTCTTTTAGTCTGTAGGCTCTTTGGTGGAGGGATCTTTTATTTACTTTTATTAATTTTTTTATGAATATTGATTAGTCTGTTCAGAGTTTCTATTTTTTTTTTTTTTGGCCCATTTGGAAATGTTATATTTTCCTAGAAAATTGCCCATTTCATGTGAGGTTTCAGATATTTTGACTTTTTTGTGCATATCTCTTTATAATAAAAACTTTCTAATCAATTTCATTTTATTCTTTATTCCCTTTTATTTCCCTTTTACATAGTTTAATTTTATTCTTTTTATTTTAAATCATATTTGCTAAACTATTGTCTTTTGTATCAGTCTTTTAAATTTAGTTTTATCAAAAGCTTTTTTCCTATTTTCTAGCTTATATTCTGCTTTTAATCTCATTCATTCCTTTCTTTTATTTCTTTAGCCTTATTTTATTGATCTATATTAAACATCTTAAATTGAAACTTTATTTATTTTCATTCTTTCTTATGCTCTCACAGTTTTATTTGTGGTTATCAATTTTTCTTTGGTAACTACTGTGGCTGGTTGACTTGTAGTCCTCCACTTGTCCTTCACTTATAATTTATATTTTAAAATTTCCATTTCCATTTCAACCCCCAAATTATCTAAAGCACGTTTGTTTTTTAGACTTTTCAAATGAACATATTTGGGCTTTGGGGGGAAGGGTTCTCTTTTAGCTGTTAATTCTTCATTGCATACATGTGAATGTGCAAACTCCGTTTGTTTCCTGGTAGACTCGATAGGAGTGAGGGACGTCGTTCGGGTGAGTGAGTGTGTGTGTGTGTGTGTGTGTAAGTAATAAGATTATCAGCACCCCAAAACCTCTCATGATCCTTCTCATTAGAACTCAGATTTCCCTTCACTTAAAGGTAACTATAATTTTTACATTTATGACCATCATTCCTCTGCTTTTCTGTATAGTTTCATTATTTGTGTATGCAGCTGTAAACAATACATATACTTTTTTTTCGCCTATTATTGAGCTTCATATAAATAGATAGAACTTTATTTATTCTCTAGTATCTCACTTCTTTTGCCCCACAATATTGTGGGATTTTTTTCCCCCATGAAGTTACATGTAGCTGCACTTTATTTTCATTAGTGTGCAGTATTACATTGTATGATGGTATTCTATTGTAGACAGAATTTGGGGTTCCCAGTTTTTTGCTCTAGTTTTTTATTTTTAAATTTTTTTTGCAAGATGAAGAGTGTTGCTTCTGTGCTATCTTGTTCTAGAAATAGTTGGTATTTCTTTTGTGGTTTTGTACATGGGCCAATTGTTATTCTGTCTCTTTATTCCTCCTCTTTTGCAGCTTTATTCAGGTAGAATTTTATATACCTTACCAGTCATCAATTTTAAGTGTACATACAGTTCAGTGGTTTTTAGTGGATTTATGCAGTTGTGCGACCACCACCATGATCCAGTTTTATAAACACTTACATCAACTCAGAATGTTCCTTTGTGCCCACGTGCATTCAGTTCCCATTCCAACCCCAGACCATAGGCAAACACTGTTTTCTATTTCTATCATTTTACCTTTTCTAGAAATTTCCTATAAATGGAGTCCTACAGTGTGCATTCTGTTTTTTAGGACTCCTTTCCCTTAGTTTTGGAGTTCATGAATGTTGTTGCTTGTATCAGTGGTGTGATCATTTCTGTTGCCGAGTGTGAGTCCATTGTGTGGATGTGCCACATTGTGTTTATCCATTCAGCAGCTGACGGCCGTTTGAATAATGCTGTTAATAATACACCATACAAGGCATTGTGTGGAAGTTTGTTTTCATTTCTCTTGAGCAGATAACTAGGAGTTGAATAGTCAATTAGGTTGTTTAACTTTTTAAGAAACTGCCAAGTTCTTCTCCACAGTGGCTGTACCATTTTACACTTCCACCAATCCAGCTTCTTTCCCTTCTCACCTACACTAGTGTTGTCCTTCTTTTTGCCGATAGCCATCCTAGCGAGTGTAAAGTAGCATCTCCTTGTGGTTTTAATTTTCATTTCCTTAATGAGTAATGATTTTGGTTACTTTTTCATTGCTTATCTGCCATTTATGTATTTTCTTTAGGTGAAGTGTCGATCTAAATCTTTAGCCCATTTAAAAAATTGGATCATTTTCTTACTATTTACTTGTTAGAAGTTATTGTTGATACATTTATCAGACGTATGATAACAAATATTTTCTTGCAGTCTGTGACTTGTCTTTTCATTTTCTTAATGGTTTCTTTTGAAAGGTTGCTTTTAAATTTTGATGAAGTCCAATTTTTTGATGAAGTCGATATTTTATTTTGTGGGTCATGCTTTTTATATGATATTTTACAAATATTTCCTAATGCAAAGTCAGCAATACTTTTATGCTTTCTTCTATACGTTTTGTATTTGTAGCTCTTACATGTAGGCCTATATTCTATTTCAAGTTAATTTTTTTTTAATGTTTATTTTTGAAAAGGAGGAGAATGGGGGAGGGGCAGAAAGAGAGGGAGACACAGAATTCAAAGCAGGTTCCAGGTTCTGAACTGTCAGCACAGAGCCCGATGCAGGGCTTGAACTCACAGACCGTGAGGTCATGACCTGAGCTGAAGTTGGTTGGTTAACTGACTGAGCCACCCAGGTACCCCTAAGTTTTTTTTTTTAATGAAGTGTACAAATTTTAATATTTGTCTTTAAAATTCAGCTTGGTTTTTGTGTTATTCAGTCATCTATGTTTTTAGTTTTATTTACTTGGTCTGTAGTTTCTCTAGTAGATGGAAGTTAAACTCCTCGGCTACGATTGTTCTCAGATCTTTCAAATTTTGTTCGTATAATTCAAAGATAGTTGCTAACTTCCTAGAAGTTTGTGATCAGTTGATCTTTCTGGTAAACTGCATCTTTTAAAAATAAAATAGAAACTGTCCCTGCTGCATTTAGTATTATTTTGCCTTGAATTCTATTTTTGCTAATATTTTGCTAAATTGCATTTACTTTTTTGGTAGCATATAGATGGGTTATATTTTCCCATACCTTTATTTTCAAACTTTCTGAGTTATTTTAGTTTACATCTGAGTTATTTTAGTTTACTACAACAAGTAGTAGCTACTTTAAAAATCCAGTATGAGAGCCTTTTTAACAGGTAAGTCTTAAATTAAAGGCAGCAAACTGGCTAGCATGATTTTTATGATGTACACAATGCTTTTAATAGCAATTGGGGGAGCCTGGGTGGCTCAGTAGGTTCAGTGTCCAACTTCAGCTCAGGTTATGATCTCACGGTTCATGGGTTTGAGCCCTGCGTTGGGCTCTGTGCTGACAGCTCAGAACCTGGAGCCTGCTTCAGATTCTGTGTCTCCCTGTCTCTCTGACCCTCCCCCGCTTGTGGTCTGTTTCTGTCTCTAAAATAAATAAACATTAAAAAAAATAAATGGCAATTGAATCAGATGTTATTTTGTATGATTTTAGGCAAGTCACTTAACCCCTGTAAGCCTCAGTTTGTTCATCTGTTCAAGGAAAACAATTACTATTTCCTACTATCTCACAGGATTAATGTGAGTATTCAATGAGAAATATGTAGAGAGCATCTGGCAACCTAGAAAGTATTTAATAAATATTGACTGCCATCACTCTGTTTAAAATAGTATGAAAAATAGGGCTCTGTTGCTGTGAGTCATGGAATATCACTGGAGTCTTAACCAAGGAGCTGATGTCATAAGATTTGTGTTTTAAGCACAGTTATGGGAGCAGCATGGAAGGTGGATGGGAGGAGTGAGGCAGAGAGAAAGAACCCACTTAAACAGTTGTTGTACTATTTTAGGAGAGCTGAGAACCTGCTCTAAGCCAGCAGCTCTTGGAAAAGAAGAAGAAGGAGATGTAAGCAAGAGGTACTTAGGTTGTAGACTTGATTCTGCTTACCGCTGATGAAACAGAAATAATTTTAGATGTTCAGGAATCATTGAAATTTATTCTACCCAAAGACAACTAAAATAAACGGAATTTTCT
The DNA here is from genome assembly GCA_028646485.1 of Cryptoprocta ferox. Classification (NCBI taxonomy): domain Eukaryota; kingdom Metazoa; phylum Chordata; class Mammalia; order Carnivora; family Eupleridae; genus Cryptoprocta; species Cryptoprocta ferox. The sequence continues at coordinate 4,148,146 of CM053565.1, forward strand.
GAGATTGGGAGGTAATGTTTCTCATGGCAAGGGAACATACTTGGAAGTACTAGATAAAAAAGATAGAGTATAACTTTGATGGAACATTGCAATTTCAGAGTTTGTAGTAAAAGAATGTATTTCTAGGAATAACGAACGAGCTTTTACCAGACAATGAAGTAACAAGCCACCCTATCTGACATCAAACATATTTAAGGAATATGGTGATTAAAATAATGTAAAATTAGTGTAGGTGAAGAGAAGAAGAGCAGTAGAACACAATATGGTTCAAAAATGGGTTCTTGCATGTGTAGCAATTTAGAGTATGATAAAGGTGGCATTTTAAATCACAAAGGGGGAAAAGAAGGACTAGGCAGTGAATGGGTTGAGATTTATCATCCAAAAAACAAAGTAGGTCCTTGCCTGACACCATTTATAAAAATAAGTTCTAGATGAACTGAAGTCTTAAGCATTAAAACAAAGCACAATTAGAAATGTAGTGGAAGATGTATACATATCCTTCACATCAAGAAGAAAGGGAGATGGAAGCAAATGGAAAAAATAGCCAAAAGGTATAAATGGGAACAGTTCATGGAAGAGGCAGGACAAATGGATGGTGACCTTGATAATACGCTCAGCCTCAGGAGGCGCAAGCTCAGATAACAGCTAGCATATCTCACCCATCAGCTTGACAGAGCAATTTCCTAGCAGCAAATGGTGGTGCTGGAGAGGGGACGCCCTCCTATGGTTCCGGTAAGGGTGTAAAATTCCAGGGCAACTTGTTGCTTCTTTTGAAATTTAAAATTGCCATAATTTCCCCCTCTTACTCTTTTTTTCTACAGAAGCAGAGGGACCTGTGAAGATAGGTCAAGGTTATATATTTAGGATTTCTTCTAACAGCAAAACTTTGGAAAGAACTTAAATATCCATTCAGTTACTTTGTCTGTAATTTAAGTGGCCACCTGTTAAATGGTGGTGCTCCAATTATGTGGTCAGTGGTTGATACCTGACACTCACTTGCATCTGAGAATAGGATCAGCATAATACATTTTCCACTGGTTTTCTTTGAGGTGTAACCCTGGAAATGGAAAACCTTGTTTAAAATAACAATAAACAATGAAGAATTTTAATGGGCAATATAAATAAGAAACTGAATTGTGAGTTATAGTTTTGCTGAAGTCTATTTATTGGTATCTATTCCAACTCTTCTCCAATGTGCAGATATCTCTTACACAATTCTTGTGTGACAACTCTTTAACTTAGAGTAAAAGCCAAGATCTGGCTCTTATTCCTCGTCCTTGCTTTTCTTGCTAGTGTCTGCTTACAATTAAGCCCAGGGGCAGCTTTAAATTACTCTATCTAATGATCTTCTGCTCTAGGAGGGCATGTCAGAAGTTAGCCTATAATTAATTCTAAGATTCCCTTTGCCGTAGGATTTGTGTGTTCTCTTCCTCCAGTGAGGAAAAGCAGAGGGATTACAGCCACTAAAGTCATCTTTACCTTTTTATATGAAATGCTATAATTATCTCATCTTCAAACAAAGGAAACAACTCACCTTTCATAAGATTCATGCCAGAGAGGAATGTTATGTAGATTCCTCTGTGTTCTTGCATGTAGTTCATTTGTTGCTATTGGTGAATAGTATTTGATTGGGAGGGTATAGCATATTTTGTTCATCTGTCCTCTTGCTGATGGATATTCTCATCTTTTTGTGAATGTATCTTTCATTGCTTTTGGTTAAATTCCAGAGAGTTGATTGCCAGATCAAAAGGTGTATAGGTGTGTATTCAACTTATAAGAAACAGCCAAACAAGTTTTCAAAAATAGTTGGACCATTTTACGTTCCCACTAGTAATATATGAGAGACGTGGTTGCCCAGCATCCTTGTCAGCATTTGTCATTGTCTGTCTTTATAATTTTAGCCATTCTTACGGATGTTTGTGGATATCTAGTGGAATTTTCTTGTGGTTTTTTAAACTGTGCCAGACCAGTGATACTAAGCATCTTTTAATGTGGTTATTGGGCCTTGACATACCTTCTTTTTGAAAGTGTCAAATTCTTTTGTTTATTTTTATTAGACTGTGTTCTTTTCCTTGTTTTGTATATGCTTTTTTTTTTTCTTCAGAGAGAGAGACAGACAGAGACAGAGGGAGAGAGAGAATTCTAAGCAGGCTCCATGCTCAGTGCAGAGCCCAGTGCAGGGCTTAATCCCATGACCCTGGGATCATGACCTCAGCCAAAGTCAGGAGTGAGATGCTCAACTGACTGAACCACCTAGGTGCCCCTGTCAGTATTCTTACAGATATAATAAAGTTGTTTGTTGCAGGTATGTATTGCATATGTTTTCTCCCAGCCTGCGATTTACCTTTTCGTGTCTCAAACAATATCTTGGTGAGCAGTAGTTTTGATTTTGAAGAGGACAGTTCATAATTTTTTCTCTTTGTTAGTACTTATTATGTTCTGTTTAAGAATTTTTGCTCATGATCACAAAGATATTTTCCTACATTTTCTTTTAGAAGATTTATAATTTTAGGATTTGCACATAGATTTGTTTTCCATGTTGAGTTAATTATTGCATATTGTAGGAGTTACTGTTTTTATTTATACAGATATCTCATTGATCCAGTATCATTTCTTGCAGATTTTCCTTTCTATGTTAAATTGCATTTGCATCTTAGTAAAAAATCATTTGATGGTGTGTGTGTGTGTGTGTGTGTGTGTGTGTAGAGAGAGAGGATTTATTTTCAGAATCTCTATTCTTTCCATGTATACACACACACACACACGTGTATATAATTTATTTAGATCTTTATTTTCAGTAATTATAGTTTACAGTACAGAGGTTAAAAAAATTTTTAATTAAAAAATTTTTAATTAAATTTATTTAATTATTGAGAGAGAGAGAGAGCGTGCGCGAGTGAGAGCACAAGCCAGGGGAGGGGCAGAGAGAGAGGGAAATACAGAATCTGAAGCAGGTTCCAAGCTCTGAGCTGTCAGCACAGAGCTGGATGCGGGGCTTGAACTCACAAACCAAACCATGGATCATGACCTGAGCCGAAGTGAGCCACTTAACCGACTGAGCCACCCAGTCTCCCCTAAAATTTTTCTTAATATTTATTTATATTTGAGAAAGAGAGAGAAGAGAGAGTGAGCGAGCAAACAGGGGAGAGGCAGGGAGAGAGGGAGACACAGAATCCGAAGCAGGCTCCAGGCTCTGAGCTGTCAGCACGGAGCTCAAAGTGCGGCTCAAACTCACGAGCTGCTAGATCACGACCGGAGCTGAAGTTGCACACTTAACCGACTGAGCCACCCAGGCACCCCCCCCCCATTTTTTATTAAGTTTATTCCTAGAATATTTTGTGACTTCTCTGATGCTATTGTAAATGGTATTGATTTTTAGAATTTCACTTTTGAATTGTTTGCTCTTAATACAAAGTAAAGCTTTGTTTTCTTTCTTTCTTTTTTTTTTTTTTTTAAATATACTGACCTTACAGTTTGACACATGCTCAGTTTACTTCTTGGATTAAGTGGTTTATTATAGACTTACTTAATTCTTCATATGATTTTGTCATCTGTAAATAGTTTCCTTTTTTTTTTTTTGTTTTGTTTTTTAAATCTCCATGTCTTTTTTTTTTTTCTTGTCTTACTGCATTAGCTAGGACCTCCAGAGTAGTTAGCTAGACATGGTGAAAGTGTACCCTTTCATTAGTCCCAGTCTTAGGTAGAAAGTCTTCACTGTTTCATCATGAAACACAATATTTTAGTTGTGCTGTGTATGTGTGTTTTTTTAATAAGTGCCTGTTATGTAGATTGAGAAAGTCCTCTTATATTGTTTGCTGAGAGTTTTTCTGTTTTTTAATCATGAATGGGTGCTGGATATTGTCAGATACTTCTGCTGTATCTATTGAGATGATCATATAATGTTTACTTTTATTCTCTGAATATGATGAATTACACTGAGTTTTGAATGTTAAACCAACCTTGCTAGGCTGCCCATTATTTTGTCCTTAGAAAGAGTTGGCTTTGTAAGTCTGTATCCATCAGTGTTTCTTTTTCAACTCCAAGTCCAGGGCAAATGAGGCAGGGAACTTACCTAGTCTGTCTTCTCTCCACCACTCAGAATCTTTTATGTTAGTTTGATATATAATGTCCAGGGGTTTTAGTTGTCCTTCGTGGGAGGAATAGCGAATTTAGGTCAACTCCATTTTCCTGGAAACAGAAGTCTCCTTACTGATTTTTTAAAATCAATTATTGAGGAAAAGGCATTAAAATATCCTTTGCTTTAGGATTTACTTTTTTGGGTGATATATGTAAAATATCTAGCTTGGTGCCTGGCACAGATTGAGTTCTTACTAAATTATTATGCGTCCCACAAACATTTCTTAAGCACTTGTTACATCACTGGCAATATTGTACTCACTGGATATTCAACAGTGAGCAAACGTCCTGCCCGTGTGGTGCTTATATTTTAGTAGAGGGAGACAGGTACTAAACAAATAGTAGTCAAGCAGTCATTAGTTGCATGGACAGATTTAAAGTAAATCAAGGGGATAAGTGTAATTGGCAGGAGAGGGAAAAAGGGTTGCCTTTTGATACTAAATAGCCAAGGAAGGTCTCAGGATTGAGGTACAACATGCCAGGTTCCTGCTGCTGTGAAGGAGCAAGCTGTAGGGGTGTCCAGGCGAAGAGCAGAGACCCTTCTCTCCTGCAGTGAAATGACAGATTACTGACCTTGTTTCCAAGGGAAGAATGTCCTCAGAACCTCCCCCGGTCAGCTCGGGTGAACGTGTAGGCTGTGCATTACTTCCCAGGATGAAGAGCTAGAAGTTCTCAGTCTGGGTCTGGCTTTATCACATATTAGTTATACAACTTTTGACAAACCATGATTCTCTTTGTACCTCACTTTCCAAAAGGAGTCTGTCTCACATAGTCGTGAGTATCCAGTAACTGACAAAGTGTATGTGGAAGCATTTTGCAAAGACATCAGAGTCCCACAAATGTGAGGTACTATGATTGTATCATTAAAAAGAATTTTTTTAATGTTTATTTTTCAGAGAGAGAGAGAAAGAGACAGCATGAGCAGGGGTGTGGGGCAAAGAGAGAGAGGGAGACACAGAATCTGAAGCAGGCTCCAGGCTCCAAGCTGTCAGCACAGAGCCTGACGTGGGGCTCAAACCCACAAACTGTGGGATCATGACCTGAGCCGAAGTCAGACACTTAACTGCTTAACTGACTGAGCCACCCAGGCGCCCCACGATTGTATCATTATTACTGACAGTGCTGTCCAGCTTTGACTCCAAGGCATTTTGATTGGATTTTAGTGATTATTTAGTTCAGTGTTTTCATTTTATAGATGAAGAAACTGAGGCTCAGAAAGGTTTGGCTGAATTTATAGGTATAGATGCAGGGTTATAGATATCATATGTAATTCCTCTCTGAAAGGTTTTGGTGATAATGTATAACTGTGGTTTTCAGACTATTGTCCTGGACTAGCCACATCAGCATCACCTAGAAACTTGGTAGAAATGCAAATTCTTGCCCCCCCCACCCACCTAGTGAGTTAGAAGCTCAGGAGGTGGGGCCCCGTAATCTGGGTGGTCAGGGTGCCCTCCAGATGGTTCTGATGCATGCCATACCTGAGAGTCCTGACGTGGGCATTCACATAATCCCTAGACTTAGGTGGAGGGTGCCAGGCATGCTGATCCCCAGGGTCAGCCCTCAGTTTTGGGCAAATGGCTTTTGTAGAGGCATTTTTTTAAGTCTCCCCCTTTCCCTCCCTCAAGGCATATCCCAAGAGACTTCTTTCTCTAGATGCTTGCTTAGTTGATTAGCCAGTAATTCCAGCTAAGGTGTTAGTGGAAATTAGTATATTTCTAATGCAATAGGAGGTTAGATAAAGTCAACATCTTTCACGATGCTGACGATTTCAGTCTCATAGTGGGAGATTTGGCTATAAAAGAGACAGGGAGGTAATGTAGAGGCATCTTGAGATTTCTTTTGTTCTTGATATCTGTGTGGTTATGAATGAAGTTGAGGAAAAAGATTCATGGTATTTTCAGGTATCAATATGTCAATGGTACCAGTATTTGCTTTCAGTAACCATGGTCTTTAAGTCCTAAGAAGATAGAGAAGTAAAGAATCTGGACTTGTTATAGATTCTTAATGGTTTTATTAGTGTAATGGTGCCTGGCTTGATACCAAAAATACTAGGGCATGGCTCTGCCTAGTTCCCTGCTTGTATGCTTTAAGTGGGTTTATCTAACCTGTTAGGTTACCTAATGGTTGCCCTGTGTGGCAGTCCATAGTCTTCTTCCAGTCTCAGTTTCTCCCCAGCACAGTACGTCCTAGTGTTGCCATGAGGGAGGAGTTGACGTAAACTCCCTCCCTTGTTCCTAACTCAGAGTTGTTCTCAGAGACGGTCTCTTGCCTCCTCCCTGCATGCATCCCATTTGGGTCCTCATATCTGGCATCGGTAGGTTATGAACAGTTCCCAAGTCTCAGTGGTCCCTCATTTCAATTAAAGAAAAGACAAGAGTATTATAAGCATTTCTGGATTTTCATATGTGCTTTTGTTGTGAGAGATAAGGAAATGAGCCTGTAAATCATCTAATCTGTGAGGAAGATGAGGAAGAATATTAACCAGAGTATCTGTGACTCTTAAATCCTTGCTGTTTTAATCAGAGACCCCAGGGTAATTAACCCATATATAATGAAATCCACTCCCAACTCTCTACATGAGCAATTATTTAAGTAGTTAGGAGACAGAATAATAAAGCAATTGGCCTGTGCTTTTGAGGTCAATAGGTTAACTCTACAGAGTTTAATTAAAATTTGATAATAAATGCCTACCCTAGGCAGGATATTTCATTAGTCTTCATCATGGTCTAGGTTAAATATTCCTAGAATATTAATTCCTAAAATATTAATTATTTTTCACCTTTCTTAAATCCTCTTCTTATGAAGCAGTCTTCTCATTACTAATTAGGATTCCCACACTGGGTAAGGAGATCCCTGAAACAGCCGCCTCATTAGAAAGGATATCCACCACTGTAAAAGAATAAATTGGGATTCTACTATCTTATTTTTTAAAATATCTACACAATAAAGCCAAGTTGTAAGCTTTAAAAAAGTATCAAAGAAAAGACCACCCTGGCAATGGCTATGGTATAATTTCAGTCACATTCTTTTTGATATTAATAACAAATTCCCTTTCTGATTCCTCCTTAGAATATGCATGGTACTCAGCAAAATCAGACACTTTGGGTTTGGTAAGCAGAATTGTATGTAGAAATTGGGTCAATAGGAGGGTTTATCTAAGAAGCTCTGTCCATTTTGTTGGAGGGGTTCAGAGGAAGAGAATTTCCCCTAAAAGGAAATAGAGTCTATAATCACAAAGTAACTGGGAGGTTTGAATCCCATGAAACTGTGTTACTTCTTCAGTGCTCTTCTGACCTATTCTTTATATTCCAGTATTGGAAGCCTGCTTGCACTCTATATTCTTGTTCATTTCCATCCCTGTCACCTCTAATCTGGACCATTTCAGCAGCCTCAACAGTTTCTCCAGGCTTTGATCTTTCCTCTCCTACTCCATCCTCCACTAGAAATGTGTCAACTCTCTTCCTCATGAAATCTCACCAGGTTGATGCATATCCCGATTCCTCAGCACCACACATGAGGGTGTTCTTGTCACAGTCAGGGCTTCCCATCTGTCTCTGGCCTCATCTGAGGGCCTTGCTCATGGAGCTTATGCTTAAACCAATCTGAAACCTCATGCTTGTTGTCTCAGAATGACCAGCTCCATTTCTCTTTCACCTGATAACCATCTACTCATCTTTTAAGAGCTGTTTGAATTAATGTTGTCCTACTGGCTTGAGCTCCTCAAAGGTAGGGACAATTGTCAACTCCTTGCCCATTTCTGTACACACACATACTTGGTAGTTAGTAAAATTGGGCAAATGAATGGATTTGAGGGTGCCTGAAGCATCTTTGTATCCTTTCAGAGAACTGACTTTCATTTGCCCTCTATTGATGTTTGTTCACTGACCACACGAATTTTTGTCACCGTCTTCAATTACACAGGAAGAGCTTAACAACTGTTGAATAAATGAATTAATTCTGATAGTCCTGCAGAACTTGTGATTAAGAGACACATGTATTTTTAGATTGCAAAATTCTCTGCAGATTTTATTGCCTTGATGTTACAGTGACATGTGACAGTGACAAAGAACTTCACATTTTGTGCATTTCTTTGGTCACCTTTCAGCATAAGAATGAATCACTCTTCACTTATGACTTTCGTGTGGACCTCCCGGCTCTTCACCCGCAGCTTGTTGACCTGGGACTCGGCAATGTCAGCCCGTTCCTCGGCCTCCTCCAGCTCGTGCTGGAGCTTGCGGAACTTGGCGAGGTTGACATTGGATTGTTCCTCCTGAGAAAAGAAATGCATTTGAGAGAATAAGAAAAATTTGACATTTTCTGATTCTCATTGCCTCTTTACTTCTAGAAGCAGCTATTGATGGATTTGCTTCATAAGTGAGAAAGCAGAGGGATCTATTGTTTGGTCATGTACTTACCTGAGAGCAGGGCATCCCACATGCTCACCTCTATGAATGAGTGGGCTTGACAGAACCCCGCTTGGGCTCTCTCACCAGAGAGAGTTTCCTGGCAAACTTAAGATGCTATCATGTCAACAGGGAGATCAGAGTAGCGTGAATCTGAATCTATGAGACAAACTTGAAAAAGTAGGCACAGTTGGGGCATCTGGGCAGCTCAATCTGTTAAGCATCCAAGTCAATATCGGCTCAGGTCATGATCTCACAGTTGGTGGGATTTAGCCCTGCATTGGGCTGTGCGCTAACAGCACAGAGCCTGCTTGGGATTCTCTCTCCCCCTCTCTCTCTGCCCCCCTCTGCTGCTTGTGCTCTCTCTCTCTCTCAATAAATAAATAGACTTAAAAAATAAAAAGTAGGCATAGTGGTAGTACTGGGTGCAGAGAATCTTAAGGAAAGTTGGCTGAATTTAACAGGATGAGAAGGATAAAAAGATGAGAAAGCAGCCAAACGAAAAGGCAATGTTCTGATGAATTTATCATGAAGTTTGTTCAGTAGAGCTTAGACTTAAGGGCCTGCATTTGCACAGCCCCTGTGAGTGTTGGAGATTTCTGGGAGTGGCAGAGTGTTCTAGACAGGGAAGGAAGTAGGTTGTAACTATGAAACATTTCTACACTAACATGTCTGGAAAATTGCTTAAAGAGGTCTCAAAAGAAATGAACCTGAATCTAAGGCTCCAGTAATTAGTGGTAAAAATTTTTTCATTCCAAATATTCATTTTCAGACTTGATTTTATATTCTTTGCCTTGAAGAAAGGCTCTAGAATTCTGTAAACTTCAGGCTTCCCAAAACCTGGACCTGCTCCTGAACTTTTCTGTCTCATTGTGCAGATACTCACGGCCTCTTCAGCTTGTCTCTTGTAAGCTTTGACTTTGGTTTGTAATTTGTCTACCAAGTCCTGCAGCCTGAGAACATTCTTGCGGTCCTCTTCAGTCTGAAATGAAAGAGGTAGCAAATAGTATTGTTATTTGAAAACAACGCATTATTTTCACTTTCTTGAAAGCAAGTAGGCCTGAGAAGTATGGAAGGGCAGGTTACCTGGTAAGTGAGTTCCTTTACTCTTCTCTCATGTTTGCGGAGACCCTTGACAGCCTCCACGTTGCGCTTCTGTTCATTTTCCACCTCGTTTTCAAGCTCCCTCACCTGGAAGAGAACAAAGGTGTTTAAAAGTTTGGCTGTAACTGGCTGCATGAGCAGGTCAGGAACAGAATGATGTGATGGAGACCCACCCTGGCCTCCAGCTTCTGGATCTGCTTCTTCCCGCCCTTCAGGGCCAGCTGCTCAGCCTCATCCAGACGGTGCTGAAGGTCCTTCACCGTCTGCTCCAGGTTCTTCTTCATCCGCTCCAGGTGGGCGCTGGTGTCCTGCTCCTTCTTCAGCTCCTCGGCCATCATGGCTGCCTGTTAGCAGTAAAACAAAATCAGTCGAGAGAGCTGGACTGGCACACCAGGATGCAAGTTTGACCACTCCTGTGTTGCCCTCAGCTCACATCAGTGATGGCCTTCTTGGCCTTCTCTTCTGCGTTGCGGGCTTCCTGGACAACGTCCTCCATCTCTCCTTGCATCTGGGAAATGTCTGTCTCCAGCTTCTTCTTGGTGTTGATCAGGCTGGTGTTCTGTTTCAAATTAATAAAAATAAGGGGAGCACATTTAATTACATTTTATTTACATTATCTTTGTTACTAGTGTATACAGGCAAAAATTAGTGATCCAAGAAAAATTCAGCATAAAAATCAAATCAAAAGTTGACTCTAAATTATGCCTTCTCTTCTTTTTTGCTACCCATACTTCTATTAATGAATATTTTCTTAAATTATTTCAGGTAAAATTTTATTTTTGATACCAAAGATTTTCAACAATTATCAGTGACTGCCTATAAGCATGAAGCACAACTGTGACTCAAGGAAAAAAGTGTAAAGTCCTGTGGCTCATGGAAAATCGATTATTAATTTTTAGTCATTTATTCACATTTGGTTGGCTTCATATTTAAAGTACATAAATAGCATCATTATTGGTACAAAAATGAACCAAAGATCTGTTATGTTTGGGAAAATTGATCGTATTTAAAAGTATTTAATCAACTGAAGGATACTAAACATGAGTAAGAAAAATGCTGCATTTTAATTTGAATTTAAAATTATTTGTCCTATGTGATTTTAACATTTCCATGATAGCTATTTCCTTATATTGCAGTTTTTAAAAAGTATGTAGTAATATATGTTTATTACAAAAAACATATAAATTAGCAAAATAAGAGTAAATGTACTCTCACTACCCAGAGATAACCATTGATAATACTTTTGTTTATCCTTCTGGATATTTCCTATATATTTTTGACAAAAATGATCATGATTTCTATATTATTTTTAAATTGCTTTTTTCACTTACTATATTGTGAACGTCTTTCCATGGTAATAAAGGCATACTGTAATGACTGCTTATTAGCCATTGTGAGGCTACACCACCATTTATTTAGCACATCCATTATAAACAACAAATGCTGACTAGCAGTAATGATGGCCTCTCTGAATTTGTACTTAAGAGCTTCTTTTTATATTTCATGTAGTTAGCTTTTATGTGCATCCGGACACATAAGATTACTTGTTGGCTTATCTTTCTCCTCTGTTTTATTTGCTTATCTGTTTGCAGCTTAGAGTTGCCAAAGACAAGATGGCCACTAATGTCATATGTATGGTTATGAGCAGATGGCCTTCTGTGCTTTTTTTACGAAAGTTTCTAGAACCCTAATTTTTTTCTAATTAACATGATTATGGCAGCCTACACTTATACTTGTGAGCTGGCTAGGCTCCAGTATGCCTTAGTAATGTGCATTCTCCAGAACTTCACAAAGGACCCTGGCCAGGGTTACTCCTTACTTATAAACAAGCTTATCCCCTCAGATTGTATTCAACCTCAGGGAGTGCGTTTGCTCAGCCATAGTCCTGAACCTCACCTGGGTGTGCAGGAGCTGCACACGCTCGCTGGCGTCCAGGAGCTCCTGTTCTGCGATTTTCCTGCTCCTCTCCGTCTGCTCCAGAGATGCCCGCAGCTCCTCGATCTCAGCCTGCAGCAGGTTGGCCCTGCGCTCCACCATGGCCAGCTGCTCCTTCAGGTCCTCCTGGCTTCTGATGGCATCATCCAGATGTAGCTGAGTGTCCTGCACAGAAAGAAGCAAAGACTTTTACTCATGTTCCTGTTAAAGTGAATACAAATTTAGGGTCATATACACACCTTGTTCTCAGTAACTTAGAGTGCGGTTAGAGAGGAAAAATCTGAAAGTCCCTTTAATGACATTCTCTGTAGCCTAGGGTAGCAGATCTACTCAAAAGAACATGAGGTTGTATTTTAGATTTTTATGTGAATCATAAAAAAATACCATGGCTAAAGCTACAAAATTTTGGATCAAGAAAGTATGAGCTAGTCTAACGATGTTGTTTTACATGTATTAAACAAATACACACACACACACACACACAATATGTGTATATACTTATATACAGTATACAAATGAAGTTCATATAAAGTGATTTGTGCCGTGTCTTCAGCTGACAAAGTGAACTTTGTCTTAGAGTTTTCCAGAAGCAAGCTATTTTTCAGCTGTGTAAGTTTTAGCTGTGTAAATTTTCAACTGATTACCATATCATTTAGGTTTGTGGCGTATAGATTGCACAGTCGCACCCAGACTTCATGACACCGTGTGTGTTATCCCAGTGTACCTTCAGTATTCCTTGTGTGTTTCTAAGATTCCTTATTGCTTCTGCAGCCTGGCGGTTGGCGTGGTTCAGCTGGATTTCCATTTCGTTGAGGTCTCCTTCCATCTTCTTCTTGATCCGCAGGGCATCGTTCCTGCTCCTGATCTCAGCATCCAGGGTGCTCTGCATCGACTCCACCACTCTGAGATGGTTCCTCTTGAGCTGATCGATTTCTTCATCTTTTTCAGCAATTTTCCGATCAATCTCAGATTTCACCTGGTTTAACTCTAGCTGGATGCGAAGGATTTTGCCTTCTTCATGCTCAAGAGATCCCTTTTTAAAAAGGAACATTTAGATTACTCTTGGTTCTCGACCCCCTCAGGATCTTCCCAGGCGTAATCTGAAACTGGCCCTTGTACTTAGAGGGGAGGGGAAGACCAAAGAAAGAGGCAGGCCACTCCAGTTTGGTAGTGGCAATTTAATAATAGCAAAGGGAACTTGGGTAAGAGGCTGGTCTTGAATGGAAGGAAGCCAAATGGATCCCGCATCTGCTCACCAAATTTTAAAAGTTTACAAAGAGGCCATAAGTGGATTTAGTCACGTGTATCGTGTAGGTGTTCTCAACACCACATCACTGTCTCAAGGCTGTGTTCTTGGAGCAGCCTCTGGGAGCAGGAAAGGCAAGTGGAACCCACATTCCAAGGACAGGGGAGGGTCAGTCAGCATCACGTCTTTTTGATGCTATTTCCCAGTTGATACGTAGAGAGCTTGTTGTTGTTTGTTCTGCACATTATGATGATTTCTTGAAAAAGGCATTAAAAAATGCGTAAACTTTCATACATCTTAATTTAGCCTGTTCTGCATTCCCAAGGAAATTCAGGATTTCTCAGTGAATTATAGGAGTTATCCCCTGCAGCTTTGCAACGTGATAGATCTCAGTTGCTATTAATTTTTCCGTTTATTTATAACGCATAAGTGAGCAAACGAAATGGGTACCTCTGCTTCCTCCAGGGCAGCCTGTAGTTCACTCTTCTCTTGATCTATTTGTTTCTTTACTTTCTCCAGTTCATGGATATGTTTTCCCCCCTCTGCAATCTGCTCCGTCAGGTCAGAAATCTCCTCTGTAGGTTAATAGTAAAATACCAAACTCAGTTGAGAAAAATGGAAACTTGAAAACATGCCTCCCTGCCATTCGGAAGTAGAAGGATTACAGAGACTCACGCTGCAAGTTCTTGTTCTCCCGCTTCAGGGTTTCCAGGTGATCCAGGGATTCCTCGTAGGCATTCTTGACCTTGAACAGCTCAGTGCTGAGAGAGCGGGACTCCTTCTGGGAGGCCTCAAGTTCAGCCTGAGTCTCCTCATACTTCTGTTTCCACTCTGCCAGCACCTGAAAATCAGCAAACAATCAGCCTCTGCAAGAAGAGAGGGAGACCAAGTAAAACTCTGATGAAGTCTCATTAGGTTGGGTCACCTTGTCGAAGTTCCTCTGCTTCTTGTCCAGGGCCGTGCAGGCCGCGTTTGATCTCTCCACGTCAATCATAAGGTCCTCCACTTCGTTCTGGAGCCGCTGCTTCGTCTTCTCCAGGGAAGCACACTTGGAATTCACGGCCTCCACGTGCTCCTCTGCGTCCTGCAGCCTCTGGGCCAGCTTCTTCCTGAAACATTGGTCAGTGTGGGTGACTGAGCAGAATCAGAGCCACCACAGTGAACTTTATTAAGCTGCTGACTAGGAAGGCATATTTTCCCCAAGTTTTTTTTTTTTTGCTCTTATGTCCACAGATTATTAAAGTTTCCTGAAATGTCTTCTCAGTACCCATTTTGTCTCTTTAATTCTCCTCAGTGAGGTCTTCTCTCTATCTCTGGGGTTGTCAAACATATTCACAAGGCAGGCCTCTTTGTGTGCATGGTGGTGGTAGTGTGTGTGTGTGCGTGTGCGTGTGGGAGAGACAGAGAGACAGTGAGTTAACGGCTTCGGCTGAGTGAGCAAGGTGAGGATGTGAGAGGGTGAGGGAGTGAGAGCCGTCAACAGGAGGCATATCGTCAAAGAATGCTAGTGCTGACTAGCCTCGTAAAACATGTTTTAACACAGTACTCTTTATGAATGAAACTGGGGCCCAAAGTGACCTGTCCGAGGCTGTATGATTAATCACTAATGTTCTGGGTCTGATGCCCCAAACAATAAATATTCCATAATCACATTTCCCCCAAATACCTTCCTTCACCAGCCCCCCTAACTCACAGCCTGCCCCAGCTCACACTCTTATCTGGAGTGCTTCCTCTGCAAATGCTCCCCATACCCCTTTATTCTAACAACTACTAAGCTATATCCAATTTAGAAAAGTTTCCTTCACTGGGAACATAATGATTATTGCCTTTCCGTATGTAACTCCCATGAGTTTTATTCCATAAAAACTGTGCATAATTAGTGAATAAGTTTGTTGATACTGATTGTTAAATAATGACAGGGTATGGTAGTCTCATTCTGAACTTCTAATACTCCAGGTAGGGATAAACTGATTATTGCTAATTATAATATTCATTATAATCTACCAGACAGCCTCAGTGTCTACATTTTTTCTTATATTGAAGGAAATTAATTCTATTTCAATTCATAAAGGGTATGCTGATAATTTTTAATTAACTTTGTTAGAAATAATTTTAAGATATTTTTGTAGTAGACCAGAATATGGGGAGGGCTGTGGTCTTGGTCCTTTCTTCAGTGGACATGCACCTGCTTATAAGGAGAAGATGGTGGTCTCCACCACTCTATAATCAGATTGGCTGATATTTTTCACCTATCTTCATGCCTGGAATATTGTTTCTTTCATTATTTTTTCTTCACTTTTTAAACTTTTTTTTCTGCCCCCGTCATTAAGATCCCATACTTGGCCTCCTCCAGCTCCTCTGTGCGCTGGATGGCATCCGTCTCGTATTTGGTCCTCCACTGGGCCACCTCACTGTTGGCCTTGGACATTGACCTCTGTAGTTCAGCCTTGGCTTCCTGCTCCTCCTCATACTGTTCCCGCAGCAGGTCACAGTCGTGGCGGGCTGATTGCAGGGCATGGGCCAGCGCGTTCTTGGCCTGAACCAACCCAAAAATGTGCATTGTATAGGTTTATGTTCTGATCATTGATATTCTCTAAGTGAAGCTCAATAGTGTGTCATGCTGCAAAGTTCAAATGATTGAAAGTCTCAGCTGGAGAATTCTCACCTTAGACTCCTCTTCCAGCTGCCTCTTTAATTCCTCAATCTGTTGTGTAAATGCTTGCTTGCCTCGTGATAGCTGAGACACCAGAGCTTCCTTCTCATCTAGCTGTCGTGAGAATTCACCTGGGAAAGACAAAACATGAGAGCTTTAGTTCTGTTGTTTAGGCACCGACTAGTTTAAAGAATGCTGTAACGTTAGAACTCTCTTATTCCACGATGAAGAGAATAACTCAAGAACTTTGATGTGGTTGAGAAGGTGTTATTTCTTTTTTTTTTTCAAAAATGTGAGCTTTCTTTTATATTTTTGTATATATATATATATAATATTTGAGTAATGCCACAGCAACAAAAATCTCAGTGCAGAGCTTAATTTTCTTCCAGTTATAGCTTAGAATCATCCGTTTTGCCATCTCCCAGTAAAAAGAAGAAAGAATGACAAATCAGTGATGATGGGCACATGTGGCCTGAGAGGTGATGGGTGTTCAGAAGGGACTCACAAGTGGAGGCCTGCCTTCTGTTCTTTGCCTCTGTGCACACTGGCCGCACGCCCGCTGACCTGACTCTGTGTGTAAGCGTGCCTTCTGGGCTGACAGCTCGTTGATGAGGCGCTGTTGCTCCTCTTCCTTTGTTTTCACTTCACTGAGCTGGTCCTCCAGTGTGCGGCACATTTTCTCGAGATTTCCCTGTGGTGGGAAGTAGGAAGCAGGAAGAGGAGACACTTTTATTTGTGAGTCTGCATTTGGAGAGAACTACTTGTGGAAAGGAGCTGAGTTTTATGTGTTGTTCTATCTACTCCAAAGCCCTGCACGGTGCCGTGGATATAGAGGCACATAATTTGGGCTAAATGAATACACAGATGATTATGGAAATTAGATTATTTCCTTTCGGAAAACATGAACATCATTTAAAATCTGCATCCTGTAGAGTATGATTTTTAGAGAACTTTTTTTCTGTAATTGCATTCTTTCACAGTCATAGTGACGATTTTTAAAGTGGTTTGTACCAATAAGATAGGAACACTGAAATGATTCGTTTCTATAGAGTGATGCCGAACAGGCATAAAGTGAGATAACGTTTAAAGTTTGTACAGTTAGATTGGATATAGTCATACACAGACTCTATAAAATGAAAAGGGAACAAATTAATAAAAACCTTGGCTTTGGAGACAGTTTCCATGTTACTAGCAAGGTCATCGATCTCCATCTTCAGCTCGCTCTTCTCCTTCTCCAGCTTCTGCTTGACCCTCTGCAGGTTGTCTATCTGCTCCCCGAGCTCGGCCACACTGTCCGCGTGCTTCTTCCTCAGGGTGGCCGCCGTGGCTTCGTGCTGCAGGGT
>CM053565.1:4165466-4195044 GCA_028646485.1 Cryptoprocta ferox
TGGGGATTCCGCAGAGCAGACACGAGTGCAAGGGCCTTAACAAGGCCGTTGATTCCACCAACTCACATCAAAGATCTCGAAGCCGGCGATGTCCAGGACCCCGATGAAGTACTGCCTGGGCTGCTTGGTGTCCAGCTGCTGGTTGATGCGGGTGACCATCCACAGGAACATCTTCTCGTAGACGGCCTTAGCCAGAGCGCCCACCGCGTTGTACACCTTCATAGACAAAGTGATGATTGTGGATGTTACTAAAGACACTGGGAAGGCCTAGGATGGTGTGATTCACTGAGGCCGTTCACTTACCTGCTGCACAGTCTGGCCTTTGGTGACGTACTCGTTTCCGACCTTGACCCTGGGGTAGCAGAGGGCTTTGAGCAGGTCAGCAGAGTTCAGACTCTGGAGATAGGCTGCCTTGTCAGCAACTGCATGAAGCAGGTGAGGACAGTAAAAAAAAAAAAAAAAAAAAAAAAAAAAAAAAAAAAAAAAAACAACAACACCAAAGTGTGCACAGTTTAAGGTATAGAGGACAATGACAGAAAAAGTTCTGCTCAAAGAGTAAATGTACAAATGTGGCAAAACCATTTGTTCATATTGCTTCAAAAGCATTGCCAACTTTCACACTAATTTTAGTCATTTTTTTTTTGAGATGATAATTTGGAACTTGGGGAATTGATACTCTGTGTGATATTTAAACCATAGCTAAAGTAGGCCACAGATAAAAATAATTTGCAAAATTCTAACCTAGAGGAGTAGTAACAGGAAAATTCCCATCTGTTTTTTTCCCTCCACTGCATGTGGGTACACAAATTATTGACTGGAATGAAAAATGCTTTAATCAGATCGTAAATACTAGTGTACAGTAAGGCAGTGAAAAATGGAATGGGCAGAAATCACATCTCCACAAATCTTCTCCGTTGTGTAAAACATTCAGTGTATGTCATTTCTGTTCCCTACTACTTTTCCCCACTGTTGAATAGGTCAAGAAAATGAACCCATGGTCCTTGCCCTTGAGGAACTGATGGTGTCGGCTCTGTCAATTGAACGACGTGAACGAGCAGGGAGTGTAGCTACCTTCGGTGCCGTCGGGCTCAGCCTGCTCCTCACGCTGCTTCTGCTTGAACTTCATGTTTCCATAATGCATCACGGCACCCGTGAGCTTGTAGATGGCGGCCTTTTCATCAGCACTGAAACCCAGGATGTCCACAGCACTCTGTGGAGAGAGTTGGCTTTGACTCGGCTTACAATGATCACCATGGCAGATGCCCTCAGGACACGGGGGCCTGCCTCCCCACCTTCTTGCCCTGTCTTGCCCTTGTATTTGACTAGCATTTTGCTGCTTTCTAAAGGCACTCCTGTTCTTTAGCACTTTGTTCGACAAAGCAGCACCAGGAGGTATGCATCCGTTTCCCATGGAGTCAGGTGGACAGGGAAGAACTTATACGACTTGTCCACACTCATGTAACCAGGACTCAGAGCCTTGACTTTCGATGCCAAGGCCAATGCTCTTCCCGTTTCTTCACATGAGCCCGGCCTTGCCCCATATGTTTATCTCATGGGTTCCCTTTGCTTCACAGATCTATTTGCTCCTTTTCCTCCTGTGTTGTCCCAGCCGAATGCGTAATCCTAGCTTGCCTTCCTGGACGGGGCAGGTGCAGTTGGGCCGAGGGTATGTGGAGAACAGCAGGTGCACGTGTTCCCCGTGTTCTGTGACATCAGGTCCCAGCTCAGCCGGCCATGAGATGCCTGTCAGGGAGCCTCAGCTGGTTGTTCCTCATGCAGGCAAGAGACATTTGTGAACAGAACTGCTTCTTTTATTGAAGTATTGTTGTGTCTTTTGTTCTCTATCAGATTTCGATCACCTTCTTAGTTGCCCAAGTTAGGCTTTCAGAAGGCAGGGGGAGTTTGGTTATGTAACACCTGTGTCTCCTAAGACTCTCCAGATAATTCACTTCCAGCGCACTGACCCAGCCTACTCAAAATGCCTCCAGGTTAATATTACAGAAGTCTTGGAGCAAGACAACGAAGTTGTTTTTCTTTTTTTTAACCTCTCAACTCCCTAACCTTTTGGACATGGTAATGATAATGAGTTAAAGCTTGTGAAAGCTGATTTTTATCAGATAAAGGCACACAAGTAGTTCATAGACTTTTCAAAAGTAATATTTGAAGAGAAAGAGTATTCTTGTAAGCACCTCTCAATCCCGTCTTGGGAATGTTGGGATATTCCCACTGGTATTAAAGTTGAGAATAATCAAAGAAGGTTTACTATTCAGAAATCCAAAAGAAAACTTAAAATATGTGTAAAGAAAATAAGCCAAAGAGTAATGATCCTTTAAAAAAGAAGAGGAGGGAAAGAGAATCTATAGTTCCAAAAACTAAAGGCTCCCAGAGTCCCAAAAAAGAAAACTTTCGAGGTAGAGAATCCATTTCTTCAAATGCTGCATGGAGGGAAGAGGGAAATACCACTGGCCCACAGAGTTACATTTGAAACAAAGTTCGTGTTTATATCCAACTTACAGAAGAACTGTGGAAATACCGTGTTCTGTTACAAAAAGTGTGAAAATACTTTAGCTCCTTTTCTCAGACTACTGTGTTATAGGGTGTGACATAGGAGAAACATCACTATTGGAGTAAAAAAATTGACCCCAATGACTGGTGAGAAAAAAAGAAAAAAGAGCCAACCAGCCAAGAAATACCTAACACTTAACATTTATTACAGACTTTTAACATTTTCTGATACATGGTAGGGGTCATTGAAATATCCTATAACTTTATTCCAAGGGTACGGAAGCCTGAAAGGTAATATTACCTATTTAATGTCTTTCTGCTAATGATGTTCACTCTATAGAGGGGAGTGTTGTATACTGCCAAATGAGATTGCTTTTTCCTGTTTTGTACCTATTACTTACATCTGTGGCCATCAGTTCTTCCTGATCATCAATGCTGGGCACTGTGATTTCACCTTGACTGACAAAGGCAAAGTCATATGGGTTGGTGGTGATCAGAAGCATTTCTGTGCATATGGAAAAGAACAAACATAGGCAGAATAGCTTTGGTCATCAGAAACATTTTAGAGGGACTTCTTAGGAAGAAGGCCTTTTATTCTTCCTCGGTGGAAGTAAATCACAGATACTTCTTACCAATAAGCTCTGGTTTCTTGTTGGACATGATCTGATAAAATATGTGGTAGCTTCTTTCAGCCTTTAGCTGGAAGGTAACTCGGGACTTCTCTAGCAGATCTAGAAAGGCAGATCGAGCACGTTTAAAAGAAAAGGCACAATGGAAAATTAAGCATTTGAAGAGTTCACATGACATAGATAATAAGATTTTCAATGTATATCCCAGAAGAAAAAGATTTTGATCCCTAATATTTATTAACTTACATGTTTCAATGTCTGCAGAAGCTAGTTTGCCTGTTGCACCAAAATGGATCCTGATGAATTTACCCTTAAAAAGGCAAAGGAAGACTTTTTGTACACATACAAAGGCAGACAAATGTTTTCTTTAGCTATGGACCAAACAGATGGGAAAGATATTGACACCACATGTCCAGAAGGGTCAGTGCTGATGTTCACCTGAAAAGGAAGACCAAGAAACTTACGAAGCGAGAGGAGTTGTCGTTCCTCACGGTCTTGGCATTGCCAAAGGCCTCCAGTAGGGGGTTGGCGCTGATGATTTGATCTTCCAGGGTCCCCTTAAGAGAAATGAATAAGACAAAGAGACCCCAGTAAAGATGAGTTGCAGTCTGCTGAGATAACCTCCCATTGACTTCCTCCCCTGCCGGCTTCTCCCTTCACAGTACTCTAACTTTTGGGGAAGGCTTTCTACAGTGAGTAGAAGGAAGACAAAGTGGGGGAGGGAGGTACTCCAGTGACATGGCCTTGATTTCGGTCTTCCTCAATGCCCGTTTTTTCCTCCTCATAAATGGTTGTGAGAACTGCTACCTACTGCACCCAGCAAGCATCTCATTCTTATAGCCCACCCAAGGGTTATTTTCTGCATTTTGGCATCACCTGAAGTTGGTGGCTATGACTCTAAAGAACTGGGTCAGATTTTTCAAAGCCGATGATTTCTTCTATCCTGGGAAGAATATCATACCCACCTGCATTTTCCCAGGGGTAGGTTCCTCTTTTTTCTTCTCTCCAGTAATTGCAATTGTTGCAAAGTACTGGATGACACGCTTGGTGTTCACGGTCTTCCCTGCCCCGGATTCTCCGCTGTCAAGTCCACAGGAGGAACAAGTCAGAATCTAACGACTACCATAATCAAAATCTGACAGAAAGAAAGGCTTTGAAATCTACATACGTAATCAGGATCGACTGGTTCTCACGATCTAGGAAAGAGAAACCGGAGATAATGCTGAAAAACACACTCAGCACATAGATTAACACAGTGCTTGTAAACTCAAAATTGTCTTTTAAAACTCCCCACTCACACACACACACAAATAACTATATGGATTGGTGCTTTGTGTTTTCCACAAGATTCTTTTTAAAATAAGTAGCAAAATATGTGCTCATTAGTCAGTGTGTCGCACTCCTGTTACCTTTAGTGTGATATAGAATGTGTAATGCACTATTTCAGCATACTGTCCATGGGAGTAATGTATCAATATCAGATGAGAACCACCTCCATATTTCATTTAGCCACTTGGTTCATAGTGCATAAACCTGTCATGTTATTAATGTCCCATCCAAAGTTTTGTGTAGTGATTGTGATAACTTGTCACTATGAGCTTTCAAAACTTACTCTCTAGGAGAGATGATACATTAGCTGTAATTAAAATGCATACATGATACCTAAATTTGGTTAATTTTGAGCTAAAATTAGCATTAGTGTGGATTTTACCATAGAAATCTAAGCAAAATTCTGTTTTTGGAACGGATCCATTTTATTCTGAATATATTTCCCAATTTTATTATACTACAAGTCATATTAGCATACTATTATTATGGTTGTGCTGAACATTTTATTCTCAAAGTACTGCCTCTGTGTCTTTTATGTTATCAGTATACACACACTTTATAAATGGCTCCATAAATTATAATTATGGACTTACCTGTCAGCATGAACTGATAGGCGTTGTCGGAGATGGAGAAGATGTGGGGCGGGGCCTCCTGGCGCTTCTTGCCTCGGTAGGCAGCCACCACCTCGGGGTTGTACACCGGCAGCCACTTGTAGGGGTTGACGGTGACGCAGAAGAGGCCCGAGTAGGTCTGTGGGAAATGACAAGTTTGCTCAGTCAGCAACCACCTCATTAATCTGCCATGGAAATACTGCTCAATGTGCAAAAGGAGAGGGACCGGAGTACCATGTCTGTTCTCCTAAGGCTGCTTGCCACCCACATGCACCCTACACAAGATGCTTCAGTACGCCAATGAATTCATCATTAAGTAGATGGCTTTTCCCATGCACATTTTCAAATATGTTAGAATTCACAACACTAACCAGATGATTAGTCTTGAGATAATATTATAGTAACCAAATCAGAAAATAAAGTCTTTAATAGGTTTTAGCTAACATAGTTCACGAAGTTAGTGAAAAGTGAAAAGAAAAAGAAGGGGGCGCTCACGTAGATCATCCAGGCTGCATAACGCTCTTTGAGGTTGTACAGCACAGCGGGCTCGTGCAGGTGTGTCATCATGGCCATGTCCTCGATCTTGTCGTATTTGGGAGGGTTCATGGAGAAGATTTGATCTTCCTTAACTGTGACAGTCTGTTAAGAAAAGGAGCTGGTACTTATCAACTGAGGAGCAGAAAAGCATCAATTATGTTCGCCCACCTCCCTTTGTATTACTTACAGCCCCAGCATCGGTCTTCACTGTCACCTTTCCCCCTTCCCTGCTCTGGACTGTGCTTTTCACGTAGGACTCCTTAGCGTCCACCACAAAGACAGAATTCTTGGCATCAAAGGGCCTGTTCTGGGCTTCAATGCGCTCCTTTTCAGATTTTCGGAGGTATGGAGCTGCCTCCCCAAAAACGGCCATCTCGGCGTCAGAACTCATGGCTGGGGGTTATTGACGGCAACACAGCAGTGGTGTACCTAGAGGGCAGAGAGAGCCTGACAGTGACCTGGGTGAGGGTGGATGTTGTCCTCTTGGTTTCGCATTCCTGTGCCTCGTTGGCCTCGCCTGTTTCCTCACCGCCACCTGTAGGGATCACTCCCATGTCCTGTGCTGAGGGATCGGATCACAGATATGAAAGCCTTATGTTGGTAGCTTCATGTTTGTGACATTTGAAGCCTCCATTCCATCCACTATGTCGTAAGGTTTCGTAGAGAAACGTGGAAGAATTCATATTTCAGTCGGCAACGTTTGTGATGCCTTAACACGCTTGTGTTAAGAATATTTTCTTTTTCTGCTTGCTTTGCTTTGTTTTCCTTTTCCATTCCACCTTCCCACTTTTTCTTTTGACATTGCAATGATACAGAACCATGGAAAATAACTCTTTCCCATGGCTTTACAATCTGAACCTAATGTAAAAACTCACATATTTTGTCAAAGTTTTCTCCTGGCCCAAATTACTAAAATCAGATATATACATTAGATGTCATATTTTTAAAATTGGATGGATTAAAAACGTACATTTGTTCATTCAGGACATGGTCCAGAATGAAAATAGTTAGTAAGCACAAATAAACTCCCAGTTTAGGAGTGCATTATTTAGGTGTCAGGTAAATAAAGGGAAAAGTAAATGCAATAAAGTAGAAAATTCAAAAAATGACTTTGTCCTAACCTAAAATTAAGTCTTCTTGATCACTTCTTAAACACTGCATGAAAGCAGTGTTATTAAAACAAAAGATAATTTTAGGAAAACATTTGAATTTTAAAAATGTCATAGTGTTTACATATTTTTAGTCTATATTTTCTTTGTTTTTAGCTGGATTTCAGCATACCAGTTATTTTTATCTCATTCTTACTATTTCAGATCTCTCTGTCTTCCTTTAAAAAAAACAAAACAAAGCAAAAAACAAAACAAAACCAAAAAACCAGTTCTCTGAATATCTCTTCTGAAGTGGACAGCCAGTATAAAGTTTCAAGCCAAAGTGAACTTTAAAAATGGTTCCCACTGACAAATTAATTATGAGAAAATAAGTCCTCTTGCCCTGATGGCAAGGACAAGACAAACTATCAGTGACAGAAGGTGACTTCTGTGGAGAGGAAAAGGGACTGGCTTGTGGAAAACGGTGTCATAGTTGTCAACAGCAGTGAGGACAACAGCCTTCATCTTAGGTAGCCTTTTCAGAAGGGGTCTTGGTATTTTGTCATCAGCATTACACTTCCTATTGACTTAGATGTTAGATATGGAATTTGCCACATACTCTATCTCTAAAATCAATCTTATTCACACCTATGAAAACCTCTTGATGATACAGTGAAATTTAGGCATATTTCCATATTCCATATTTCCATATTTAAATATTAAATATTTAACATTAGGGTTTTTTCTTTGAAGGAAAAATGTTATCCTATTAATGTTATTTTTGGTTTCTGTGTTTTTACACAAGGCCATTTTGAATGAACACACTACCATGTAGAAATTACTATAATACGGTGTGTTCACCACACACAGAAAGGATGTCACCCTTGCCATCTCATGTCTGAGATCAGTGGTTTCCTGACCTGTGGGGTCACAGCCCCCAAGGATCCTCAGAGTTGGTACAGGGGACTCTTGAATTCATCTGCACAGTGATAATTGCCTCAAGTTTGAGCAAACAACAGCATCAAACAAACAGTGTTTTCTGTTAGAAAGTCTAAGTGACTATAGCTTCTTATTAAATATAAACTAATTAAAAATGTATTAAATGTGTTTTTTCATCATTATGTATATTTTTAACATAATACTAAAAAGTACAGGTCCCAACATGTGGAGTGGGGCAGTGGCGGGGGGAGTTCCATTGAATGTTCTATGGTGGAGAACTTGGAAACAACTGGCTGAGGTTATACATGGCAAGCTGGGAAGTACCTTGGCAGTCCCCTAGAATGCAGCCTCCTCATTTACTGATGAGGAAAGTAAGACCCAGAAAGGTGAAGGGTCATGCAGTGTCAGAGAGGTGTGAGTGCTGTGACTGGGACACGAGCCCTGTTCCTCTATGTCCAGGGTCAGTGCTGATTCCACCACAGCACACTGTACTTCAAGATACATGAAGCCAACCAGCCTTGCCCGGGCAGCCAGAGCCTGTGAGAAGCCTGGATTGGCACCTGGAAGTTTTGACTTCCTGACCGGCATGTTGTTGATTTTACTAAATGGTCTCTGTAATATAGCTTTCCTGGTTAAGTTGGACTAGTAGTCCACACTAAAATATTACACGTGATCGTTGGTGTTCTTTCTGAAGTGCTGACAACATGTGAAAGACACTAATCATTAAATTTCGTGTGGCTAAATGGTCTGAAAAGTCAGTATTTTATGAGAAGCCATTTTTAAAGAACAGCTGCTCCTTGTATTATCCAATTCTCATCTCCAAACCAGGAAATAAAATGGTAGCTCTGTAGGACTTAGCAGTCGAGATCTCTTTGTTGTTTAGAGTGCAGTAGTAAATCACTCTTACCTCTTATGTTACCAGATGAAGAAGGTGGCAGGCTCCAAGAAGGCAACTACTGTTGAGAGAAAAAAAAACAAGAGAATGCAGATTCTTCTTTTTTCCAGTTAATCACAAAATACCAGTAACTATATTGTGTACCATGTCATCCTTACGAATGGTGGAAAGAAAAATTAAAATTTGGGAAACAGTAGCCATCTCCCTAAAGTGCATGGTCCTCACCGCCAGGACTGTGGAACCAGCCAGATGTCCTCCACGTATACGTACCTTGAGGAATTTTGAGGAAGGACGGGACAGAGGCATGTGGGCTCCACTTTTATAGAGACTGCCCTGCAAGCACAAGCTGCCACCTCAGCTGTCCAAGCTGGAACCTACTTGGCAAAACCTTTTTTGGCAAATCTCTTTGCACAATATTCACTGACTGTGGCTGTGAATGGATATAATTAGAAATATTTCTTGTCACCTATAAATAATTTGACAGACACCTAGAGTTCTTTATAGGCATTTGATAGGGGATGGGGATTCAGGGCTTCTAAGGCTGTTTCTCCAGCTTTGCTGTTACATCATTCAGCACGGAGTTCAAAGCCAGGCTCCCACTTAACTCTCCTGCCTCTAAAGTTGGTCCGACAGAACGAGCCGGACGTGAGGAATTTAGGACTAATTGATTCTTAGCGCTTAAAGCCATTAAGGAGCTGAGGTGAATTTTAGATCTGACACCGTCTTTGGAAGCAGTGAGTGATGGCTATTAAGGCAGAAAATTCCTAGCCAGCGTCCTGATTTTAGAAACACTGGTGATAGATTCTTCTAAAAGTCTGAAAAGCTAAACATGATGGAGACAGTGAATTGTCAGGTTAGGCAGTGGCGGTAGACCAGTGCGGGCGTCGTAAGGGATTTAGAGCAGATATAAACACTTCTGCCCCTTTTCTGGAAGACTTGCCACGGCTGTCCCCAGCTCATTTGTTTTCACTGAGGGGACACCGGGATGCTGTGTGCTGCTCACGCAGGTTTCCACCGCATGATGGAAGGAGACACAGACATGCGTCCCTAGCTCATGGGCAAATCCTCATGACTAGCTGTAGCTCTAATGAGGTGGGTACTACATACTTTGATTTAAGGTGGGAGGAAAGACGTGGTATCCACAAAACTTGTGGATTGAGAAGATGAGTGGGAGGATCCATATGCCCATGATACTTGTAAATTGGGTTTTGGTGGGTTTGCCACATACACAGCTGTTGCTGAATATGACGGGAAATCTATCTCCTCTAAGTGTGTCCCTAAGATCCGATGTGATATTTTTTACTATCATCTGTTAGCTTAAATTACTGGTTAATGTGATCACTATTTTTATGCATCCTATTGAGTTAGAGTTTTCTCTTTAACACATTAACAGTCTGAATCTTTTATACTTTTTTATTTCTTTTGATACAATCCTGTGGAAGGCGGACGTTATTTTTATTTTTTTTTAAAAAATCACTGTAGAAATGACTCTCATAAGTTCAGAGACAAACACAAAATGTTGGGCTGTAAGCCACAAAGAGGAAGTGTCTTCTGATTTTTCTCTATGTTAAGACTTTCACAACTCATTTAGTTTTACTTCTTTCGGAACTTAGTGTCTAAATTCTAGACATAATAACTGTTATCAAGCACATGAACTGCTTTTAGAACTGAAAGATCACAGAAGACACTATAGATAGGACCAAGACATAGGCTGAGTTATACAACTATAGCTAGTGAGGACTGTACCTAACACACAGAGCTTTGACAAATTGCAGAGACCAACTGATCATCCAGATCTTGAAAACTCTGAAATGGGGCCGGGGTGTGTGGTGGAGACAGGCAAGGACCACCAGGAATGGGTCAGAGAGCCTCGCAGAGCTTGGACAAGGACAGAAGAGTGGCTGTGCTGAATGAGGGAGGGGTGTTTCCCTTACACCTGCTTCTCTAAGGTCTGAACAGGAAATACAGAAAAACGGTGCTAAGCCTTCTAGTATCTGTGTGGTTCTTTGTGATTTGGATGCTATATTTAAGCAGTTTGGATAAAAGCTCTCCAGCATGTTCCCCCATTATCCTTGCAGATTCGGAAATGTTATAGGTTTCTGTGATCTTGTGCTTCATCATCTACAAAAAGCATAAATTTAGTGAAGACCTGAGATTCCCTTTACCTTATGGAGTTTTATCAATTAAATTAGGCTATGTAAATAATCTATAGCATAAAATGCCTTTATGAGTAATAGACATATCATAGGTTATTATTGGAGGTAATACATAAACACTTAATTCTTAAATACACACACACAGACACCTTACATATATGTAAGGTGCTAAGAACAGTGTCACCAGGGGCTGCTGAAGCAGACATTTTGTAATTCCAGGTAAAGGTCACAATGACATGCTGACACTTCTCCTGAATGTACCCAGTGAGTCCAAATGGTAGTAAAGACTGCAGAAAGATGGTGGTTAAGGAAATGTCAGTGAATAAGATTATTTTTGTTGTTACTGTTTTATTAGATGAATTTTGTTCAAAAATGATAGTTGGCACCCAGTCCTAGCTTCTGTGGTATCCAGCATAGCAACAGAGCCTCAATAAAACCCCTTGAGATTTGGCAAGTCACATTTGTTGTTTGTCTTTTTTTTTTTTTTTAATTTGTCTGGGACTCCAGTGGGTCATCACTGTTGAAGAGAAGTTGCATATTCATTTTAAGCCAGTTGTTTATAACACTGTGCAGAAATCTCATTCCAGGTGTGAGTAGAGTCATTCACTCACTTTTCTATTCTTCGCATACTTAATAAATGTCCACTATGTGCCAGTAAATTACTACCCAAACTGGCCAAGCCCATGCCCTCATGGCGGTTTCAGTCAATAGGGGTGGACACACACAAACACACAAATCAGTATGTGGTATGCCAGACGATACTGTGTGCTACAAGCAACAGTGAAGCCGAGTAAGGCGGAAAGGGAGAGTCATACCAAGGTGGGTGATCTCGGAAGGCTTTCACAGAAGGTGACAGACATTTGTGTAGAAGCTTGAGGGGAGTGAAGGAGCAAGCAATGTGGATATCTAGAAGAAGAGTATTTTAGACAGAGGGAACAGAAAATGTAAAGGTCCTGAGTCTGGAGTACCCTGAAGTGTTGAAAGAGCAGTAAAGAAGCCTGAAACAGGAGCAGAACGGACAAGGGGGTAGAGTGGCAGCAGATGGAGTAGAGAGGGTCAGTTAATGTGGGAGCTTGTGTGACAGTGTCAGGACTTTGGTTTTTAATCTGAATGAGATGGAGAGCCTGAGGAGAATTTTAGGAAGAGGGGCAGTGTAATCCGACTGAAGATTTAAAAGAACCACTTTGGTACCTGTGTTAAATGTAGATTGTAGGGCAGCAAGGGGAGGCCAAGGGGAGGCAGCAGGCCACTGCCACAGTGTAGATGGACTATAATGGTGGCTTGGGCTGTGTTCCAGTTAGTGTTGCTGACATAGCATACTGTCCCAGATATAATGGCCTAAAACAACCATTTTATCATGCCCATGGATTTTGAGGATCAGAAATTTAGAATCTGGAAGGGACACAGCAGTCTCTATTCTATAGTTCTCTGAGAACAAAGTCTGGGAGTGATTCAACAGTTAGGGGCAAGTATGTCCAATAATGAAAGTCATAGAATAAAAGGATTGTTGAGAAGGGTAGCTAATAAATACAGTGGTATTTAGGAGCAGACATGGGGTCCAGGGAAGGTTTGTTAAAAGAGGGGAGAGACTAAGCATATTTGTGTTGATAAGGAGGATTCTGTAGAGTTAAGGCAAATTGATGACACAGGAGAAGGAGGGGATTATTGTGCAAGACAAGGCAAGGGGGACTGGAGTCCAGAGGCTCTGTTGGGAGGATGAACACCTCATGTGTTAGGAAAGAAGACAGAGAGTGAGGGCAAGATGCAGGTTAGTTGATAGATTTGATGGTGGGAAGATGAGGGGGTTCCTATTCTCTTGCTTCCATTTTTTCAGTGACGTGAGGCCAGGTAACTGGCTGAGGGTGAGGGCAGTTGAAGGAGATGTAGTGGACATACAGAGAGAGTGTGAAGTGTTCGCTTTGAAGAGTGAGAGGCTTGCCCAGGAGTATTGAGTTACAGTCTTGCAGAAAGTGAGACCAGGTTAGCAGATCTGTTTTTCTCCAGCAAGTTCAGATACTTGGATGGAGCCATAGAGAAGCTGAGTTTAACCAAGGTGAGATTTTGTCAGGCAAATGAAGTCTAGAGAGGGCCAATGGAGTTAAGAATCTTTTAAAGTGAGTTATTATAATGTTGGACCATGAAATTTAAGCTTTAAAGAAGGAGATGAGAGAACATATCAGAACAATGAAAAACTGGTAGGGGTCGATGGAAATGATGGAATATCTGGAGTAGGTAAGCTGGAAAAAGAGGAGGTATTGGATAGAGATTCATTGGACTAACCCACTTGGTTGTGATGTGTAATTATTTTATATACAGTTGGATTTGATTTGCTAATATTTTGTTGGGGAGTTTTGCATCAATGTTCATAAGAGATAGTCGTCTCTAGTTTTTCTTTGTTGTAATTTCTTTATCTGATTTTGATAGTAAGGTCATTTTGGCCCCATAGAATGAGTTAGAAAATGTTCCCTCTGCTTTTTTCTTGAAGACATCGTAGAGAATTGGTATTATATTTCCTTAAATGTTAGGTAGAATTCACCAGTGAAATTATCTGAACCTGATGCTTTCTGTTTTGGAAGCTTATTAATTATTGATTCAATTTCTTTAATAGATGTGGGCCTATTCAGATTATTTATTTCTCCTTGTATGCTTTGGTAATTTGTGCAGAGACTGAATGGAATGCTTGAGGTTGAGATTTTTGTGAATATACAGATCTTGATCATGACAAGGGCAGTGATGACTATATGCTCAGCTACCTCAAACTACTCCCCAGGGCTAATTTTCTACACATGCAAATATATAGTATGTGTGTGTGTGTGTGTATATATATATATATATATATATATACACACAGACACACACAAATGGGATTATATATACTGACGGTCTTCAGCGTGGTTTTTTACTCATCATTGTGTATGGAAATGCTTTCCATAGTGGTATTCATTCATTTAATTGGTATTTATTGAGCAGACATACAAGAGTTTGAAAAAACAAGTCTGTGCTCTCTTGGAATTGACATTTTGATGGAAGGGGTGGTGGAGACAATGAACTCATTAAAAAAAAGTTAAAGATGTATTTCTTATTCTATGTTGACATGCTATGGAAAGTATAAGTTAGAGTAATGAGGTAGAGATTGCTGTAGGCAGGGGGCCACATTTGGTGTGGCAAGCAAGGTGGATTTCTTTGAATCAAGACTTGAATAATGCGAAAGAATTACTTCCCAGGAGATCTGAATGAAGAGCATTCTAAGCAGGGACAGTTGTGGGGACATGAGTGAGAGAAAAATAGGTCCATATCTTGAGTGTCTACCAAAAGCTGTGTGTATATTTTAAGTATTTGATTTACATTGCTTCATTTTATCCTCATGCAAACTTAAAGAGTAGAAAATGTCAGTATGCTGTATACTGAAAAGGAATTGAGCCACATTTGGTTAAATAAATTGCCTAGATTCACGTAGCTGGTGTGTGTGTGGTAGAGCTAAGACTCAGCTCAGGCAGGGCCTCCCCAGAGACCATCTCCTAGCCTCCAGCTCTACAGCCTCTAGTGTCCCTTCCAACCCAGAGATTCTGTGTTTATTTAGTGATTGTACTGACACAATAAAAGCTACGCCAGCAGTAAACAGCTAACAGAATAATAAATGAGAGACCTCCCATCAAAACGCTTACTTACATTTTGTGAAAGCTGCATTGTATGAGAACTGCATGTGGTGTTAAGTTGTCCTGTTGTTGAACATGCCATAATCTTGCCCACCAGAAGCCAGCATATTCAAAACCAGGATGCCATAAATAAGCTATCCCATGACACAATGAACTACGCAAAGTACATGATGCTAAAGAGATAGAGAAATGTAGAGACTTACGTTTTCTGTGCTACTGGATGTAAGGAGAGCCTTGAAAATGTTTTTCAGGAATTCTGTCTTGGTAGCATATCAATAATTTGTCCCTACACAACGTGTAAGTTTTGCTTGCTCATCACCTACCCTTCTAGCTGTCTATACCTTTCCACTTGCTTGAATAGAGTGAATAGAGGAGCTATTATAACACATCTGCTAGGTGTTATAATTAACTCAGATGCACACAGATTCCTGGGGAAGCAAGTCTAAATAGGACAAGAATGGGGAGACAGAATCATTCAGCTCTTAATTATTCTTTCATTCTTTAGAGCCTCCCTACTTCCCAGGGGTTGGCATGTGGTTGTTCAGCTCACTCTCACCTCCGCCCCCAGGTGGTATCTGACACTTCTGCTCTTATGTGTAAAAAGTCATGTGCTGTCCCCACTACTCAGGCAGCATTAATAATTAATATTTGACAATCTATTTCCCCATGTATTGGTGAACTATAATAAAAATATATCAGTGGACAAATCTAATTTTAACTCAAATCTTTTAAAATTCTCTGTCCTTCTTAGTTCCAGTTAGACAGCAAGACACAGGTTTAGGACCTTCTTCCTGTTCAAGTCTTACATGTGGTGCTAAGTTCCCTTTATTCCAGAAAAGAAGGGCCAATAAAGTGCTGCCACCCGTGCTGACAGCTGGTGTCTTCCACACAATTGGAAGTAGAGGTAGGAGGAGAATATGTTACATCTCCAAGTGGCAGGACATCAATGAGAGAGAACTGTAAAGAAGTAAGAGGCAGTTGTGTAGGGAAAGGGAGTAAATGTTTAGTATTCCTGTGCCAACTGTTTGTGGGTATTTTGCATTTCTGTAAATGTCACTGTGTCAACAGTTGCTCCTTGGTTTTGAAGGTGTTGAAAGTAAGAGAAAATATTTTAAAAACTAATTTTCCCTAAATATATGTTTTAGTTGGGGAAAATTCAGAAGTAAAATGTGAATAAAAACTATTTTTCTTTAAACGAATAAATCAGACTAATCAATCTAAAATCTGGACTTTCTTTGGGTAACAGGAGAGATCTGACAGATTGCACGAATTGAAGAGGAGAGAGAAGAGAGGGTGCATTAACTGAGCAGGAGACAGAAGGCAGGATAGAACATCTGACCAGAAGAGATAAGACAAGATACAGTAATTGATGGGGAGAGACAAGAAAGCATGCAATAAATGAGAGGGAAACAGAGAGAAAGGACAGGATGGAATAACTGAATGGGAGGGACAAGGTAGGGTACAGTAATTGAAGAGGAGAGATAAGAAAACATGCAATAAATGAGGGGGAGAGAAGACAGGATGCAATAAATGAGCAGGCAAGATAATACAGAGTGCAAAAATGAATGGGAGCGGTCAGACAGAAGGCAATAACTGGACGGGAAAGGTAAGACAGGATGCAATAAATGAGCAGGGGAGATAAGAAAGGATGAAATAACTGGACAAGAGAGTTAAGACAAAATACAGTAACTGTGTGAGAGACATGGCCAGGGTGCAGTAACTGAACATAAGAGATAAGACGGGATGGAATATCTCGGTGGGAAAGAGAAGACAGGAAGGAATAATCGAACAGGAGAAGGTCTAGGTAATTGCTCTAGAGTGATTCTTCTTCCTATTAGGCATGGTTGCTTGGAGCCAGTGCCCTTGAAGGATAAGTAGGGTACACTTAAGGACTTACAGAAGAAGAGGAAAGAGTATTTTGGTCAGAGGCAGCAGCAGAAGTGAGGAGAATATGACAGTGAGATGAAAGTATGGGAAAGGAACATTTACGTCCACCTGCAGGTCCTAGAACACTTATCAGGGGATGCTTTGACTCTTAAATAAGGCATTAAAGGGAATCATGTCGAAGCTGAGACTTAAGGAATGGGTAAATCCATGCCAGATGGATAAGAGGGGGAGGGCACGCCGGCAGCAAATTCAAAGGTACGGAGATTTTCATTCATTCGTACTTGCAAAACGTAATTATTGAGCATGTACTCTGTTCGAGGCACAATGCCAAGTGGAGGGATATAGAGGTGAACAAGACCCCAAACCTATATATGCTTCATGTAGCATCCATTTTAATGAGGGAGAATGACATTATTTATTTGCAGTTTAGTAAGTGATAAGAAAAGAAAACATTTAATAGGGAAATTGGACCTATTTGGGAGGGTCTAGGTCTTTTTTCTTAACGTAGTGAAATGTAAGCTCAGATTTAGAGGATGAATAGGCCTTAGCTAGTCAAAGTATAGAGGTGAGAAGTGAGAGGGTCCTTGAAGACAGGGCAGATGAGAAGGCTCACAGTGTGTCCCTGGAACTGAAAAGGAGGTCTGTGAGGCTGAGACACAAAAGAGGGAGGCAGAGAGTATCACAAGGTGGAGCTTGCCGTGTAGGCGAGGGCCATCTTCAGGATTTTAGTCTTTATGCTATGAGCAAAGGGGGGTGACTTTAAGTTGGACAGTGGCGTGATCAGTGTATTATTTTTAGAAAGCTCTCACTGGATGCAGTTTAGGTTCTGTCAGAATGGGTTAGACTCAGGAAAGAAGAGTAGATGTGTGGGAGACCAGGCAAGAGATGATGGCAGTTTGGATGGGGAACATGGTAGAAAAGACAGAGTTGATGGTCTTGAAAGATATTTAAGGGCAGTAAAGGAAAAAAAAAACGTTATGACTGATTAGATATGGGTGAGTGAACGACAGGTTGGTTGGTCTCAAAGCTAGTTCCTAAATAGTTAGATTGAGCAACTGAATGATCACTGCTGCCATCCACTATGATGGGGGAACAGTATAGGAATACAAGAGAGGCGAAAGGATCAGTGGCTATGGTCATGAATTAATTTTGACGGTGTTGAGTTTAAAGTTTCAGACATCTAACCTGGAGTTCAGAGTACAGAACTAGAATTGGGATGTAAATTTAGAATCCATAGGTTATGGATGGTGATAGAAACCAAGGGAGTGGGTGAGATCATCCAAGGAGAAAAATGTAAACTCCAGAGGAGAAGGGGGCCTAGGATGGAAAGTTGGGTCATACCACAATGAGTTCACAAAAACTTCTGATGGTTAGGCAGAGGCAGATGAGCTGACGAAGGCGAACAAGAGAAAGGTGGGAGAGCTGGAGCTATGGAGGATGCCAAAGCAGGTCAGAGTTTTGGAAATCAAGGGAAGGATACATTTCCATAAAAGAGAATGGTCAGATGTGTAACATGCAATTGGAAGGGCAAGGTGATTAACGATTGAGAAATGTCCATTAGATTCAGCAGTGAAGACGTCACTGAGGAACATAGCGAGATCCGTTTAGGTAGAGTGGAGGGAACAAACACCAGCCTGGAGTGAGTTGAGAAGCAGGTGGGAGGTGAGAAAAAGCAGACAGTGTGTATATGCAACAGTTTTGAGAGATTTTGTTGGAACAGAAAGTAGAGAGATGAGAAAGGAGCTAGAGGGAAGAAATTGGGTCAAGTGAGAGTTTTAAGATAGGATGCAGTTAAGTGGGAGATACTGCGAAGAAGGTGGAAAAAAGGAGTGTCCACTGTAAAACTATTCTGAGGAGGGAAGGGATGAGATTTAGAAAAGGCAGACGAGGTGGCCCTGAAGTTAAATTGGAGGAGTGACTTCCAGTCGGAAGCTTGAATAAGGCTTGGCAGCAGAAATGGGAGGCCATTTGCATCTGAGAGCATCTGTTTTTTCTTTTAAGCAGGATGTGAGGTCATCTTCTGGGGCCAAAGGCAGGGAAGGAGATTGGAGGAGAGCAGAGAGGATCTGAAATAGAAATAGAGGGATTGAGCAAGTTGACTGCGTAACTCCAGCACCGAAGGCCCAGCGGGGTCTGTGGTTGGGAATTTATACTGGTACCATCTCCTTGGAAGCGTGGAGTAATGAACTGTCGCATTCATTCAGGTTTGGTTTCTTTCCACTCGAGTGTGACAGGGGATAGGAGGTGGCAAGGAAGTTTGGGGTTTTGTGAAGAGAATGGACAAAAAGATCATGAAGTTTTGCTTACCTGGGAGAACAAAAGGGGCTGATGAATATGGAAGAAGTAAAAGGTCGGAGTACTGGAGGTAGAGCGTGGTTAAAGAAGAACTGTTAGGGTAGGGATAGGGCAGCATGCAAGCTAGATCAGAAAGGTGATGCTTGATTTGGTGAGTATGACGTTGGGGCTTTTCCAGAGTGAGACTGTGGATGAGTTGGAGGGGAGGAGAAGGCAGTGGAGGATGGGAGTCAGTGGATTGGAAGCATCATCCATATGGACACTGAGACCTCCCAGGAATGTGGGAAGAATGGGTGGACAGAGAAGTGCCAGCATCATAATGAAGGAAGTCAGTCAAGGACAGCAGCCAGTGCGGGGAATAAGAAGAGTAGCAGGAATCTCAAAGAAGGAAGAGCTCTCTGCAAGAGGCTAAGCACACTGGGGATGGAGGCAGGATATTGCTTGTAGCTCAGGGCTCCTCAAGAACTTAAGTTCTCAGAGCCTGAGCGAATAAAGCTCACCCCTTAAGAGAGCTTCCAGGGAAGCACTGTTATCATGGAAGGGCAGGTTTTAATTTCAAGTACAGCTCATGATGTAGCATTAGGATGAAGAGTTGTCTGTAAGGCTCAGTAGAAAATAAGTGAAGGTGCCTATCAGCCCAGAGGGATTTTCCCCGGGAGCTGAGGTCCAGAGGGGTGCAGCTGGATAAGCTGGATCATTTAACGACTAGATAGTAAAAAAAAAAAAAAAAAGGTAATCTGGTATTGTTCTTTTTAAATAGGCGTACGGTTCTGGTACGTTCTTTTGTTATATTCCTAGTTGACAAGATACTTGCTATTTCACTTGCTCCCTGTCTATTAAAAACGGTAAGGAGGCCCATGCCACTGCCAGCACGTGCAGCTCCGCAGTGGTGACACCAGTTATGATCATGATGGTGGTAATTGCCGCAGCACGGTAGAAAGGCACAGCGTCGCAAGCCGGACATAAAATAATGAGAACAGGGACTGACTGAGAAAAAATTAATTGGCCTTCCACTGCTGCCAGAAGCACTGGGAGAAAACCTTGTAAACGATACCGAACTTTCCAGAGTGAGCACAAATACTGCAAATATATTCATTCTTGGCTCCCGTTTCGCATTCTAATGTGATGACGAGGGAGGAGGCTCAGGAAGACAAAGAACTAAACATACCGCAGGTAGCAAAAAACTAAAAATCTCCCGTATTTAAAAGGGACGAGAAACGCTACAGAATATTTCTCTCTCAAGGAACCCTAATCCCAACTTAACAGTTCATGTACCTATAGTGGAGAGTCTGCATTTTGAATATTGTTGAGGGTCTAATCCAAATGTTTTACGTTTTCATTTATTTTATGTAGGTAATTAGTGTTTTAATTTATTTCTACTCAATCTTGGGATCAAGAATTTCCTACCATCTTATGAAGAAAATCAGTTACTTCATTAACAGAAATCAGCTTCTCTGATGGCTAGCCAATGTTTGGCCAAGTGAGACTGATCAGATATTCCATGTTCTGTCTGCCCAACACCCACCTCTGGTTTCACCTGCTTCCCCCCATCTCCACCCTGCTCCGGGGACCAGGGTGGGTTTAGGGCATTTACTAACCTGGATTGGCCTGGCTGTTCCTATCCTATTTTATTCTTGGTGACCCAATCCTTCTCCATAAGATATAAGCAAAATCTTTTTTCTTCTTTTCTTGATGCAGAAAAAGATTAACTAACATAGTGGGGGGTGGAAAGAGAGACTCACAAGTTACTTGCGGATAAATTTTTTATCTGCAAAAATCCAGAGTAGAAAACAGAGTGACAAAGATGTTCACATTTTGTGCATTTCTTTGGTCACTTTTCAGCATTTGGTTGAATCACTCTTCACTTATGATTTTCGTGTGGACCTCCCGGCTCTTCACCCGCAGCTTGTTGACCTGGGACTCGGCAATGTCAGCCCGTTCCTCGGCCTCCTCCAGCTCGTGCTGGAGCTTGCGGAACTTGGAGAGGTTGACATTGGACTGTTCCTCCTGAGAATGAATGGAAATGCATTTAGGAGAGGGAAAAGGTCAGGATTTGTAGTTTCTTAGGTCCGTGGGTCTTGAATTTCTTTTTACTTACAAAGACTTCACTCTAGTAAACCTTTTAAAGAAAGCCTAGAGAAATGCTCTTGAATTTTTTTATTTTTTGTATTAACTCTTTATGTGCTTCTTGAACTCATGGATAACAAGGAGGGACAGGTGACATTTGCCACCAGGATTTCTAAAAGTTCTCCTTTTTAACATGTAAACATCTTAGAGTTACTACTAAATATGTCAGCTTTCCAACGTTTTTTTCCCCGGGTCTGGCGAACTAAACCAAGTCTTCTAAAAATGCAGGTATACAACCTGTGTTATACTGAGCTAATAGTCTGGAGTACAAATTATTGCCCGTCAAGTATAAATTATTGCAACTTAATGCAGTTTACAAATTAAAGAAGACTTGTTTCTTAATAGTCTTGAGTAGTCTCTGATTATGTTTGAATAGATAAGCAGTGAATTTGGGAAGGCCGGTTCAGGTTTAGACTTTAGTAATTGTCCTTTTTTAAAAGGCTCGTTGACAACTGTCCAAAATATGGCATTCAAATTTAGAAATTAATAAAACTTAGAATCACTGAATAATAGAGCTTGAAAGAAACCTCAGCTCTTCTTCTTACAGATGAGGAAAGTAAGAGCTAGAGAGACATGTTAAGTCTCTCTGTCCCCCCTGCCCCCACTTACTGCTCCAGACTTTAGAGGTCAGCAGAAAAATGAAAACCATTCATGGACAGAGGAGCTAATTTGTGGTAAGTAGGTATATATATCCATACTTACATACTTAGAAAATCAGCATTATTTATTATTTTGTATAAATCATAGGCTGGGGAAATGAGATAAGGTGGAATGCCAAGAATCTATTGGTTTGAACATAACCAAGACCTTCTGAGCTCCAGGCTTAATATTTAACTGCTTATTTATGTATATAATGGTATTTCAGTTTTTCCAAAACAGAATTCCTGTTTCTTTCTTGCCCTGTGACTCTTGCCCTGTTCCTCCTTTATTTCCCCATTTTAGTCCTTGCTATGCCATCCACCTGGTTACTCAAATCATAGACTTGATGAATTACCCTTGATTTCCTTTTTCTCACCTCCCGAGGGCGACCTATTAGTATATCCAATAGTTTCTCCCTCCAAAATGTGTCTTGAGTCTCTCTACTCTATCTGCTCCACCACCACTCTAATGTAAGCCATGGGACTTCCTTAAAGCCTCCTAAAATGTCTTGCTGTACCTACCTGTGTTATCCAACAACCCATTCTCCACAAAGTAGCCAAAATATACTTTTAAAGAGTATAGGCTAGGTCATCACTGAGCAGTTTAGACCCTCTCATGGCTTCCCAGTGTCCTATTGTACTTAGAATACAATCCAGACTTCTTACCAGGGCCTAGAAGACCCTGTGATCTGCCTCCTACTTCGCTCTACAGCCTCTTCCCTACCGCTCTCTCCATGGTTCTTTCTGTTCCTTGAACCAGACTCTTTTCCACTCAAAAGCATTTTGTTGCTCTTCCCCTTCCCTGGAACCATTTTCCCTGGCTCATCGAGTGGTTGGTTTCTTCTCATTCTTTAGAATGTCATTGACCATTTTCCTTTGATCCTTCCTCACTGTACCCTCCTTTTGTTTCATCCCTTAAACTAAGTTGGCTTCAATATATCTGAGACTGGAGGCTGTCCAATCACTCCAAGGGGTTCGGAACTCACCGCTTCCTCAGCTTGTCTCTTGTAAGCTTTCACCTTCGCTTGCAGTTTATCCACAAGATCTTGGAGCCTGAGCACATTCTTGCGGTCTTCCTCAGTCTGAAATAATATTTTTAAGAGTGAGTCTCTTGAAAGTACAAACACCATCACATGTTGTTGTACATTTGCTTTTTGATGCCTTGCAAACTAGAGTGAAAACCTAGACAGGCCATTTCCCTTACCTGGTAAGTGAGTTCCTTTACTCTTCTCTCATGTTTGCGTAGACTCTTGACAGTTTCAACATTGCGCTTCTGTTCACTTTCAACTTCTCCTTCAAGTTCTCGTACCTGCAAAAAGGTGGGCATTTTAAAGACATTTACTCTGATCCATTCACTCAATGGATTTCTGCGTCTTCGAATGACCTGTGGTGCTTCATTTACTCTGCTTTATATGTAAGTTTCATGCCCTAGTCTAATTATCCCCTTAAAAGCTCCTGGGCAGCAAGGAATGTGTCTCACTCCATCTCTGTATGCCCCACTCATCCAGCAGTACTAGGTCCTCAAAATGCACTGGATTGGAATGAGGTAGGAAATGTGCCATCAGCAGACCCACCCTGGCCTCCAGCTTCTGGATCTGCTTCTTCCCACCCTTCAGGGCCAGCTGCTCGGCCTCGTCCAGACGGTGCTGAAGATCCTTCACCGTCTGCTCCAGGTTCTTCTTCATCCGCTCCAGGTGGGCGCTGGTGTCCTGCTCCTTCTTCAGCTCCTCGGCCATCATGGCTGCCTGTTAGCAGTAAAACAAAACCAGTTGAGAGAGCTGGGCTCTCCTGGCACACCAGGATGCAAGTTTGACCACCCCTGTGTTGCCCTCTGCTCACATCAGTGATGGCCTTCTTGGCCTTCTCTTCTGCGTTGCGGGCTTCCTGGACAATGTCCTCCATCTCTCCTTGGATCTGGGAAATGTCTGTCTCCAGCTTCTTCTTGGTGTTGATCAGGCTAGTGTTCTGGTTAAAATAACAAATTTAGAAATATTTAGTATATGAAAGCAAAGTTAGGATGCCAGATTTCTAATGAACTCACAGGCTAGTTAATCAAGTAATTAGTATCCCTCCTTGTTCCATAAATTATCTGAGATGACAATATATTTTTAAAAGACAGTCAACTTTTGTCACAGTATAGATAAATATTATTAATCCACAAATATTAAATGTTTTAAACTTTGTCCTCTATAAAACATCATGAGTACATTTTTAGATAAAGCTAAGATATGAACAAGAATTTCATTTTCATTCCTTTGTATTTTTCACTCTTTTGTTATACTCACTTGGGTGTGGAGGAGCTGGACACGCTCACTGGCATCCAGGAGCTCCTGTTCTGCGATTTTCCTGCTCCTCTCCGTCTGCTCCAGAGTGGCCCGCAGCTCCTCAATCTCAGCCTGCAGCAGGTTGGCCCTGCGCTCCACCATGGCCAGCTGCTCCTTCAGGTCCTCCTGGCCACGGAGTGCGTCGTCCAGGTGGATCTGGGTGTCCTGTGGAATGAACGATCATTGAGACACCTCGTTCTCGGGGCTGCAGGCACCCGACCTCCCTCGGGGCCATCTTTTGAACCCGCTTACCTTCAGGATGCCCTGGGTGTTCCTGTAGTTCCTCAGGGCCTCTGCAGCCATGCGGTTGGCATGGTTCAGCTGGATTTCCATTTCGTTGAGGTCTCCCTCCATCTTCTTCTTGAGCCTGATGGCGTCATTCCTGCTCCTGATCTCAGCATCCAGAGTGCTCTGCATCGACTCCACCACTCTAATGTGGTTTCTCTTCAGCTGGTCAATTTCCTCATCCTTTTCAGCGATTTTCCTGTCGACTTCAGACTTGACTTGGTTCAACTCCAGCTGGATGCGCAGGATCTTTCCCTCTTCATGTTCAAGAGATGCCTTAATGTAGCAAAGGGTGACATTAGGGAATGGAAGTTTATGGTATTCTAGAAATAGGAACTAGTTCTTGCAGTCTTGTTGCCATAAGACATCTTCGTTCCATTGTTACAGAAATTTCTACAATGTGTTGTTGGTTTTATATATTTCTATCTTCCCAGCTCGATCATGCCCTTGAGGGCAGGGACCTTAACTTACTTGTCTTTGTTTCTTTGGTGTCTAGCACAGTTCTTGACTAACACCTGTGTGTTAGTTGCATGCACGGTCAAGTCTCCATCCTCATACTTAGTACACAGAGTCCGAATTACTTTTCTTTTCTCTCATTTAAGAATTTCATCAATTCTTGCATGCAATAGATGCTAATTCCCCTTGTAATTGTTTTAGAATGTGTGGTAAAATATCTACCTCTGCCTCCTCTAGAGCGGCCTGAAGTTCAGACTTTTCTTGCTCAATTTGCTTCTTTACTTTCTCTAGTTCATGGATGCGTTTCCCTCCTTCTGCAATCTGCTCAGTGAGATCAGAAATCTCCTCTGTTGGTGAACACAAATATAAAAATTTGTTCAGTGAGGCAAAACATTTTTTCAAATGTTTTGTTAAAGTAAAGTAAAATGTGCTCACGTTGCAAATTCTTATTTTCCCGCTTCAGGGTTTCAAGTTGGTCTAAGGTTTCCTCGTAAGCATTCTTAACCTTGAACAGCTCCGTGCTAAGGGAGCGGGACTCCTTTTGGGAAGCTTCAAGTTCAGCATGAGTTTCTTCATACTTCTGTTTCCATTCTGCCAGGATCTGCGAGGCAAGGAGCAGTCAAGAAATTTAATGGAGAAAGTTTGATGGGATCTGGGAACCATCTATTCTGGCAGCTGCCAGACAGAATTGGGATGATCTGGGACTGACAAGTAGTTATGAACAAGAAGAGTAGCAACCACAAGACTTGTTCTCCCCCCACTGCCTACCATGGAGCAGGAGCTCCCAAGAACAGGTGCTCAGATAGTTGGAATAAGGCCGCTGAAGGTAGCAGGCTTAGATCCCCTCTTGAGTGCCGAGGTAGCGGCTGTAGCACAAGGTACCTTGTCAAAGTTCCTCTGCTTCTTGTCCAGGGCCGCGCAGGCCGCGTTTGTCCTTTCCACATCAATCATGAGGTCCTCCACCTCATTCTGGAGCCGCTGCTTCGTCTTCTCCAGGGAAGCACACTTGGCGTTCACGGCCTCCACGTGCTCCTCAGCATCCTGTAGACGCTGGGCCAGCTTCTTTCTAAAAGGTGAAATAAGGACAATAGAAGTGAAGGTCATCAGCAGGATTGGATGTTTCCAGGTAGGTACAAAAGAGTGCTTTCCGCAGCCAGACTCCTAATGCTCTGCTCTTCAAGCTTGTTTTGTAGGCCCATTCTGTGTTGACTCATTCCCACTTCTACGAACTAAATGCTGACAGCAGTCCAAATTTCAACATCGCCATACTTCATAGTCTGGTTTTGAGGCCATCTGTGATCAGCCCAAGCCAACATTTTACCCATCAAGGTCACTGGTTTATTACTCCTCTATAGAATATTAATATCTATCTTGAATTACTGTTATGTATGTCTTGTCTCAACTGGATTTTCATCTCTAGAAGGTAGAGTGTGTATCTTGCTAATTATTGCATTCTTGTAGACTGTCACACATATTAAGTACTCAAATATTGGATGAATTGAATTCAAATGAATAAATTCAAATTCATACCAAATATCCTTGATTTTGGCTAATTGTGTCCCTCCCTTATTTTTCCTAGCTTTCCATTAATCCTTTAATAAAAATAAACTTTTACAGATCAATGTCAATTTTGCTTTTTGAGCTCCACTCAAAATCTCTTCTAAGGCATCCACCCAAACATGATTCCAGCTACATGGTTGTATGCTAGTCACAGGATAAACAACTAGATCCCTCCTGAAATCTTCTGAACAAGTAGGTTTCTTCTTGTTGAGATTCTCCCTCTTTACAGTTGCATCTTGAACTGTTGATTGCATTGAATATTTGGTCCTTTGCAAAACCATGTGTTTCCTTTCTTATTGCAGAATGTATGTTTTCTTTTTAGTCTTTAATAGTATATGTGTTGTTCCCCTACAATTAGCCATGTTTTTACATCTCAGA
This sequence comes from Cryptoprocta ferox, assembly GCA_028646485.1. Classification (NCBI taxonomy): domain Eukaryota; kingdom Metazoa; phylum Chordata; class Mammalia; order Carnivora; family Eupleridae; genus Cryptoprocta; species Cryptoprocta ferox. Next base: position 4,191,762 of record CM053565.1, read on the forward strand.
AGAAGGAGCTATGCTTTGAAAGCTTGATTATTTTTCCCTTACATACCTAACACCTTGGACCAATTTTTCCACTAGTGGCTGAGAGGGAGGAGAGACACAGGGGAGTACAGTTAACTCTTACTCTGTCTACACCTTTATTGATAGAATGATGCCCGAAGTACCCCTTTTTAAAAATAGGCATTCAGCTTCCTCTTGCATTACCTGCTTTCTCTTTCCACCCTCTAGCTTAATTTATTTTCCTACACCACTAGCTTTTGTTTATGTCCATGCATGTTTTTTCCTTTGTTTTTAAAATTTGTTTGGGGAGCAGTGGACATTTTTCCCAGATAGTGCTTATAGCAGGTACACTTGGTTAACAGAGATATTTCCATTTTTACTAAGTCTGGAACATACTTGGCCTCCTCCAGTTCCTCTGTGCGCTGGATGGCATCCGTCTCGTATTTGGTCCTCCACTGGGCCACCTCGCTGTTGGCCTTGGACATTGCCCTCTGCAGCTCAGCCTTGCCCTCCTGCTCCTCCTCATACTGTTCCCGCAGCAGGTCACAGTCATGGCGGGCTGATTGCAGGGCATGGGCCAGAGCACTCTTGGCCTGAGAATGTAGAGATCAGTGACTTAATTTTATATCTTTAAAGTGATATTTAGCCCCTAAGCTCCTATAGGTCACCAGAAGAAAATCTACAGAAGTAAGCAAACCACAGATAACCTCAAAAATAAGGATAGTGACAACGACAAGTAGGACTTACCTTTATCTCCTCTTCAAGCTGCCTTTTCAGTTCCTCTATCTGTTGTGTGAATGCTTGTTTGCCCCTTGAGAGCTGAGAAACTAAAGAGTCTTTTTCATCTAGCTGGCGTGAGTATTCCCCTGTTAAGACCAAGATGGATAAAATTCAGCCTTACTTTGGGAATCAGAGCTCTGAATTAAAAACTGAGCAGGGAAAGGGAGCTGAGTTTGAACACATTGGAGAATAAGGATTACAGCAAGCCACCAACCTCCACTTCAGTTCTGATGAGCAAATCTATGTGAGCATGAGAAGTATGGAAAGCTTTGGGGCAGATTACATACTTATGAGCAACACAAAATATTTTGGAAGGTATTTAAGATTATTTGATCACGGTAGAAATTGGTTAAGAAACATGTGACAAGAAATGGAAATCAAACCTACAAAATATCCCAGTGCTTTGTAAGGCAGTAGTGTTGTACTAGTGCACCTTGCACCGTAAGTTGATTGAAACAAAGAATTTATTGTATGGAAGATAGGAGACTTTGACCAATTACCTCTATCAGTAGGAGTGATGTTCAAAAGAAAATCCCGGAAGCATTTTATGTTAAGAAATGATCAGATACCCTTCCACCCCAGAATGCACTGATTTAAGGGGACTGATGTTCCTAAACTAAATGGCATTTAAATTCAATCCAACTCTTCAGGCACCATAATTCAGAAAACACACTGTACTGTATTAAAAAGGGAGGAAAGACTTTCAGCTCCATTGTTGAACTGGTTACCTGGAAGCTTTATCTCTTTAATAAGAATCACAGCTTTCTCTTTTTTCCATACCACTAAGTTCTAGAAGGAACTTAGAAAAGATTCTTGAGATTCTTTGAGAATACAGGTTTTCTTTTTCCCACATGAAGTGTACTAACTACCGGCATGACAATAACATAAACCTTACTTTGAACTTTGTTCTAGAAAGAACAATATTTGAATGGATATGAAAATGTGATCTCCAACACCGTGATCTGCCTATCACTTTAATAGTCCAGTCGACCCATAAAATAATTACCATCTTGTTAACCTCTTGCTTGAGGAGGTAGAACTTTGGTAAAAAGTTGGATGAGTTAATTAGGGCACGTGATTAATGCACAGACTCTCCAATATGGATAGTCAAAACTCTACAATCGTCCCTTGAAGGCTCCAGGGCTGGGTTGTAGTACTATTTCTCTGCATGATAGTGCTAGCTAGCAGCAGTTGGCCAGACTTCAGGAAAAAGAGTGGAGTAAGCATTCTTGGACAGCCGCCTCAGCACTGCCATAGTCTGTCATTTTTAAAATGTGGATTACATTACACAGACCGTTCAGGGTAATAGAGTAATAAATAACTTGGGCAAGCATTTTGAAAGGTGAAAATAAATATTGTGATGATACACTTTAAATCTGATAACTTGATTAAAGTCAAATCTGCTTTAAAATGTTAAAAAGCAAAAGAGCCTGGATCTCTTTAATGAAATCAACAATTACAACAGAAAAGAAAGCAGTCCATGCCAATCAGTGGTCAGTAATGTGTTCATATGAATGCTGGGTGTGTGCCCCCCAGGTGGGTAATCTGTGATCTCAATAAGTGTTTCAGCAAATTAAGCATCCAAGGTAAATTTGTCATTCAAGGTCAACCCTGGTCAATGGCCCACCTGATTCCGTCTGCAGACGCGCTCTCTGAGCCGTCAGGTCATTGATCAGCCGCTGCTGCTCCTCTTCCTTGGTCTTGAGTTCACTGACTTGGTCTTCTAGAGTGCGGCACATCTTTTCCAGGTTCCCCTGTGTTCAAAAAGTGGTAAAAGGCATCTCAAGCAAGTATTTGGACCACAGAAAATTTCAATAATCCACGCATTCCACATGGGGTTACTTCCTTATTTGGAGAATTAAATATCTTTACAAACAAAAACTACAGAGGCCTTGGGTTCTGGTGGAAAGAGTAACGAATGACAGAGTCTAAACAAGCTACCAGTAAACCGTTTTGTGAATTTATGCCTTAACTCAGTTGGCTTATCTCTGAGATGAGAATAACGACACTTGATTTTTTTGAGCAGCAAATGGATGTATTTGTGCTTAAGGGGAAAAACAAAAGCCTAATCAAGGTGAGGTGTTTTTGAAATCCCAAAATGTTTAGTTGAGTTGTAGTTTTTATTTGGAAGAGCTTAACTTTCTGCTCTACATGTTCTTTGGGTGTGGCTGTTCTTACAACAAAGAGTGAGTGCTTTGCCATCACACCCCAGGTGTCCCTGTTCCCAGTCACCTGCTTGTGCTGCCGGTTACTAAGGATTCTTGATCGGTTCACTCACACCTGTCTCACAGAAATCTCTTTAAGACTTAAACCATGATTGTACCTTGGCTTTGGAGACAGTCTCCATGTTACTAGCAAGGTCATCGATCTCCATCTTCATCTCACTCTTCTCCTTCTCCAGCTTCTGCTTGACCCTCTGCAGGTTGTCTATCTGCTCCCCGAGCTCGGCCACACTGTCCGCGTGCTTCTTCCTCAGGGTGGCCGCCGTGGCTTCGTGCTGCAGGGT
>CM053565.1:4195544-4214470 GCA_028646485.1 Cryptoprocta ferox
GAAAACCCAGTGGGGATTCCGCAGAGCAGACACGAGTGCAAGGGCCTTAACAAGGCCGTTGATTCCACCAACTCACATCAAAGATCTCGAAGCCGGCGATGTCCAGGACCCCGATGAAGTACTGCCTGGGCTGCTTGGTGTCCAGCTGCTGGTTGATGCGGGTGACCATCCACAGGAACATCTTCTCGTAGACGGCCTTGGCCAGAGCGCCCACCGCGTTGTACACCTTCATAGACAAAGTGATGATTGTGGATGTTACTAAAGACACTGGGAAGGCCTAGGATGTGTGTGATTCACTGAGGCCTTTCACTTACCTGCTGCACAGTCTGGCCTTTGGTGACGTACTCGTTGCCGACCTTGACCCTGGGGTAGCAGAGGGCTTTGAGCAGGTCAGCAGAGTTCAGACTCTGGAGGTAGGCTGCCTTGTCAGCAACTGTGGAGACACAATTCAGGCATCACATGTGACATACTGTGGACCCCACAATTAATAGGGGCAGAGAGATGAGTGAATCATTTTATAGAAAGTCTCTATGGGGGTACATTTGCATACATCCATCAGAAGCTCAGCTGTAAAGAAAACGTGAATTTGGAGTGGGCTTTTCGCCTCCATTACCTTCAGTGCCATCTGGCTCAGCCTGCTCCTCACGCTGCTTCTGCTTGAACTTCATGTTCCCATAATGCATCACAGCCCCCGTGAGCTTGTAGATGGAGACTCTTTCATCAGAGGTGAAGCCCAGGATGTCAATGGCACTCTACCAGGAAAGATGAGAAGACAAAAGGGCAGAAAACATTAACTTATTTAGGAGAATTTATACCATATCTTTACCCACACCCAGAGAAGGGTATTATTGTCATTCCCATACATAATGGATTAAAAGAAAAACTGTATATGTAAATTACATCTGTGGCCATCAACTCCTCTTGGTCATCAATGCTGGGCACTGTGATCTCCCCTTGACTGACGAAGGCATAGTCATATGGATTGGTGGTGATGAGGAGCATTTCTGGGTACACAGAAGTTAGGGTATATGTTTTACATTAGAAGTTGTTGATAAAACCATTAACATCTAGATTATCAATTTAAGCTCTTTCTTACCAATTAGGTCTGGCTTCTTATTAGACATGATCTGATAAAAAATATGGTAGCTTCTTTCTGCCTTCAGCTGGAAAGTAACTCTAGACTTCTCCAGAAGATCTGCAGCAGAAAGTAGACATTGGTCAGGGTAGAAAAATTGTAAAGTTCCTGGACTGATTTTGGAACTTGGGGTCATTAGCTAAATCTCAACTGTCACCTTTAGACTTCTGCTGAATGTCCCCCTGGGGTACCACATATTGTGCCTCCGCAAACACCACTGCAGTTATTCTTTGCATCTCTGAAAAGAAACTAAAGCCTCCCTGGCCCAGGATATAGACGTTTCTCCTGCAGAAGATCCTTGACATTTGGAATATAATTTATCCTTGAGAACCCCTCTCTCCCCAGGGTCTCTTCTCAGTTTAAAATAGAGGGACAATTAAGAGCAATGTTTATCAAGGCTCAGGCTAGGAAGAAATCACATATACTCAACCCGTAGGCAACTCATTTACCCTCATGTCAATGTTTTCTAAGAAAAAGTTGAAATTCATTCTGAGGCTGGATTATTTCAGACAAGCACAGTGGCTCCTGGCAGTTCTTACAGAATCATTAGCTCATGACTGAGGATAAAGCACACTGTGGGCCATGGATAAGACTGACATTAACCACGGGCATGTTTGGCAGCAGACTGGTGTTTCACAGGCTCCAGGCCCAGCAGGGGCTGCAGCATGTTCCTCCAAACCATCATTTGTCATTCTTGGATTCTGTTGAGGAGGTCCTGTTACTCACATGTCTCAATATCAGCAGAAGCCAGTTTTCCCGTGGTACCGAAGTGGATCCTGATGAATTTACCCTTGCAAGTGAAAATGATGGTGTTATATACGAGACTTGAAGCACACAAGGAAGAGGAGACTGAAATGATAACTCAGACATGTTTTCGCAGGCACTTCACGGCAGAGAAGAGCCTTCCATGACCACGAGACTTACAAAGCGAGAGGAGTTGTCATTCCTCACGGTCTTGGCGTTGCCAAAGGCCTCCAGTAGGGGGTTGGCGCTGATGATTTGATCTTCAAGGGTCCCCTGCAAAGGCAAGTGCAGTCCTCACCTCTGGGGCTCAGAAATTTCTTACCTGGGAGCCCAGATTCTGTCCATGGCAATCTGACTCACCTGAATTTTGCCAGAAGTAACTTCCTCCTTCTTCTTCTCCCCAGTGACTGCAATTGTTGCAAAGTACTGGATGACACGCTTGGTGTTCACGGTCTTCCCAGCCCCGGATTCTCCGCTGCCAAACAGAGACCAAACATATGTGAAGAATTAAGCTCTGTGACAAACGAAAGTACTTCCACTATCAGCATTTACTACCTTACGTGTCTATCTTTATATGTCTTTGTCAGTGCATATTGTTTTTGTTGCTCTCCACTGACGAGAAGTAGAGAAATCCATCTATTAATCACCTAACACATATTTCTTGAGGGCTTCAAATGTTCCAGGCTCTCTTTTAGGTGGCCTGGGGTTGCGGGGGCCAAAAGGCAACCACCCCACAGCTATGTGGGAAATGAAACCGTTAGTAAAACACTCTACAAAACAATGCATGTGTTCTTCAGTCTCCTTCGACCAAAGACATGGCTCAAGTTAAGTCTTTGAAGGACTAGACATTTCTCAAGGAGGCCTTAAAAATGAGCTACTGGTTACATTCTCAATGGTTCAAATGTTCAGGAGGCTGTATGTTATTCCCCTCCATGCACAGAGAAGGGATTTTATATCATCTACTCTCAGGAAAGTTCTATGCAGCCTTTAAGACTGGACTAGCAAATGACAAAATTTGGGGCATTGTTATTTTACATTCTGAGGTAGTCTAAACCCTACAACAGGCTATAAACAGTATGTGTTTCCAGGCTGATCAGCCATGGCCTCAGTATGGGAGCATTAACTAATTTTTCTTTTTGGTTTGTCTTTTTCCCAGTGCAAATAAACTACCAATGAGTCCCAGAATAGAAATACATACGTGATTAAGATAGACTGATTCTCCCGATCTAGAAGAAAAACAGTAGACAATCAGCATATATATGAGTTATACCAACAAAACTTTCTATGGGGACATACCTGTGGTTGAGTGGAAATGTCACTTCAGATGGAGTTTTTGCATACATTGTTGTTAATAATGACATTATTCTTAAACCTCGTAAGTTGTGGAGAAACATAAAATGTTGTTATATCTTAAATTCCTTAAGCCTGACAGGTAAGTGTGTCCTTCTGGTTTAAGACAAAGAGCGATACTTTGCAAAGCCAGACACCGTCTAGTAGTCAGCTGTGGATTCCGGTAGCATGCTGTCTGCTGATCAGTGCAAGAAGCTTTCTAAAAAGTGGGTAATCTACTAAGGATTTGCACTATAGTTCGGTAGGTTTAAATAGTTACTCAAGCCAAGGTCGAGGTGTTGTTTCTAAATGAATCAGTTGGCCTCAAAAGGAAAAAAAATTCTGCCTTATGGCCACAGACTGCAACCCTAACTCTCATCGGTCTTCCCAAAAGTATGCCATTGGGTCAAAGAAAAATCAGATGAGGAGAACAAAATCCTTTTTAAGTGGGGGACGCAACATCCGTTAATGTGTCTGTAGGTCCCTAATACAATCTTCATTCAAAGAGAGGACATCTTCTCTGAGATGGTGTCTGATGCCTTGAGAGATAACCGTATTCCTAAAAGCATCAGATTTGTAGTCAACAAGAAACTTAAGCACAAAAAGTCTGAACGAACGTGTATTTTTCATTTTTATTTGGACAGTGTGATTCAGTTGTTACTGAATCCTAACTCCTATTATTTAATTCTATACAATATATTATGTATTCCCAAGAAGGAGACTGCAAGCAAGTTCAGCTTAATCGGGTTGGAGTGGTGGCGTGGCCTGGTAAAATCACGATGTGAGAGTCTGGAGAGCTAGGTTTTAGTTCCAGCTGTGACGGCATGTCACTCTCTGTGTTTTAATTACCTCTTCTGTATGACGGGGGGGATGGATTAGATTATTTCCAAAGATCTTTTTAACTTTAACACTGTGATTCTAGGTGGTAAAATAATTTGTACGAGAAACACTTGAGCCACTCACCTGTGAGCATGAACTGATAGGCGTTGTCAGAGATGGAGAAGATGTGGGGCGGGGCCTCCTGGCGCTTCTTGCCTCGGTAGGCCGTCACCACCTCTGCATTGTACACTGGCAGCCACTTATAGGGGTTGACAGTGACGCAGAACAGGCCTGAGTAGGTCTGCACCAAAAAGCAGGAAAGAAGGAATATAATCATTTGATGGGGACCTTAATAATCTACTCTTTTTCAAAAATATTAACTCCCTGCACAAGCAGAAGGGCCATGAGAATGAACTCACGTAGATCATCCAGGCTGCATAACGCTCTTTGAGGTTGTACAGCACAGCGGGCTCGTGCAGGTGCGTCATCATGGCCATGTCCTCGATCTTGTCATATTTGGGAGGGTTCATGGGGAAGACTTGGTCCTCTTTTACGGTTACAGTCTGGCAAGTCAAATAAGAGAGGCCAGGTCAAAATGTGTCAGCTCACCTAGCCCAGATGCAGCACCATCTCATCATCTCAGACGCTTTACTCACCGCCCCGGCTTCAGTCTTGGCCGTCACCTTCCCCCCTTCCCTGCTTTGCACTGTTGCTTTCACGAAGGACTCTTTAGGGTCTGCCACAAAGACTGATGTCTTGGCATCAAAAGGCTTATTCTGGGCCTCAATTCGCTCCTTTTCAGACTTTCGGAGGTACGGAGCTGCCTCCCCAAAGATAGCCATCTCAGCGTCGGAACTCATGGCTGCAGGTTATTGGCGGCAGCCCAGTCGAAGACCCTGCCTGGGAGAGGAAGGAAAGATATTATAGACATTCAGATATTATAGATTTCACATTTAGGAAAAGAAAACATTCTGTATTCACTTAGCATTGCGTTGAGTATGACCACACCCCCGGCTTGGCTAGAGATGAAATATGGGTGCTCCTGTTCTGTGCCGGCACTGATAGGTCCTTAATCAAGCATTTGGAAAGAGACTGTGGTTTCTGGCTCACCTGCTGTATGATGTTGTAGCTGCTTTCTCTGTTTCATGTGTTATTTTTACTCATTTCTATAAGCTGCCTGGGATTGGCTTATACAGGGCACAGGTATCCTCCAGCTCCTTGCTGAGAGTGCCTCTGCCAATTGGATGATAAGCACCTTGCGGGCAGGGAGCACTTTTCCTTCTACAGCATCCTTCACACCTCTTAACACATGCAGGGCACAGGCAAGGGCTCAGAGCTGGCTTTGTGAACTCACAGTACAATGGGTTTCTGTTGCTAAGGTTCTAGGAACTATTTTGTACATAGTGAACATCTTTCCATTACAGATTCGGATTCATTATAGACTCACAAAGACTGCCTAAATCAAGGAACGCAGAAACATGGGGAACTTTGCTTTGCATTGTTTTGCTAAAAAACATTCTATTTTACATCAATTGTTTCTTGTTCCCATACTGTAATTTTGACAAATTTGACTCCTTCACCTGTCTTTAGTATTTCTCAAAGACTAATTCTAAAATACTATTATCTGTTTTCTTGCGTTGTTATTGAGATTCTCATAAAAATTTCACAAAATTTTCTTTCCAAGGTCTGTCTCTTGCCACTTTAACATTCATTAATCCTGTCAATAGTGATCATAGGTGACTTATTTTATAATAATAAAGATATTTTTACAGAAAGACTTAAAGCACTTGTGTTTTTGGAAAAGCACACTTTTCCATTCAAACTGCAGGGATTTGAATAACACAAAATGCTTTGTCTTGCTGAAAATGCTCAGTCATTTTGCATATCTTTTTTAATTTCCATTTTATAGACTGTGAAACAACATGCACACTTACGCCACTTTGCCAAGGCAAGGACTCAGTTCATTCAGATGGCCTTGCAGGGTTTTTATATTATATGATGCTGATGCAAAGCTGTAGTATAGGAAATTTACATTTTCTCTATAAATGAATAATAACACCAAAATGTATTACATGTTGTAACTCAGTTATTTAAAAGACAGGCTGCAGTGCTGGAAATAGAAAAAAACTGTGTATAAAACTTCTCAAGACTGAGAAAGCATTTTCATATATTGCAGAGACTATAAATTAATGAGAACCAGTTTCTAAAGTCCCCTTCAGAATTTTTTTCAAAGGATGCACGGTCAGCCATGAAATGAAAATGCTTTCATTTTATAACCCCCTGAGCACTCTCCAACTACCTTCAGAAGATTTCTTGTCCCCCGTGAGGAATGAAAAAAAAGTATCTTACCTTAGAGATGCAACCTTGAAGTGGGTCAGAACTATAAGAAAAAGAGCAAATTTCTTCTGATTAAATTCTGACGGTTCCCAGTAATAGTATAACTCTTAAGTGAGAATCAGGAAATGGCTGGGGACACTGAAACATCTAATTAAAATTGCCACGGAGTAAGTAGGTGCCTCACTGGAAGGGCTGCCAGGGGCAGGGGAAACTGGGGTGTGTGGCATGTAAGAGGGTAGCCAAATATCCCTTACTGTCTGCAGACAGAGCCCTGTCCTCACACACACTTACCTTGAAGCTTTATGAGGAAAGACGAGCCAACTCATTCCAAGGGTACTTTTATAGGGTCAAATATGGAAAACACGTAGCCTCCTCCTCTTTCTTAAAACATATTTGGCAAAACATGTTTTTGGCAATGAAGGTCTCCAAGCATAATTCCCCTCATATTAAAGATGTTTGGATATAATTAGAAGTATTTCCTCTCACATTGGGTTAAGTATATGAATCAATCTCCTATAAATAATTTGAGAGGTCGGCAATCTGTAAGTGATCTGCCTTTGGAATAATGTAAGGTGTTGTTTCAGAGATGGCTATGTTCTGCCATCCCTGGACTTTGTTGCTGCCGTCATTCTGTTTCACTGAGCTGCCTGTGTGAAGTCTCTTCCACCGGCCGAACAATTGCAGATATTAGAGTAGGAAGGGAGGTTGCTGCTCTTAACCAGAGTGTTAGGAAGAGGTGGTTAGTCACTCCCAAGAAGGCGTGATTTTTGTTTGTTTATTTTCTTTGCAACTTACTGTGCTTTTTCGAGGGTGCTTGGAAGTGTGATTTTAAAACTCACTTGGTGCAGAGCAGCCAAAGACCACTTCTTTTGTTGCGTCCAGTCTGCTCGCTCTGATTCATTGTCAGATCAGACCACTCCCACTCCAGGCGGGCTCCACACTGCTTTGCCTCACCAAGCCGAGGTGGCTAGCTTCTCTCATTTTTGGAAAATGCGAGTTGCTTGCGAAATCCTGTTTCCTCTATGAAACTTGACATAGGAAAATATTAGAAAGCAGGACATTTCGCTGTCTAGCTAGGCAGCATCTGTGACTTCTCCACCAGCTACCCATGGTATATACTTCACATTTTGCTTATAAACAATACCCGAACATTGTTTCCTATTCTGACTTTTGAAAAGATGTTCGTTACTGTGTCTGTCTGTGTCTCCCTGTGTCAGCATTGTCTGTGGCTGAGACCAATTTGCTGCACATACTCTGTTTGGCAACAATTCCTATATTATTGCACTTACATTTCAATCAATTTAATAAAATAGGTCGTCTTCTGAAAGCAGGTATCTAGAGATACTGGTTGTAGTGGTCACGGGATCTATGACTGTAAGGGACCATCAAATCCATATTCCTCATTTTACTAAGAAAATAGCTGAGTCCAGAGAATAGGAAGGGAGTGACCACAAATTACACAGCAGCCTAGACCCTGGTCACCTGATTGACATGGCAGCCCAGTGTGCTTTCTGGTAGCACTCTGGTACCTGGAGTAGATTAAAGCCGCCAGGAAGGGTCTTACAGGAGACATGCGTCTGATGGGAGGCTTCCTGGCCAACTCCTAACCCGCTTTGTTACCACAGGTAATAGCATTTTACTTTCTTTCATTTTTTTTTCCACGTTCATTTTCTTTCGCAGACCTCCAAGAAGTGTGGGCAGTGATTTTCAGGAAGACAGAACATTTTAATAATGTTCTCAGTAGGATGTGATGGAAATTTTAAGATAGCCTTTTGACCCACTCTGGACAGATTTTGCAGTAAGTTTGCTGTAAGACATTGTTTTTGGTCATTAACTGCCAAGTTACCAGGCACTGAGCCATTTATAGGAGGTGTGGGAACAAAGCCAAAGCCATGAGAAGGGTGATCCCACACCCTTCCTAAGGCCAGAATGACAGTGGGAGTCCTAATTACCTGCCAGGCGGCTTCCTTCTGTCTGATCTAAGTCACTTTTCCGCAGTGCATTTAAACCAGTATACGCTTGCTTTCTGTTCACATGGATAGTGACCACTTGGCTTTTCCTTTATGCTGTCCAGGAAGGTTTTACTCTTGGCTCTGCATCTCAACTGAATCCGTTTTTTAAAATTTTGATCATCAGGGTACCTAGGCGGCTTAGTCGGTTAGGCGTCTGACTCTTGATTTTCAGCTCAGATCATGATCTCATAGTTCGTGAGCTCGAGCCCTGCGTCCGGCTCTATTCTGATGGCGTGGAACCTGCTCGGGATTCTCTCTCTCTCTCTCTCTCTCTCTCCCCCCCCCCCTCCTTCTCTCCCTCTCTCCCCTTCTCTCTCTGCCCCTTCCCTGCTTATGTGCTCTCTCTCTCTCTGTCTCTCAAAATAAATAAACTTAAAAAAAGTCTTGATCATCTAGAAAAACTTCTGAATAATCCAGATTGCTACCATATCTGGGTTTTTGCAACACAGTCATACTCATTATTATGTGTGTTAAATATATACCTAAGTTAGCTATTTTGGGATTCATATTTTTATTGACACTTTTGATCATTTTTTATTTTGGCTCTTCACATATTATACAGGCAGCCATCAAATCTGGAATCATAGACTAATAGCTTATTGATATTACATTAGAGTATATAGAACAATATTCTCTTTATCCCCAGACTTGATAGGCACCCTGTAGGTTTCCTAGGGAGAAAGGCATATCTCACTCTTGCATGGCGTACTCATTACCCGATGTGTGCTCTGTGAGTATATGGTGTTATCGGCATTAATGATGAAAATCCTTATGGGCTAATAATAGTAATACTTTGGATTTGTATTCTTGATAACATCAAGGAGAAGTAATGATATAGTATAGTCTGAATCCCCCATTTGGGAGTATAGCCACTGTCATTCTTTGTATAGACTTGGAAGAGTAGGTTTATGTTAGGGGGACCAGGAGCTTTCTAAGATCCTACTATGCCCTGGCATTAGGGAAATGTTAGAAAGAAAGAAAGGTGGCTTTCAGATTTCTTCCAGAACAGGCTTCCCCAAGAGGCAACAACTTTGTAGTCTTAAAGTATTTCTGTAGACTTAAAAGTGAATGCTACTTCTTAATGGCAGGTTGAGTGTAATTGTTTGATAGCTTTGTGATTATTCTGGCTTTGACACCACTTTAGGAGAGAGAGAAAAGACCAGTCTAAGAATGCTGTTTGCAAAGTACCCTATGCTCTTTATTTCCTTCACAGTAGGGTAGGATAGACAATAATTACAGAGGGACATGACCAAAGACTTCACATTTTGTGCCTCTCTTCAGTCGTTCCGTGGTATCAGGACATGATCACTCTTCACTTATGACTTTCGTGTGGACCTCCCGGCTCTTCACCCGCAGCTTGTTGACCTGGGACTCGGCAATGTCAGCCCGTTCCTCGGCCTCCTCCAGCTCGTGCTGGAGCTTGCGGAATTTAGATAGATTTGTGTTGGATTGTTCCTCCTGAGAATAAAAATGGAAGTGTAAGGAAGCCGCACTGTACATCTTTCTAGACTCTGTAGGTCTAAGGGAAGAAAGGACTTGGCATGTCTGGGGAATTTAAAATACTCAGCAGGGAACATTGTTGTCGTACTACCTCCTGGATTTTGGTTATCATTGAAGTGAACATTATGATTATTTGGGGCGTGGTGTCCCATAAACAATCACAAACCTATTTTTGCAATGAAAACATATTAAAAGATATGCACCACAAGTAAAGAAGAAAAAATATAAGAGCAGAGAAGACAAGAAGACTGAAGTCCTGCTTCTTGTCAATGCTTTCTATAAAGTGACTGTAGGCTCGAGGTAGATACTCTTTATCTTATAAAGGATGAATTTCTTAAGAGTTCCTTTAAATTGAAATAAATGTTGAATTTTATATATCATTTTGGAACATTTCAAAACAATCTTTTTTTTTTTTGGTCCTTTTTTTGATGTAATGATCCTACTGAGAGATTCCCTAATATTAAGTAATCCACTACTGAAGGAATTAAGCCTATTTAATCACTGATGGACAGTCCCCTTGATAAAGTAAGGGTTTCAGTGACTTAGTTATTTATCTTTGCTGTAACTACATTCATGAGTAAAACTGCCTTTAGTTCCATGCTGCCTTCCCCCCCACCTTCTCTCTTGGACAGGTTTTGGTATGAGGGTTATGTGAGCTTCTTAAAATGATCTGGAAAGCTTTCGATCTTTTCCCATGCTCTGGAATGGCTTACATAGCTCGGGGATTATCTGTTACTTGAAATTTTGAAAGACCTATCTGGACCTGAGTCCATTTTCAGAAGTAATTCTTAAATAACTTATTCAGCCAACTGAGTAATTTATAGCCTCCTGTAAAAATCATCAATTTTTTAAAAAATCATCAATTTCTTCAAGATTTCAACTTTGTTGACAGATTTATATTTTACATTAAAAATAATTTTCTGCTTGTATGGTTTGTCTCTTTTCTCATTTCTGTATTTATTTTTAAGTAATCTCTTCATCCAACATGGGGCTCAAACTCATGACTCTTGAGATCAAGAGTCTCATGTTCTTCGACTAAGCCAGCCAGGCACACCCCCTCTTTCTCATTTCTAATGTGAGTTTGTATTTTCTTTCTCTTTTTCCTTGATTAAGCTAGTTATAAGTGCATGTATTTTATTAACTCCCCAGAAATTATCAGATATTACTGAAATTATCAAACTAAAAAATAGTATACTCTAATTTATCAATGTCTCTCTTTATCTTTAACAGTATTTCTTTCATTATTATTTGTAATTTCTTTATTGGACTTCCAGTTTATTTGTTTTTATTTTGATTCATAAAGCAATGAATTGTCCTCCAAGGACAACTTTGACTACATTCTTTAGGTTTGTAAAAGTAGCATCCTCCTTCAAGTTTTATTTATAATTAATAATTATTAAGTAATTATGTTTTTTCTTTGCAACTTAACCTAAAAATTATTTAGCAAAGTTAGTTTTTTAACATTTAAGCATTTGGGAATTCATGTTTATATTTTCCTGTCACTTTACAATTTTATCACACTATGGCTAGAGAATGTGGCCTGCATTATTTCTGCTTTGAATTTTTTTTGAGATTTCTTTGTGTATAGAAAATTTACTTCTATTTTATTTTTATTTTTATTTATATTTGAGAGAGATAGACAGACAGAGTGCAAGCAGTGGAGGGGCAGAGAGAGAGAGGGAGGCAGAATCTGAAACAGACTCCAGGCTCTGAGCTGTCAGCACAGATTCTGACCTGAGGCTCGAACTCACGAGCCTAGATCTTGACCTGAGCCGAACTCGGAGGCTTAACTGACTGAACCACCCCAGGCACCCTGAAAATTTACTTTTAAAATCAAGCTATTAACATTACAAAATGCACAAATGTGTTTAAGAAGTACAAGTCTTCTAAAAAGCAAATGGCTTATTTACTGCAAGGAGTAGTAAATATAATTATTTATTCATTAGCTTTTCTTAACAAGGGACCTCTTTCTTCCCTTCCATCTTAAGGATACTTACAGCCTCCTCAGCTTGTCTCTTGTAAGATTTCACTTTGGCCTGAAGTTTATCTACCAAATCCTGAAGCCTGAGAATATTTTTCCGATCTTCTTCTGTCTGAAAGATTATAAAAACCACAGGGCCTTACTTCAAAAGCACTTGACTATTATATCATTGTATATGAATGTTTCATGTATGTATGGGGAGCACTTGGCTGATAAAAAACTATCGGTGTACCTGGTAAGTGAGTTCCTTCACTCTCCTTTCGTGTTTGCGCAGACCTTTCACGGCATCAGCGTTGCGCTTTTGTTCACTCTCAACCTCTCCTTCCAGCTCACGCACCTACAGATAAGTAGGCTCTTAAGAACTTTGAACTAATAAGGCACCAGGAGTAAATGGAAGTAGACAGAGACCGAGAGACCCACCCTGGCCTCCAGTTTCTGGATTTGCTTCTTCCCGCCCTTCAGGGCCAGCTGCTCAGCCTCATCCAGACGGTGCTGAAGGTCCTTCACCGTCTGCTCCATGTTCTTCTTCATCCGCTCCAGGTGGGCACTGGTGTCCTGCTCCTTCTTCAGCTCCTCGGCCATCATGGCTGCCTGTTAGCAGTAAAACAAAACCAGTTGAGAGAGCTGAGCTAGTACACAAGGATGCAAATTTGTCCACTATGGCATTGCCCTCTGCTCACATCAGTGATGGCCTTCTTGGCCTTCTCTTCTGCGTTGCGGGCTTCCTGGACAATGTCCTCCATCTCTCCTTGCATTTGGGAAATGTCTGTCTCCAGCTTCTTCTTGGTGTTGATCAGACTGGTGTTCTGTTTAAAAATAAGTTAAAAATTTTTTATCATGTTACCAAAATACTTTTTGGTAGCTATTAAAGAAAATAATTTCAGATAAAAATTTACAAGTTGGTTGCCTTTCCATATTAGTTTGTAATATAGTACAATTAAATAAAAAAGAGATGTTACAAAATATTTGGCATCTTTGAGTACATAGTCCATAATTAGATCAAATAGCTCTATAATTTTGTAACTGCCATTTATCAATGAGACCATTTACCAATGAGACCATTCACAGGGACAAAATTATAACAGATGTTCACACATTCCGTGTCTCCAAAATAAAAATGCCAATATTGGTAACATGGGTCAGTAAAGATAATAACATAAGAGAATATGGGCAGCTTTAGAATATATTAGGAGTGAATCAGTTACTAATTTATGTAAAATAAAAACAGTAAAAAGATTTCTGAATAATACAGTGAAAACTTGGTAGAAGCGTAAAACCTGACTGTTGTATAAAAAATTTAAGGTTATAGCTTTTGGGAAAACTAAGCATTTATTGAAGGTGAGTTCTTTGTGCCAAATCCTACCTGGGTGTGGAGGAGCTGGACACGCTCACTGGCGTCCAGGAGCTCCTGTTCTGCGATTTTCCTGCTCCTCTCCGTCTGCTCCAGAGTGGCCCGCAGCTCCTCAATCTCAGCCTGCAGCAGGTTGGCCCTGCGCTCCACCATGGCCAGCTGCTCCTTCAGGTCCTCCTGGCCACGGAGTGCGTCGTCCAGGTGGATCTGGGTGTCCTGTGGAATGAACGATCATTGAGACACCTCGTTCTCGGGGCTGCAGGCACCCGACCTCCCTCGGGGCCATCTTTTGAACCTGCTTACCTTCAGGATGCCCTGGGTGTTCCTGTAGTTTCTCAGGGCCTCTGCAGCCATGCGGTTGGCATGGTTCAGCTGGATTTCCATTTCGTTGAGGTCTCCCTCCATCTTCTTCTTGAGCCTGATGGCGTCATTCCTGCTCCTGATCTCAGCATCCAGCATGGTCTGCATCGACTCCACCACTCTGATGTGGTTTCTCTTCAGCTGGTCAATTTCTTCATCCTTTTCAGCAATTTTCCTGTCGACTTCAGACTTGACTTGGTTCAACTCCAGCTGGATGCGCAGGATCTTTCCCTCTTCATGTTCAAGAGATGCCTTTAATGACAGCAAGGGGTGACATTAGCAGAGAATGGAAGCATTTGAAAGTTCTTCTGCACACCTTTCCTTTCATTAGTTTTGTGCTCTTTATTTTTTTAATTCAATCTATGTGGACACGCCTAAGTATTTTCTGACCTTATTTGTTTGTAATGCACCATTTGACCTATACCTCTGCTTCCTCTAAAGCAGCCTGGAGTTCACACTTCTCTTGTTCCACTTGCTTCTTTATCTTCTCCAGTTCATGGATACGTTTCCCTCCTTCTGCAATCTGCTCCGTGAGGTCAGAAATCTCCTCTGTTGTTTGGGTTAAAGACAGGTAGAGATTTGATCAGACAGAGGACATAAGAGAGAAGTTCCTCGAGGCATGGATATTGCTGGAAGTGAAAGGACTCACGTTGCAAATTTTTGTTCTCTCGTTTCAAAGTTTCTAGCTGATCCAGGGATTCCTCGTAGGCATTCTTCATCTTGAACAGCTCAGTGCCGAGAGAGCGGGCCTCCTTCTGGGAGGCCTCGAGCTCAGCGTGGGTCTCCTCATACTTCTGTTTCCACTCTGCCAAGATCTGAAAAACCGAGAGCGGTTATCTGCTGTGGAGCACAGAGGAAGACCGCGGAGAGCAGAGGCTGCAGCACAAGTCACCTTGTCGAAGTTCCTCTGTTTCTTGTCCAGGGCCGCGCAGGCCGCATTCGTCCTCTCCACGTCGAGCATGAGGTCCTCCACCTCATTCTGGAGCCGCTGCTTCGTCTTCTCCAGGGAAGCACACTTGGCATTCACGGCCTCCACGTGTTCCTCGGCAGCCTGCAGCCTCTGGGCCAGCTTCTTCCTTGAAGATTATGTATGTTTGTAGAGAGGAGAGAGCCAAAGCAAGAGTGAGGAATTATGATCACACTGAAAAGTGATGGAAACTTCGTATTAACAACGTGCATCCATTCATTTAACAAACATTGATGTGCTCCTTTTATGAACCAGACACTGGATATGCAGCAGTGAGCAAGACCAAAAAAAAAAAAAAAAAAAAAAAGGTCCCTGCCTCATGAAGCTTCCAAATAGAGAGAAAGAGATACGGGAGCGAGAATATGCATAATAACATCTTGCAGATATAAGTGCAATGAAGAAAAGTAAAACAGAATAAGGGTGGGCAGTTATTCTAGATATTCAGGGAAGACCTCTCTGAGGAGGTAGCATTTGTGTCAAGACCTCAAAAGTCAGAGTGAGCTGGAGGGAGATCTGGGGAGAGAGTATCCCAGACAGAGGGACCAGCAAGTGTAGAGCCTTGAAGCAGCAATGAACTTGGTGTGCTTGACAGACACTAATAAGGCCCAGTTATCTGTGTAATTATTTGTTACTCATTTCCTTAAGTAGATTTCAGCACAGGAGGGAAGTTACCATGTTTACTCGTGTCTTATTCTCAGGGCCTGACGGTGCCTCACAAACAAGAGCTAATTAATGAAGGTTTGTGGGCGAATTCACAGAGGGTTGGATCTTTTTGAGTCAATGTGCAAAGCTTTTTGCGCATTCTCTCATATCCGCACATTTTCTCATATCCGCATACATACTTGGCCTCCTCCAGCTCCTCTGTGCGCTGGATGGCATCCGTCTCGTATTTGGTCCTCCACTGGGCCACCTCGCTGTTGGCCTTGGACAGCGCCCTCTGCAGCTCGGCCTTGGACTCCTGCTCCTCCTCATACTGTTCCCGCAGCAGGTCACAGTCGTGGCGGGAGGACTGCAGGGCGTGGGCCAGCGCGTTCTTGGCCTGCGGAGAAAGTCACACCTTCATTTTACTGGATGTTTAATGTTTAATTCTTGAGTTTCAAACCCTTTACAAGTTGGTGTAACGGACTCCAGTTAGGGTTAGGTCATGCGAAAAAAGTGAGTCTGACAATATTATTATTTACCTTTATCTCTTCTTCCAGCTGCCTTTTTAACTCCTCAATCTGTTGTGTAAATGCTTGCTTGCCCCGTGATAGCTGAGACACCAGAGCTTCCTTCTCATCTAGCTGTCGTGAGAATTCACCTGGTCCACAAAAGAAATGGCACCATTTTTTTAAAGTGAAGAAACAATTTTTCAAGTCCATATTAGAAGTAAATTTTAACACTTACCTTCCCCCTGCTACCCCTACTGAGTGCTCCAAATGATTGAATTTTTGTCTGGCATCTTCCAGCTTAATGTCAAATTTCTGATTTTTCTGGTGAAACTTACATATTGATCTGAATGTATAAATACAGCTGAATTTTTTTTTTGTTCTCTCCCATAACTAAATCTTTTTAGGTATATGATATTGTGCCACACCTGGTTATGGGAGCCAAGGTACTGAATTCTACATAGTCCCAGTTTCATCAGACTTTTGAGTGACAGGCTTATGCATTCCCCATTCAGGAATTTGGTTCACTTTAGGGGTGCCTGGGTGGCTCAGTCAGTTAAGCATCGGACCTCAGGTCATGATACCACAGTTCACAAGTTCTAGCCCCGCATCAGGCTCTTTGCTGACAGCTCAGAGCCTGGAGCCTGCTTCGGATTCTGTGTCTCCCTCTCTCTCTGCCCCTCCCCCATTCACACAGACACACACTCTCTCTCTCTCTCTCTCTCTCTCTCAAAAATAAACATTAAAAAATTTAAAAAAAGGAATTTGGTTCACTATGTTGTATAGACACAGAAGCTCGGCCTGTAACAGGAGTCCTGGACCCCAGCTGACAGTGTGACTCCTAATCCCAGGCATCCCTCAGTGGGGCCAACTACTCTGTGCTTTTCTGGAACAGAGCTTGATCCGCTCCCTATTGAAATCTTTATCTCCAACGTTGTCCCCAAGTGACCTTGCAAGTAGGTTGAGAGTCTGAACTGTTCAGTGAATCATACATGTTCTCAGTTGCTTTTATTAGGCTCTCACATTACCAAATCGGTTGTTTTCAACCACACCATCTCCATTCTTAGTGCCCAGAAGAGGAGAGAATTACCAGATTCGGTCTGCAAGCGTCCTCTCTGGGCCGTCAGGTCATTGATCAGCCGCTGCTGCTCCTCTTCCTTTGACTTGAGCTCACTCACTTGGTCCTCCAGAGTGCGGCACATTTTCTCTAGATTTCCCTGTGAGAGGAAGTGAAAGAAGGAAATAAAGATATTTTAACATAATTTTGCTATTGCTAAAATTTCTTTTAAGACAGAAAAGTCCTTATTTTGCCATAAAATGAATCAAATTCTTGTGTATGCAATGGGATATATTAGAATTTTTTTTTCATTATATTATGATTGCTGTCCTAAGTTGAAAATATACATGGGATTTTTATTTATTTTATTATGATTTTTAAAAAATGTTTGTTTATTTTTGAGACAGAGAGAGACCAAGTGTGAGAAGGGGAGGGGCAAAGAGAGAGGGAGACACAGAATCTGAAGCAGGCTCCAGGCTCTGAGCTGTCAGCACAGAGCCTGATGTGGGACTTGAACCCACAAATCGTGAGTCATGACCTGAGCCAAAACCAAGAGTTGGACGCTTAACCAACTGAGCCACCTAGGTGCCGCCTACATTGGAGTTTCTAAAGGGCTAACTGTGAAGCTCCACGCACTATTAATATAATAAATTTAAAGACTATATTTTAAATGTAAGATTATTGTAAGAATCGTATGGTGTATTTTTCTAAAAGCATGTTTTCAAATACTTGACTGCCTTTATGTAGAGTGAAACTTGGCTTATTTGATAATTGAGAATATTGGAGACCTGTGTTCTCCAGCTGGAACCCGTGAGAACACAGGTGACCTATGTTCAAAAGCTGGTCCTGTCATTTATTAATGGTATTATGGGGCCAATGTGCTTAACTTCTTTGAATTTCAGTTTCTTCATGTTAAGTGGAAATACTACAGATACTAGTATCTTTCTTGCTTACATCATAGATCACTGTAAAAAACAAAGGACATAATGTGTGTAAAATACCATGTGCAAACTATGATGCATACATAAAGGATTATTTCATTAATAACAGTTTCCCAGGTTCTAGTACCTTGGCTTTGGAGACAGTCTCCATGTTACTTGCAAGGTCATCGATCTCCATCTTCATCTCACTCTTCTCCTTCTCCAGCTTCTGCTTGACCCTCTGCAGGTTGTCTATCTGCTCCCCGAGCTCAGCCACACTGTCCGCGTGCTTCTTCCTCAGGGTGGCCGCCGTGGCTTCGTGCTGCAGGGTGGCCTCCTCCAAGTCCCTGCGCATCTTCTGGAACTCGGCCTCCCGCTTCTTGTTCATCTCGATCTGGGCGGAAGTGGCCCCACCGGCTTCTTCCAGCCGCTCGCTGATCTCCTCCAGTTCCCGGGAGAGGTCCGAGCGCTGCTTCTCTGCTTTGGCCCTGGAGGCCCGCTCTGCCTCGATTTCCTCCTCCAGCTCCTCGATGCGGGCCTGTCGGTGGTGAAAAGCATGCACTCAGCTTCTCTGTGTCATAACTCTGCCTCTTTGAGCCAAACTGCTAGAAATACCAACTTACTTGCAGCTCCTTGATCTTCTTCTGTAGCTGAATGCCAAGGGCCTGCTCATCTTCAATCTTGCTTTGCAGATTGCTGATTTCAAACTCTTTCCTTTTTGGAAAGTAGCAAAAAGTAACAGTTGAGTGTATATCCACCACTGAAAGCAAGTTCATAAGCAGTTTTTCCACACTTACTTTTTGAGCTTCTCATCAAGTTGTTGTTTTTCATTCTCAATGTCCATTATGGACTCCTGGGCCAACTTGAGGTCACCTTCCAGTTTCCTCTTGGCCCTTTCCAGGTCCATGCGGATTTTCTTTTCTTGCTCCAAGGACCCTTCGAGCTAAATATGAATCATGTTTAGTGTAAAGGAATGCTTAGCTTCCTTTTGAAGAAAATAATTTCTTTGATAATCCTGGACTTACATCATCCACTTGCTGCTCTAGCTTGGTTTTAGCTTTGGTCAGGGTGTTGACCTTGTCCTCTTCTGCCTGCAGGTCATCCAGGGTCTGCTGGTGGGCCTCCTGGAGGGCTTTCTTCTCCTTGGTCAGCTTAGCAATGGTTTCGTCCAGGCCTGCCATCTCTTCTGTGAGGTTTTTCACCTTGAAAAATTAAAGAAGAAAATGATATCTGCTCTAAAGCAGTTTACTAGGCTGACAGAAGCTC
>CM053565.1:4214970-4372243 GCA_028646485.1 Cryptoprocta ferox
TGGTTCATACCTTGTTCTCTGTGGCATGCTTCTCCTTTTCAACCTTGGCCAGGGTCAGCTCAAGGTCGTCAATGTCTTTCTTGAGCTCTGAACACTCATCTTCCAGTTTCCTCTTCTTGGCCGTCAGCTCGGCATTGATCTCCTCCTCATCCTCAGCTCTCTCTGTCACCTCCTTGATCTTGGCCTCCAGCTGGATTTTCGTTTTGATCAGTTGGTCACATCTTTCCTCTGCATCAGCCAAGCCTTCAGCTTCCTTGAGTTGGAAACAAAATCAAAATTGGAAAGAAAGAATGAAATATTTCACAACGATAACAATGTAAATCTCTGCCATTGGATCTTTGGCTTTAAATTTTATGAACCACCTCCTGTATGCAATCCAGGATACATTGTGGGAAAACCAAAATGTATCCAATTTTATCCTGTTCCTTCAGAAGAATATATTCTCTAGTAGACTAGAAAGCCTACCCCCAAAAAGCTACCATGAATTCAGAAAGTAGTTAGTGACGGAAGAGATCCGAGAGGTTCTATTAGAGGTGATTTCCTTGAATGATGTAGCATTTGAGTTGAGCCTTGAGAGGTGGGTAGGGTTTGATTTTGTAGAAATCATGTCATTGGGGGACAAATCAGGAGGAGAGAAGGCATTCCAGTGGGGGTTTCAGGATGCAGCTGCTAATGAACTGTTTCTCTTTGTAGAACTGGAAGATGGATCATGGTTATGATGTTCTACATTCAGGCTGAGGCATAAAGTAATCAAGGAATTCTTGACAACCTGTTGTGTTTCAAATTAAGTGGATTGGGAGTGAACAGGATGTGAGTGAGAAATTGATATACACATTCATCAGGAGCCTCCATATAAGCCTTTGAATCCATAAAAGAGTAAAATGTGCTGCATGTACCATGTAGTGAATGTAGTGTGTAGGACAGATTCTGAGTAATTCTCTAGGGACAAGAGAAGAGCATTCTGGATAGATCTGAAGGGGGTAGGCGCAGAAAACAGCTCTTTTTCCTTCTGTGATTGAGAAGAAAGAGTTATTACACTGCCTACACTTGACAGAAGAAACCAATTTTAATCAACAGGAGAAATATATGATTTTGTGATGAGTAAATTATCCCAGACCAATTCAGTTCACTCCGAGATGAAAGGCAGTCTCATAAATTACATTTCAGAGTTGATGGAGGCTGTTCTGAAATGACTGGTGCGGGAGTAAGCAGCGAGCACACTGGATGGAGGAGAGGGCTGGGGGAGGGGGGCAGGTAGAGCACCTTGGGTGCTGACACAGCGATCCGGGTGTGATGTGATGGGGCACAGACTGTGCAGATGGATTGAAAAGAGTGAACCCGAGTTTTGGAGATCAGTGACAGACAAGAATTCCCTAAAATGTGTTGTGGAATTCCCGACATTTGCCAGCTGTATGTATTGTGATTTAAGACTCATGGACATCTAGGAGTTTAAGGAAGTTTTCGAGATTAAAAAAAAAATCACTCTCTACATGCTATCCTCCCCTTAATATTTCATTTGGGATAGTTTTATGTTAAAATCACTTCCAAGGACTGTCTTCAAAGTTTCTAGAAAAGAAGTCATAAATCCTGTAGTTTGATGAAATTGTGGAGAATGGGTGACAGTGGTCTGTTCTACCTCACTGCTTCTGGTTTGGGATGGTAAAGATATATGGACTTCACTGGAACCATCAGAATACACTGACCTTCTCTCCCCAGTGAGGGTCCCCACACTGACTAACCAAGTGTTTGCCACTCAAGGCCACTTGCATCCCAATTGCAGCACCTCACATGACACCACCACTTACAGCCTGAACTTGGAGCTGCAGGTCATTTTTTTCTTTCAACAGTGACACCATCTTTTCCTCCAGTTCCTTCCTTTTCGCCTCTGACTTGGCGAGTTCGTCTTTGGTTTTCTGAAACTCCTCCTTCATTGTGGCCATCTCCTTCTCGGTCTCCGCGCTCTTGAGGAGCGGCTTGATCTTGAAGAAGAGTTTCATCCAGGGCCAGTGCTTGACGTTCATGAAGGCGCGGATGTTGTACTGGATACAGAAGAGGGCTTCTCTGAAATTTAATTGATGCAAGTTAGATACTGTTTGGATGAAGATATGAGATGACCTCTTGGCAATGAGAGCTGGAGGTTCTGTCCCCGCTGTGTTCCTCGCCTACCTTGAGAAGCACAGACAGAAGAAATTCTACTTTGGGATGATGGTCAAGGACCCATTAATTAATCACTCACCCCTCTACATCAGGGCCTCTCAAACTCTTGGTGTACCTAAGAATCATCTGAAGGACTTGTTAGAATACTAGTTCCTGAACCTTATTCCCAGAGATTCAGAGTCAGAGGATCTGAGATGGGGGTCTAAAAATGTGCATTTTTAATAAGTTTGGAAAGACACGGATGATGTAGGTGTCAGGACCACCCTTTGAGAACTACTGCTGTATACCAGTGCTTCTCAGGCTCTCCTACTGGAACACCACCAGCAGCAGTGAAGGGGAGCTAGACCTCTGAGGGATGTGGGCGTGGAACAAAGGGCCTCATAAAAGAAGAGTTTCTGTGAAAATCTCTGGTCTTATATATTTTAATGTTATGTGAATTTTGCATTCTACTCTGTAATATTCTCACATTTAAAAAATCTAAATTATCTAAAAAATGAATTACCCTCATTATAAGCAGTTAACTGCCCCAGTACATACATATGTATATATAGTACATACATATGTATATATAAAAATACATACATATTTTTAATAAAATAGAATACAATAGAAGGTATTAGCATAACTACAGGTGATAGAAATAAAATTTGTTTCATGTAAATTACATGTATATTTACACACACGTGTGTGAATGTGCATGTGCCAGTATAAATGCATTTCTCACCATGGGTCCTGTTCACATGCATTCTGCAGCTTGAGACACCTGGCTCTTTGCTCTTAGAATTCTGTCCCCGCACCAAATCAGATCACCAGAGAGCTATGTATCTTGGTGACATTGTATTAACTTATTGAAAAAAAATGTTTCACAGATAAATGCTCTTAATGTTATAAATCATAATAGCTTGATAATAGAAATGATCAGATGGAAGAAGTTGTTTCTGCATCTTGTATCAAAGTCACCATTGGGGGCGCCTAGGTGGCTCAGTCGGTTAAGCATCCAACTTCAGCTCAGGTCATGATCTCACAGTTTGCGAGTTCAAGCCCCAAGTCGGGCTCTGTGCTATCAGTGCCGAACCCACTTCAGACCTCTGTCCCCCTTCCCTCCCTCCCTCTCTCTCTCTCTCTCTCTCTCAAATATTTTTTAAAAATCACTGTTGATTTTTGCTTCAGCAACTTTGGGACAAATTAAAAGTCCTAAACTCTGGTGCAAAAAAAAAAAAAGTCCCTGTTGAAAATACTGTCTGCTATTTAGTTCAATGTATCTAATTTAATGATCTACCCACTAAATTCACACTGGTATATTTTTACACTGCTGTATTTTCTCTTGTTAGATAAGAACTGTCTGCTCTTTATGCCTCCCTCCCCCGCTTTACCCTGAACACTCAGAATATGTTTGATGGTGACGATCCCTACCTTCAGTTTTCTGGTGTATGTGTATCCCCCACTTCTGTATAGGACTCATATTCATTCTCGCTTATGTCAGTGGCCTTATCATATCTGAGCCTTAGGCCACCTCAAATGTGTTTCTGAAGCAGAAAGATGTGAATAAATAAATAATTTTTATGTATACCTTCTCTCCACCATCTTCTGGTACTCCACTCTGGCCAGGAACCCTCTGCACCTGGCCTGGGTTCGGGTAATCAGCTGGGCCAGCTTGTCATCTCGCATCTCCTCCAGGAGCCCCAGAAGACCAGCTTTGAAAAAGACCTTTGTGTGGGAGGATTTGCGATCAGAAACTGTATATAAACTTCAAAGGGACGTGAATAGCATCGGGTAGGCTTTACAGACCATTACCTTGGTGTGACCAAATTTATACTGGGTGTGGTCAATGTCAATGGACGCAAGGAGCTTCTCAGAAGCCTTCTTGCTGTCAATGAACTGCCCTTCAGGGATTGCACTTGCATTTAGTACCTTGTATCTGTTTAAATAAATAATAGTTTTTTTTTAAGTTGGTTTATGATAACACCAATAGCAGATAAACATTAAATGACCTATTTATAAAACTGGAGCTTTAAAAAAAAGTATCCTCCTTTGTTCATTGGAAGGACTTCATATATGTGGATGGTCAAACTAGCATCAACCATCTCTTTTTACCCCATTTCACCTTCCTGCACAGCTATAGTTTTCCTTTTTGTCTCATCAGACCTTGTTCTCAGGAAAGGACTCTGTGGTCTTGTTCACACCAAGATGTAGATGACCAATAAAATGTAACATGTGACCAGCTCTCTGGAGCTGCCGCCTACCCCTTATCCCCTTTGCCTCCTGTTTGATTCTCAAGGTGGACTTCTCTAGGGAGGAGAAAGTTGCTGAGGAGCTGGTATTGAGATGTTCTGGGAAACCCTGTGAGACTGGTGTGTGGGACAGAAAGTGTGGGAAGGGATAGGAAAGGACCCATTGGGAGCTATAGACCTGCATGGGGGCGTTCCTAACTCAGACACCAATAACCATGTGACTTTGCGCATGTAGCTTCATCTCCTTGAGCCTCCGTTCATTCATCTATAAAAGGAGGTATTGATAGTACTTACCTCTACTGATGTTTTGTAAAGATTAAATGAGATAACCAAACTATATTTACACATTAAAAAGTGGTAGTTCTCATAATTACTGAAGTTAATGTATATATCTGTGGGCTAAGCCAGAAGCTTGGGAAAGCCTATGAAAAGTCTGGAGTGTAAAATATGTGGTCTGTCTAGATTTTAAAGGTGTTTTGAGGCTTATCACTTTTCACTCTTTTTTGTGGCAAATCAAAAATAACAAATAGAAGCATATTTTTCACCAAATTGTTTTGCTTTCAGTAAGTGTATTTATACTAAACTTTAAGACACCCGGTAATTAGGAGAGTCTGACCTCTGTTTGAAGTCTGCATAAAGGATTCTGCTGGGGAATCCCTTCCTGCAGATGCGGATGCCTTCTAGCACACCGTTACACCTCAGCTGGTGCAGGACAAGTTCGTGCTCCATGGCCCCTACAAATACACGTATTTATTCCACTGCGGAGATTTTGTTTAAGGGAGGTGTGGCAGTCATGCTTTGCACTTTCACTCTAGAGCTTCTTACCGGGAGTTTTGGTCTCATTGGGGATGATGCAGCGCACAAAGTGGGGGTGTGTGCTCCTCAGGTTGGTCATCAGCTTGTTCAGATTCTCCTGTGAAATCAGGAAAAATCCTGTTATCTCAAACTTTAGACGTGGTTTTGAGGATTTGGTGATGTCTATAAAATCAGTGCCTGTGGCAGAGTTGAATGGCCAGTATGGACCATTTTCGTGTAAGGTAACACCTTGTCGTGCTGCTTCTGACATGCAGGTTTCTCCTCAGTCCCTCTTTCTCCACTTGAGTTAGCAGGAGTTCCAAACATCCTGACACGTGATCTTTTTCAAGCACAGTCCTACTTCCTCTCTAGTCCATGGCTTTCCATAAACATTTACAAAGCCATTGCCTTCCCATACTAGATGGTTTCACTTTCTTCTCCCAAACTCCATAGTTCTCCAATGAGTACATGCAAGCCTACACCAAGATGGGACTTTTTCCTCATAAATATAGCTGCCCTTTCAAGGCAGAAAGATTATCTAAAAAAGAATAATCTGCCAGTTATAATTGAGGATTGACTAGATTAAGAATGAGGATACCATATTAAGTTCCTTCTAGGCTAGCTGCTAGATTTTCCTCAGTTTCACTGATGATTTAGTCTCTCTGAGTACAAGTCATTGTTTAGTTTCACGACTTGACTAGATTATGAGTGGTATTCAGTTTTACAAAATTTCCTATCAAATATTCAGCTTTATTTGGCTTGGCATGAAAAATGAGCTAATAATTTCTCAGTAATGTGAACCTCTTCTCTCCAAAGCTAGATGAACAGAAGCCATTAATCAGTGTCAGTCATTTCCTAAATGACTTGTGGAAAGAAGACTCTGCTTTTAAAAACAGATTCCTCAAGCAACTGGCGAGTGTCAGAACCAGTTTCTTCCTTACTCGGAAAAGGGCAGACACCGTCTGGAAAGAAGAGCCCTTCTTCTTGCCACCTTTCTTGGGGCCACCACTCGCCTCTGGAGAGAAAATAAGGAAAGGTGTCACTCAAGTGTAGTTTTGAATTGGCAGGACTGTTTCGTGCTTATTTATTTCCCAACTTCTGCACGCATCAGGGGGAGCACTTTGGGGGACCCTGCTGGCCTCTCTGTTTGAGCTTGAGTGACTGTTATCCGTCAACTAAGCTTGCATCCACTCTTCTGTAATTTTTTTCTCCATTAGAGGATGAAATGAAGGGATTCACTTCACTGTGTCAATGGGTCCTTAATGTTAGGACATTTTGGAGACACAATGACTTCAAAAATCATCAGTAGAATGTCACTCCATTGTCTTAAATATTCCTAGATACTCAATATCCAGTACATGTGAAGGAAGAAGCAGGAGAGAATCATAGAAGCTGAGGCTTTTCATTGGTTGAGATCCTACCTCTCTGACCATTTGCAGTAAGGCCTCTGTCAGTGATGGAGTGAGACACACATACATAAATTGCAGTGCAGCCTATTTACTCAAAACGTGGAAGAGCAATGGGTCTGGCCCTGCAATCCTGAAACTGGCCTTGATCTAACATCACTTTTTGTAACACCTAGCAAAAGTGTTACATTTTTTGAGCATTACCTGCTTCAGCCGTTTGAGCTCCAGAGAAGAGGTAAGCTAGAGTTTTCATTGAAGACTTCTGGTACAGCCCAACCACGGTCTCGTTCAGGGGATCCTTGTTCTTGTCCAGCCAGCCGGTTATGTTGTAGTCCACGGTGCCAGCGTAGTGGATCAGAGAGAAGTGGGCCTCGGCCTTGCCTTTGACCACCTTGGGCTTCTGGAAGTTGGCAGACTTTCCAAGATGCTGCTCATACAGCTTGTTCTTGAAGGAGGTGTCCGTGGCCTTGGGGAACATGCACTCCTCCTCCAGGATGGAGAAGATGCCCATAGGCTGGATTAAAGCAAAACAAAATGCGTGTAAGGTACATGGGAGCTGCAGCAGTGAGCCACAGAGTAGACGAGAAGAGGTTACTGAGTGCACAGATCAGGACACCTTCTCGATGAGCTCGATGCAGGCAGCCAGGTCCATCCCGAAGTCGATGAACGTCCACTCGATGCCCTCCTTCTTGTACTCCTCCTGCTCCAGCACGAACATGTGGTGGTTGAAGAACTGCTGCAGCTTCTCGTTGGTGAAGTTGATGCACAGCTGCTCCAGGCTGTTGAACTAAATAAGTGCATGTGTTTACTTTTCTCTAGCAAATTGAGCATTTGTAAATATAGGACTTTTTAATTTAAAAATATACGTTGACTGGCCTTTAGATTATAGATATCAAAATCATTGTTGGGAAGGGCTATGGAATCTACCATTTTCTCTACTGCCATTTGGTAGAAAATCCTAGATCATATTAATGCCCTTTTCCTGCATGTGCTTAAGTTTACGCAATTATTTTCCTGAGTTCCTGCTAAATCTTTCCTTGTTTATTTCATTATCTTTTCCATTTTCTGTTGACTCATAAGAGCTAATTGGCACTCCATTAGGAGCTGACTGGGAGGAGTCTTTATCGTATGGAATTACCAAGGTCAGCTTTGCAAGTGAACAATAATTGCCACCTTTGTTCTTCTTTAATGTGAAATGAAAACAAAATTAAGACCCCAAATATCATACACAGTATGATAAGACATTTGTGTTTAAAAAAAGAAAAGCACCTCCAAAATGTTAACGTCAGCTAGATTTAAGTAGAATTAATGGGGAACCCTTTTCCTTGATTTTGCATATTTTCTGCAATGCCCAAGTTTTGCTTTTATAATTAGAAAGAATAGGATATATTTCTTAGAAACTATAAGCAGGAAAAATATATTTCATAACCAAATAGGAATTTTTTCTTACACTATCACATTAATGAGAATAAATGCTGACTTTGTAAGTTATGAATCTTTTCTCTGTTCTTATTATCTTGCCTAAGTATTTTTGAATGACTTCTCCACCATATATTCAGAACATATGTGTTGCACAGGATTACTTTGATATTTTATGTTAACTTCATTTGGTGGGAATTTTAGAACCCCTCACTACACCACGCTAGCTCCTAACTCCCTTTGGTCCCGTAGCAAGTCAGAGCGCTTGATAAGTGCACTATTTCTCATGTAAGTGGAATTGACCCTGCAATAAATGATATAGTAGTGACCCAATCATTCTCTTTCCCATTTCAGTATAACTTTTTGGGAGTAGTAAGAGACAGTAATAATATTCACAGATTTCTTCTTACTGATATGTCCACTGCCTTACTGTAAAATCCCTTACCAAAAAGCTACCAACTCACGTCAAAGATCTCGAAGCCCGCAATGTCCAGGACCCCGATGAAGTACTGCCTGGGCTGCTTGGTGTCCAGCTGCTGGTTGATGCGGGTGACCATCCACAGGAACATCTTCTCATAGATGGCCTTGGCCAGAGCACCCACTGCATTGGTCACCTAGAAAAATGAAAATATATCTCTTGAGGTTATCAGGGGACTGCAAAAATGCTTGATTCCTATTGATGAATTTGAATTATGCACCTACCTGCTCTACAGTCTGGCCTTTGGTGACATACTCATTGCCGACCTTGACCCTGGGGTAGCAGAGAGCTTTGAGCAGGTCAGCAGAGTTCAGACTCTGGAGATAGGCAGCCTTGTCAGCAACTGAAAGGAAGAAAGGATAGAACAATGTTATTATGGCCCAAACCAACCAACTTGCTCAAAAAAAAATTTTTTTTAAGCTACAGACATTTTGTGCAGTGTTTTCAGAATATCTCTTTGAGCATTCTTGCCCATTTTTCCCCCACTTAGTTTAAGACTTTCATTATGGGTAGTGTGCCCTAAAAAACTTCATAAATGTTAGGAAACATCTATCTAATATGAGGCTTCACATAGTATATTATCTGGATATACTTTAAAACTCAATTCTTAAAATGAATTTGTCTTCCTAGAAAAACTCAAGGGTAACAAATTTAGAATTTGATTTTCAAACAAACAAAAAATCAGGTGGTTGACTTGGTTGATACCTTCGGTGCCATCGGGCTCTGCCTGCTCTTCCCGCTGCTTCTGCTTGAACTTCATGTTCCCATAATGCATCACGGCACCCGTGAGCTTGTAGATGGAGACTTTCTCTTCATTAGTAAAGCCCAAAATATCAATAGCACTCTGCCAGCATAACCAATAAGATAACTGTTAGGTTATGATCTACACACTCACTATGCATTGTTCACATTCTGATTTCTGACTTGTTGGTCAAACTGTCAGTGCTAATGGGGGTGCAAGGAACTCTTTAGAATGGGTGTTTGGGGAGTTGGTCAACCAAAGACCAGCACTAACCATACCTTCTAAGATTCAAAAAGTAAACTTAAGAAAAAGAATAGTAAGCTTAAGGGACTTGTTATTTTGAGAAGTGGTACAGATCTCATTAAGTGGATTTCAAAAAAAGTGATTTAGGTAAATTCAGAAATGACTGATCTTTAAAAGGGAAAGTAATATGTTTCGGGGCACATCTTAATCCTTTTGGTTGACTCTGGGTGGCACATTCTTGCTTGTTTTTGAACCGTTTTTTGCTATTTCTACTAGAAACACTATTTATCTGGAGGGACCATTGCTTCTAATCCAGCATCATTCTGATTTTCTTGTGTTCCACTTACATCGGTTGCCATCAATTCTTCCTGATCATCAATGCTAGCCACACTGATCTCCCCTTGACTGACAAATGGGTAATCATATGGGTTGGTGGTGATCAGAAGCATTTCTGTGCACATGGAACAGAGAAAAGGGAGGCAGAATTATCCCCTTCACTGCAACAAGAGATGTCTAGACAAATTCTAAGACACTGTGTGTATAAAGCCAAAGAAGAGTATCCCATACTGGGAAACGTTATATCTGTAAGAATGGTCAGCACAGTGCTGACTCTTTAAAATCCAGAACTGGAAATAACCTAAATATCCTTAAAAGGGTATGGTTAAATAAATAATGCTTATCTCTACCATATAACACTGTGCAACTATTATTAGAAATAATAATGTGCAGCTACAATTGGTAAGATGGACAAACCCATGAATCATTATTGCTCAGTGGAAAAAGTACATCACAGGAGGGTATGAAACTGTGATTCCAGTTACTGTATGTATGTGTCTCTGTATGTCAAGGTGCAAATACAGAAAATTACTAGAACGGTATCCACCCAAGTGTTCACAGTGGTTATTTCATAGTAATAGGATTTGAAGGTGTTATCTTCAGTTTTCCCTTTGGATTTTTATCATAAGCACACAATACCTTACAAAGGTATTTTCAAACTCCAGATGATAAACCTGACAAAATTCAGTCGTGGAATACGAGGTTGGACCATGCATGTAGAGTGCTGGTGTAATCATTCTCGAAAGGGATCATGACATTTCTTACCTATTAGTTCTGGTTTCTTGTTTGATGTGATCTGATAAAAAATGTGATAGCTCCTTTCAGCCTTAAGCTGGAAAGTAACTCTGGACTTCTCTAGCAAATCTGGAAGGACACAAGTAACAAATGGAGCAATGCAAAATTTCACATGAGATGCAAATTTCACTGTGGTTTCACTTTATGTGTGTTCTAAGAAACAGAAATGACTACAAAGGAGATCCAGGCACTTACATGTTTCAATATCTGCAGAAGCCAGTTTTCCCGTAGTGCCAAAGTGGATTCTAATGAATTTACCCTTGAAAGAAAAACTAATATTACTACTTTGTTTTTCAATCGTATCAAATCTTCAAGAGATTCAAAACATTTGGAATACTAATGTGTTAATATTTTAAAATAATTTTTAATGTTTATTTTTGAGAGAGAGAGAAAAAACGCCCGCGTGTGAGTGAAGCAAGGGAGGGGAAAAGAATGAGGGAGACACAGAATTCAAAGCAGGCTCCAGGCTCTGAGCTGTCAGCACAGAGCCAGATGTGGGACTCGAACTCATGAACCGTGAGGTTAGGACCTGAGCCGAAGTCAAACACTTATATCTTAATATTAAACCAATCCAGAGACTGTTTGTATTAGCTAGAAAAGGTGTATCTCCTATTTTGTGAGTACAGGAATTTTATCTTTTGTTTTGAAATCATGAATAATCGAAACTATGACAGAGAAGAAAGAACTCAGATATAGGGTGGTCACATCTGTTTAGATGGGACTTGGATCCGTGTTTTGTGCTCAAAGGGAAAGGAAAGATTTGTGCTGCAATGTAATGTGAATGGAAAAGATTCAGAAAATGTATTCACAAGCATCCCATGAATGTTGACCATAGTAGTAACCAAGAGACTTACAAAGCGAGAGGAGTTGTCGTTCCTCACGGTCTTGGCATTGCCAAAGGCCTCCAGTAGGGGGTTGGCACTGATGATTTGATCTTCCAGAGTCCCCTGCAAAGGCAATCACAGTGCTCACATCTGGGGTCCAGACTTCCTGAGAGCACTGACATCTTGAGGCTGACCCAGACTCACCTGAATTTTGCCAGAAGTAACTTCCTCCTTCTTCTTCTCCCCAGTGACTGCAATTGTTGCAAAGTACTGGATGACACGCTTGGTGTTCACGGTCTTCCCTGCCCCGGATTCTCCGCTGCCAAATAAAACCTAAGTGAGATGAGGTTCCAAATGTGGCAACTGCCGTAGCCATGAGAAGAGAGCATAAAATTTGCTTACGTGATCAGGATTGACTGATTCTCTCGGTCTACAAAAAAGAAATTATAGACATTTAATACTGGTTTTTTTTTTGTTTCTTGGTTTTGTATATTTGTAAACAGTAAGTAAAGTAAAATGGAACAAACTTAGTGTTTTTCAGAGTGGCCTTTGCAATCCCTGGGGTTTCATGAGCCCTAGGCCTCCTGTCTTTCCAGTGTCCCTTTCGTGTCCCCCAGTCCCTCCCTTGACTTCAGCTTAGGTACAACCATTTAAACAGAACACTGTGAACAAGCACCAGATCTTGTCTTTTTCATATTCTACCACTAAGGAAATATTAAAAGTGGACTTGAGGCTTCACTTGGGTTCGAATGACAACTCCGGCAGTGATGTATTTATTGTAGGTGTAAGACGTAATGAAAAATAGGCACTTTAGTATGTGGGGTGGGGTAAATATAGCACAGATGGTAGCTCTGGAAGTAATCATGGCTTTAGTCATACTTTGGGGGGAAAGTTCATTTTACTGTTTACTCTCCCAAGATGAATTCTCTAAGCCCTTTCCCCAGGTAGCTTAGATTGGGAGAGCTGAGACTGTGTTGTAGGAAGAAGATTCATGGCACCAAACACACCATGATGAGGTTGGTTCTGGGCAAAGGGCAATAGCCTTTATGCCCTCCCTAATATAGAGAGGGTTTTCATTGGTCATAGTTTCTGATACTGAGTAAAGGCCACAGTGGCAGATTTTACTCTTCTCGTTTTGTTCTCTTGGTAATGGAAACACAGTCTGTATATGTGATTGTGTGTGTGTGTGTGTGTGTGTGTGTGTGTGTATACATACATGCAAACATTGTTTATAATTTTTGCTCAAGCTTTTCTAGTTTCTGAGTCACTCAAAAGTCACTTCTCCAACTATGGCCAACTTCTGTTGACTTTTAAAAGTTTAAGAGATCATTACCAATTATGTAATGGTAGGGATTGCAAGTCGTCTTTTACACCCTCTCCTTCCTGCATTGAGTCCAGCTCAACCAAAGGGCTCAAAGGCTGTGTTTAACTGGTTAGAGTCTCTTTCTCTTATTGTTCTACTCTGAAGAGATTATGCACGTACAAAGCATTTAACTCACCTGTCAGCATGAACTGATAGGCGTTGTCAGAGATGGAGAAGATGTGGGGCGGGGCCTCCTGGCGCTTCTTGCCTCGGTAGGCCGTCACCACCTCGGGGTTGTACACCGGCAGCCACTTGTAGGGGTTGACGGTGACGCAGAAGAGGCCCGAGTAGGTCTATTCAAGGGAATAAGAAAGAGCAGCTATTCAAAGGCTTTTCCTGCTAGGTGTGCATTTCACTTAGGTGAAAACTGACCCAAAGGAGCATTTTAAAGAAGTACTCTACAGATCTCGAAGGCATCGGCATGAAAACTAGTTGGAAGTTTCAACAATGAGATGGTAAAATCCATGAGGGGAGGGACCCCAATTTAGAATTTTTACTATTCTTTTTTTGACTTATCACCATGACTTTCACGTAGCAGCAAAGGTTGGTTTTGTTTTGTTTTGTTTCATGTGTAGGATGAGACATTGTTACTGTGTTTTAGGAAATATGCATAGATTTCCTTTGCAGCGTTAAGATAGTTCAAATTCATGAAAACAGAAGTTTGGACACACCTGACATGCTCAACACTGTGGAAGCAGTTAGGTGAACTGCAGGAAATCTTAAGATGGTGGGATGCATTTAAAAAGGCATTTAAAAATACACGAATGTATTTAGCAATTCTGGGAATTTACAAATTTCTATGAAGCTCTAAAGAAACAGGACACAGAATGATCTAAATACATTATGATCAAACAGGGAGATTTTCAAAACCTTGGACAGCTAGCATAAGACAGGCATTGGCCAGTCAGTGTGGACGTGTGCAGGTATCATCCACCTGCATAACCACCCTAGCTGACGCACACAGAAATGTCAGTGTGACGTACTAGGTTCAGTTCTGCACTGTTTACTGGGCACGTCTCATGTGCCAGGCCTCTGCAGGGCACAGGAGTGAAATCTGAATGAGATGCCGTTCCTCAGGGAGCTCCCGGTCTCCAGTCCACATAGGGGACAGACATGTAAATGGACGGTGGTGGAAACCCAAGGTCAGTGCTGTGGCCAGAGCAGAGACCAGAGGACAGAACATCCCTCTCTGCCCAGGGCAGGTGGAGAGGTTAACTCGAGGAGGTGGCTTTCATGTAGAAGGGACCAGAACACACGGCTATGGATTGCTGTTATTTTGAAGAGTGAAAATGGGAAAAATTTGGTCCTTAAAACACTATTTTTATGTGTTGGAACATAAGTTTATCATTTCCCTCTGGATGATTCTACAACCAGGATTGGGGGAGGGGTAGAAATGTAGACACATGGTTGAGCTATAAACAGTAGCTGCTGCAGTGTTTGTTCAAGGGACATGTGGCAAACCCAGTGCATGTGGACAGTGGCCTTGCCCGGCTTTGGATGGAAAACAGAGGATGAAATCTGGTTGTTGGGTTGTGCCTCACAATAGCAATAGTGAACCTTTTAATTAGTTAACTAACTGATGTACTAACGAGTTAACTTGTGTGTGAACTAGCTACGCTGCTAGTGAAAGCAAAACGGGTCACTGCTTTTGACCCATTTGTAGAGTGGAAGCAGTGGGCTGGCAGGTGGGCAGTGATGGCGATAAAGACCCCTTGGGGCTGGGGCAGGGGGTGCTCACGTAGATCATCCAGGCTGCGTAACGCTCTTTGAGGTTGTACAGCACAGCAGGCTCATGCAGGTGGGTCATCATGGCCATGTCCTCGATCTTGTCGTATTTGGGAGGGTTCATGGGGTAGACTTGATCATCTTTCACTGTCAGAGTCTGGTAGACAGGAAGGATAAGTGTTTTTGTCAACTGAGTGACCACACAAAAACCTTGATCACATGTGGCCAGCTCCAAGGACTCTACTTACCGCTCCTGCTTCGGTCTTCACCGTCACCTTCCCTGCTTCTCTGCTCTGGATAGTCCCTTTGACAAAGGACTCCTTGGGCTCCGCCACAAACACAGATGTCTTAGCATCGAAGGGCCTATTCTGGGCCTCAATGCGCTCCTTTTCAGACTTTCGGAGGTATGGAGCTGCCTCCCCAAAAATGGCCATTTCCTGGTCTGAACTCATGGCTGCTGAGCTCAGAGACCCTAAAGGAGAGCATTTCACATTAGAGATTCAGATTCTGGACTGCAGTGTGTGTCAGTAAACTGCTGTACATTGATGATATTTTGTGGAAAACCCACTATTTGGAAATGTCACCCGGTGGGTCCACTGTGCACCATGCTATAGTTACTGAAACAAACATAATCACAAGGTCTCAGAGGTATCGAAGGTCACTGTGTCACCATCATGGGACCCAGGGCTTTTACATGCATTATTTTCTTTCGTCCTCCAAGACTAGCATTCTAATCAGGGAGCTGAATGTAGTCTCCGCATGCTGCCGGGGGGCTTGTGACCCTCGGGAAGGCACTTGATCTTTCTGAACCTCAGTGTCTCCCTCTTTAGCATAGGGATTACAACATCTGCCTTTCTTAATTCACAGCCTGTGAGATATACTACAGATTCTTGGGGGAAAGAGGTCATCATGACCCAGCAAGCAATTTGAAATAGTGCAGGCTACCATTTAGATGTAAAATGTCATTTATTGCAACATAATACAATTCCACTTCTTGTCCTGTAAGGTAAGAGAACTTTACTTCCTCCGTTAGATATTTAGCCAGAAGCACTCAAGGTCAGTGTTTTTGGGGATGATAATTTTGTTTGCCTCTTTTTCTCTAGTTGTGTGCTTATTAGAGTTTGACTGACGTAATGTCTTTGTGTATTAAATCCAGTTAATCAGTTAACCTAATTGAGGATAAAAGCCATAGCAAATGTTATCCTCATTTTTAAAAATTCTTTTTAATTTATTTCACTGAAGTTTAGTTGACATTCAATGTTATTATTATCTTCATTCTTCTACACTGAAGGGCTCCCTTGGCCCTTTCAAATCTCCTCCTGGAGAATGCAGGCTAGGACGGCTCTATTCTCTGTTATCTGCCGGTTGCCAGCGGTATCAGTAGAATGAACAGTCTGGCAAACAATGTTACTGCAGTCATTATGGGATCAGGTTACTTGAAACTCATTTTGATCCACTATCCGCCAGTGTCTCCCTTCAGAAATGCGGTGGACAGTGCGAGTAGTAAGGGCACATAAATATCTTATGTGTGTAACAAAAGGTTCGCAGCGTCTTAATTTCATACAACACTCAGCACTGGGCAGGGTAACTTTTAAGAAGTTTAAAGGAAGCATTTCCCTAGGTTCCTTCTTTCTTATGTGTTAGAGATCATGTTAACTTAATGAACTCTAGTAGCAGGATACATTTTTATTGAGTTTGAGATTTTTAGCAAGAGAATCTTAGTGCAGATTTTTCCCCCTACAGAATATTCTGTTAACAAACTAGCAATTCCATTAGCAATTTTCTTGCCAAAATGTCACTGCACTAATGCTTGCTTGCATCCCGAATGACTGTATGTGCATTGTCCTCTCCCTCCCTCTCTCTCCAGCACCTTTCCTGAAGTACACTTGTTAAGGTATTTACTGAGACCAGCACTTTCTCAAAGGTTGCTAAGTGACACAGATCCATCCCAGAGGCTCTCACATTCCCCTCCAGGGACTGGTTAGTCCCAGTCTTACCTTGTTAGCAAGTGAGAAGATGTAGCCTGGAAGCAAGACAGTTCTGTAACAAAACAAAAACAAAAACAAAAAAAAAAAGGAAAGAAACACTTCATTAGTTAACCAGGAGTGCACACATGCGCACATACACACGCACAATCTCATTTGCAGTATTGCTTTTTATTGTAAACAGCAGGCAACAAAGCCATGGATGTGACACACTGTGTCATATCTGAAGGAGCAGTACCAGAGCTACCAGCTGCAGCTGACGCTGGGCAGCGTGGCCGGTGTCCTTCTTGAAAGCCGGTTCCCTGTTCCCACTTACCTTGAGCTTTTTAAAGCAGGCCAGTCAGCCTCATTCCAAGGGCTCTTTTATATGGAGAGCTATGGAAACAATGCAGCTGCCTGTTCTTTCTTAAGTCAAAAGGAATTGTTTGGCAGAAAAAGTCTTGGCAGTCTTGCACCCCTGCATAATTCCCATTCATATTAAGAATGGTTGGATATAATTAGAAATATTTTTCTTATTGAGTATGTGGATAAATCTCCTATGGATAATTTGAGAAGATGATCTGAAAGGAAGGTTCAGGCTGGTGGATCAAGGCAGTGACCAGGCAGCCAGAATAACTGGCCTCTCTCATAAATTCTTTCTAGCCTCACCGGGCATGCCACTCGGTTTGCCTTGCGCCACTTTTCATGTTTCACATATTCGATGATAGAAATAAAGTACAAATGTTTATTTTGACTTTGCGACGGTTAATTTTCACCCACTGGTCTTTCCTTTCCAGCCCTGCAAAATCGAATTGCGTGTCTTCCACAATTTAAAAAGAAGGACGGTCCTGTCCTTGCTCTGGAATCCTTGTAGTTTGCGGGACTACCCTTGCTCTTTCACGGTTCTGTTTTTGCCCAAACTCGTCCTCCCAACAGCACATTGTTTCCTGGCCACCTATTCGTTGGTTGAATGTTTTTTAGTGGTAAAAAGTGATTTTGGGGACTATTTCCCAACATTTTCCATGTCATCACAACCAGAAAATGATGATATATTAGTGTAGTTACACTAGAGAAACGTGGACATGATTTGGCTCTGTCTGTAAAGGGCTTGGTAAGAACATTGCTTTATAGTTCTTATATTTCTTTACATTTCTTTATGTGATGTAAATATATTTACATTAAGAAAAAAAAATACTGAGTGTGTCTAAAACTTCCAAAGAAGATCTTAAACTTTTCAGGAGAAATTTCAGCTAGATTCCAGGAACAAAACTTTTTTTTTTTTAAATGCTTATTGATTTTTGAGAGAGGGAGAGAGCACATGAGCAGAGGAGGGGAAGAGAGAGAGGGAGACAGAGGTCTGAAGCAGACTCTGTGCACAGAGAGCTGGATGCAGGGCTCAAACCCAGGAACCATGAGATCATGACCTGAGCCGAAGTCAGACACTTAACCAACTGAGCCACCCAGGCATCTCTGAACAAAACCTGTTTATATGTGGCTTTCTACTTGAAATAATGGCACACATTTCCTGATCAAATCTTTTAAAAAAACGATGGCATACAGTATTTGCGTTCTTGATAATTACTATTGTGGGGAAAGTTTGCACAAAAAGGCAATCAAAATGTAAAGCCATATATTTTTTTTACGACAACTGAAATTATATTTTAAAAATTTACCAGCTCTTCTTTTTTCTTTACTGACAAATATAATGTTGAAATTTCTAGATTAATGAGAATAAATTTTGAATCCACTTGAACTCTTTCAATATCAAATATTTCCAAAGATGTTGAAGCTCTAATCTTCAAAAAGCCTGCATGTTACAGAAGTCACCCTGCTGCTTGGTTGGTCACCATCGAAAGGGCACCTCAGCCACAAATACACATGAGTGCCTGATGTATTCAAAGTGCAAGATCTGGAGCTGCCTCCACCTGGAAAACCTACTTGGCCTTCCAGCATGCCTACCCTGGCTGGCCACACTCTGGGCTGCATGCCCTGTCCCAGGCATCCTGGAACGTCAACCTTCCCGGCATTTCCAGGGGTCCCTTGCCTGCGGCTGGCAGCCTCACGCTGTCAGCTGGCTGCGAAAGTAAATGTGCTCCTCGCTTCCACTCAGCACATGGTAAACACCACCATCGTGCTTGCCTCCTTTGGGGACTGTAGGATACCCCGTCAGACTCGGACTCAGCCAGGCCGCCCTTTGAGGAGCCCCTGGGTAGGCCTCTCACAGCTGGAGACCACCCCCCAATGCTCTGTCCTCCCAGCCCATCCAGCCACCTCAAGACTGAAGGGATCAATGTTTTTGTGGCACATCTGTCACCTTTCTGATGCCAGGACACACTGGGTGGGCAGCTCTGCCTTAAGATGAGCTGTGGTTCTACTTCCCGATACTAAGCAGCCATTTTCAGTGCCAAAGCAATATTTTGACATTTTCTTATTCCATTCCTGCTGCCCATGTGCATTATCGTTATGCTTTATTAAATATCTATTATTGGCCGCAGCAACTTCTTACTTGACATGCCTCCAGAGGCAAGGGAAACAAAAGCAAAAATGAACTGTTGGGACCTCATCAAGATAAAAACTTCTGCACAGCAAAGGAACCATCAGCAAAACTAAAAGGCAACTGACGGAATGCGAAAAGATATTTGCAAATGACATATCAGAGAAAGGGTTAGTATCCAAAATCTATAAAGAACTTATCAAACTCAACACCCAAAAAACAAATAATCCAGTGAAGAAATGGGCAAAAGACATTAATAGACACTATTCCAAAGAAATATCTAGATAGCTAACAGACACATGAAAAAATGCTCAACAACACTCATCATCAGGGAAATACAAATCAAAACCACAATGAGATACCACCTCACACCTGCCAGAATGGCTAAAATAAACAACTCAGGCAACAACAGTGTTGGCAAGGATGCAGAGAAAGAGGAACCCTTTTGCACTCCTGGTGGGAATGCAAATTGGTGCAGCCACTCTGGAAAACAGGATGGAGTTTCCTCAAAAAGTTAAAAGTAGAACTACCCTACAACCCAGCAATTGCACTACTAGGTATTTATCCAAAGCATACAGGATTGCTGATTTGAAGGGACACAGGCACCCCAATGTTCATAGCAGTGTCATTGACAGTAGCCAAAGTATGGAAAGAGCCCAAATGTCCATTAACTGATGAATGGATAAAGAAGATGTGGTGTATATATAAAATGGAATATGACTTGGCAACCAAAAAGAATGAAATCTTGCCATTTGCAAGAACGTGGATGGAACTAGAGTGTATTCTGTTAACCAAAATAAGTCAGAGAAAGATCAGTAATCATATGATTTCACTCATATGTGGAATTTAAGAAACAAAACAGATGAACATAGGGGAAAGGAAGGAAAACTAAGATAAAAACAGAGAAGGAGACAAACCATAAGATTTTTAAATACAGATAGCAAACTGAGGGTTCCTGATGGGGTGTTGTGTGTGGGGGTGGGATAGGCTAAATGGGTGATGGGCATTAAGGAAGATACTTGTTGGGATGAGCACTGGGTGTTATATATAAATGGTGAATCACTAAATTCTATTCCTGAAATCATTATTATATTATGATTAACATATTATAAATATGTTAACTAATTTGGATGTAAATTAAAATCTATATATATATATATAAATTTATTATTTTGTGTTCCTTGCAAAATGTCC
This sequence comes from Cryptoprocta ferox, assembly GCA_028646485.1. NCBI lineage: Eukaryota > Metazoa > Chordata > Mammalia > Carnivora > Eupleridae > Cryptoprocta > Cryptoprocta ferox. Next base: position 4,235,137 of record CM053565.1, read on the forward strand.
TTCATTTTCAGTCATCTCATGATTATATATTCTGTTTCCTCGGTTTGTAAAATCCTTTGGTGAATACCATATTTACAGGTAGAAGCTATCTAATATATTATTTTTTAATGCAAAAAAGAAAAGGAGAAGTCTCATTTTCAGTGGTTGAGAAATACTCCTTAATTGTTCCCTGTGCCACTTGGCTCATGATTTATGGCTGGCAGATGTTCTTTGAGAACTAGGGCCTAGGAATATATCAGTCAGGATAATCTGCTTTTCCACTCTGCAAATAAGCCAAAGATGTACATTTATTTAGGGCATTTTTCTTGGCTTCACCAATGTTTTGACCACTGCTCTAATGCGTCAGGGGCTTTCTACCTTCGATTCCTTACCCTTTGGGATATCTGTCACATTTAGACCTAGTAACAATTCAGTAACAGAAGGAATTCAAGAGTGAATACTGGTCTGTGCAGAGCGAGGAAGTTCAAAGGAAACAGCAGCCACTGACCTTGTCTTCAGGAGATTGTACTCTGAGAAACCAACAGATCACTAGGGAAGGGGTTCAAGTCACCTTCAGAACAATGTGATAGGAGCTTTAAAAAAAATACAGCGTAGGGGCACGTGGGTGGCTCAGTTGGTTAAGCGTCTGACTGGCTCAGGTCATGATCTCACCATTCATGAGCCCCCGCATCAGAGTCTCTGTTGTCAGCACAGAGCCCACTTTGGATCCTCTGTCCCACTCTTTTCTGCCCCTCCCTCACTCTCACACAGGCTCTCTCTTTCAAAAATAAAAAAAAAATAAACATTAAAAAAATACAGTGTACAAGTTCTCTGCAGGGAAGGAGCCATGTTTTATTAATCCGTTTGATCTTTCTCAATACTGAGAATGGTAGGAACATATGGAAAATGTCTCCCAAATCCTAGTTTACAAATTTTAGATGGTCCATGTTTCTTTGTCTTAATCATTCTTGTCCCTGTCAACTGAAGTTGGATCTTGGATTTGACTTCTGACTACACATCAATTGGATATCCTTAGAGATTTACTAAACCTTCCCAAAGCTCAGTTTCCTGATCCATAAACTGGATGATGAAGTAATACCCCATAAGGGGATTTGAGGAGTAAGTAAGATAATAATATGCTTAGAAGCTTAGAAAAGCGTATGGCACCCATTACTAATTAAATAGATCTTAATTATTGTGATTAGTATGGCCCTCATCTTTTGTACATTCTTACTCTGAATTCTGCTGCAGTAGAGTAGTTTGCTTTCTGATTCCTCTAACAAGACCTGCTTGTTTCATCAATCATTTCAATTACCTGAGAAACGTTTGTAGAGCATTACCACATGCCAGGCTCCCCTCTGCCATGGAATTCTCTCTTCTCTTTTTGTATCATTTCTATGTCTTATGTCTATTAAAATCCAGATCAGTCTTTCCCAGACATTTTTCATGGTTCTTCTACCTGATAGAAGAAGGGTAGTCTGGCTTAGAAAGAGACAAGCTGGTGTAAGCTGTTACATTAAGATAGGATTGGAGACATGAGAGCCTGGTCTAGGGAGTTGGTGGTGGAAATGAAGAAGAAAGGAATGCTCTAGAAATCGGTTAGCTGGTCATCTCCAGGGAGGGGAACTGAATGTCGAGGGGAGACTGACGTTTCATACTACACCCTCTGTACCTTTTGAATGTTGTGCCGAGTGCATGTGTTACTGCTTTAAAAACAAAAAGTGATGATTTATCAAAAGAGGATTCCTCTAAAGTATGAAACAAAAGAACGGATAGAATTGAAAGAAGTATGACCGCAGAATTAAAGAGATGAGAGATTGAGTCCCAGAGGAGTCGGCGTCCAAGAGATAAGTTTTCCAGTGGCTACTTATCTCTTGTTTGCATAGACTGGATCCCAGACCCATGAGCTTGGGTGTTGATGTTGTTTTCAAGGAGTGTTGGTCCTCTGGTCCAATCTTGATGCCTTTGCACCTGCAGCCCCCATGTTTAAGGTCCCATCAGTAGGAATCTACACTTTTCCAAATGTCCAGTCATAGAATTTTCTGAGAATGTACTTTATAAGAAAATGGCAAAATGGCCTACGGGAGCATTCATAATTTAAAGTTTTTGAGAGAAATGGGATCACTCAAAAGCCATTTATATTGATTTTGGCATATATTACATTGTTCTTTTTCATAGTTGCAGATTGAGCTTTCAAAATATTTTTTAATGTTTATTTATTTTTGAAGGAGAGAGAGAGACAGAGCATGAGCGGGAGAAGGGCAGAGAGAGAGGGAGACACAGAATCTGAAGCAGGCTCCAGGCTCTGAGCTGTCAGCACAGAGCCTGACGTGGGGCTTGAACCCACGAGCCGTGAGATCATGACCTGAGCTGAAGTCGGACACTTAACTGACTGAGCCACCCAGGCGCCCCTTGAGCTTTCAAATAATACATTTTTGAGTCCTAATTTGAAATAGGTTTGGGAGAGGGAAAGCTTGTATCTGTGAACACTCATGGGTAGAATTATTCAGGAAGTTTCTGGAAATATGCTGTACTAAAATATAAGAATCCAAAGGCTTGGAGTGCCTGGGTGGCTCAGTCAGTTAAGCGTCGGACTCTTGATTTCAGCTAAGGTCACAATCTCATAATTTGTGATTTTGAGCCCTACACTGGGCTCTGTGCTGACAGTGTGGAGCTTGCTTGGGATTGTCTCTCTCTCTCTTCTACTCTCTCTCTCTCTCTCTCTCTCTCTCTCAAAATAAACATTAAAAAAAATCCAAAGGCTAAGCATCCTGTTTAGCACTTAAGAGAGAGGAAGTATGGACCATGCTTGATGCCTAACATCCAGCAATTCTACACAAGGCACATAATCTATAGGTAGATAAAGGAGTTGGGTGACCTTTCATGGTGAAATTTGGGAGAAGCAATACTAACTCCCTTAAGACCAAACCAATGTTTGTTTTTCTAATTACAAAAATAATGTAGGTATATGGGGAGTCTAGAAATTTGGAAAAAGAATAACAAAAGAATGAAAGTCAAGAGAAATGATTTCTTAAGGGTGGATGTAGAGAAAAATGCACTCACTTCTGTGTATCTCAGCATTCATTTACCAAGTTGTATCAGGTTAATTATCCAATGAAGAGGTATGGTCAGTATGTATATGGTGTCTGTTTTCCTCCTGCTTATCAAATAATAAGCATCAGTGCATATTAGTTGGATAGGGAATAAATGAACATTATTTTGCCAATGTCACTATGTGCATAACATTTTGTAGCCTGTAAGCTTCTTATAGACATTATCTCACTTTTCTTTCAAAACTCTGGGATATGGATAAGGCAAATGAACTCTTTTCATATTTGTACAAACATGATCCAGAGGGGTGTGGAATGGCTTGCCTAATCAGAGTGGGCCCCACTCTCCATTGTTTATAATGCCTAATATATGTAACTCTGCTGCTCATTCCCGAATTGCTCTGACTCTTTCAGGTTGACTGTTAGGATGTAAGTTAGTAAACTAACTGCCAGCCTCAGCTAGGCATCGTGCAATATTGTGCGGAAGGTGAGATGATGTACTAACATGAAACTAGCAATCGTTATTCCAGAACTCGGGAGAATTTTAAGTTTAGAGCCCCAGAGGAGATGGGGTGGGATAGTTGGTCTGCCCTCCCCCACCCCTTTGCTACCCTGTTCTCTCAGTCACTTCGAAATTAGTGCACTGACTGTGACAGTCACTGTCATCAGTGAGGGATCAGGGACGACTTCACAAAAATGACATCTCTGATGGTTTGTGAGGGAACATGCTGGATTCAACAGGAGGCAGTCTAGGAAGAAAGCAGTTCTAGCTGAGGGGCAAGAACGGAGACAGAAGGGACAGGGGGGAAAGGAGTAATTTGAAGTCTGTTGAGGAGGTGGGAGTTGTTTCGTCTTACTGGAGTGGACGCTGTGTGTGAGGGACGAGTCTCAAGAGAGACTGGGGCCACATGGGTCAGAAGCTGATTCTGCAACTAACTCATTAGGAACAAAACATCCTGTCCCTAAACTGCAAATCAGGCTGACTAGAGCACCTGCTGTATGAGCTTTTTGCCTTTTCTCAGACCATTTGCCACCCCCCCCAACTCCCCCAGTTTCCTTATTTTCCACTCAGTTTTGCACTCTGGTTGGTTTTCTATCCCCCATATCCGCAGCAGCCTCCCCACTGCTGGGCTCCTCCTCTGCCCTTGATGATCTGCCCTCCCCTGACCTCACTTGATCATACTGTCAGGGCACCCAACCCTCCACCCTCTTCCTTGACCATGGTCCTTCCTCCCACTGAGATTTATAGAGACTGGAAACAGCTATGACTTCCACCAGTTACTACGCTGCCTGCCCAAGGCTGCCCATAGCACGTGACAGCAACAGGCCTTGAATGCTGGGCACGAGAGTTTGATTTGATGCTAATAAATATTTAACCCCCTAAATTTGGGGCTATTTATCAGGACACATGGCCATGAGTTGCTATACAATGCTATCCTGTTGAGCACTAAAATCATCATATATGTGACTTAATGTGAAATGTATCTAATGCTTGTCTGATAAAATTTTATCTTACTCAATTGTAATGAGATTTAAAGTCAATTTTTAGGAATGAGAGAAGTATTCAGTTAACCAAATCCTGATCTCTTTATCTTAGAAGCAAGAATAAAAATACAAGAGGTGCCTGGGTGGCTCAGTCGGTTGAGCGTCCGACTTCAGGTCAGGTCATGATCTCACGGTTCGTGGGTTCGAGCCCCACATCGGGCTCTGTGCTGACAGCTCAGAGCCTGGAGCCTGCTTCCGATTCTTTGTCTCCTTCTCTCTCTCTCCCTCCCCCATTGTCTCTCTCTCTGTCTCTCAAAAATAAATAAATGTTAAAAAATTTTTTTAATTTAAAAAAAGAATAAAAACTCAAAGTAATTTTTACTCCATCTTGCTAAGATCATCCCCTCCCCTCGAGAAAAAAGAAAAGAAAAGAAAAGTCTGAGTTGGGAGTGTGAATGGAATTCTCATGTCTGAACAAGGAAAGATATTTGCTATTTCTGTGATCTGGACATTTCAAGGAGACCCCCAGGTGGATCAGCTTCCTCAAAACTGCTGCTTTTCCTTTGTGCTTTTGGCTTGTCCCAGTCAAACAACTGGTCCAGTGGACGGGCGTTGATAAAAACAAGGCTGTACTCCAAGGCTGAAGAGTATTTTTAGGTCTTGAGGAAGAAGGTCTTTTTATTTGAAGGAAAGGACAGTGATGTCATCCAAAGTCCTGTGAAGAAGCTGGGGCTTGGCAAGACTCAAAAAGCGTACTTCAAAAGGGATGCCACCAAAGGCCAAGCTCTGAGAAACCATATGCCGTGGAGACTCAGTTCTTCTGGTCTATCTGAAAAACTCGACGGCGGAAGTTTGAGTGGATTTTCTCATCCTTTGTCCTTCTTATAAACCGTCAGTGAACACAGGCATTTGCTCTTTTCAATTGCCTTGTGGGAGGCAAGTGTTCTTTCCCCATTGAGCAATAAGAACAAAAATAACCCCTGAAACTCCTAAGATATTTCATAACCTCATGGGAAATGTTAGCTGGTCAATCTTGAACAGTCCTTCAAGTAAAAGTTATGTGAAGAAATGATGGATTAAGGATTAGATGCCTACCTGTATATGTACCCATGGTGTGGTGTGTGTCTATGTATGTCCGGCACACACACCTGTGCTTAATGTAAAGTGCCCTGTGCAGGGCACCTGGGTTGGCTCAGGTGGTTAAATGTCCGACTCTAGATTTCAGCTCGGGTCATGATCTCACTGTTTGTGGTTTCGAGCCCCATGTTGGGCTCTGCACTGACAGCACGGAGCCTGCTTGGGATTCTGTCTCCCGCCCTCTCCCTCTCCCTCTGCCTCTCTCTCTCTCTTCTCTCAAAATAAATAAACCTGGGGCACCTGGGTGGCTCAGTTGGTTAAGCTTCTGACTTCAGCTCAGGTCATGATTTCACGGTTCATCAGTTCCAGCCCCGTGTTGAACTTTGTGTTGACAGCATGAAGCCTGTTTGGGATTCTCTGTCTCTCAAAATAAGTAAACTTACAAAAAGTGCCCTGTGAAGATAGAAAAGCCCTGTATTTGTTCGATGCTTCAGACACCATGGGGCCTGGTTAGGGTAGGCCCTCCTCCCTGAGGGATTCTAAGTTCAACAGTGATTCTAAGCTGGCATTCAGGAAAATCAATAATTTAAGTGAAACGAAAAAACTGAACTTCTGGAAAATGTCTTCAATTGACTCTTGGAATGTTGGCTGAGCTATTCAGGACCTGTGGGCAAAGGCTTACAAACAAAAACGTCTTTATAGACTGGTTTTAACTGTCTCTGATATTTGCCTGTTGGGGGACTTCTTCCAGAGGTACCAGAAACCAGCTTTCCTCACCATGTGTCCTTTGGATAATTAGTCCAGCACCACTGACAATAAAGGGACTTTGTGGTCATAAAAGCTTGAGACACACTGCATGCTACGTCCTTCTGAAGAGTGACCGTGCACGCTGGTGTTATAAAAGGTGTTAGCACAAGTCTGCCTTTATCGTTCTAAGTTGCTCACATGTTTGTTTAGCCACAGGCCTTTGTTCTTTTCTGTTTTGCACCTGCACCTTACTGCCGAGTGCAAGAAAGCATTAACACACCGTGGAGCCATCTCTGAGCTTTGGTTTCCTGTGTGTGTTTCTGTGTGTACAGGCCATGTCAGCATCACTTGGGAGCTTCTTAGAAATGCAGATCTTGGGGCCCTGCCTGAGACCTACTGAATCGCAGTCTCTGAAGGCAGGGCTCAGGAATCTGTGTTTTTAAAAGCTCTCCATGTGATTTTTTATATATTAAAGTTTGAGAAGCCCCAGTGTAGCTGTTCGGTCAAAACTGAAGCCAACTATCACATTTCTTAGATGATAATGAATCCACCAAGCCTTATGGATTCTTTCCTTGGTTTTTAAGGCCCCACTCACCCAACCACTCCAAACTTAATCCACTTTTATCTCCAGCTCCACATCCTGATTACTGCGTACTCTACTCCACACGGCCACTGCCCTGCCAGTGCTGTCTCTGTCTGGTTTTGTGCCACAAACACCCCAGGATAATGTTTTTAGTTTTTTCAGACGTTTTAAGTTTATTTATTTAGGTGGGAGGGGCAGAGAGAGAGGGAGAGAGAGAGAATCCCAAACAGGTTCGAGACCGTCAGCACGGAGCCGGACATGGGGCCTGATCTCACAAACCGTGGAGTCATGTTGTGAGCTGAAATCAAGAGTCAGATGCTTAACCAGCTGAGCCACCCAGGCGCCCCCAGAGTAGTGTTTTTAAATGAACACAATGAAACATGATTTCAAGATTTCCAAAGAAACCAGGTTATTCTGAAATACAGTTATCAAAATATTTTAAAATCTATGTTAATAAAAGGATCCTTGTAAATATATTCACATTTGTCACGTAAGATCTAGAGGCAGATCTGTTAACTGTTATAATTCCAAAGTAGTGATAAACTTTATAAACCATGTTTTGAAATACCTACAACGCTAAAGATGATATGAAAATATCTGTAATTTCTTTTTTTAATTAAAAATTTTTTAAATATTTTATTTATTTTTGAGAGAGACAGAGCATGAGCAGGTGCAGGGCAGAGAGGGAGGGAGGGAGACACAGAATCTGAAGCAGCTCCAGGCTCTGAGCTGTCAGCATGGAGTCCAATGCGGGGCTTCAACTCATGAACCGTGAGATCATGGCCTGAGCCAAAGTCAGATGCTTAACTGACTGAGCCACCCAGGTGCCCCAAGTTTATTTATTTATTTTGAGAGAGAGAGAGAGAGAGAGACAGAGAGAGAGAGAGAGAGAATCCCAAGCAGGCTCTGAGCTGACAGCAGTGAGCCTGACATGGGGCTCAAACCCACAAACCATGAGATCAGGACTTGAGCTGAAATTGGACGCTCAATCGACTGAGCCACCCAGGCACTGCCCTCAAACACCATTCTTGGTACTGTTAACACCTACTCAACTTTGAGACCTCCGCATAAAAGTCCCCTCCTTGGAGAGAGCTTTATAGGACACCCCCAGATGAGGGTGCCCCCCTGTTTTGTACTCTCGCTGGAGCCATTGAACTGGTTTCACAAGTGAAGCTCATTATTTTGATTTTGAGCCTCATGTCCACTTGCCCGTTCACATGAGAGCCCTGTGGGGACACAGAGAGTGTCCACAGCCCCTAACCCAGTGTCTGATGGGTATTTGCCCAACAAATATATGTTGGATGGAGAGGCACTAGAAGGTTAGGGACGTCCCCATCTACAACCTTTCTTCTCTGCAGAGAAGGTAAGGTCTAGCGAGAACAGAACTTTTAAAAGCCTCATGCCTGGTTAGAAATTATAACTGAAAATGGAAACTACAGGCACCCGGGGGCAGCTGTAAAAGAAGCCTTGAAGGGATGGGGGACTGTTGATTCAGGTGCAGTGAGAAGGTGGGCACTCGGCCAGCTGTCACATCTTGTGGGAAGAAAAAGACCAGCACATAGTTACCTAAGATTTTCAGTAAACCCATAGTTACTCTGCACTGCTCCACCTCAAGTTCAGTTGCTAAGTCTCTTGGTTGAGATGAGCAGAGAAATGTTCTGTTATATTACAAAATGTGTTTTACCAGTTCCAGAGACTGTTGACTTGCAGCTAAAAATGAATGTTTCTGTAAAAATCTATATACGTTACACTTAAAATTTTTTTTCTTGTTATTGTTTGTAGAAAGTATGCTGGTTCATTTAAAGTGGTAAACTATGTCATAAGAGAGAAATTTTACTCCATGACCTTGTGATAATTCACTCACTGTGACTTCCAAACACAGTTCCAATTTACTGAAGCAAAATAACTGTAGGATTAAGAGAATAGCTAAAGAAATCCCCTGGTAGCAGTTAGTAAAATTATATACATAAAGTAGCAGTGGGTAAAATTATAGACGTAAAATTTAAGTGACTGACTTTAGAATACAAGACAGATTCACCTTTGGAGCATTATTGTTTATTCTGTTGAAGTAATTTTGAATTACATTTCTATTATTTGAGGCATCAATAATTCTAGCAAAAGGCATTTTTATGTGTATAAATATATATGCTATATTTATATAATCACTAAATATTTTTTAGAACCACGTTTTTCACACTGTGTCTTTCCATTGCTGACATGAGATTGATCTGTGTGTTTTTCTAAAGAAGCTGCAGTGTTTCCTGTTGTGTGTTCTTCGGAACATACTTCTCTTTTTTTTCTTAATGTTTATTTATTTTGAGAGAGAGAGAGAGAATATGAGCAGGGGAGGGGTAGAGAGAGAGAGAGGGAGAGAGAGAATCCTAAGCAGGCTTCAAGATGTACGCACAACATCCCACCTGAGGCTTGAACTCATGGGCCATGAGCCGTGAAGAGAGTCAGCCACTTAACTGACTGAGCCACCCAGGCGCTCCTTGTAGACCGTACTTCTGATGGCTCAGGTACCTTACTTATGCACGAGCACCACCTCTAGTTGTCCTGGTACCTGGTGAGGGAACCATTTTCAGATCATTCATGAAACTCTTTAAGCTTCTAGTTTCTTTTTATTTCGTTAAGTTTATTCATTTATTATGAGGGGGGGAAGAGGGGCAAAGAGAGAGGAAGAGAGAGAATCCCAAGCAAACACCGCACTGTCAGTGCAGAGCCCAATGCAGGGCTCGATCCCACAAACTGTGAGATCATGACTTGAGCTGATATCAAGAGTTGGATGCTTAACCCACTGAGCCTCCCAGGTGCCCCCTAGTTTCTTATCTATAACATCAGAGTCATAGGAACACCTGTTCTGCTGTAAGGGTCACATACAAAGCTGTGTGCAGAGGGTTTTGTAAATGGCAAAACACTACATGCAACACTATGTGTACATATGTGTGTGCATACATGTAAACTATTACATGTGTATGTGTAAGCTATTACTGCTGATGTTCCTTAGTGGCCTGCTTTTATAAATCTCACAGGAAATGCTTATCAAAGGATTTCAGCCGATCTAGTTATTAGTTTTCACTCTCTGAACTTCACTTAATAACGCTGACTATGACTGGCTGCCATTTTTAAGAGCACAAGATAGGACATTCTTTCCACAGTTTGACCCTGCCTTGGCTTTCTCTTTTTCTCATTTTTATTTGTCTTTTGAAAAGTATTGGAAAAGGCAAATTTCTAAACTCACAAACCCTGGGTCTTAACCAGAAGAATCTTCTTATTCCTTGACAACTACTTCTTACTGGGGAACTAGGGCCCTGGGTGGCAAAGGGATGGGCCTGGCCTGGACGAAAAGCCCTGCTGGCCAAGAGGGTCTGGCAGGCACCTGGCACAATTGTTCCTTCTCCCATGACAGCCTCTCAGACTTCCACGCTCCTCATGTTGGTTACATAGTCACTGAGTAAGTCAGTGGTTTCACAATAAGTAATACCTTGCTGTATGCAGTGAATGGGTTTTAAAAATGAAGGGTAGAGTAAAAAGCGAAGGCTGTCCCTCCTCTCCTTACCTTCTGTTCCACTGTTAGTAGTTTAGAGCGTGGCTCTCCAAACCACGTTGTATGCAGGTTTTTTTTTTAAGTTTATTTATTTATTTTGAGAGAGAGAGAGGGAGGGAGGGAGGGAGGAGCAGAGGGAGAGAATCCCAACCAGGCTCTGCGCCGTCAGCAAAGAGCATGATGCAAGGCTCAGTCTTATGAGCCATAAGATCATGACCTGAGCAGAAATTAAGAGTCAGATGCTCAACTGACTGAGCCACCCAGGTGTTCCAACATTGTGTGAGGTTTCAATATGCATACCCAAAGATCTTTTATTTATGTTTATTTTATTTATTTATTTATTTATTTACATTTATTTATTATTGAGAGAGAGACAGAGCATGAATGGGGTAGGGGCAGAGAGAGAGGGAGACACAGAATCCAAAGCAGGCTCCAGGCTCTGAGCTGTCAGCACAGAGCCCGACGCAGGGCCCAAACCCATGAACTGCAAGATCATGACCTGAGCTAAAGTCGGTCGCTCAACCAACTGAGCCACCCAGGCACCCCAATGTTTATTTATTTTTTGAGAGAGAGAGAGAGAGAGAGAGAGAGAGAGTGAGCACTTGAGCAGGGGAGAGAGATAGAGAGAAAGGAAGAGAGAAAATCCTATATAGGCCCCATGCCTAGTGTGGGGCCTGACACGGGGCTTGATCTCAGAAGCACAAGATCTCTACCTGACCTGATATCAAGAGTTAGACACTTAACTGACGGAGCTGCCCAGGAGCCCCCCAAAGATCTTAATAAATTATTCTGTACATTTAGCTCTACACTGAAAAAAATCTTTTCGTATCAGAACATCCACTGATATACCTATCCCATAGTATGAACACATGTTATTTAACTTTTGATGGACATTTCTTTCTTTCTGTTTCTTTTTCTTTCTCTCTCTTTGCTAGTACAAACAGTGCTTTAGCAAACATTCTTATAAACACACACACAGACTTTTATAATCTTGTTTCATACAATTAGTTCTTTAATGCACCTAACACTTATTTTTATACATAAGGTGATGTTAATTATACTTTAAAAGAAATACTCATTTGTTATCAATCATTTATTGAATAGTCCATCTTGTTCCCGTTGGTCTAAAATGTTAACTTTATCATAAACTAAATTTACATGTATGCCTGCTTCTCATTCTTCCATTGATTTATTTATCTTTCTACAGATCTATTTCTCTGGACCAGCCAGTTAAGGTAATCTTACAGGACATTCCAGTTATGATAATCTTATAGGATTTTTTCAAATCTGATAGATCAAATCTTCAAACATTGTTCTGCTTCAAAATGTTTCTGTTATTCTCATACTTTGTCTCTTCTGGCTGACATTTAGTATGAGCTTCTCAAATCTGATTTCAAAATTACACTGGAACTAAGAATTCACGTATAGTAAAACTGGCTTTCAGGGGGATGCATAGTTCTGTGGGTCTGACAGAAGCATAGATTTGTGTTAGTACCATCACAGTGAGGATACGGAATGGTTTCATCACCCCAGAACTCCCTTCTGCCCCGCCGTGGTTGTCACACCTTCCTCCAACCCATGAATTCTCTGTCCCTAAAGTTTTATCTGTTTGAGAATGTTACATAGTGGAATCCTATAGTATGTCGCCTTCTGAGGCTCACTTGGCACAGTGCCTTTGAGATTCATCCAAGTTCTTGAGTGTATTGTTAATAGCACTCCATGCTATGGAGGTAACCGCAGCTTATCTGCTCTGCCCTGCTGAAGGACAGTGAGGTTGTTGTCAGTTTGGGGCCGTTATGAACAGAACTATCTGAACCATTCATGTACAGATTTTTCGGTGAACATAAGTCTTCATTCTTCTTGGGTACATACCAAAAAGTGAGATTGCTGGGTTGTATGGTGAGTGTATATTTAACGTGGTAACAAAAAACAAAAACAAAAACAAAAACTTGCCCGACTCTTTGCCAGAGTGACAGTGCTGTTTGGCACTGCCACCAGCGATGCCTGAGAGCTCCGGCTCCTCTGTGCCTTCGCCAGAGCTTAGTGGTATCGGCTCTCTCTACTGTAGTCATTGTGACCAGTGCATAGTGTTACCTCATTGCGGCTCTAGCCTGTGTTTCCATCGTTGTCAATGATGGTGAACATCTCTTCATGTGCTTGTTTGCCATCCTATTCTCCTTGTTGGTGAAGTGCCTGTTCAGAAGTGCCCATTTTTAAAATGTATTATTTGTTTCCTTAACTATTGAGTTTTGAGAGTTCTTTGTGTATTCTCAACACAGATCTGTTGTTGGGAGTGTGGTCATTGTAGTCACACAGACCCCATGCTCAGAAGGGCCTCCCAATTCATGTGATACTCCACACTCATAGTCATGAAATTCGTAATAACTTTCAATAAAGGGTCCAGTATTTCCAGCCTGTAATGGGCCCCAGCCGTTATGTAGCTAGTCCCGTGTGTGGGATATGTGATTTGCAAATACGTTTTCCCAGCCCACAGTGCATCTTCGCTCTCATTCTCTTTGCAATGCCTTTCCCAGCGCAAAAGTTTTAAATTTTGATAAAGTCCAGTTTACCTATAGTTTTCTGTGACAGATTGTGTGTTTGGTGCCACGTCCAAGAACTCTTTGATCACAAAGATTTTTTCTTCCATTATCTTGCAAATGTGTTACAGTTTTACATCTTACCTTAAGATATACGATCTACTTTGCGTAAATTTTTTTATAGTAGATAAGATTTAGGTTTTACATCAGAACTTTGATTGGCAATATATTTAATTTATAGATTAATTTAGGAAGAACTGACATCTTTACAACATAGCACCTTTATACCCAGGAAAATGATGATGTGTCCTTCATTTAGTCAGGTCGGCTTTCACGTCCTGCAAAGCTTTGTGCTTTTATTCATACACATCTTGGTCTATGCGCGCGCGCGCGCACACACACACTTTAATACTTATTCCTAGATATTTTGTAGTTTTTGTTGCTACTTGATATGAGACTTGTTTTCCATCTTGTTCATTAATTCTTTATAGTTGGTGAATAGAGAGGAAAACAAAGCTGTTGTTTTTTGGTTGATCTAGTGTCACAGATACTTCCTAAAGGGTTTTGCTAATTGTCTGCTTCAGGCAGGTTCCCAAGGAGATGACTTCTTCCCCTCACTTCCCAGCTCTCCCTGTGTGAACTAGGGATGGGAAGTGGGGTCTGTGGTTGGCCAGCCCCATTGCTGCAGGGCACGGAGTGCATTGTTCTCAGCGGAGGTTTCAGAAGCTAATTGCCTCAAACAATAAACACAGTTCATCAGTTCGAATTCATTCCACTGCAAGTAACAGACTAATTAAGTGGCATTTACTTTTAAAAATGCATTTTATTTTTCTCATGCAACAGGAAATCTGGAGGTATGCCATTGGTTCAATAATACCAGTGAGAATCCAAATTCTTCCCTTTTCGACTTTTTTCAAAATAAACTTTTGGTTTGGAGTTATTTTAGTTCACAGGGAAATTGCAAAGGAAGTACAAAGAGTTCTCCTATATTCTTCACCCAGTTTCTCCTAATGTGAACATCTCCTATAACTATAGTGCATTTGTCAAGAGGAAGCCGTTCATGTGTGTTTGTTACAATTAACTAAACTACAGAAATTTCCTAAGTTTTCCCACAAATGTGCTTGTCCTGTTCCAGAATCTAATCCAGGGTACCTCAGTGCATTCATGCCCTCATGTCTCCTCAGGCTCCTCCTTGGCTGTGACAGTGTCTCTGTCTTTGCTTATTTTTCATGACCTTGACACTTTCTGAAGTATACTGGTCTGGTGTCTTCGTAGAATGTTCCTCAGTTTAATTTTGTGTGATGCTTCCTCATACTTAGTCTGGGGTTATGGGTTTTGGGGAAGAATACCACAGGGCTGGAGTGCCCTTTTTATTGTGTCAGATGGGAGGAGGGGTAATCTGCTATCAACATGACTTATCACTGGTGATGTTAACCTTGTGAGAATCAACTGATAATGTTGAGCTTGATGACAGGGGTAGTTTCTGCCAGATCTTTTAGTCTATTTATTATGGAAAATTCAAAATATACATAACAGTAGAGAGAATGTGAATCTATGTCTACTTTTGGCAGTTATCTATTTATGGTTGATCATGTTTCATCTGTACCTCCATCCACTTTCCCATCAGCCCCCACCAGGCTATTTTGAAGCAAGGTCTAGACATCAGGTTTAATCTATAAATATTTCAGTATGGATCTTTAAAAGATAAGGACTCCTAGAAACATAGCCACAAGATCATTAACATTCATAAAAAATGTAACCGTAATTTCAAAGGTGTTTGTATTTTCTCGTGGAGGGCATGCGATTCTCTATCCTTGCTGCTTAATGGTTGCAAGAGAGCCTCTGGCTTCAACTATCACATCTAAATTCAAGAAAATCACTGGGAGGCAGAGTAACAAGAAATCAGAAGCTTTCCCAGAGCCCTTCTCCTTCACCCACACCAGCAGGTTTCAAAATATGTTTCATCCGTCAGAACGGTGTCACATGGCTCCTGTAAGTTACAAGGGAGGTTGGAAAAGCTAGCATTTGGCTTCCCAGCCTTTCTATAATGACGAATGGCATGGAATCATGAAGCTGGGACTAGATGCTAAGTGAGCCAAACTGTGGTCTTTTTTACACTAATTTTGGGAAGAGAAAGGTTTCACTTGGCACCCTTCTCCATTCTGTGAGACTAGTCATTACGACCAGACAAGGACAGAGTGGGACTGGCAACAAGAATGGCCAAGCGGTGAGCCATGGTTGTGCTCATGCTCGCCCTGCCGTTGGCCTCCCGAGGACATCGGCGGGGACATGGCTATGCCTGTAGTGGAGGCTGAAGCCCCAACTGTGGATGCTGGAACCATGTGGCGCTGGAACCAGGCTGCCATTTTACTTCATCTTCAAACAACTTGAAGACATGGATTTAAAGAATGTTATGTAATAGGACATAAAGTCGGGGCATTCCTAGATTACTGAATAGGCTAAGTATGTGATTGGAGAACTACCAACGGGAGAATGGGTAAACTACCAAGGTAGGAATACTGCGAGAAAAATTGAATTTTTATGACTTTAGTAGGAATTTTGCAAAAAAACAAATAGAAGCTACCAATTTTCAGTGAATCTAGGAGGTACCATTATTTTATGTATTTCTAGGAAAGAAAATATGCTGCCAATAAACTATGACATCCCATTTATTCTAAGGCACATCCTGACTTCAGAAATGTTCAGATGTGGGTGATGTGTCTTAGTGTTGATGAAATGTATTTTAATTCTATTACATAAGTATATTTTGGATTCTGTGTCACAATCTTTAAACTCTCTAAAATTTAATTGAGGTATATACAGATCAATGGGATTTTGCCTATGTATCACCTTTGTATCCACCATTTAGATTAAAATACAAAACATTTTAACCATCTCAGAATGTTTTCTGCGTCTCTTCCCAGTCAATCCCAACCATAAACATGGCCACTTTCTGATTTTTTTTCACATAAATTGGTTCTGTTTGTTCTGGGACTTCATATAAATTGAATCTGCAGTTTGTACCTTTTTGCGTCTGGCTTCTTAATTCAGCCTGATGTTTTTGAGATTTAGCTGACTATGTAAAAATGTAATGGTGTGTTTACCCATTCTCTTGTTGATGGATATTTGGATTGTTTCTGGTTGGTTGGTTTTCTTGTTTGTTGGTTTGGGTTTGGGTTTTGGTGTTGGTTTACTATTGTTGACAGACATTCCATGAGCATACGTGTAAAAGCCTTTTTATGGACTTGTATTTTTATTTGGGTAAATAACTAGAGTTGAATTACTAAGTCTAGGGTGGTGTATGTTTAACTTTATATAAACTGTCAAACAGCTTTCCAAAGTGGTTTTACTGTTTTATGCTCCCACTTGCAAGGTACTAGAGCCTCAATTTCTCCACATCCTCACCAACACTAGAAATGTTAGTCTCCTAAATTTTAGCTATCTGGTAGGTGTAAAGATGTTTCTCAGTGTGGTTTTAATTTGCATTTCCCTGATGACTAATGGTGTTGAGTATATTTTCATGTGTTTATTGGCCACTTGGATAGCTCCTCTTGGCATATTCTCATTTAAATTTTTCTCTATTTTTTTTTAAAAATTGAGTTATTTGTCTTTTTCTTATTGAATGGATGTAGACATTCTTTACATATTCTGGTATTTTGGGTACTGAGTTCTTGTTCAGATATACATTTTGTAAGGAATAATCACTTAAATGAAGGAAACCTATTAGGGCTGAAGCACATTGTGAAATTGCAGTCAAACTAACATTTACTGAGTGACTACCAGACACCAGACTCTTCATGTCCAGTATTTCCCCTCATTCTCACTATGCAAAGAAAGAATTCTTTTTCTTGACTTCTGTTCTATGATCCCGGAGCCCAGAGAAGTTCAGTAACTTGCTCAGTGCTGCCCAGCTTGAAAGGGTGGAGCTGGGAATCAAATAGGTCTATGTAAATTCTTCCCCTCAAAAAGAGAACACTTAGATTGAGTGCCTTCTGTTTCCCCTTTATCTTGAATTTAGGAAGACACTTAATTTTTTTCCCTACTTGGGCCTCTAGAATATTTTTCTTTCCCTGAATCAGGACTAGTATTCTTCATAGAATCTGGTTATGGGTAGTGGTGGATTCATGAAAATGGCAATGACCCAGGATAAGGAGAGACAGTGTAAAAAGCAGGAAGACGATTCTGAAGGAAGCTGAAAAGACAGTTTGTATTGAGGCAGAGGGTGACATGGAGAGATCAAGTCAAGGCCAAGTCAGAAGCTCAAAGATGGCAAGTGTCCAAAAGCTGGAGGTCAGGACAGAGCAGGGCTGCAAAGTCAGGGAGAAGAAATATGTTCAGGGATACAAGGACCACAAAACTCAGGAGAAGCCCACCTAAAACACATGTTTTTCCTACTACCCAAAACACAACTAGTCCCCAGACAAGGCGCTCCAGGTCTCCTCCAGTTTAAGAACTTGCCGTACCTGGGAGTCCCATAAACAGGACTAACTTCTAAAACCTGCAGCCCTGACCATGTACCCCATGTTTATTTGGGACTCTTGGTTGTCAAGTGATAGAAATGCAAATCAAATTAATGCAAACAAGCAATGTATTAGTCTATAGTATTGATAAACTTCAGGGACTCAATTTGGGGATTCAAATGATGCCTTCCCACTTTTTGTGTGTGCGTTTCCCTCTATTCGCTTCATACCCAGGCAGTCTCTCCCTTCTGTATTGGGAAATATAGCAGGCGGAAGCTCTGGGTGTTCATTGTCCTCGTGGTCAGAGAGCTCAGAGGAAAAGGAGTCTTTCCCAGGATGTCCCAGGACTAGTTGACTGGCCCAGCTCATGTCACATTTTCATCCTTAAGTAGGGTTGCCAGATAAAACATCAGGATCCCGGTTAAAATCTTAATTTCTGATAAACAAAGAATAATTTTTAAGTATAAATACATCCCAGGCAATATTTGAGACGTGCTTATACTTAATCTTTTCTTTATCTGAAATTCGAACTCGAGTGGCCATCCTGGATTTTTATTTGCTAAATGTGGCAACCCCGTCCCTACCCTGGTTACTTGTGACCAAGGGGATGATGGACTCCTGAATCCTGGGAGCTGAGTTAGTCACTGAACCATGGGGACCAGGAATGGGGGAAGGCTGATTGCCTACAGAGATTCTGGGTAGACCAAAAAGTTGTGTCTATTACACTTCCTCTTCCTGCCTGTACTTCCGGTGACGTGTAGACTTTGTGAGGGTGTGCATCTCATGGTGAAGCAGATCGCCAACTTCATCTTCATTTTCAGGGTTGTTTTTTTTTAAACCTCCACTCACCAACATCAAATGTTCCTCTGGTCCCATTACAGCATTCTACTGTTTTGTGAAATAATGTACTCTATTACAAGAGCAAAATTTTGGACCTTTGCCGGGGGAAGGGGACTGAATTCAAGAAATTTTCTTATGTTAAAATGATTATTTACAGCATTTTTGTATCACTCTGTCATATTCTCACCTATGCACCTCAACCATTGGTATCCATATCTGGTAACTTTCAGATGACATTATTTTATGTTTAATTATGTCAGTTTATACCGCTGGCAACTCCTCCTTCAATATTGTCAGAATTCTTGGTAAATTGGGTTTACTTGCTTGGAAAAGTTTGTGTGATGCTTGCTGAAGGGCCAGGCTATTTAAACAGAAAAGTTCTTTTCACTGGGGACTGGTGGATTTGAGTAATCCCCATGTCTTCTTTTACAGCAAGCACTCAAGAAATGGTTTGACTCTTAAAAGAAGTTTCATAGTAATTTTTTCTGGCTTATTTTTGGCAATCAAAACAAATAAAATCAAGCACTGGGGAGGCATTGACTCACCCTTTGAAATCTTAGGTGTGTGTTTAGACAGAAATAGTAGGGCAGGAATCTGAAGCCTCCTAATGGCCTGTGCTCATGTGCTTTGACAAAAACAAACAAACAACAACAAAAAATGTAGGCGACCAGTTTGGAACATAAAGTAGACCAACATCAAGAAAAATGACATTCTGAATTTTGATCTCGGAACTAGTCCTTCTTCCTTGTCTGTGTTCCAAGAATGAGAGAAAATAACATGTTTCAACTCCAAGTTTATTCTTTCCTTTCAGTTAAATTGTTTGTGCCAAATGATCCTTTTATATGCCAAGAAAATTATCCCTTCCCTCCCTGATCTTGTTGAAAACAGTGGGTCAATTAAGTCTGTCTCCTGATTGCTCTGATAATACAAACCATTAAATATGTGGGACCCAAATTTGGAGCTGCTTTAGAGATCACATACTAAAAGAGAATGCAGTTCATCAAGGACTCCCCTTTGAGAAATAATATTTAAAAGTTCAGAGAGCTACGGATACCTGGGTGGCCTTGTCGCTTAAGCATCCAACTCTTGACTTCATTCAGCTCAGGTCACGATCTCACAATTCATGGCTTTGAGCCCTGCGTTGGGCTCTGTGCCGACAGCTCAGAGCCTGGAGCCTGCTTCAGATTCTTGGTGTCCCTCTCTCTCTGCCCCTTCCCCAGTCTCATTCTCTCTCTCTCCCTCCCTCTCTCTCTCTCTCTCTCTCTCTCTCTCTCCCCCCCCTCTCCCTTCTTCTCTCTCTCTCCAAAAGTAAATAAATAAATATAAAAATTTTTTTTTAAAAAGCTCAGAGAGCTCTAATCAGGTAAGTACAATGATCATGGAGAGATATTAGATTAGAACAAAACAGTTTTAAAAAGGGTAGAATAGTTGGGAGGGACTAGGAGATTACTGCAGGATTGAGTGACTGCTGATGACAATGGCGAGGAATTTCAAAGGACCTGTTTCAGATCAGTGAGTGGTAAATGGTGGAGATGGTCTGGAAGGAAGAGGGGGTGGGCCCCTTTTACAGATACTCAATGGGGTATTTTCTTTCAGTAGAAGGCCTTTGTGGAGGAAGAGTGACCTTAGAGTTTGCCTGGTAAAGGGGAATCCGTTGAATGCACTACAGCCTTCAGTTCCCCGGGAGAACTCATGACCTTGGCTCTGGAAGCAGTAGAAGCCTCTGGTGGTCCAGAAAGAAAAAGGAAAGTGAGGAAGGCAGTAATACGTTGGCAAAGCAGGTCTGGACTGGCACAGACTGGGATGGAGAGTGGAAGTTGGGGATCAGATGA
Organism: Cryptoprocta ferox; assembly: GCA_028646485.1. NCBI lineage: Eukaryota > Metazoa > Chordata > Mammalia > Carnivora > Eupleridae > Cryptoprocta > Cryptoprocta ferox. Next base: position 4,255,274 of record CM053565.1, read on the forward strand.
GATTGCTGATTGCGCATGTGGGCAGAGCTACGGAGACACTCTGAGAGAGCGGGTGGGGGCTTACGGGAGGAATCACGGACAGGCTAGATGGCGTCTTTCAGGTTATCTGGTCCAATGTGCTGCCTAGTACAATGATGCGTCCGACTTCAGCAAGCATGTTCTGAAACGGTTCCCAGGGTTATCCAGGTTATCCAGGGGTTAACTGGGTTCTCTAGCTGCTCTTTTAGGAAGACAGCATTCTCTAGACTGTGGGACTTATTTCATTGCTGCTCTTTGCATGTGTCCTCTCCAGAATGTGCCCGTGACATTCTGAGTCTTTCTGCTAGCTTTGTCGCAGGCACCATCCCCACCTAAAGCTTGGAGCTAGAAACCCCTTAACAAGACCCACTGCCCCTCTCTGTGGTCCGACACGGGGTGGAAACTGCTCCTTCTTCACTCAGCCTTTTGCCACCCTGTTTCTCTAATCTCAGAATGGACACACTGACTGTGGTCTATGATTTTCTTTCTTCAAGAGTTAGACCAGAGAATTGTAATGTTGGAGAGTAAAAAGCTAATAAGAGCTAACCTTTACTGCGTGCTTGCTCTATGCTGCCAGTGGTCTGAGGGCTCTACGTGCATGATCTGTTCAATCTTTTTTTTTTTAATGTTTATTTTTGAGAGAGAGAGATAGAGTGCCACGTGGGGAGGGGCAGAGAGAGAGGGAGACACAGAATCGGAAGCAGACTCCAGGCTCCGAGCTGTCAGCACAGAGCCTGATACAGAGCTTGAACCCATGAACCACGAGATCGTGACCTGAGCCACAGTTGGATGCTCAACCGACTGAGCCACCCAGGCGCCCCTAGATAGACTTTATTTTTAAAGCAGTTTTATATTAACAGAAGAATTGAGCAGAAAGTTTAAAGTTGCCTTATGGCCTCTCTCCCTCTCCCCCCACAATTTCCCCTAATTGCCATAGTGCGGTACTTGGGTTACAATTGAGGAACCAATATTAATACATAATATTAATACTAACTGAGGTCTGTAGTTTACATTACACTTTTCGTGCTGCATAGGTTAGGGGTTTAGACAAGTAAATAATGTGATGCATTCACCATTCCAGTGTCATACGGACATTAATCTCTCTTTCAGGGACACTGTAGATTGGTACCATACTGATGAAAGAACTTTCCTTGACCACCAAGGTGTCTGTCCCTGAATGGAAGTCAGTGGGTCCCTACTGTTATGGCGAGGAGTTTTGAATGTCCTTCCTGCTTTGCAGGTGGTTTCTCCTGGCATCTCCAAAGAACTATATATGTATATATGTAATATATACTCCCAGTAGGGTAATATATGTCATGTGCACTGGAAAACTTCCCCAACGTCATAAAAACACAGGGTTCCAGACACAGCTGGCCCCAAAGGTTTTGGGTTCAGAGTTGTAGACCTGTGTTGCCTAGCATCCCCGGCAGGGTTGATGGCAGCACCAGAGAATCAAATACTTGTTTCTGCAGAGAAATAATCTCCACACATATGCATGCAAACTGGGAAAAAGTAGAGATAAATATCTCTACGTCAGTTTAAGGCAAATCTTGTTGCCAAGGTGCAAATGTATCTATGGTTGAAAAACAAAATTCGACCAAGTAAATTTGAAGATCCAGTTGGCTTTATTAAGCAATTCATGAATTGGGTAGCATCCTATCTAGTGAGTGGGGGGAGCTCTGAGGATCTGTACAAAATGGAAAGTTTTTAGAGGAAGCAGGATGGGGCAATAAGTTATTAGCAAAAGAACATAAAGGATTATTTCAGGCAAGGTCCCCTCCCCCCCCTCCTTAGGGGGAAGGACAGAGAGTCTTATCATGCAGATTACCTCATCATCCTTTGAAGGATGGAGAGGGCCCATGTGACAGATGACCTCATTGGTGCTGACCAGAAAATTCCTGACTGATTGGTTAAGACTGCGTTTCTAGTGGAGGTTTCTGCATTTCTAATTGTAGTTAGGTTAGGTATTAAACCTTGGTTTGGTGACTTGGCCTAGCATAAGGGACTCCATCTTGGGCCTATGATTTTCTTTTGAACTCTATCTCAAAGTTTCTGTCTTTTCAAACCATGTGGATATCACAATTTCAGATGAGGGATAGTTGACCTGGACAATACATGGCAGAGTGGAATAAATGCCATTATAGAAGGGACTATGGACACACAGTTGTCTTATATCTGTACCCCTTAGCTGAAGCTGATTTCAGAAAAGAGGTAATACAGGAATGGAGTTGGTGGATATTGACTCTTTGTATAAGAAATTTCTTAAAGTACATCACGTAGTATGTTTTTATTAAAAGTAAATTCCAATTCAAAGAACCTGAAACAAGTGATATTATCAAGGACTCAGACTGGTCTCTCTGCTTTCCCCTGAGAGTTGTTTGCTCTAAGGTTGGCTCTCCTCATGGTTCCATGATGACTGCCAGCAGCTCACAGATCTCCACGCTTCCCCACTCAGGTCCAGAGGAAAGAGTAAGCACCCCTCTCCTGGACGAGCTGAAGTCACGTACCCATGTCTGTGGCCAGGAGTCGGGAATACCACTATTGGTTTAGCCTGGGCTATCAGTCTGCAAACTGGCTGTGCATATCCTTGAGAGTAAATGAAGCCTTTTTCAAAATGGTACACAGGCTTACATAGTTTTAAGGCAATCAATTTCTGTATATTCATTTTTTATACGCACTTTTGCCTAAAATTGATCTACCTGAGAACCTGTCTGCAGGTGAGGCCTCAGGTGGGTTCTTTTCATTCCCTTTTTCATAATCACCCTTCTCTTGCTCTGCCATAGCGGGGGCATGTCTCAGTCATCCTAGCCATGACTATGGTGCATTGACCCGGGCCGTAAAAATCTCTGGGGCACACTCCAAAAGGACAGTTTTGCAATGTTGCTGTTGAACAAACTCCTTTAATCAAGGCATTATGACTTTTCCCGTCTTACCCATGGATTTGTCTGAGGTGAGGCATGGCTTGGAAAGCCAGTATTAGACCACGCTGGTGTATTCTGAGCCCAGATTTAATAGATGGAGTGGTAGGACAGTTTCCATTGGAAGCCCTAGGTGTGCTTAGAACATGCTTCCTGAGGGAGAAGTTCATGAGCACCGCAGAGGAGAGCAAGTAAGAGGGACAGGGCTGGTGGCCGATCTCCCGGTGTCCCCTCAAGCAGACGCCTGGACATCAGCTGTGACATTAGTGCCACGCATAACAGTTGTATTTGAATTGAAAAGTGAAGAGAAGCCTCACCTGACAGAAAGTAAGTCTGGCTGCAGGTTTGACAGTGAGGGCCGCGTTTGCCAACATGATCGTATGACAGACATTTTCTGTGTAAACCCAGGGAGTGAAATCTTCTATGCCGGGTTTCTATGAAGTACATTTAAAGCATGTGATACACACTTTAGTTTATAAAAGTATATCGGTAATGCTTTATTGACACTGGCAATACTTTTATCTTCCACACCCTTTCTGGGTGTATCGGGTGAAGTAAAGTGTCTCTTAGTAAAAGAATAACAAGTATAGTTAATAGTCATTTGCTAGATAGCAAATAAAATTCCCCCAAATTGAAAGAATAAATGACTCTAACTGGGAAACAAGTCCATTAGCAAGACATGTGACTTCCAAATCTTTGTTCCCAACAAAATTAAAGGAAAACCCTAACTGACTTACCAGCTGATTATTAAGAATAGTTTTTTCATAGACCACTGTGTGGTTCTGGTATATAACTTATGTGCATAATAATAAAACATTAATTTCTGTGATAAAATTCCTTCTCTTGCTTCTATTTATTTATATGAATGAGCTCCCTGCACTCACATTTATAGAAAGAAAATATAACAATAGAATTAATCCTATTTCTGAAAATTTTTCAAAATGAGTAATATTTATTCATGGATTTATGAACTAATAACTAAAATATAAAAGAGGCCCCATTATCTCATTAAAAAATGCCTTTCCAATACAACTTTACTATTCATGGGCATTATTTATCAAAATCTGTCCTATATTTAGACTTTTTATCAAATTTATACTAACAATAATTGTAATAATAACTTCATGAGGGAAAAGCTAACATGTAGAAGCTTATGGTCACAAGAAATAAGTTAATCTCAAATAATGGACATTTTTTATTGCCCAAAGAAATAATAGCTTGCTGAATAAAAGCAAAAGGAACATTACATTATGATCAGACTCTGAGGAAGAAATAGAATAGAAATCCAATTTTTAAGTAATAAAAAAAGAACAGTGGGAAATTTTCCCTATTATAGAAGAGCTCGTTCAGATGTATTTTAAATGTTGGGAACCAATTGCCATAGTATTTGGAGTTTGTTGTGTACATGTGAAAGAGTGAAGTGACAGTTTTATTTTAAAACATCAAGAGTTACACACACAGGATTACTTCTTTTGCATCTAAAACTGATAATGAAAGATTTTGGATGTCAACATAAAAATGTGTAAGGGGACACATAGTTTTTCAAAAATCTTTTAGGTGTACATCAACAGTGGGAAAAAAAAACATTGATCAAGGTGTCTTAGGCCATGTACCACATCCATCCCTGGAGATCCCCTTCCCTAGAACTTTCTAGATACCCAAACCCAAACTGGAGAATATTAAGAAGGGGCAAAGGAGACTGGCTGATGCAGAAGCCAAATAAAAGGGGAGAAACCATTCAAAGGTCATTAAAGTCAAGATAAGGTTTTTTTCTTCTTCAATACGGTGTATATGTGCTAGTTTGAAGGCAGAAAGGAGGATCCAGTGGGGAAATGGGGTCTAGAGGTCCAGTGAAAAGGTCCTGGGGTAGGAGGGGATGAAAGAGGATTTAGACAGAGAGACAGTGGGTGTGCAGCTTTGTAAATAGGTTGTGGCAACTGGCTCTGACATCCCTGAACTTGACCGGCCTGAGAGATGGACAGGCACAGCTGGTTACGGCTGAGAGCAGAGTCTCATGGGGATTGTTGTGGTCACAGAGTAGTTTTTCCTGCAGAGTCTAGCCACAGCCTTAACCCCAAGCTACCTGAGAGCAAAACCCATCTGTTTAATAATTATTGAAAGGATATTGGTCAAAGGGTGCAAGGAATAATTTAGGGAGATCTAGTGTACAGCATGGTGATTATAGTTAATACTGAATTATATACTTGGAAGTTGCTAAGAGAATAAATCTTATACGTTCTCATCACAAAGAAGAAATGGTAGTTATGTGACAAGATGGAGGTGTTGGCTAATGCTGTGGAGGATGATCATATTGTGAGACATAATGTTCAACACATTGTATGCTTTGAACTTACACAGTGCTATATACTAATTGTATCTCAATAAAGCTGGAGGGGGGAAAAGGGAATTGCTGTTGGACATGCCCCTACAATTAAAAAACACGCTTCCAGGACATAAGACTGGGTCCCTGAACTTACCCATCTTGGTTCTAAGCAGCAACCATTGTAAAAGTTATAACCATTATAACAGACTGTTGGTAAGTCCCTGGAGATAGCCATGAAGATAGCATGTTTATTGTTTTAACTGTCTATTAAATCATAATATAAATACAAAATAAGTTACCGAAAAACAAAATTCAACTGAGTAAATTTGAAGGTCTCATTGGCTACATTCAAGGAATCATCAATAGGGAAGCATCCGGTTAGGCAAGTAGAAAGGAGCTCTGAGGAGCTGTGCAAAGTGGAAAGCTTTCATAGACAGAAGGGAGCAGGGACAGGGATGTCATAAACCAAAGAAAGCATTATTTCAGGCAGGGTTACCTTACTTTGGGGCAGGGGCAGGGCTCTATCATACAGATCACCTCCCTAGTGTTGACCCGGGCATTCCAGACTGATTGGTTTAAAATTCTGCTTCTGGGAGAGGCTGAAACTGCAATTAGGTATTAAGTCCTGGTTTGCTAACCTATAGCTTAGCACAAGTGACTCCATTCTGGGCCTGCTCTTTCTTCCTTCCTCCCTTCCTCCCTTCCTCCCTCCCTCCCTTCCTTCCTTCCTTCCTACAACTCCCCCCTTTTTGACGAGACTCTCAGCCTAACTGAGAAATGTGATCAAGGTTTAAGGCATTAGTACTGTTCTCAACTACTCTTCAATAGTTCTCATAGCTTTTGATGCTCTGGGTGACATTCATGGGTCATGATGTTTTCTTTTTGTGTTTTTATTTGGTTTTACTTTTGCTGAATCTCTGTGGTATTCACAGGTCATGACTTCAGACAATTTTTTGGTTGGTGATGTTCTCCATTTTTTTTCTTCTCATGTTCCAGTCTTAGGGAGATCATTTGCTTGGTGGTTAGAAATTGCAAAATGCATGCAAAGCCTTTGAGACAATACAGTGCACCAGGGAGGTTACTATGACTATCATAAACGGAATAATTCCCAACGTCTGTGGCTATACTCCGTAGTCATAGTTCCCAACACCCAAATCAATCAACATCAAATAAGTAAGTGATGCCACTGACGGGGTCACCTTTTTAAACCAAGTGACTTGCTAGGTGATCTTCTGTAATTGAGTTTCAATTTCCCCAGAAATGTTCCTCTAGGTGCAGCATGTGATGTAGGCTACACACCCTCCCCTGCTCAGCCAAAGGATAATCAAGGGCTATCCTATTGTTAAGAAGGACTTTGACCAGAGAGTCTAAGGATTTTTGTTGGGCAGTATTGCTTTAGCAACAGAGTCTGCAATATTTTCAAGAGTTGAGAAGAGGTTGCTGATTATAACCTCATTTACATTTATTCCAAACCAGGGAAGCAGGGACCTGCACAAGGAAGCAAAGCCTGAATCATGAATGCTTCCTGGTAATTTCCATCTGAATCTGTGGCTCCGGACTAGAAAGGTGGCAGCCATGGAGGCCAGTAAAATTTTAAAGGTCTGTAAAGCAAACATGCAATTTTATTTTTAACACTTGCCTTGTGCCCCTTTCTTTGCATATAGCCCAGGTGCAGAATTCCCCAAATTTGGGGTTGTTGTCTGGAGACAGGGAAATGGACCAGGGTTTCTATAGCATCATGGGCAGATGAGAGTTTTGATGACAAATCCAGCAGTCGGAAAGGTTACCTCGAAATGGCCTGGGAGTTTTGAGTGATGGTGTCATCTTTCCGGGCCAATGCCAGAGTAAAGGAGAGAAGGAAAAGAAGACAGGATCTCAGGTTTAGTTAAAGTGTGAAGCCTTGATCTGGCATCTTGCATGGACACAGTCTATATCGATGTCTGCTACTTCTCCTCCTAGTCAGTTGGGTTTGGAGGTCTCCAGCATTCGTAGAGAACCAGAAGCCAGGCAGAAACTTTCTCAGCTGTGAGATGTGTATCCAAGGTCCAGGCTTCTGAGGTTTGGCTGTGATGTGGGTAGTGAGGAGGGGATGGTATGGTCCCTTCTGAGGAGATTTAAGGTCAGTCTTTGTTCTCAGGGATTCCAAACCAGAAAGGTGAGAGACGATTGGAAACATTAGTGAGTCATAGTCAGGTATTTGCAGAAACAAGAATTTAGGATCCGGTCCAATGTAGAGGTATGTCATAAAGATGATAGCCATCCCCATCAGTTCATTCGGTCCCATGTTATAAATTCTTGCTCTGCTTGAATCCAGTTTTTCCGTTAGTTTTGGAAAGTCTTACCCAGTTCAGTTTAATGATCATAAAGTTGTCAGAAACCTGTGTTCTAGACTACTTTTCATGAGTCTTCTTGAAGATGGAGCACTTTTGCTGAAACTCTTTTGTAAAGCATCAAAGCAAAGTAATAACTCTCTGTAAATGACAGACTTAAAAATGTCCATTGTTAAAGATCTGTTGAGAGTTTATTATAATTATAATAAAATGGACAAGGAAATTTGGTTATTTCTGTGAGATACAATATTTTAAAATGATAACTGGAATTATGGTATTAAAATTATATCAGGAAATATCAGGCTTTAAGAATTTTGTGCAGTTTCTGGAACACTTATAACATACACCTATACAAATACAACATAAAGAAGGCTTAGTATTACTTCTTATATGATAATGCTTCCAATGTGATTTAGCGTATCCAATTAACATAATAGTAAAACACCTCTCTTTTTATAAGGAGAGAGAACAAATATAGAGATGTTCCAGGGACCCTCTGAAAAATCTCACATATGTTTGTTGTCAACAAGAATTCATTTAGAATTTGATCTAGGGGAAGTGTTGAAAAAATATCAAAAGGTTTTAAAGCACTTGGTCAACTAGGATCACAGGAGTTATCTGTTTAACCAAAGTGACAGAGGCCATAGGCAATTGTAGAAGGTTACATAGTTCTGAGAAAAGCTTAACTCTTTTAATACTCAGAATACTAGATTTAAGTAATCAAAGACCCTATGAAAATAGTGAACACAGAAAATGATTGATTAAAAGATCATTTAATGTTTTTTTTAAATTTATTTTTGAGAGAGAGAGAGAGAGAGAGACAGCGTGAGCAGGGGAGGGTCAGAGAGAGAGGGAGACACAGAATCAAAAGCAGCTCCAGGTTCTGAGCTTTCAGCACAGAGCCCGATGCGGGGCTCGAATCCACGAACTGCGAGATCATGACCTGAGCCGAAGTCGGATGCTTAACCGACTGAGCCACCCAGGCACCCCTAAAAGATCATTTAAAAGGTAGAAAAAACCTAATTTCTTATTAGGAGTAGACCAATCAACCCAAGAAAACTTGTCCTTTCAGCAGATGAAAGACAATGAAGATTTAGTTACATATATTTAATAGATATTAAAGCTTATTAAATTTTTTTAATTCATATAGCTTGACCGTACGTAAAATTCCTTTCCTAAGATACTTTCCCACAAAACTTCTACAACCTTCTCTTTTATATTTAGATTTTGTCCTATGTTTTTCCTTTTGAAACAACTAGCTTCACTTTAGTACAGCTACCTTCTTTTTTCTCAACCAAAAATGCATCTCTATTCCTCTTTGTCCCTTCTCTTGCCAAAAACCCACATCCTACTTTCCTTGCATACAGAGATGTTTCCCTTATTGTTTCTAGTAGCTTACAGATAGATTGAATTTTTAGACCTAACAACCTTAATTCTAGTGAAAATAAAGAAGCAAACCTTTGTGAACTGTTATTCTCGCAAATTTATGAGTACATTTAGACATTAGATAGAGTTTGCCACTATTTCAGCTATTTCGTTGCTGACAAGTTTTGTAAGAGAAAACATGAACTTATCTGACCTTTAGGAAACCCAGATAGAATGAAGACATTACATTTAATGCTTGTAGCTCTCAAGTCATGCCTGTTTTTATTTAAGCTGATGAACTTAAACTAGCTTTAATACCAAATAGTTTTCAGATCACATTAACCTGTAATTTATTTGGATTAAATCTCTATTATATTTCTGAGAATTTATATAAGCACTCGATTTTCTTTTACCAATTAAAGAGAGCTTTTTTACAAATTAATTTTGGCAATAGCATTCTAACGTAGCCAATATCACACATTTATGACTCCTGTGTATAGACACATTTGAACATAGACACAGGCCTCCTACCTTACATTCTAAAATTTTATCCATGAAGGGGAACCTGGGTGGCTCAGCTAGTCAAGCATCTGACTCTTGGTTTCAGCTCAGGTCATGATCTCACAGTTTGTGGGTTCAAACCCACAGTTGTGGGTTCAGAGCCACATAAGGCTCTGAGCTGACAGTGCAGATCCTGCTTGAGAATTTTGTCTCTCTCTCCCTTACCCTGCCCCTTGCCCACTGGCACTGTCTCTGTCTCCAAATAAGTAAACTTAAAAAATAAATAAATAAAATTTTAGTCATGAGATGGGTTTTGGTGGAGAAGACACTCAAGGGTTTTTTTCCACTTAAGTTTCAAATGACCTTTCCCCCTTTTGTTTTTCTTCTGATAAGAATTACCTCCCTGAAGTTGGTATTTTAAAGAGATGACTTAGGGGCCCCTGGGTGGCTCAGTCGGTTCAGCTTCCGACTTTGGCTCAGGTCATGATCTCAGGGCTCATGAGTTTGAGCGCCGTGTCAGGCTCTGTGCTGACAGCTTGGAGCCTGGAGCCTGCTTCAGATTCTGTGTCTCCCTCTCTCTCTGCCCCTTCCCTGCTCACTCTCTGTCTCTCATTTCCTTCAAAAATAAATAAACATTAAAAAAAGTTAAAGAGATGATCTAGATAAGAATTCCTGAAGACCAGGTAGATTTACATCTCAAAGCACAGAGACAGACTTTTGAGATAAATAGGGGAGGTTTTGGACTGGTAAAAAGGATTTGTGGGCTTTGAATTCTCTGGAGCCATACCTTTGGTCCTGTAAAGACTAGATTTGTACAACAAGAATAGCTGCTTTTTAATTCCTCAAAGAACTGGGTTTTTGCTAAAGGATACCAGAGGACTGACACATCCATTCACCTACGTTGGAATGGTTTTCTTTCTCCCTGGGTACATTTAGCTCAGGGAGAAGGCCCAAAACAAAGTTCTCACTAGGCTCTGAATACCAGCCTCCAGCCTGGCTAACCTCCACCATAGAGCTACTTAAAAATTCTTGTAAATATCATGTCAGCTTTCAGGCTGGACCAAGTACCAAATACTTCTAACATCTTAAACCCTCCCATGGATCAAGAGGTGTCCTCAAGGAGGGTGCAGAAGGCATTATCTTCGCAAGATCTAGGGCCACTCCCAAATGTCTGTGACCCATGGCTTGGATTTGGAAAGTAAGGTGTAAGCTGCTTTTAGGCAACAGGCTTGAGCAATGAAACGTAGAAAGGGCCCACAGTGACCGCCTGGCTGAATACAGACAGGCCCATCAGGTGACCCACCTCAAAACACCCATAGCCCTAACTAACCAGTGGGCCACTTACAAGCCGGCACAGTTAAACTCCATACATTCCCCATGCCTCCTCACCTTCTCCCTTTGAATACAACCCCCACCCACTGCCTCATTACAGTCTCTCCTTTGCTGTCCTGCCTGCCACTCCCTCATGGGGTATTCAGGAAACTTCTATCTCCTCTGTTCTACCTTGGGTAATTCTTTTACTGTCCACGCCACTGGCTTCCACCCAGTCGGGTCCCCACATTTTGGGGCCCCCATCTGATTGGGAAAGACGCTACACTAGACACAAAGTCTCCACATAAGGGGCCACCAAATGTAGTCTCTCCTCGTTGGATGGGAGCCCCAAAATATGGGGCGACCTGATCGGATGGGAGCCAGTGGCCCAGGCGGTGGAAAGATTCACCGGAGGCAGAACAGAAGAGATGGAAGTTTACTGAATACACTGCCAGGGAGTGACGGGTAAGGCAGCAGAAGAGAGAGCGTCTGTCACAAGGCAGTGGCGAGGCGGGGTGGTGGCTCTCTGGGCCCTTTTAGCTTACTCAGGTTTCCGTTGCTCAGGCCTGCTGTCTAAAAGCAGCTTCTACGTGACCTAGTGTCAATCTAACCTGTTCTGGGACCAACTTACCCAAACTTATGGGAGTCTTTGGGTCCGGTGGGGAACACCCTAACATAGCTTTTAAATGCTTAATCCATGCCCACAAATTTCTCCGGCTTTTCTTATTGCTGAGATTCCCACGAGCAAGTATCCTTTAGCTACCAAAGGATAAACATGTGCAATGTAATATACCAGCAGTCATCAAGAGATGTTACTGCATCCTGGCCAAAAGGGTGGGCTGTGTGCACCGCCTCCAATTCCCCGGGAACCTCGAACTGGGGAAAGGACTGAACCAGCAGGTGACAACTAGAGGCTCTACAGAGATGGGGAACTGCACACTGCCACTGACAGATACTGCATGGGTCTTGGGACAGAATTATGGGCTGGGGGTTTTCCACTCAGAACCCTGGGAACTGTGGTCTGAAAGGCACTTGGCTCCAGGCAAAACTGTCTGCAAGCTCAGGTTGGGCTCTGAAGAGAACCTTCTGCCATCTCCAGCTGACCTGCCCTGTACTGGAAGGTCGATTAGATCAGGAGCTCGGTGCAGAAATCAGAGCTCACAACTGAGAGGAATTTAGCCACAGTCCGTAGAAAGTAAGGAGAAGAACTCAAGAAGGAGTTCATGGATTCCCTGACCGTGTTTCTCATTGTCCCCAGATACCATTAGCAGTTTGCTTTGGATCCCATCGCCACCACCAAATCTGTTCAAAAATAATTCAACTTGTTTGAAGACATACATTTGAAGTAAATTCGAGGATTTAATTGGCTTTATTCAAAGATTCATTAATAGGGGCACCTGGGTGGCTCAGTCGGTTGACTATCTGACTCGATTTTGGCTCAGGTCATGATCTCATGGTTCATGGGATCGAGCTCCATGTCAGACTCCATGCTGAGCATGGAGTCATCTTAAGATTATTTCTCTCCCTTTGCCCCTCTCGGCCACTTGCCCTCACACACTCTCTCTCTATCTCAAAAAAAAAAAAAAAAAAAAGGATCATGAATAGGACAGCATCCCACTGAGCAAATAGAAAGTAGCTCTGAGGAGCTGTACAAAGTGGAAGGCTTTCATAGACAGAAGGGGGCAGGGACAGGGATGTCATAAACAAAAGAAAGCATTCTTTCAGGCAGCATTACCTTACTGTGGGGGAGGGGCAGGGCTCTAGCATACAGATCACCCCCCTAGTTTTGACCAGGATATTGCAGGCTGATTGGTTTAATTTACCCCTTTGGTGGAGGCTGAAACTGCAGTTAGGTTAGGTGTTAAGTCCTGATCTGCTGACATAGAGCTGAGCACAAGTGACTCTATTTTGGGCCTGTTATTTCTTTTTTTTTTTTTCCACAAAGTAAACATATCATGAGATTACAACTTGACGAATTTTTAAAACCTGAACACACCAGGTCGTCAGATTCGAAGTCAAAAGGAGCAACCCCCTTCTACAGGATAATCTAACATTTAAATTTAGTCCAGTTTAGGCCTGAGGCTACAAAAAAAATATATAGTCTTCCTTTCAAATAATATGATGGCAGTTTTAGAGTAAATTCTTAGCTTGGTTATGAGTATTTCACTACTGGAAAGTGATTTCAGAAATATTTTGCTCTTCAAAACCACATCTTTAAGCAAAAATCTGAATTGCTCACAGCAATAATTTTCATCTTTTGGTGCATCAGCAGAATCTGCCAAATGAAATGGTAAATTGGTGAAAAACAGAGGATGGGGGTCTTTATGAAGCAGTGATGAATGAGCCAAGAAGCAAAATACTAGGATGCAAAACGGTGACTGTCCCTTAGTAACTGGATTCAGGACACTGCTTTATACACATGTTCTGCAAGTGTTAGGAATCGGTTAATGGCACGTCAGGGTGTTTTGCTTTGTAAAGGTGGTTATTATTAGAGATAAAAACTTGCCTTGTTTTTACTTCATTTTAAACTAGTAATAATATCAATTAGTATCTTGTTTTATATTTTTATAGAGCATTGATATAATCATTTTAATTATTCAAATTCCTTCCTTCCTTATTTGTACATCGAGGCAGATCTGGTGTCTCTATCTACATTCAATCCTCAGGGGTGTGTTTATGCACATGGAGTGTTGGACATGGTACCTGTGTTATAAAACATCAGTGGTTAGCTACAGTTTCATAGTAATTTTTTTTTTTTCTGGGATAGGGTAGAGGAAGCAGTTGAGGATTGGAATGGGAAAGATGGGAGGCCGAGAGGTCACGGGGGTTACTCTGTTGAAGTTGATTGTCAAACATGGGGCCCAGATGGCCAGGCTGCGGTGGAGGGGACACGCCTCCAGGGTCCCTGGCTCCCTTAACCTTGCCTGCTCTCTGTTGGGACTGAGGACTGGGAGAGGAATTGCCATTGGCTCTCATGCTCCTGGATGATTCAGTGCTTCCCTGTTTCCTTGCCTCTGTCCGAGCAGTGGCTCCTGGGGCCAGGCCGTGCGTGCATATACGTGTGTTTATTTATACGTGCACACCATCATCCTATCAAGCACCGTTAATTGCGAAAAGAGCAAACACTGACATTTGTTAGGCTGAATATCAACAATAGCCAAAGATGTCTGGCCAGTGTCAGCTCTCTAAAAAAAAAAACAATTGTTGCAAGAACATTTAACATGAAACCCACAGTATCTCTAACTGAGAGGCATGGTATCACACGGCAGATCTCTAGAACGAAGGCGTTTTCCGAAACTGTTGAATAGCAACCCCCTACTTCCCCCTCTTCCCACCCCCCTACTTCCCCCTCTCCCCAGCCTCTGGCAACCACCATTTTCCTCTCTGCTTCTATGAGTTTGACCATTTTAGATTTTTTATGTAAGGACAATCATGCAGTATTTGTCCTCGTGTGGCTGGCTTATTTCATTTAGTATATCCAGGTCACAGATGGCAGGATTTCCTTTGTTTTAACAGCTGGATAATATTCCACTGTATCATAGACCACATTTGCTTTATCGGTTCATCCGTCAGTGGACATTTAGGTTGTTTCCACAGCCTGGCTATTGTGAATAATGGTGTAACGAACATAGAAGGCCAGCTATGTCTTGGAGAGGTATCTTGAATCTTCTGGATGGATACCAGAAGTGGGATTGCTGGATCATATGGTACCTCTATTTTTAATTTTTTGAGGAACCACCAGACTGTTTTCCACAGTGGCCGCACCATTTGTGAGTATGTGATATGTTTACTTAAGTTTTTTAGGTAACACACTCATTGCAATATGGTGGTGGGTACAATTTCTACTTCTTGAGAAATGCCCACACCAGTAAGTTGTGCCATTTTAAGCTTTTAGGTTTTGATAAGAAAGGAACTTGACTATAAGAAAGGAACTTGAATATTAGGAAGATCTTATTGCTCTTTGATTCTCAACAAGTGACTTTTTTGGGGGGCTCCTGCGTGGCTCAGGTGGTTGAGCCCCTGACTTCGGCTCAGGTCATGATCTCATGGTTCGTGTGTTCAAGCCCTGCATTGGGCTCTGCGCTGACAGCCTGGAGCCTGCTTAGGATCCTCTGTCTCCCTCTCTCTCTGCCCCTCCCCCACTCATGCACACGCACACGTGCATGTGTTTACTCTAAGTAAATAAATAAGTAAACATTTTTAAAAAATAGTGACTTTTTTCCTGTCAAAGGTAGTTTAAATCTGCCTTTTTCTTTTTCCTTTCACACTCCCAGTGTGTTTTAAATTTAAGACTTTCGATTCATTACTTTGTGCCTTCATTTAAATTTTCATTCAAGGTAATTAAAATGGATGGTCTTTAACACTCTGCCACTCTCTCTCAAAATGGACTGTTGGAAATATACCCTTTCAAAGGGGAACGCTTATGCCCACAGTAAGGGTGGGCTTGTGTAAGCCCTGTGTGAGATGGAAACAGTGGTTTGGAAACTCAGAATTGTAGGTTACTGACATGTAGAGATCAAGGAAGTTGCACATGTGTTTCCATCAATGGAAAAGTGTGACGGTGACTGGTGATTGGAGACCAAGTCACACATGGAGGGAGGAGTTTAAGGCAGCAGACCCAGAAGGTAGAGGGAGGGGGCCAGAGTGGATATTAGGAGCCAGGACACCGGTGGTGGGAGCACAAGGCTTGGAGAGTGCAAGCGGGGAAGAGGAGGCAGGAAGAAAACAGAAAGAGTGAAATAGGTTGAGAGGTGGCTCCTGGAATTCGAGAGAGAGGAGCTCAGGATCCCGTAGTCTGCGGGGACTGAAGGGGAGCTGAGGCCTAGGTGGCAGGATAGGTAGAGAGAGAGGCGGGCAGGAACATTAGTTTCCAGCAAGCCCACCAGTGTTCTACCTGTCTGTGGAATTATGGCCTTCCAATAGCTCCCACGGAAAGCTAGCACGTCTAGAAAAGTAATTGGATACACAGCATCTGTCAGTTTACTGAGCCTCCGAAAGACAAGAGCTTGATTTCCTGACTTGTGAATAAACATTTACTCTGCTAAGAAAAATTAGGGGACTCCACGTCCTCCACTTAAGTCTAAGTCAGAGAACTGAAGGTATGGTCCTGCTCCAAAGCAAAGTGAGTCCATTTTTTTGATCAGTTTAAGGGAATACTTTTATTTGTCAAGTATTCTGGAAGAAGTACATAAGAATATTGGCACTGTGTGTTTTGCCAACTATTAGTAATAATTATTTTAGACAGCTGCCTTAATAGAATACCATGTCTTGTACAGAGATTTTTTTCTCTCTATTCATCAATTCACCAAAATATGAGGGTCTTAGCCAAAGGCTTCATATATCCTAGCTGAAATGTCCCCCCTGTTAACCTTCCTGAAAGAATGAAATAGATTCATAAGAAGGAGAAATACCTTGGTTTAAGATACAAAGTATCTCTGCTAATAATGAAGGGAAACGTGTTTATTTCTTCTGGGGCTCCACAGTGCCCAGAACTTTCCTGAGCACTGACATGTTAAGCACAGTGTTGCCCTTGGAAGTCTCACGATCAACCTGGTGAGAGATGGCTTGTGTTGAAAGACAAACCACCTTCATCTGGAACTCGTAAATTTGAGCTGGGGACACATTTGTCACATAGCAACCTTGAAATAAACAAGGTGGCTACTCCCCCAGAAATAGGAGTTTATTTGCTGAGGGGGTTGGACCAGATAATCTTTCTGGTGTGGCATAGCTCTAGCCCTCCGTGGCCCGTTCTCTGCCTTTTCAGTACACTGGTGGTGAGGGAGTCTCAGCTGGCCTCAGTGGTAGTATAAACCGAAGTGGAATCTTTCAGAGGGCAGTCAGGGAGTCATGCATCAGTAACTAAGAGGCACAAATCCTCTGGCCAAACAGTTCTCCTTCTAGAAATTTAACTCGTACGCTTAGTTCCACAGGTGCACCAATATACATACACACAAGAGTCATTGTAGCGATGTCTGTAAGAAAAAAAAGTAGGAAAAAACCTACACACCCCTCAGTGGGAGACAAGTGAATACGTTATGATTACTCATTCAATGAAACACTAGTCAACATCTGAAAATATGAGATAAAGCTATATGTGCTCATATATATGTACTCTTATCTCTGTGAGAGCATATATATTTGTTCTTTTCCCCTCCAGCACTTAAAACAGTACCTGGAACATAATAGGTGCTAATAAATCTCTTAAGTGAGTAAAGACTCATGATGAATGAGTCTTAAAAATGAGTTTAAAGATGCCTATTGTAAGTGCCCCCAAAGCACTGTGTATGGCCCAGGGCATTTCATAACTGGATCCTGGGTATTTCCAGTTGCATTTGCAGGAGGTATGAATATTTTATACCACCCTGCCCTTGACGGGTAGATGGTTTTGTTTAGAAGTGATAAGGCTTTACCCCAAATCCAGATGACATTCCTGGGTTGTAGGGGCGGAGCTGGGGAAAACACCACAAGCACTGTTCCCCACTCCGAGCACTGCACAAGCTAAGCTCACAGCTGCAGGCAGCTCTGACTGTGCTTGAAACCTGAATAGGAAAGAAATTGCCAGCTGCTCCATCTGAAAACATTTTCTGTGATTCCTTGTTAGTTTTTACCACAACTCTTTAGCTCAGCAAAGTTTACTCCTTAAATGAGACAAAATATTTCAAAAAAAATGTATGTTTGCAATGAGCGTGATGGAGTTACACTTTTTCGTATCAAGGAGTTTGAAGATATATACTTACTTAGTGAGATGAGAGTAATTTTTAAAATGTTCTTTTCCTGAACGGATAATGTAAGAGACAAGAATCCTAACACTAACCTAATGGTTACCTGTATTTCGATAGGTTGGGATTTCATTTCCCCTTAGCTATTTTATTTCTTTGCCTCATGTTTTTTTTTTTTCTCCCCCCCTCCCCCGCCGTTCTGTCCATTTCAGTAAAACACCTGGGGATGTGGTCTTAAAGGAACACCTCCTAGTACTCATACCCCCAGTCTTTTATGGAAGAGGTCATAAAGCCTAATAAATATAACCACACCTGTTGGTTAATGATACACGTTACAGAAAATAAAACTGCCGCTCATTTTCCTTTCCGTGTTCCCAAGATTATTTAAGGATTTGTTTCAAAAGAACTCTGCTGAAAATATGGAAACTTGACATCATCGTAAAACTTGCTGAGATGCTGGGTGCTGGATTTACAAGTACACTCTCGGCACCCATGTTTCTAGTAGATAAGCCAAGTCTTGGCAGCCTGGCTGTAGCCACTGAAATTTGTGTGACTCTTGGGCCATCACAAACTTGGTATAGCTTCTGCTGGACAGCTATATGGCTTCCAGAACCATGGTATTACACGCAGGCGTGGGGAGTTATGTCCTCCCTCCTGGAGAGCAGAATATCTACATCAATTACTTGGAATTCTTCTGCATGAGTAATTTACCTCTTCTCCCCCATTTATTTATTTAACCAGCTATATATGTCAGTATGGATATTTATTTTAGACTTTGAGTTATAATCCAATACTACTTTATTTATTTTGTGGCTTAAATTGTTCCAGTTTTGGCCTTTGGGAGCTGTTTCGGTTGGCTCTGGTGTCCCCTTGACCTACTCCCGTGTCCGGAGACAGGGTTTGGGGGGGCGGATTTTGTTTATTTGGGGTCAGCTCTACCTGGCACTCCAAGATGCTCCAGGCTCATCTTCTGTACGTCTCTCTCTAATCCTTCCTTCAGCTCTTTCTTCAAGGAACTCCGCTTCCCTTTACTAGGGATGGTATTAGAAACCTGTATCTGGGCTTTAAGTGTGCTTGTTGCTAAAGGGGTCATTACTTTGAGGCCTTTCCAGCTGACAGGGCGAAGAAACATATGAGTGAATCCTAACCTGTGCATATATACATAGCAATATATAATCATCTGTCTACTAAGCTAAATAGGAGTTAATCCTGGTGACCTTTAGTCTATTACCACACGGATCATTCCAGCCTCCTTCCTTTGCTTATCTGTAAACTCCCACTCCCAAGAGTGAGGAACCTGGATCCCAACAGTGGCCATTCACTTGATTGTTCACTATCAGGACCTATGTACAGCCCTTCGCTGTGTGCCCACGGGAAACAACTTCATCAACTGGAGCGTGGACCATATGCCAGGCCCTTTTGCTTTTAATGTTGTAGATTCTATTCATCTCTAAAGTTACATAGGTCACCACCTTTCCCCCCTTTCCCCCTTTAATTGTTACTGTTTCATACCTTTGTAATATAGTTATATTCCCTTCTCCTGGTCTGCATTCCTTCCTGGGATCCCCTGGCTTCCATTTAGATATTTTTAATCTAATCATTAGATTAAATTGATCATTTAGATTTTTAAACATTTGCAGACATTAAAGTTCACCCTTTGTTCTATGGATTTTTACAAAGGTGTAATGTCATTTATGTAACCGTTGGAATATCATACAGAATAGTTTTATTGGCCTCAGCATCTCCTGTGCTTTACCCATTCATGCTACCCCTTCTCTATGAATACATTAGCCTAAAAAGTGAACATCAACCTCTAACTTCCTGACAATGACACCGTTTAACTTTTTAAATAATTAATGGGGCACCTCAGTTGGTTTCGCGTCTGACGCTTGATTTTCGGCTCAGGTCATGATCTCACGGTTGTGAGATGGAGCCCTGTGTTGGGCTCAGTGCTGGGCATGGAGCCTGCTTAAGATTCTCTCTCTCCCTCTCCCTCTGCCCCTCCTCTACTATAAATAAATAAATAAATAAATAAATAAATATTAGTATTATGAAATATACCTACAAGATGTATGTAGGTATCCAAGATGTATGTATGGTTTTAAAATAATAATAAATTTTCCCCACCTTACTCTCATGGCCTTTCAGAAAGTAAAGGAACCTCATACTGTTCACCCTGGGGCTGCAGAGCCTTCCTGGCCGTCCACGGTGACCCAGTGGCAGGATTGGTAACTGGTTCTACTGATACTTGATCTAGTGGGCTTTTCATTGTTCAGCTATAAAATGACACTATATCCTTAAAAGCAAATATTTGATATTCATTTTGAACAAGGATCATATTTTAAGTCAAAATAGATGCCTAATGATTATTATCTCCATTCCCTCTCTATTACTTTTTGATTGCTATAAACATTCTTTATTTCTAGACCTTTAGTGGAGCAAAGGCCCAGAGATTTCTATCTCATTATATAATGAAGGAAGTGAGGGAATAGCAGTGATTTCTAAATACTAGATACTATGACCCTGTGGCTTTTAAATAGCGACAGATTCTAACAAAGGGATACTTAGTATCCCTTACATCCCGGTGCTACTCAGAAGTGGCCCACAGGCTGGTAGCATCGACATCACCTAGGATCTTGTTAGAAATCCAGAATCAGTGTTTCTTCCACAAGATGCTAAATCAGAATCTGCATTTAACGAGATTCCCTGGGTGATTTATACGTGTACTTCCTAGTCCGTGGTCCAGGATGCATACATAGTTAGATGTTCACACAGCTCACATTTAGAGCACAGAAAATCATTTTCCAAATTCTAGAGTCCCATAAGGATGGAAAAATAGAGTTTTCTAGAATGTTTTTATCTCCTAAAATATTATTCTTATATACACACAATGTATCCCTTAAAGCCAACAGTCAAGATATCTGTCTGTATATTTAACACCCTTTCACTTACCACGGGGAGCTGTCCTGAGCTAAATGCCTAAGGACAGGAGCTGGTCCTGTCCCTCACCTCTGCAGATCAGGAGGAATCAGTAGCCTATTGCAGATAACACCAAATGAGCTCAAGCCAGCTTCATCTGGTGTCATTGTCAAATGACAGTTTTGAGACGCAGTGACAACATAAGGAAATCTATTGAGTCAGCAGTGCAAGCCTCAAAAATGAAATGCTGTGGTGTAACAAAGTATGGATCTCAAATTAATTCTTATGTCTGGGTGTTTGATTGCCAGTTATATGCCAAACCCTGAGCTGCAAATTGCTAATTTGATGGATAATGGCCTGTCAGCAGATTGACTTGAAGTAACAATTGAAATACATTTCAATATATTTTAAATATACTTTGAAGAAGATGCTACAGCGGGATAAACAAAGTAGCTTGATCTCCCTGTTCCGGAGCCTCTCGGCCTCCGCACTGGCAGGACGAGTCCCCGTTGTGGGGGTAAACCTGCACATTGCGGGGCATTCAGGAGATATCTTGGCCTCTTCCCACTAGATGCCAGTAGCATGTCCTCTCCCCTGAGATGCGGTAATCAAAGATATCCTGGGGCGCCTGGGGCTCAGTCAGTTAAGCATCCAACTCTTGGTTTACACTCAGGTCACAATCTCCTGGTTTGTGGGTTCGAGCCCCACGTGGGGGTCTGTGCTGCCTGTGCAAAGCCTGCTTGGGATTCTCTCTCTCCCTCTCTCTGTCCACCCCCACCCCCGTGCTCTCTCTCTTTTTCTCTCTCTCTCGCAAAATAAATAAATAAACTTAAGAAAAATGTCCTTAGATGTTGCCAAATGTTACCCCGAGGGGCAAAATAGCCCCCAGTTGAGAACCACTGTCCTAGGCCAACACTCACACCCGGAAACATGTGTGTTCCTTGGCAATATGCTGAGATCACAGCCACAATGTATCAGACAATAAAGCTTCTGCACAGTGGCTGGAAATATCTAGAAGGTTGAACTTTGAGGATGTGGTCACTTTGTTGATGAGCCTGGTGTCTTCTAACGTCAGCAGTCATGGGTGTTCTAGTCTACCATTGACATTCAGTTATGGCTGGTGTACCAGTTTCTTAAAGAAGGCCTTGTGGTAGCTTCTCCTGCCTTTGGAATTAGGAATCCTGTGAAATGCAGTCATGAGCCAGGTCAGAGCACTGTCCAGATATGCAGAGCAGCCAGTTCTCCAGAGCAAAACAGTGACTTTTTCAGAGCTTTACACGCATGCTGACTCCTGGTCTTGTTCTCCTTAACCTTAGGCCTGGACTCCTAGGGACCCTTGTAGGAATCATCAGTTCAGGCTGCCATAACAAAATACCAAGGACAGGTGGAAAACAGAAATTTCTCACAGTTCTGGCGCTGGGAAGTCCAAGATCAAGGCATTGGCAGATTAGGTGTCTGGGGAGAACCTGCTTCCTGTGTCACAGACAGCCATCTTTTCGCTGTGCCCTCACATGGTGGAAGAGGCAAGGGGCCTCTCTGGGAGTTCTTCTGTAAGGGCACTAATCTCATTCATCAGGACTCCACCCTCATGACCTACTCACTTTTAAAAAGGCTCCTCCTCTTCCAAATACCATCACATTGTGGATAGGGTTCAACGTGCACATTGTGGATAGGGTTCAACGTGAGAATCTGGGGGAGACATACACATTTTGTGTGTAGCAGGGACATAGAGTCAGAGAGCTGGCTCCTTCCCAGCTGTGTTTAGGCAAAGCCCTCCTATCAGGTGCTCCAGGAAGAGGGTTGTGTTGGATTAGAATTGAATCCAGGCATTATTCTATAATGCTCCCGACTCTAAGAGTTTACTTCCAGTCCAAGCATCCTCTCCTCTACAGGGCTAGGGATGATGAAAAGTAGCAACAGCCCCTAAAGTGGACTCTAGGAAGTTTGCCCTTCTTAAAACACGGCTTCCATGGCCCCCAGAATTCAGGGGCATCAGCTCAGAGAGAGTTTCTCCTGTTGTCCTCTTACCGGCCCGGGCTTTTGCATGAGAGTTAATGTCTAAGCTTCAAGTTGTTTTAAAAACATTGGTTGGATCACTTAAGATCATCCCCTAATCCTTTTGCTGCACCACAGACCCTTCTGGTCCTTCCAAGTTCACAGCAACACCCTACTTCATTTCCTGGCCTGCTGCTTCTGCTCCTGGCCCCATCTGCCCAAGGCCAGTCCTGGTCTTCGTTTGCCAGACTGATCACCCGTTGACATCTCTGTCCTACTCCTTCCCAAGCTCCCTGGGTGGAAGGAGACACTATGGCCACCACTGCCCCGTCCTCCAATCCTGGTGGTGCAGCCCAGCTTCCCGGTGGTCCAACGGTGGACACTGATATCATTGACCCCCTTTCCAGAACTCTGTGCCTCCAGGGTGGGGGTGGTGGCTGCTCCTTACTGCATCTCTTCACCCTCATGGCACTTATCCATCTTACCTCGTCATTTTGGGTGGGCATCACGGACATGCCAGGCATGGTGAAAAATCTCCATTTGGCTGAGGGGAACAAGAGGACACACGGGCCCTTTGCTTCAGCTCTTATACTGTCAACAAGGCCATCTTCCTCATCTGTTAGCTGCCACTTTGTGTGTGTGTGTGTGTGTGTGTGTGTGTGTGCCTTTCGTTGGTAATTTTATTGTTCCAAACCCAAGTGTGATGCTAGCATGGTTTAGTGTTCCAAAGTGCAAGAAGGCCAGTGATGTGCCTTATGGAGAAGATACTTGTGTCCCATTAGTTTCGTTCAGGCAGGAGTTGTGCTGTTGGTTATGAATTCAACGCTAATGAGCTGACAATATATATTAAATAAGGTGTTTTTAAACAGGATGACCCATAAAGCAAGATTATGTATTGATCAACTGATGCAATCGTTGTGACCTGAGGCTCACAGGAACTGAACCCTGTGTCTCCCCTAGTAGCAATCATTCAATATGCACTAATTTATTGTTAATTATATATAATCATGTATACAGGTGCTCCCTTGAAGGATATACAAAAAACTGATAACACTGATTGCTCCAGAGAGCAAAACTAGGTGGCTGAGTGACAGGGATGGGAGGAAACTTTTTACAATACTACCTTTTGTGTTTTGTGCCCTGCAACATACCCATCAAAAAATTAAATTTAATTATTTAATTATTAAGAGCAAATAATAAAATGGAAAAAAATACCATTGAATCATATTTCTCTTCAATTTCAGGGAAACAAACCAACTACTGCTACAAATCCGGTCTGTTGGGTGACACCCAACTTGCTCCCTGGTCTTTAATGTCCTGCACCAGCTCCCCTCCCCCATGCTCTGCCGTCTCAGCCCTGCTTCTCCCCACCCTTCGTGAATGATTCGGGTATCCATTCCTTATGAGAAACACTTCTCTCCTCAATACCTACAGTCTGCTTTTCCATCAAAGTCCTTGAAGGTTTTCCTGACCACTTTTTCCTTTCTCTGTTGAAATTACTTAGAGTTCACTGTCCCTCAGTATCCCCACCTGATGTCAGTTGGCTTAAGTTTCAAGTCTTTCCAAATGTGTTACCAGATCTTGAGGATGGGACTGGGGTCTAACTTCCCTTTGAAGTCCTTCAGTGCCTTGCATGTAACAGATGGCAATTTGATTGATTGATTGTCCTTTATCATCCAGTACCAAAAACATTTTTATTGAAGCCTTTCTTTCTTAGTAAATTCCTATCCAGTTATGTAAAACCAAAGCCTGGGTGATTATGCTTTAAGAGTAGCATGCAGATTTTGTTTGGAGCTCTGGGAATGACTTGTAACTATTCTACAAGATGTGTGGAAGTAGGATTATTCCATCTGTTAGGAGGAAGTCTAGAAACCAGATTTTTATCTCAAATAAGTCATGAAGTGGTAAGGGCACCTAACATAACTCATTTTCTTTATGAAAGCCTGTCAGGTAGCTATAATGAAGCGTTTCATCCATGAACAAACAGAAGCTTCAATACTAATCTAAGCATCATGTAGCTGAGAAACTGCAGAACTGAGATAAGAACTCAGGTCTGAACGTCCACCACATTGGCTTGCCCCCAAACAGAACAGACAATAAACATTTTGAACCAACAGGAGTGAAAGTATTATTTTGGCTGTAAAGTCACAGTCTTGTGCCTTTGGGTAAAGCATGGGGCAAGAGTATTTGAGATGTTCCCAGGCAAAGCACTGGATAACTATGATATATGTTGTAAGCGAGGAAATAGAATGAGGGACTTTGCCCTCCTTCAAAGTGCTGGTATTAGCCGGTGAAAGTTCTCAATCCTGGGTGAACTACCTCAGACACACCTCGTGACTTTAAAAAATACGAGTAGGAAAATAAAATAAAAAATACGAAGTACAGATAGGGAAGGCATTCTGACCTAATTATTTTGGGTGGGTCTCGGGCATCAGTTGTTCCATAAAATTCTCCAGATGATTCCACTGTGCGGCCAGGATTGAGAACCACCGTGATGGAATGATGCAGGGGTGCAAAAACCAAGGCATTTGTCCAGGGCAGTGGCTTTACAATCTGGTCCTCAGATCAGCAGCATTCGCATCCCCTGGGACCATGTCAGAACTGCACTTTCACATTCAATCACTGAATCAGAAACTCTGGGAGGTGGGGCCCCACAATCGTATTTTAGGTCTCCAGGATGATTCTGATGTGTGGTAACGTGTAAGGAGCCCTGCTCTTCAAGCAGGCAATTCACTGAAAAGGGAATACAGATGGTCAGTAAACATAGGGGAAAATGTTCAGCCTCTCCACTAGGGAAATAAAAATGACAATAACAAGGAGGTACACTTTTAGCCTTTCAGATTGGTAAAAGTGTAAAGGCTTGATAGTATCTAGTGTGGCGGCCAGACATAGGAAACAGATACTCTCAGGACTAGTGGGAGGTAAACCAATGCAGTATCTCTAGAGCAGAGTTTGGCAGATTAATTTAAAATTTAAAATAAGCTTATCTCATGCCCAGGCAATTTCCTTTCTTAGCCTCTCTGCTGCAGAAACACTTGCCCCAGTGCATAAACAGACACATACAAAGATATTCATAGTGCTGTCGTTGTCGTAGGTGATGAGGGGGAACTGGAAGCAACCTAAATGCTCACGGAGAGAGAAGCAGCTAGATAGCCTGAGCAGCACAGCCTTCCAATGGGATACTATGTAGCAGGTTTAAGGCAGAGGTGGCTCTAAGGGTGTGCATGTGGAGCTCTCCCGAGACCTTGCAACATGCAGAGGCAAGTTGCAGAAATATATATAAAATATGGTACCATTTAAATTAGGAAAATCACACCCAAGTGCTCTAAATGTTCTCTGTGAGTACAAACTTATGAAAATGCATAGAGCAACTCTCACCTCTGTAGGGGACAACAGTAAGGGAAACAGCGTGCAGGTGTGAGAGACTTCCGACTTCCTGTAATTTTTAAGTTTCTTGTAAAATTTCTGTAATGAAGTATTTCTTGAGCAATGAAAAACGATTTTTGAGAATGCAAAAAATACCCAAGGAAATGTTATACTAACTTGATGATTCTTAGTTGTTTTTTGGTCATGACTTCCGGGAATTTGATGAAAACTCTCTTCCTTCCTCAGCCCCCAATTCCATGAAACTTTCTGTTTAATTTCAGGGAGTTTCTAGATACCCTGATGCCTCTTAGGGCTTCTGGGCCCCGGGTTGAGAGTTTCTGGCCTGCCTGATCTTTGAGGATCCTGAATAGCTTTGCTTTTCCACCTTGGGCTCTATGACCCCTTGTTCACCGTATGTGTCCCGAAGGAGTCATAATGTCTGACAGCTATTTTTATGAGCGTCATCAGCTCTTCTCCAGCAGATTAAATTTCCCCAGAAGGTAGATTTTCGCTGACATCTTAATACTTGGAAAGGAGCGGATGATCCTTGAGGAGTGAGTGAATATAGCATATGGTTAGCTGAGCCGCAAACAGAAGCTGATCTGTGTCAAGGAAGCTCCAAGTGTTATGCATTTGCTTTGAGACATCATCAGGTTCTTTTTTTAAGTTTTGCAGTGTCATTCTGCCTTCAAATGCACACGGACCCTTTTCCAGACCCTTTTGGCTGTAAGAGGAGATTTTTTTTTCTTTTATGTTTTCAAAGAAGAAAGGGGGCAAGAAAACGGTATCTTTTCACTCGTAAAATTTTAATCAAATTCCCTTTTGCTATCCCCAAGTGGTTTTACAAAATGAAGGCTTTTATTTGTCCTTTTTTAGTTTACTTTAAACCTTCGTGAAGGGCAAAATCGGTCCTCATAAAAGTGAAACTCCTTGGTAACCTGCTTCTTATTAAGTTCCTGAGCTGCCGGTGGATTTATGGTCCTCATGTACTGAGTCTCATCTTCAGTGTGTGTGAGTGCCTTCTACCCAGCACCCCGGGGAAGCACCTTCGACCCCCTCACTGCACCCACCTCAGGTCCTCATTGCTTTTTACACCATGGAAGCTTTGGGAGAGCCCTGGAGAGGTTGGCCATGAATGGATCTATTTATCCTTCCTCTGGCTTCTCCTTGACATAGTTACATTCTGAGTGGGAGATGAGAGGTCAAAGTACTGGATGGCATTAAACTGGTTTGGCCACTGTGGAAAACAGTATGGAGATTCCTTTAAAAAGTTAAAAATAGAAACCTTATGATCCAGCAATCTCACTACTGGGTATTTACCCAAAGAATAAAAGAACACTAATTCAAAGGGATATATGTACTCCAATGTTTATTGCAGCTTTATCTACAATAACCAAGATTTGGAAGCAGCCTAAGTGTCCATCAGCTGATGAATGGATAAAGAAGGTGTAGCATATAAATACAATGGAATATTATTCAGCCACAAAAAAAGAATGAAATCTTATCATTTGCAACAATATGGATGGAGCTATATTCTGAGATAAGTCATAGAAAGACATATACCATATGATCGCACTCTTGTGGAATTTAAGAAATAAAACAAAGAAGTAAAGGGAAAAAATAGACAAAGCAAGAAACAGACTCTTAATTATAAAACAAACTGATGGTTACCAGAGGGGAGGGGGTGGAGGCATGGGGATTAAGGAGTGTACTTGTGGATTTGAGAACAGGATGATGTACGGAAGTGTTGAATCACTATATTGTACACCTGAAACTAATGTAACACTGTATGTTAACTAACAGGAATTAAAATAAAAACTTGAAAAAAATACTATATGGCATTTTCTAAGAAATGTGGACGGTCATCCCTTCACAACAACAACAACAAACTCTGGGCTTTTTTCAGTAGGGATGCAACTGAATACTCTTGAGTCCTTTCCCCTCTTGGAGAATATTTTCTGTAGCTGGGATTGAAGCCTGTCCATGGGCTGGTCCAGCCTGCGTTTTCAGGCTCACTGCTTACTTCCATGAACTCTTGGTTTCAACCACTCCAAAGACCCCTTCCTTCCTGCTTCCAAGTTCTTTGCTCGTGCCCTTCTGGCCCACCCTGCCATGGCCCCAGCCACACTCATATTTTCTTTGTTCATCATGATCTAGATTCCAGTGTAAAATTTTCAGATAGTATTTGCTGATCAACCCGGTTGACCACACTCATTTTCCTTTGAGTGTTTACAAAACATTATCTCTTCTACTCATAAGGTACTCCTCTATGGAATTATGTACTTACCTTTACCTTAACAAATGTGTGTGGTGCGCTCACTGTATTCCAGGTGCTCTTTGGGTCCTGGGGATACAAATGAGATTCTGTTCCCATGGAGCTACGTTCAAGTGTGTGAAACAGAATAAACAGGCACACAGATAAATGCCATCATTTCAGAGTGAAGTAAAGAAAGCAATGATATAATAAAGTGAAGAAGAGAGAGGGATAACATCAGAAAAGATGCTCAGGGAGGGTTTCTGTGAGGAGAAAGTGTTTGAGCTGAAATCTCTATGGTCGGAAAAAGAGCATTAGGCAGAAGGGAAGGGCAAGTGCAAAGACCCTGAGGCAGGAAGGAGCTTGGTATGTGGGTGGTCATGGGTTTCCTTTAAATAAAGAGGTTTTGTAAGACAACTGTGTTTCCCTTGCAGCATCTGGCATATGATAAGGCAATGAGCTGCTCGGGGGAGACTCCATGCCTGTCTGTCTTCCCATGACTACCAGCACAGTGATTGGCATATACTAGAAACAAACTGATGAATGAATGAAGGGTGAATGCTCACTGAGTAACTGAATGCCTTCTGTCTGGTCTGATAGAAACTTTGCAGCAGAGCCAGAATGGACAAAAGAACTCCTTCGTTTCCTAAATGTTAGTCCTTGCTGAGCCAGCTCTCCTCAAATCTCTGTTACTACTCATTCAGTGAAGTAAGACAAGCCACTTAACTTCCCATTTGGAGGAACACTGTACTCATGAGAGATCTCATATATGAAATGTTTGGAACTTTTGGAAGCTGCTCAATAAATCCAGGCAATGCCTACAGCATGGCTCAGCAGGTGGGAAGCCGGAAATCAGTGTATATTAAATTTTACCCCAGCAGCAGTAGGAATGCAGTGTGACCAGTCCCTGCCCCTACCGCTGTAGGATTCCAAAGCTGGCACCTCTTTTAAGCTTTTGGAATGTGGATAAAGCATTCCATCATGTTAGCAGGACACTATTTTACCTTCCCTGCTGCTGAGTTTATTGTTGTAGTAATCCCAGGGCACCCGTCTGGCCCTTCTCTTGCATTCTCTCATGGAGGAGACTGTGCTACAATCATTCAAAGTGATCCCTAGTGGAGTGGTGTCTTCAGCGTATCAGGAGTCTGTCCATTGGCAGTAGAAACAATAATGTAGTAAGATCGGTTTTCAGGAGTATCAAATCTAATAAAGAATGTAATTAAGAGCTTTGTTAAAATAATGAACTTGCATTCAATAATGAACCTTCACACAACAGTAGTTGAAACCAGACTTACTGCAGCTTTCAATGGAAGTAGAAGAAGCATAAATTACTCTGAGGGTCTTTGAAATGGCTAAGTATAATTTACTCTTTCAGTGTTCTACTTCTTCCCAGTGTTACTATTTAGGTTTACAAAATGGCGGCGATAGCAGCTATTGGCTCAAACGAGGAAGTGGATAAAGCACTCTGATGCCCTTCCTTCAGTGAAACCAAGAGACACTGGGTTCACTCTATCAAGGGGTCCATTTTTCCCCCTAAACAATAAAAAGCCAAGTGCTTTAGGAGTTATATTTCTTAGAAAGAATTCCCAGCCCATAGCTATTTCCAAACCCACTCTGCTGCTATTACCACTGCTGATGGCAGCCCAGACCTGAGCCCAGGTGCAGAGAACACCCATATGCTAACAGTCTCTCATGTGACTCATGAGCCAGGCTGAACTCTGCCAGCAACTGAGAACCCGGGCTGACTATTTCTTAGCACACGACCTAGTTGTTTTCACTACTCAACTTAAAATGTCAAGTCTGACAGTGACCTGGTGTCGTGGCTAGAGTCTTCTATTGTGTGTGTAATAATAATGTGTGGCTGATGAGGGTGGGAAGAAGACACGGAGGATGGAATGGTAGACTCCATACTCCTGGTTTAGCCACCTTTTACCACTTCGCAGTTACTCTCTGAAACAGCAGTGCCTGGGGATAGTTTGAGCTTAGACACAGGCAAATGTTAGCGCTGCACCTAATCATTTGATTGATTGATTGACTGATTGATTAAGTTAAGTTGGGGGCCAGTTTGGCAGCTGTACCCCCTAGGTATTCCCTGCTGCATCAGTTCTATCTCCAACCTGCATTAGAGGGACTCTCTAGAGAACAACCAATATGGCCTGGTGTAAGCACACTCCATGGTCTCCCTGATTGATGTTGAACCCAGGTTGGAATGAACTGGAAAGTCCTTCTTAACAGTATGGGGACACATCATGAAGGATTATTATTTGCTACATGGTTACAATAAAACTTGTTTTCTAACTGGTGTCTACTTATTTCCAGAAGAAGCAATTTCCCTTCTTTCAGGAGAGTTCTCAAGAACGATGCTTGACTCTGAGAAGTCGATAGATGAGGAAAATCTCAAATATTTCTCAGTAAAAATCTTCCCATTAGAGCCTTATGTGTCATCAAATAAGCCCAGTTTTCATAACATACTTTCCATCTTGGACTACTTTTCATAAAAACAAAATTTACAAAAGAAAAAAAAAACCCAACTTTACAACTAGTGGTCACCAGCCAAGACTGGGGGTTTCTTCAGTTGACTGACGCTGGTTCTGATTTAGCTTTTGCCTTTAATTCTTTTGTAATTTGGGTAATATGACTTCGACCCAATAATTGTGAGCCTTGGCATCTGCATGTGTAAATGCAAAACAGCAGTCTCCAAAGTCCTAATTGTGTTTTCCAATTAAACTAGCTTTTTCCACCCAATTTAACTCACTTTATGCATTCACTTATACTACAGATATTTTAAGCACTCAGCTGACTCACTCTAAGGGGCACCCAGCATGCCTTTGGCCCAATACTAGTACTGATTCACTATAAAGATGAGGAAGATGAGGCAAGAGATGAACACCTTTTCCCTGCACAGAGTCTGGTGGAAAAGACAGCTTTGCACACCAGAGGTGAAGAGCTATCCACCTAGCTAGATCTAGGAAGCTAGATCTGAGGGTGACCCAAGTGGGGAGAACACAGTGGGGAGAGGACAGTTCTTGCAAGACTAGGACTTTTTTTTCACTGAGGAGGGGACGACACTGGCATTCATTCTTGAAACGAGGCTTTGCCAGACAGAGAATAGAGGAGGTGCATTCCCAGTGTGTAGAATCGCATGAACCACACACACCACATGGAGATATGGAGGAGCCTGATACGTCTGAGGAAAGCAATCGTCCAGGGAGCTACTGTCTGAGGTGTGGCAGGGCACACAAGAGGACAGAAGAGCCTGGAGAGCCATGCAGAGGTGAAAGGCGATGGGGCTTCAATCAGTTCAGGTCTGAAAACTAGGAGTCAGCTGCAATCACTAGCAAAAACCCAACAGGCTCCTTTGTTCATGCCATGATATGACTGAGACCTGGAGAGCAGGACTTAGGAGGCAAGAGCATGTGCATTGTTGTGCTGCCGACTTGAGTATATTTCTTGGCCACAACTCTTGCTATAATTGTGGGTTTGGAAAATTATTAACTCTTCCTAAACCTCATTCATATTCCCAGTAAAATAGGGCTAGGAGTAGTCCATCCTTCTTAACTAGAAACATAAGGAACAAGTGAGAGGATGTACGTGACACAGTCAACAAATGTTGGCCGGTACACGGGAGGTGCTCAACAAGTGTTGGCCAGTACACAGGAGGTGCTCAACAATTGTTGGCTGGTACACCATAGGTGCTCAACAAATGTTGGCTGGTATACCGCAGGTGCTCAACAAATTTTAAGTTCATAATAATATATGATTCATAATATCTGATGAATAACATATGATTGATAGTGACGTTTCCTTGGTCGGGGTCAGTAGAGAAGCCCAGGGTCAGGTAGATCAACTGAGGTCAGATAACCCCATCACTCAGTTTCTGAGAACAGCCCTGGTGGGATTTACAGCTTGGGCCCCATGTCTCAGCCAGATTTATAGTGTGGGGAGGACATACCCAGCAGGCTCATTCTGTCCTCAGGTTTCTCCCGCCCCCCCCCCCCCCGACCAGGGATCAAGGAGAGGGAGCCCAAGCCTTGGATTATGAAGACATTCTTGCATCTCCCTCTGTAAAATGATAATGCCAAAGGTTCCTGGCACCAAGCAAGGGAATATGTTCCCCCATCCCAAGGCTCCTTGTCCCCACACGGTTACTAGGTGCCTGCCGATATTAGACCCTAGGGACTATCTGTAAAGTCCTTGTTTCTTTCCCCTTTTGTCTTTGCGTGTTTAACAGCTGCCTTGCACAGGTGGATACAGGGCGCGTTTCTACTTCCTGGCAGTGGTTGTTGCCTTTAAAAGAGATTTTTTTTTTTACTAGACTTTATTTTTTTTAAGAACAATATTAGGTTCATGCAACACTGAGCAGAAAGTAACAGAGCGGCCCTATTTCCCGCCTCCCTGCCCAGCCACACAGCCTCCCCAGCCGTCAGTGTCCCCCAGCAGAATGGTACATCTGGTACATTCGACGCACACACACGGACACGTCATCTTAACCCCAATGCCATAATTTACATGAGAGTTCACAAAATTCCAAAAAAAAAAAAAAAAAGTAAGAAAGGCATGAAGGAAGGAAGTTGAGGAGAGAAAGGACCATCTGCTCACCCAGACAAGTTTCATGCCCAATCTCTGAAGCTCTTAGGAAAGGTTAGTGATAGTTCTTGCCTAAAATGTCCATATTCTTCTCCTGTTTCTTGAGTCTGTTTCTCCTGTCCTGCACCTGTCTCTGGCCTTCCTCTTCCTGGATCGGGAACTCCTGCCTTTGAGGCTTTTCTTGCAGCCTTTCCCTCCCACATATTTTCCAGGGCTATGTGATGGGGCCCCCCAAACTGTGATAGGGGACAGTTTTTTAAACTAGAAGTCTCAGAAAGGGATGGGGGCAATTCTGGAGAGATTTCTTTCAGCGCCTAAGACAACTTATTTTAACTGCTCTGGCAAAGTTCTTGTAAGGAAATCTAAGTAAGCATCTTGTTCTGACAGATGACTGTTTGTGGGAAGTTGGCTGCTCCAGGAGCCCCGGGCAGTGCTGAGATGTCCTTCCAAACAAGGACCCAAACAGCTGAAGGGCTCCAGTTACTCAACAGGTGAGTGACACGGACACTTCGCCAGTTGGAGAAAGGAAAGGAGTGGGGCAAGGGAGGTGGTGGAGGGAAGGACAGAGGAGAAAGGAAGGACAAGGTTGTGCGGGGAGTGAAGCAGGACACCATGGGCCATAGTCAAGCAGCCTGGGGGAGGGAGCAGAGTCCTGTCCCTGCCTGTACCCCTTGCTGTACTTGGGGGACAGGGGTGGCTCCCACCTTGAACTTCAGGGTGTGATCAGTGATTTACCAACCCCGATTACACCCTGCCTAAAGAGGAAACCATTCTGGGTGATTCCCCCAGGGTTGCGAATGTCCTCTCGTGGCCAGTAATTGTTGCAAATGGAGTTAGCTGTCTGCAAGCTGGCAAATAGAGTCTGTCCTAAACCTTCGAGTCAGGATTTGCATGTGTGTTAAGTGTTTTTCGAACAGCAAAATTAAATGCACATCCATTTAAATGTTTTCATTTTACCTTGTTTTTGCTCATTTGCATGTCCTATATTTTTCTAAAATGCGAATGGCTTGTGCTGGCAATGATAAAAATGAATTATTTCCAGCTATAAAAATTGAATCGGTTTGAAACAAAATTTACAAAACAATTATTTTTTAATTTTACAGAGGATAGGATAAAGGGATAGATATCGTTGGCCTTGTTTAACTTGTGGGATGGAGTCAAATTAGAACAAGGGGTAGGAGCTTGTCAACTTTACACCGTCTCTGATTTTGCTTAGA
This sequence comes from Cryptoprocta ferox, assembly GCA_028646485.1. Taxonomy (NCBI): domain Eukaryota; kingdom Metazoa; phylum Chordata; class Mammalia; order Carnivora; family Eupleridae; genus Cryptoprocta; species Cryptoprocta ferox. Next base: position 4,289,097 of record CM053565.1, read on the forward strand.
TCATTCAAATGAGTGTATGTTACTTTTGCCATTTTTTAAAGGAAATTCAAGAAAGGAAAATTTTTAAAAAAATTTTGCCATGTGTTTTTCAAAAGCAAATCTGTTTCATTAAGTGAAACTTTTAATTCACTTTTTAAAATTGTATAAAATGTTGTGAATTGAATGTTATTTTCTTAACTCTTCAGCAGATCCTGTTTGCCAATTTTACATGTCTCAGCCCACCTGGCAAAAGTTTTGCATTTGTCCCTCAATATGGACCATAAGGGCCTTTCTGTCACAAGCAACTGTTTCCACCAAATGGATTCAGCATGAGCCTTTAATTCAAAGCTTCGGTAGCTCAAATGACATTTTTTCAACTGTGAAGTTTTGTTTGAGCTAACAAAAAAAAAAGTGAAATCATTTAACAAATATCCATGACTCACCATCTTGGTCTAACAAATGCCGTTTTTCCATATTTGCTTTAGCTCTTTAAAAATCATTGCAATTAATGATAATAATAATAATAATAATAAACACACTGCCTTTATTCTAGTAGCAAGTGTGGCCCTGACGCTGGTAAGCATCTTACTGTCCATTGTTTTATGCTTTCATTCTATGTGTGTATCCTTAAACAATATGCACCAGTATTTTATATTTTACCATACTGTACGAAAATAGTATGGTGCTGTATGTATAATTATTTTGCTATTTTTCATCATTTTTTTTGAGGTTTATCCAGATTGATACATGTAGCCCTGGTTTGTCTGTATACATCTCATTGTAGAGCTCATCTGCAATTTGTTGATCCATTCTCTTACTCATGGACGCTCAAGACATTCCTGGGTTTTCCCTCTTGTAACAACTGTTGCTTTGAACATCCTTGTCTCTGTGGTCTTGTACACTTGACCCAGAACCCATCCCAGGGATGGTCCTCGCAGGGAACCACTGAGTCATTGAAACATCTTCTAAAATTTAAGAGAGAGGGAGACACATACCCAAAGTCTTGGTCTTCTTCAGGAAGCAGGTTTTAGTAAGGACTCTGGGTCATTTCATTGCCCCCGAGGGTGAGTTCCCTACTTCTTTTCATTACTTCTCTCTCGAATTGGAAACCTGGGAGCCTTCCTCAGTAGAATCCAGGTTGCAGAGAGTTTGTTGGTCTGAACTCAAAGAACTAACTCATCCTGAAGCAGAACTCATGAATGTGTTATTTTTTTCCTTCCTTTTCACTTTCTGTTGCATAGTGATTTAGAACATGTTAAACAAGATATCAAGGCCAATGAGCTTATTCAAGAAAGAAAATGTCTTACTAAATGGGATGGTAAATTCAAGACCCTGAATCATTATGAGCCAGACCGAAGGATGTCCCTGGACTGTTACTTCCCAGAATGCTGTAATGGTATTTTCCCCCTCCTTCTAGATCAATGTCATTGTGTTCCCATCAGCAAATTCCCAGGTGATGGATAGGCAGCTTCACTTTAAGAGTCTTTTGGTCACAGGGGTGACCTGTGGCCTTTCCAGGAGAGGTAGAATAAATCCTCCTGAGGTTTCCCCCTCCTGCCTCACTCCAGTCTTGTCATAAATCAGTCCTCCCAATCTGAGTGCTTCCCAGGATTGACAGACCCCGTGGAGATCAGATGATGCCTGTGCTGCCTGGTACCTGTGGTCACCTGAAGTTTCTTCAGCTCCACGTGTGAGCACCTGCTCCAAAGGTGTGCAACATGTGCCCCAGACCTTCCCAGACTTCCCACTGCTGTCAGGAGGGCAGCCAGCCCTGTGGGTTCCCAAGTGTGCTGCATGCACTAGGCATGATATGCAACGTGAACTAAGGTGGCCTACCACTAAATCTGTTGCATTTTAACAGTTGTTAATTTTTAGGTGTATTTCACAAATGTTATTGCATTGAAATTCAATCATTAAGTCATTGGTTTTAAAGAAAAACATTAAATAGGTGAAGATGCATATGTCTATGGCAAATATTATGAAGATATTGTGCAAATGACTACATTGAGGAGACATTGCCTGAGCCAAAGCGTTGTCTGGCTCAGTGTATGGGAAGCCACTGAGCTCACCTGATCTTTACACCCAGTGAGTGTTACTTTGGGCACATCTCTTCAGTTCAGTTGAGTCTCAGCTTACCCACCTGGAAAATATAGGAGGTATTTTACAGGGGGTATACAGGTCAGTGGTTCTTGGCCCTGCCCTCACCTTTGAATTACCTGGGAAAATTTTTAAAATACTGATGCCTGGCATTCTCTGCAGACCAACTCCATGATCATCTCTGGGGTTCAGCCAAATATCAGTTTTTTTTAATGTTTATTTATTTCTTTTTTTTGAGAGAGAGAGAGAGAGAGAGAACATGCACACACATGAGTAGTGGAAGGGCAGAGAGAAAGGGAGAGAGAATCCCAAGCAGGCTCTACTCTGCAGTGCAGAGCCCCACATGGGCCTAAATCTCGCAAACCATGAGATCATGACCTGCGCCGAAATCAGGAGTCAGACACCCAACGAACTGAGCCACCCAGTCTCCCCCAAACATCAGTATTTTTTAAAAGCTTCTTCAGGTGATTACATACAGGCAGGATTGAGAACCAGTGGATATAATGATATCTGAACTGATTTTCTGATCCTTTGGGTGGACTATAAAGTACTGATTCATTAACGGTGGAGGAGCGTCATCGCCCCCTCAGGCTCAGCCATAGCAAGTGTGATGTTTAACCACAGTGCAAGCCTGGTCATTACTCGTCTGGAAGCTCTCTGAGGGCAGGGACTATGTCCTTTACGTGGATCTTACCTGTTGGTACCATGGTGCATGGTATAGAGCAGGTGCTTAATAAATGTTGGATGAAATTATGGTAGATGGAAGCTCAAGAACATGTTTTATTAGGCTGTCTGGGATTAATCATCAGAAATTAGTAACCAAACTCATAGGAGACTTGGTTTTTATGCCTAATTTCCAGCTTATTTGTTCCTAAAAGGAGCTCTCAGGGCTCAAGAAGTGGAACCAGTCTTTGTCCCAGTGCAGTCTCTTCCTGAAAGGGGATGAGAACGTTACACAGTGAGCACAGAGCAGAAGTGGGATCTTCTTATGTGCTATTGTTATCAAGTTCTGGTGATCGGATGGCCCGGCCTCCGTTTCTTTAAGGCTATTTTAACGTACAGGGTCAGGATCAATCGTGAAGAGCCAGAGTGCCTTTTGGACCTCCCATGATGCACTGACAGATGCCCACTGTCCCCCTTTCCCTTTCCAAATATTCATGGAGACCACCCATTACCACAACAGTTTCTAAGTGCTGGACAGGCTCACATGGAATTTGGCTGCTTGCTAATGACACACTCAAGGCAGGCACGTTAATCTCCGCGGTCAGGTCACCCCAAAGCACTCTGCAGGATGGGTTACTTCTGGAAAGCTGTCCTGTAGACAGCTAATCCCATCCTTCTCGTGGGCTTGACTTACAGACATGACATCTGCTGACCTTTCATTTTGGGGCCCATCTTATTTTGAGTGCTTTGTCCACTGTCTACAGTTACAACTAAAAATACTTTGGAGGGTGAAAGAATCTTCAAGGGGACTTTGCAACCAGGACTGTATTCCTTGTATTTTGGTACCATATTTCAAGGCGGTAGCCTTTTTTTTTGTACTAAGCTGCATGTTACCCACTAGACCAATATTTCGTGTTATGGTTGATGAGAAGCCGATTTCTGTGCTGAGCCTTGTGATTATATTGCTTTTTCCCTGCAAATGCACCCAACAGCCACATTGCCTGTAATTTTCCTGATAGCACCATGCCCACTTAGCCTCAACACACAGAGTTGGCCACCTTCCCCGTGCATCATGCCAATGCTTCACTCTTTTCTGGCCAGTGTGAGCTTCCATCCTTCTGTGGCAGCCATAATCCCCCTACGCACCACCACCGTGTCCCATCCCAGTAGTACAATTGGTGAGCTCCCGCATAGACCTAAGACCAGAGGAACAGAGATGCGCTTGTGTAGTGTGTGTGCTGCTGTTTGTCTAAGGAAAGGCATGGAACGTGCTCCTGTGGTGCCATGCAGACTGTGGGTGTGTTTCTCCACCTTTCACGCCTTTAATTCCAGTGAGCTGCATGAGTGCCACCCAGCGTCTCTCAGCTGCCAACAGGTTGCCAGTCCTTGATTCCATGCGTACATTGGCCTGGCTCCAGCACTTGCCGCCCTTGCTTGAATAAAGGGAGGTCCTTCTTCCATATAGAAACTTTAGAGTAACACTGAGGACTTGCTCTTATATAAGGAAACTCTTCCTTAAAGTGAATGTACATTTTCCCTCCATTTCATCTAATTGGACCAGGGGAGGTATATGCATGTCCTTGTGCATCAATACAACATTTATGGAAGGATATACAAGGAACCGGAAGCAGTGATTACTTTAGGGAATGTGACTTGATGAATAGGGGGTAGGAAAGAGGCCTTAATTTTTTTTATTTGAAAACCTTTTGTGCTGTTTTAGACTGCTTTCCCGTCCATTAAATAAGAGATTATATCTGAAGGATCAGATGGTCTTCTGAGCCCCTTTTCTGAGAGTCTGTAATTCTCTTGAATGGAGGGTACATTTCGCATTTCTTTCTCTAACCTTTTTAATGGAATTCAACTCTGCTGGTGATTTTGGAAACACCTCCTTTTCCCAGCATTGCTGGAGAATGAAATTTTCCATCCATGAATTTTCTAGGTAAATGAGTCTAATCCCTCTACACTGCTGAACTTTGGAATAACTTCTAATGGAATATCTATAAATTGTATGACATACCTTCCATCTTCCCTGTTTCTCCACAGCTGTATTAAGGTATAGATAGTTTACATATCACAACATTCACCTATCCAAAGTTCAGAGGCATTTAGTATATCCACAGAGATGTACAAACATCACCACGGTCTAATATTAGAACATTTCAACACCCCCAAAAGAAACTCCATCCCATTAATCTGTCACTCCCACTAAACTATTTATGTCCCTATGGATTTGCCTATTCTGGGTATTTCACACAAATGGAATCATATCACATGTGGTCTTTGGTTTCTATCCTCTTAAACAGAGTAAATAGTATTTTGCCATTTCTTGATAGTATAAGCTTCTTATCATTGACATGCTGCTCACGAGAATCTCAAGACTACGGAGGCAGGGAGGCTGTTGGCCTCCTGATTCCATGGCCCATTACCATGTAAGGGACTTGGTCAGCTCTCTGCTGTCCAGGCCATCGGGCAGCCTCTGGAATACCTTGTCTTATGACCTTGGACTCTCATTTTAACAATCATTTCCTTTCTGATTGTCCCACTTTTGCAAATTAAGTTCTCCATTAGTGCATAAACTGGATCCGACCTGAGGTCCACATGTCTTCTCTTGACCCAGCCTCATAATGTAACTCAACCGTAAACCTCTTTGATGCATTTCTCTCCTGCTGGAGTGATTAAAAAGCTGAAACCTTCCCTTCTCTTATTGCTATCTTGAGCATCTCAAATCATTCAGTCAGCTAAATTCCATCTTGGAGATAAATCCTGCACAAGTATTTTATGATCTCTCTGGTTTAAGCAGCGCTAAACCCTTTGATTCCTTATATCCTTCCTCTCCCCTTTCTTAAAATAGTCTGTAGTTTGTATCAAGGATTTCACTGACTTCCCTTTCTTTAAAATTGTATAATTGTGAAAGAACGCATTCCTTTATTTCCTTCGAAGACCATGCATAATCGAAACTTTCTCGAACGCAAACCTCCAGGCAGGGTGGGGCCGGGCAGCCCCTAAGTCAGCAGGGCATATGTCTGCCAAGTCCAAGAGCATTTGAATGTTTGGCTCAGAGAGAGGCTATCTGACATCTGAACTGTCCTGGAAAGTAGAGTCTCTGTACGTACTCCCTTTACCTTTTGAGAGGAATGGAGTGAGGCGGGGCAGAGCCTCGGGTCTGGGTCAGGCTCTCGTAGGGGCTGCTTGAGGTTTGCGTCCATCTGGCAGGCAGGGGGCTGTCACCATTCTGAATTTAGCTAGAGGAGTGTGGCAGGGTCTGACCAGGGGGGTGTCATGGGAATTTGAGATTTTGGGGCTCTCCCATGCTCCATGTCTAGATAAGCCCAGAAGTTGGGGGCACCCATTGCCAAGAGCAGCTTGGAGACGTTGTGAATCTGGAGACCAGAGAAAATGCAGTCGGTGTCAGGGAAACCACCCCTTGTTGGCCTGCTTTGGGCAGAGAAGGGTGGTGAGTAGCAGAGTGCCTGACACACAATGGACACTAGTAACTAACTATCTGCCAAGTGACCAGAGCTCTGGTGTGGAGTCTGAGCAGTTGGTAGGAACTATCTGACATCAGATGCTGAGGAAGATCTTCCGTGTAGGTTCGGTGGGAGATGCCATGACTTAGGCTTGATCTGCCACAGGCGCAGGGGTATGACTGGAGAGAAGCAGAATGTACTGGAGGGTCACATGGTGGGACGTGAGAACAGAGTCTGAGCTTGAAGACGTGGAGGTGGCCCTAAATTGGAGTTGGGCACCAGAGAAGAGTTTGGATACATCCAGCTCTGGGTGACCTGGTACCAGGGGGTTCCTGAGCTCAGATCCAGGCAGAGTAGCAGACAGGTACCGCCAGGCCCGAGGGGAGGTAGCCAGAATTGAGGCTGCCTGCGCCTGGGCCTGCCCTGGCCTCACCAGGAAGCAACCGTCCATACGTGGCCCAGCACTGCCCTCTGGTGGCCAAGCCCATGAGCGGCTCACTGGCTTGGACTCCTGGGGGAGCCTCATTTGTTTACAGCTTCCTAGCAGATGCCCTCAGCATTTGGGCTTTGGGACTAATTTAACTAATCTGCATGAACCCACTCCTGCTGTGATGTGAGTGCAATAAGCAGGGAAGAAATGTACTCCGTGCCTCTGTCTGGTTCCAGACAATTCAGTTAGCCTTTAAAAACTACCACTAATAAACACCGCGTGGGACGGGCTTTGTGCTAGGCCCTTTATTTGCGTCCTAGAATAATCTCTAGGAAAGGTGCTGTAATTACTCACGTTACAGAGGAAGCATCGGGCTCAGAGAGGAAGTTTCACTCGTGCTGCAAGAATAGGACATTTGCTTCCGGTGCAACCTACCTGTTACCCGTGGTGTCCCGCCCCACCCCCACCCCGGACACTGGGAATGACGGGAATGGAGGGGGCAGGGGCACTTGGATTTTCTCTTATGTTTTACAAATATATTTTAATAATGAATATTGGTAGCCATGGTTTTATAGGAATAGGGTCGCTCTTCTTTTGACCCCGGGAGAGTCAGGAGAGCAGGTTTATTCTCTCTGTTCCTCCAGCGTGCAGACCCAGGGCCAGCAGAGCGGATTCCTCAAGGCCGATTTCAGCTCCAGGTCAAAGCTTTTTGCTAGTCACTAGGGGCCGCCCCACTGAGGGAAATGGTGGCACGTGGAGGTGCGGCATCTTGGGCAGGGCTTCGACTGAAGGTCCTGGGAAGTTTGTACAGGAGAACCACTGCTGGGTAGAAGATGGGTCCTAAGTCCTTAAAGCCTCTGATGGCCGTCCCACTGTCGCCCAGTCTGAGACGTTACCAGCGGGCAGCAGTACCCGCTCTCGCCTGCAGGTGGCAGCCGTGGCTCAGTCAGGGCCCAAGCCTGTTTGGTGCCTGGGCTCCCGCGGTTGGCCTGGGAGCCCAGGTATCTATTCACCTGAGGGGACTTACAGCCTGCTGATGGCGGGGGGGGGGGGGGGGGGAGTGCACCCCCAGAGAGCCTGATTTCACTGGTCTTGGGTGAGGCCTGGGCCTTGGGATTCTTAGAGCTCCCAAGTGCTTCTCGTGGGAGTGGCTGACGCTGGCATTTCTGTTGGTTTAGTGGGCAGCCTGTTTTGCTTTCTTTCCTTTCACGAACCCTACAGGAGGAACCCGGGGATGCCCCCCCCTCCCCTGAGGCTGCCCCTCCATCCCTCCCCTCCCACCGCCACCCCCTGCGCCTGTAAAGAACACCAAGCTCACTTGGGGGAGAGGAAAGAAAAAGGTCCCTCCCAAAACAAGAGGGAAAGAAGAAACAAGAGCCCAATCTGTGCACTTGAAGCAGTGGTAGGCAGTCGATTTCCTCGGGAAACAAATTAAACCAAGCCATGTGGAGGGGGGGATATTCTAGAAGGCAGGGTGATACACTGGGCTAACGGCAGAAGCAGCTGTTTCCACAGGCCTATGACACTGGGGCACAAACCACATTGCTGTGGCTGGGCTGGGACCTGGGTGAAGCGAGTAGGTGCAACATTTGAGGGGATCACAAAGCACTTGGTAATTAAGATAATTAATGATGTTTCAATGCAATAATATTCTTCAATCAAAATCAATGCAAAAGAACTCATGGTGAACAAAATATTGACATTTTATTTTTTATTAAAATTTTTTTTCAGTGCTTATTTATTTTTGAGAAAGAGAGAGAGAGAGAGAGAGAGCGCACACAAGTGAGGGAGGGGCAGAGAGAGGGAGACACAGAATCTGAAGCAGGCTCCAGGCTCTGAGCTGTCAGCACGAGCCCAACGCGGGAGCCGTGAGATCATAATCACCAACTGTGAGGTCATGACCTGAGCCAAGTAGGACCCTCAACCAACTGAGCCACCCAGGCGCCCCCAAAATATTGACATTTTCAATTAAGGCTGGACTGGTATTAGTGTGGCCTTCTTTTGCCTCGGCTTTGATATGCAGCACTGCCCTGCTCTGGACCCAGCAAAGTCCAGGCAAAGGACAGAAGGGAGTCTTCTCCCCTCCGTGGCCCGCACTTTGCCAGAGCCACCCCTCTGCTGGGTGGCATCTAGAGAACTTCGGACAGCGGCGGCTGGCAGAGCAGTGCTGCCACCTAGTGGAGACTCTGGGCGTGAAAGGAGAGGCCCCGTAGCCGTCCAGGGGAGGCTTGCCCCGCCAAGTGGCAGACGAGACCTGGGGCCTTGCGTGGGGGGCGTTTGAGGCAGGGCAGCAGGGCCTGTGTGCCCTGGTGGGCCACGTGATAGGGGAGCATGAGGACTCTGGTAGTTCCTGCAGGCCGGGTACCCCCAGAGCAGAAAGTTCGCGTGTCAGCAGGGCTAGGACCAGTGTGGTGACCTCGAAGCAGTCACTTACCCTCTCACTGTTTAAGTGAGTAAGAGGATCTGGAGGGGGGGCTGCCCACGACCATGAAGGAAACTGGAAGCAAAGTTCAGACCAGAACTCAGATTTGCTCACTGCTGGGCCGGTGTCCCTGCAGTGACTAAACTCTACACGTGCATGAGTGTGTGTACATGCATGTGTGTACATGCGTGTGTATTTGTGTGTGCGTGCATGCATATGTGTGAATATGCATGTGTGTCCGTGTGCATTTGTGTACATGCGTGTGCATGCATGTGTGAATATGCATGTGTATGTGTGTGCGTGTGCATGTGTGCATGCGTGTGTGTACATGCACGTGTGTATACATGTGTGTGCGTGTAAATTTGAAAACACAGGGTGTTGGGGTAGGAACTGTAGTACAAAGTAAGGCAGTAAGTCACGGCTCCTACTTAGGATCCAAGGAATAAAAACATGTCCCCAGAAGTGCGTATAAAGGATCAGGGTGTGACCACCGGTGGATGTGGGGGAAAGAGAGAACTCCAGATGTGTTAGGATTTCGATAGGTGGAGGTGACCGGGCAGGAGGAGGCAGGGCAGCTGCACCTGCAGCCGTGTGGAATGTCAGGTGGGTGTCAGTCTGGGACCTGTGTGCTCAGCTCATAAGCAGAGGGGGCCATTGATGGTGTCTGGGCAGAGCTGTGACAGCTCAGAGCTGTGTTTCCAACAGGCCTGAGGACCACGCCGTCTGAGCCAATGTGAACGGAATGGGCTGTGACATTGGTCGCCTCGAACTCTATACATTCTTTGGCCAAATGGCTTGTGACTGCGTGAACCTCAGATTGTCACGTCTTCAAATCACTAACCATTAAAGTCCAAAAAGGGGTTTCAGTCAAACCACAGGAGGCAGGAAGAGTCTGTCAAATTTGCTTCTCCTTTTGCTGTAGAACAATGATTGATAGTCAAACCATCTTTATCCCCGGAGCTCAGAGTGATTTAAAACAGAACTATTAGTATTTCCTTACAGAAATGGCTGGAGCCACAAAAAGAAAAGAAAAGAAAAAAGAAAAAGAAAGCAAGCAAGCCTGTGTTCATCTTCAGCCCCAAATTTTAGGCAGTGAATCCGAGGCGGTGGATTGGTCAGAGCTTCAAGGAAGAAAGGTGGGTGGGACCCGGGCCGAGCGGGCGCTGAACCGTGTGCCCAGCACCAGGCCCCTCAAGCCACAGGAGCACCCCAAGACCACAGTGCAGAATTCGAATCTCAGCCTGTGGGACTCTCTGGGGTCCCTCATCACTCTCAGGACTGACTCCTGCTTGAGGGCAATCCAGTTGGTGTCACCACTCGGAGCTGTCCCTAAGGAGGCTCAGAGGAAGGGGGAAGAGACAGGCGGCAGGAGACTATTTAAGGCTCCCTCTGAGCGCCAACAACCTGCTAAGGTCACAGCTGAGCTGCTCTTCCCAGGGGGAATGGCCTTACTGTGCCCTGTCCCATGGAGCCTCTCAGAAGGTGACAAGGTGCCCCACGGGGCTGCACCCTTTTGGCTGCAGGGAGATTATTTGTGGCCGCGGATTTTATCAGGTGCATTTATTTACTGATCACTCTCCTGACACTGAAGAGCCTGTGAGGGTCGGATTCACTGTAAGGACTGAAAGCAAGTCACTTACAAGGTAAAAACTCGTGTCACTTTAACTTTCTGACAAGTGATCACCATGTCTGAAGGGTCACCGTCTTTGCTGCGTCCCGAGGCGGTGGTAGGAAGGAGCCAGAAGAGGATGCTGGGAGAGTGCCTGACTCCATGCCCACCAGGCGAGGTCAAGGTCTCCTGTACGGCTGCCCTTGTCATTCCTTCATCAGCACGGCCTGGGGTTGGGGGGGCAGAGGGGCACCGGCTTCTCTCTGCCTCCTGACTGGACGGGCTGTGCACGTGAGGAGAGAGTGTACCCCACCCTCGGCAGCCCAGAGGGGGGCGCGCGTCCCAAACCCGCCCTCCTCCCAGAGACCCCCGGGCCTTTCCCTGGCGCAAGGCTTCGGGTGGAGGTGCTGCCGGCTCAGACGGCTACATGCTGGTGGGCCCAACTGGGGGCACAAAACAGGAGGAGATCTCAAGTTTCTAGCTGAGGACAGTTCTTTGACAAGCTGGCTTTTGCCCCTGCAGTGGTACCGAGATGCCCTCAGAACGGGCGCTCACGTGCTCTGCCTTGTTCTCCAGGCCTCCGCACCTGTTGCCCGTGGGACAGAGACCCCAGGCTCAAAATAGGTGCAGCTGCTACGGAGGCCTGCCCCTCCCAGAGCGGAGGCTGAGCCGTATTTGGAAATGTATGTCCTCCCACCCCCGTCCTTCCCCGCCCTCCCCACTCTGAGCCTCGAGGCCTCGAGACATGTGTTCTGCCTCCCTGTCCTGCTCTTGGGGACCTCTGCTTCTTCCATTCCCTGTGCCTGGGCCCCCAGTGAGCAGCTGGTTAAGGACAGATGAATGAAGGAGCTTGAAAGAAACACAGGCCTGAATCTTCTAGCAGCAAAGCTTGAGGGAGGTGGAGGCTCTGGCCCTGGGGCTCACGAGCTGCCAGCCTCCACCTTGACACCTGACCCCCACGGACCTCCTCTCTGACACCTGATTCTCCCTTCAGGCTCCTGAGCTGGTGTGAGAGCCAAGAAACCCAAGTTGGTGGTTAGGATGGCTCAGGGGCTTGTATCTTTGGGTCTTTGTTCCTGATCCTGGGAGGCGGAGAGTCAGTACAAAAGGAAGGAACACGTCTTCCCCAAGGGCACACAGTCTCCACCACTGTCCTCTCCTTGCTAGGAACTCAGTTCAGCCTAACGCACGGAGCCCCCGCTGTTCGTAGAGCACCGTGCTCACTGCTAAAGGGGTTGACTTTCTGATGATCTTGTAACAGCACGTCCCCCGTCACCTTCCTCAGTTTCCCATTACCTCTGTGTTTTGTTTTTCATCATTATTATTTGAATACTTGTATTTCCCTTACTGTCCTGGAGGTCCGAGGTCCTGGCTCACCTTGGTCTTTCTATGCTTGAGTCACTGGGTACCCCTGTGTTGGTGACACTTGCCCCCCCCCCTTTTATTTTTCCAAATCTAAGCTGCCTTTTCTCTCAGCAAGCTAGTGAAGGTGGTCTAAGAGTGTGTGTCACCTGCTCCCCTGGTGTATCTATCACCAGGCGGTGGGGGCTCCCAGGTCCTCACTGCCATGGAAAGCCTGAAACATCTTAGCTAAAAAGAACAGTGCCTTCCTGGGCTCCTAATGGCCTGCCCCCCGGCCGCATGGGAGCCTTGGGAATGTCTCGGCATTGCTCAGGGTAACCAGATCACTGCTTGGCTCCAGCCGGAGGCCTCACAACCTCTGAGCCTCAGCTATTTTTAACAGTGCAATTATTGGTAGGGGCAGAAATAGACCTCCGTGTTCTGGTGGCTTCCTCACCCCACATTCCTAGGCACATTTTACTTATTAAAGCACTCAGCTGTCGCAGCGATCCAGGCGTGGAAAAAGGAGAGGCAGCTCTCACCAGCTGTCGGCGGGCTGCAAACCAGCCAGTTTGTCCCCATAAGGACATGTAACTCTTATTAGAAGCTGTGTCCCTCTTATGTGCTTAAGAAGGGGGCCATCTGCCAATCATAAATCAAGATCTCATCTGTTCCAAATACAGAAGGAGTCAACCATCTTAGTCGGCAATCCCTTTATAGTTGATGGATTTTTTTTAATCCTGTGCTCAAGCATGTACTTCTCGTGTAATTAAAAATCATAAAAAGTAATAAAAAAATAAAATCTGCTAAGAGATTTGAGGCTCTGTAAAGAATCCAGAAAGTCAGAGATTTCTGGACAGTATAAGAATCACAGGGGGAGGAAATAAATAAATTCCATGCCCAAACCCCAGGGGGAAAAATAATAAAAGAGAAAAGGGAAGCTGTTTAGAAAAAGGAAAAGTAATGTGAAGTGGCCCTTAATTTGGAGGTAGTGGGGTTCCCCCTAAAGAAGTTAGCCAGAAGTGGAGGGACCCTGCACCGTTTTTTGTCATCCTGTTTTGGGGCTCACGTGCAGAAGAACCGGAGAATATCAATATCACAAATGGGTGAAAGATCACCCACACACGATCCTACTAAAGGGTCAAGTGGCCCATCGGAGGGAGACTGTCTGAAGAGGAGGTGGGCTGAGTTGGTGGGCAAGAGAGGGTTGTAGTGGAATGCCTGGAGGAAATTAACACAAATAGTCAATAGTCAGAAAGAAAAAAAATGCACACCTTGGGTTTCATCAGCCCCGTCCTAACATACCTGTGCCCCGTGCCCCCTCTCCCCAGTGTTTCTCAAGTTGGTTTTGCCAGCTGCTCAGGTAGGCACCACTTTGTAGTGTAAGAATCTTGGGATCTAGAGAGATTCCCAGCTCTACCATTTTGACCTTGAGCAACTTATTCTATTTCATGGAAGATGTGAGGCAGTGCGTGCTGAGAGCCCACAGTAAGGGTTCAATAAATAGTGCCTGAGATCATCATCCTCCCCTCCGCTCCCGGGCCAGGCTTCCTCTCTCCTGCTTGTGTGGCCCACTGAGTCCTTATTTGGAAGGAGAGCATGCTTTTATTTTCCTTCTGCAGTAACAAGGCTTGTATTTTCTGCAGTCATGACTTTATGACTGATGTTCCCTTGCTTTGTGGAGCAAATGCTCTGACAAAGTTGGTTGTAACAGGAACTCTTAGGAAATTTGCTTTTCCGTTTTATCCTTCACAAAATGGAAGTCTACTAGACATAGCCATGGATCGCTTCCAGAACCAACTGCTTACCACCGTCTCCTTTGTGGGAAGTACCGTGCTTTGCTGATAAGAGGATGTATCGGGTCCTACAGCCCCGGAGGTTTTGAAGTTTGTGGCCCCAGTTCTGTGTAGAACACATCAGGGCCTCGTCCATCAATTCGTGAAGTCTGAAGTTCTATAGAACCAGTTTACTTCAAAGATGGCCCTCCCTTCCTCCCTCCCTCCCTTCATTCCTCCCTCCCTCCTCCTCCTTCCCTTTTCCTTTCTTATCTGTAAGTATTTTAGTATGTATTTTTATAAGGACTATTTCAGAAAACATAATCATAATATCACATTATACCTTGAAAATGAACAAAAACCCCATGGCACTATCAAATATCCAGTCAATATTCAAATTTCACCAACTGGGAGGCAAGTGTATAGGTGTATGTGTGTGTGTGTGTCCCTCACAAGGCCCATGCAGAGCACTTGGTGGACAGGTCTGTTAAATACCTTTTAATCTATAGTTCTCCCTCCATTTCTTTTATGTATATTTTCCTTGTAATTTATTGATTGAGAAAACTGGATTTTTTTTTTTCAGTTGAGTCCCCCACATCCTGGAGTTTATGGGTCTTGGGTCCCTGTACCCCTGCATTTCCTGTAAGCTTGTGGTCACCACGCCCACGTTGGACTGTGGGGCAGGAATTCGCAGATAGGGCTGTGCACTTCTGTCAGGAGGTGCATAACGTCGGGTTGTCTGTGTTTTTGTGACAGCAGTAGCCACAGCCATCAGGGGCTCATGATCCATGTGAACTGTGACGTTCCTGTTTTTGCGTCTTCTGTGTTTACCCGTCTGACACTGAGAGACCGTGTGCTTCCTGGGGCACCCACCTCCCACGGAAGGCCGTCTGTAAGCAGCCCTTATTCCTTCTGAGTGGCTCTGAGCCACCGCCGGCCTTTTGGTCCAGCCTTGGGCCTGGGTCCCCATGGAACTTGCTCCCATTGTGACTCCCTCCCAGCAGCCGTGCCCCAGAGAGCCACCTCCCTCTGTAGTCCCAGTGTTCCCAGGAAGTATTGAAAGCAAGTCAAAGAGACACGGTCTTTGAGACAAAACTCTCTGAAGCCACTGACACGCCAAGTCTGATATTGATACCAGCTTTCTTTCTAGTGACGGATCCCCAGAGGCACTAAACTCCACACTGGGTGCCGAAGGGAGCTCCCCGCCGGGCCTTTGATGCCTACTGAGTCTCTCCTCAACCTCTAGAATTGGGACAGAGAAGGGAACTTGGCAACTATTTCCAATAAGTTTAATTATGACAAGAAACGGATGAGTCCAGGTCAGAAGGCACTATTTCCAGCAGCAGTTCAGCCAAAGAGTTGTGACTTCCTGCCATTTTTCTCTCTCTTAAGGTAAAGATAGGTTTACCCTGGGTAAAGGGTGAGATTTTCTGTTGTGCAGCTTTGAAATCGTGCAGACAGAGCCGGGGACTCAGTGGTAGATGAAGACTGAGCTCTTGGAGGGCCCAACACTAGCTCAATCATTTGTGTGTTCCTAACAGTCCACACAGCGCTTGCCTGGAGGACTGCCCAGCAAACCTTCACCAGACTCCAGGGCCCTTCCTGACAGGACGTAGAGGAGGGTACTCTGTCCCTTGCCCTGTAACCCTACTCAACAGGGTTTCCCACCTGAACCTTTGTGTTTCCTTCACGTCATATTGAGGGGCAACTCTTTTAACAAACCCTCCCCTTCTTCTCCCTCTGCCAAAGCAGTGGTTAATCCAGGAGTATCTTTTCTTTATGATCTAGTCTCACATTGAAAAGCAATCTTGGAGCACTTGAGTGGCTCAGTCGGTTAAGCAGCTGACTTCCACTCAGGTCATGATCTCGTGGTTCGTGGGTTCGAGCCCCGCGTCAGGCTCTGTGCTGACAGCTCGGAGCCTGGAGCCTGCTTCAGATTCTGTGTCTCCCTCTCTTTCTCTCTGCCCCTCCCCTGTTCACAATCAATCTCTCTCTCTCTCTCTCTCTCTCTCTCTCTCTCTCTCTCTCAAAAATAAACATTAAAAAATTTTTTATAAATAAGTAAGTAAATAAATAAATAAAAGCAATCTTCCTCTGTCCCCAAATACACACATCAGAGGAGTTTATCAGGCCATCTGCCTACGGAGATTTCAACACTGGGCCCAGAAATCACCAAGAGATGACCCACTTCCACACAGAGAAGAGAAAGCAGATACCGTGAAACAGCCTCAAGTTGAAAGCCAAGCAAAATTTAATGCATGAGAAGAAGCCGTCACATGGGAATTAACTGTAATGGCCAGGAACCACGAAGATACACATTGTGCGTATTTTCTGCCCTGTCCCAGAAGAGCGTCGCTCACTCTTCACTCTCATGGACCACCATCTGGGAGGAAAGGGGGCATTTTGAGTTACATCAGACGGCAGAGACATTTCC
This sequence comes from Cryptoprocta ferox, assembly GCA_028646485.1. NCBI lineage: Eukaryota > Metazoa > Chordata > Mammalia > Carnivora > Eupleridae > Cryptoprocta > Cryptoprocta ferox. The sequence continues at coordinate 4,305,314 of CM053565.1, forward strand.
TCCGGACCCCTCTCCTGGCAAGCATCAGGGAGCTGCTCGCACTTGGGTGTTCTCAGGAGGACACAGGATGTTCAGGAGAATATGCGATTGCATCCATGGAGGAAGTCACCCCACAGCCTGAGAAACTGGCCCCCGAGAACAAGCCCCGTCCCCGGGACTTGGTGCCTGTGGTTAGTCACCTACAGGTGCAGTGACTGAAGACCGGCGCCAGCAGAGGGCGTCTGAAGGATCTGAAATGCTCCTTCCCTTGCAGGATAGTGTTTTAGTGCAACTTGTGTGCCAGCGAGGCTCTTCTTAGCTAAGTGGCTTTAGGCAGGTCCCTTCCTTCCCTGTGCCTGAGACTGACCAGTTCTAAAGTAGACAGTCCTCCAAGGCTCTTTCCAGCTCAAAAGGGTCTGCGTTGCTGCGTCGCTGCATTCCCAGGTGGCCCCGGAGCCACAACCCTCGCAGACACCCGCTGTTCTCCGTCTCACGCCCATGGGGACCACTCACCCTGCTGGAGGTGAAGTCACGGGTCTTGGCGCGAAGCTTGTTGACTTGAGATTCTGCAATATCCGCACGTTCCTCCGCCTCCTCAAGCTCGTGCTGAGCTTTGCGGAATTTGGTGAGATGTGCATTGGCCTGCTCGTCCTAAAACCAAAGAGCCCAGGCAGGGAAGGTGAGCGTGCGCCTGTCTTAAGCTCACTGTGAGAGACAAGCCAGGCTGCTGTTGGAAAATCACAACGTGTGTCTGACTTACAGCCTCCTCGGCCTGCCTCTTGTAGGATTTGACTTTCACTTGGAGTTTATCCACCAGGTCCTGCAGCCGCAGCACGTTCTTCCTGTCCTCTTCACTCTAAAAGCAAGAACACGGCGAGTAGCTAGAGGAGGGGGCAGAGTTGCACGGGGTGTGGCCAGTTTTTTCTGGGGCGGTGGGTTTCTTCCTGTGTTCTGGAGCGGGAACCCAGGGCAGTGTTTGTGCTTTACAGGGAAAATGCCTGTTGGGTTTTCCTTCACTTACCTGGTAAGTTAACTCTTTGACCCGCCGCTCGTATTTCCTCAGGCCCTTGACAGACTCCGTGTTCTTCTTCTGCTCCCCTTCGAGCTCAAACTCCAGCTCCCGGATCTGGGGGAACAGATGGGAAGTTGGTGTGGGGCTGGAGCCAGAGGCTCAGCCAGGGGTTCATTCATCCCACAGGTACCCGCGTCTCCAGCTTCTGGATCTGCTTCTTCCCGCCCTTCAGGGCCAGCTGCTCGGCCTCGTCCAGACGGTGCTGAAGGTCCTTCACCGTCTGCTCCATGTTCTTCTTCATCCGCTCCAGGTGGGCGCTGGTGTCCTGCTCCTTCTTCAGCTCCTCGGCCATCATGGCCGCCTGTAATTACATCACACCGTAAACCCAATAGGATGCATACAAAGGTCAGGTGCCCTGGAGCTATCAAAACCTGGGTACCCGAGGACCAGAGCCGGCCTAGAGAAAAAGGACAAGGGATAAGGCAGTGCTTGAGCCCACCCTTCCACAATGGATGAGAAGAGCTACGCCAGGTACAGAACGTAACCCGACAAACATAACCTCCGTGGACTGGATGGAAAATGGTTTCTTCCCTTTCTTATGCTGGCCTCCCTGCGACCTTCCCTGCCGCCCCCGGCACCACTGTATGTTTTCAGAGGGTCCTGAGACCTGGAGAAGACTGAGGTGGTACCCAGCAGAGCAGGTTTGGGGATAGTGAGCTGGAGGTAAGGTGGGGAGGGAATGGAGGCACGGGCGAGCAGAAGAGCTGCAACGGTCCCCACCAGGCAGCAGGTGGCACTGTGGGAGCTGTGTCTGGCAGGGACGGGCGGGCCGGCTCAGGCCCAGGCGGGTCAGGTGCAAGTGGTCAGGTGGGAGGGAAGCCCGCTTCAGGCCAGGCCAGGTGACATTTGGTGAGACAGTGACACCTAAGAGTCTCGTTTTCATGTCTGCAGTAAGTCAGATGATGAAGGAGAGAACAGCATCTCTCTCTGTGGGCCTTAGAAAGGGATACTAATCCTTTCCAGGATTTTATTTTTCTGTGCCCTATTATTTATCATACTGGCCTTTTAAATGTGTGGGAGGGGATGTGCCGAGTTGGACGGAGGGGAGGCGGATTGCACCCCACGTGTTCCCCCCGGGGAGGGAGGAACTATCTGTGTCTGGTGGGAGCTATCTCAGGCTCGGGAGAAGGAGGGACTTTAACAAACGTGGGTCTGGCCGCCTCACAGGGACAGGACAGGAGAGCCTTACGTCTGTGATGGCCTTCTTGGCCTTCTCTTCCGCATTCCTTGCGTCCCTGCTGGCATCTTCAACCTCGCTCTGGAGCTGTGTGAGGTCCGTCTCCAGCTTCTTCTTGGTGTGGATGAGGCTGGTGTTCTAGGTAGGACAGGAAGAGAGGTGTTGCCCGGCGCAGGTCAGGCCTGGGTCTCTGCCCCTCTGCCCACCTGCCCGCCCGCCCGTCCCTCACCTGGGTGTGAAGCAGCTGCACCCTCTCGTTGGCGTCCAGGAGCTCCTGCTCGGCCAGCTTCCGAGCCCTCTCCGTCTGCTCCAGGGACGCCCGCAGCTCCTCGACCTCGGCCTGTAGCAGGTTGGCCCTGCGCTCCACCATGGCCAGCTGCTCCTTCAGGTCCTCCTGGCCCCGGAGCGCGTCGTCCAGGTGCAGCTGCGTGTCCTGGCCAGAGAGTGAAGGGAAAGGCTAGTTGCCGTTGAGGTGTTAGGGCCACGAGTCTAGGCAATGTCTTGGAGCCTTTGCTGACGGGAGAGGCTTTCCCACCAACGAGCCGCCTCAAACCTTGAGCTGCCCCTGGACGCTCCTCAGGTGCTTGAGGGTCTCCGCAGCCTGACGGTTGGCGTGGCTCAGCTGGACCTCGATTTCGTTCAGGTCCCCCTCCATCTTCTTCTTGATCCTGATGGCCTCGTTTCTGCTGCGCACTTCAGCATCCAGGGCGCTCTGCATGGTCTCCACTGTCCTCTGGTAGTTTCTCTTCAGCTGCTCGATCTCTTCGTCTTTCTCGGCGATCTTCCTGTCGATTTCTGATTTCACCTGTGTCAGTTCAAGCTGGATTCGGAGGATCTTGGCCTCTTCGTGCTCAAGGGCGGCCTTGGAAGAAGAAAAACACAGAAATAGTGCCCTGTTACACCACGCTTTGTGGGCGCGTAACTCAAGAATATCCAAAACTGTCTTTTAAAAAATTCCCTTTTTAAAGAGCCTAAATGTCCATCAACTGATGAATGGATAAAGAAGATGTCGTTTATATATATGCAATGGAATACTACTGGGCAATGAGAAAGAATGAAATCCTGCCATTTGCAGCAACGTGGATGGAAATGGAAGGTATTATGCTGAGTAAAATAAGTCAGTCAGAGAAATACAGTTATCATATGTCTTCATTCATATGTGGATCTTGAGAAACTGAACAGAAGACCATGGGGGAGGGGAAGGGGAAAAAAAGTTACGAAGAGAGAGAGAAGGAGGCAAACCATAAGAGACTCTTAAATACAGAGGACAAACTGAGGGTTGATGGGGGTTGGGGGAGAGGGGAAAGTGGGGGATGGGCATGGAGGAGGGCACTTGTTGGGATGAGCACTGGGTGTTGTAAGTAAGCGCTGAATCACGGGAATCTACCCCCAAAACCAAGAGCACACTTTACACACTCTATGTTAGCCAATTTGACAGTAAGTTATATTAAAAAAAATAAAAATAAAAAATAAAAAATTCCATTTTTAACTTCAATGCAGAAATCACATACCTGTTTCACTGCCGTTTGTTTTTTATTTTCTGATCAAACGGTAATAACATTTAAATCATTCTGTCCCTTAGGAGCATAAAGCACCTTATGGATACTTTAAATTTATCTAAGATGCTACAAGATCTCACTTTTAGACCTATTTTAATGCAATGATTTTCCCCCAATAAATCCAAGATAGTCCACAGGGTTATTTCATGCCGGTGGATAGGAAAGGAGCCGGCATCAGGATCGTGACTTGACAGAGACAGGAAGGGAGACACGGGGCGAGGACGGCAGGCATCCCCTGCTCAGGGCTGTGTCCCCGCCGCTGCCTGCCCGGCATCTGCTCACCTCCGCTTCCTCAAGGGCCAGCTGGATGTCTGCCTTTTCCAGCTCGATCTGCTTCCTGGATTTCTCCAGTTCGTGGATGGTCTTCCCATTTTCAGCAATTTGTTCCGTGAGGTCCGCTATCTCCTCTGCAAAGAAATCGGTCTGGGTTGCACGTGAGCGCCTGGGCGCAGGTTTGCGGGGGCAGCAAGCACCTGCGGGAGGCCCTGCAAACAGCCCGTCGCAGCTCTAAGGTGGCTGTTTCCCGGAGATGAGCCACCTTATATGCAGTCACCCAGCCGGTGACCCGCGCTTTCTGGACATGCGCGGAAGGTCGCGCGGGCAGGGATTTGCGTCCCCCAAGCCATGCCCGCCCCGGCGATCCCGCGAAGGGAGACAGCAGACTGTCCCGAGCGGCTTACGCTCCAAATTCTTGTTCTCTCGTTTCACGGTTTCGAGTTGATCCAAGGCTTCCTCGTAGGCATTCTTCAGTTTGAAGAGCTCGGTGCTCAACGACCGGGACTCCTTCAGAGAGGCCTCCAGCTCTGTCTGGCTCTCCTCGCACTTGGTTTTCCATTCGGCCAACACCTGGAACACGGCGGGGAAGGCGTCCCTTCCTCAGCTCTTCTCCACGCCCCCAACTGAACAGAAGCGAGCCGGTGGCTCAGCCTGGAACTGGGGCTTCACTCAGCGTCTCTTGCCTTCGCTCCTTGTTCCTGATTATCTGACTAATGGCGATTTCTTCCCACAAATATACTCAAGATCAGTAACATATCAGCAACGGTTGCCATCTCTAAAAAGCACATGGATCCTTTGAGAAGGAATTCTCTGTCCTTTTCTTAATATGAGAATGGCCCTGAACTTCTAAAGATTTCCTTAAACTTTGGTTCAAGTCAACCTTAATGGCATACTAAATGTGAGGCTTCCAGAGAGCCTCTCAAAGGGACCCGAGTTAGATTCCCTCGTATTAGCCGACCCCCACCAGCAGTGACAGGGGACAGAAACGTATGGAACGGAACAACACCGTCGAAACTGGTTTGTCTACCCTGACGATGCCTGGGAGGGGCCTCCACCCCCATCCCGTGCCCGTTTGGTTTTTCACAAGTGGAAACACCAGCCCAGTGAAGTTCAGGACTTGCCCGAGGTCACGCTGCCGGTGGGGCCGAGTGAGGACTGGGACCCAGTCTCCTCTTTCCAGGAGGAGAGAGTCCCCGCATCAAGCATGCAACTTGCGTGGTGCTGACCCCACACCTTGTCAAAGTTCCTCTGCTTCTTGTCCAGAGCGGCAGCCATGGAGTTGGCCCTTTCAACATCCACCATCAGATCCTCGACTTCTCCTTGCAGCCTCTGCTTGGTCTTCTCCAAGGAGGCACATTTAGCATTCACTGCCTCAACCTGTTCCTCGGAGTCTTGAAGGCGCTGAGCCAGTTTTTTCCTTAAAGAATATGAAACAGAAGCAGATGCTATTTAAATCTCAATCCTCTTCAACATCACTATTCATCACATTGGAAGCACTCATCTGTGTGACTCCAACAGCCACCTGCTTTCATGAGCCCAGGAGAATTTCCTGTCTGCTAAAGCGCAGTGATCAATAACCTGCCTTGTCTCCAACCAAGATCAAGGTTGTTTGTCTTAATGTGCTACCGCCAGGTCCCTCCAATGGCATGTGCAGTGCCACATTAAAAGACATTAAAAGAGGTGAGGGAGGGGCGCCTGGGTGGCTCAGTGGGTTAAGCGGCTGACTTCGGCTCAGGTCATGATCTCACTGTCTGTGAGTTTGAGCCCTGCATTGGGCTCTGTGCTGACAGCTCAGAGCTTGGAGCTGCTTCAGATTCTGTGTCTCCCTCTCTCTCTCTGCCCCTCCCCTGCTCTGCTCTCTCTCTCTGTCTCTCAAAAATGAACATTAAAAAAAAAAGAGGTGAGGGAACACCTAGTAATGTAACAAAACCATTCCCAAGTACACAGTTATAAAGTCAGTGACCTCTATCGATATCATTTGAGAGTTCTCATTCCTCTAAAGGCAAATGGAGTTGCATACTTGGCCTCCTCCAGCTCCTCTGTGCGCTGGATGGCGTCCGTCTCGTACTTGGTTCTCCACTGGGCCACCTCACTGTTGGCCTTGGACAGCGCCCTCTGCAGCTCGGCCTTGCCCTCCTGCTCCTCCTCATACTGTTCCCGCAGCAGGTCACAGTCGTGGCGAGAGGACTGCAGGGCGTGCGCCAGTGCGTTCTTGGCCTGCAAGAGTCAGGAAAGAGGAGAACCCCCAGTGGATTAGCATTTTGGTGTCTTGCGCCATGACACCATCCAAGTGTGTCCCTGCTACCATCGCCTCCTGAGTCAAGTTGCCGTGTTTTCCTGCAGGTGGTAATGGTAATGGAAGGGGGGATCAAGGTCACACTCCCTCGATTTCCTACCTTACTTTCTTCCTCTAACTGCCTCTTGAGTTCTTCTATTTGCTGGGTAAATGCTTGCTTGCTCCTGGAAAGCTGGGACACTATGCTTTCCTTTTCTTCCAATTGACGACTCAGCTCACCTGTGTCCAGAAGGAAATATTTTCATTTTATTCATTTTTTTCATTCATTCATTCATCGAGTTCCTACTGTGTGTAAGGCACCGTGCCAAGGTCTGGAGAGAGAGTAAGTGACCAGGTGTGGTCCTTTCTTGGGGGAGAAGAGAGGTGTCCATGAAAAAGAAACCAAAGACACAACTGCTAACATATTGTTATAAACGCCTAAAAGCTTGGAGTGACTTTTGCCACTAAAACCCATTGAGAACGATTGTAAATGTAAACATTGCCACCTAGGGGCACCTGGGTGGTTTAGTTGGTTAAGTGTCCAACTTTGGCTCAGGTCACGATCTCAGAGTTTGTGGGTTCAAGCCCCACGTCAGGCTCTGGGCTGACAGCTAGGAGCCTGGAGCCTGCCTCAGATTCTGTGTCTTCCTCTTTCTGCCCCTCCCCTACTTGCTCTTTCTCTCTCTGTCTAAAATATTAAATGTTAAAAAAAATTAAACATTAAAAAATAAAAATAAAAAACTGCCACCAAACACCCCCATCAGAACCTCCAGCGGCTTTTGTTTCCAGCTGTTTGTTGGTTTGCCATGAAAGAGAAATAGTGCCTTCCTTAGGACTTTACAGCTAGTGATTTGAGGTTAGACTCCTGGGGAAGTGTGGTAGGTTCAGGTTTATATGCTTCTGCAGAGGTAAGAGGGGAGAGGTGGGGGGAGACGCCTTAGGACTCCAGAGGTGAATTCCCAAGAAATTCCCAAGATTATTATACAAAGTGGCAACTAAGCCTCTTTTCTTCACTGTCTTGGTCATGGAGGCTAGCAAAGGACTGAGTGATTCACGGGGACGACGGGCTGGAGGAGCAGGGCTGGGGTGGGGGGCACGCTTGCTTCCCTGTATCTCCACTGCTACGGAGCAGGAGCTTATACAAGCTGCCGTGTTTCTTGCTCTGTTGTGTGAAACACTTGACTGCGTACCACGCATCTGAACTCGTGCGCAGCAAGAAATGGAAGAGCCAGGGGGCTTCATTTCTAGTCCTGTTTCCGCCATTTTAGATGCTTCCTGATGCAAGGTATCATTGGTGTTGAAAGAGCTTGAACCAGTGATGTTCTGGATCCCTTCTCATTCTGGTCTGCTTCTCTTCACCCCTGTTCTTACTGAACTCTCAATGGTCCCCCCCTCATGATATTTTGAATGACCACTTTTATGGGTTATTCTGATTGCTTCTCTCTGAAAATATGCTTTCCTAGAGATTCTCCCCTGCACAGTGCTGCCCTTTGCTGTTGACAAGTTGCCCCCCCCCCCCCACCACCGTAGGCGACCATGAGGCGTGGCCCCTCCCATCCTATTGCTCACCAGCCTCTGTCTGCAGACGGGACTTCTGTGTGGCCAGCTCGCTCATGCTCCTTTGAATTTCCTCGTTCTTGCCCCTGGCTTCACTTAACTGATCCTCCAGAGTTCGGCATATTTTCTCCAGATTGGCCTAAAGGATTGAGAAGGGGGAGAGAATCAAGTCTGTCTTCAGACCGGAAAGACCCAGAGGTGTCTCTCTGCAAAAGCACTGGGCCCCATCCTGCCTGAGCACCTTCGACTTAGACACGCTCTCCACATTGCTGGACAGGTCATCGATCTCCATCTTCAGCTCGCTCTTCTCCTTCTCCAGCTTCTGCTTGACCCTCTGCAGGTTGTCTATCTGCTCCCCAAGCTCGGCCACGCTGTCCGCGTGCTTCTTCCTGAGGGTGGCCGCCGTGGCTTCGTGCTGCAGGGTGGCCTCCTCCAGGTCCCTGCGCATCTTCTGGAACTCGGCCTCCCGCTTCTTGTTCAGCTCAATCTGGGTGGAGGTGACACCTCCCGCCTCCTCCAGCCTCTCACTCAGCTCCTCCAGTTCCCGGGCGTAGTCACTGCGCTGTTTCTCCGTCTTTGCGCGGGTCGCCCGCTCTGCCTCTATCTCTTCTTCCAGTTCCTCGATCCGAGCCTGTGGAGGGCAGCCATTCACCCATGGGCAGTTGGTCCCTAGAGTGACTTGCCCTGCATGTCAAGCACGGGCTAGTTCCCATTCTCATTAGATAAACCAAAGTTTAGGCTTCTCCTAGAGGAATAGGACTATTGCTCATTTCCTTTGATACAAGTTTTTCCTGCCCCAACGTGGTCATTACCCTTGTAGTGACCAACCCAGGATATTGTCCCTTCAACTGTTGACCCTAAACACCTTTGTTATGTATTTATTTTAAACTATGGAGGAATTGCTCATAGCTGCTGGGTCAGCCTATCAGAAAGGAAACCGATGAGGTGGGCATTCCCATGGTCCTGCCCAGCTGCTCACAATGGCTTACAGCAGGCAGCATCCAGCCCACTGTGGGCGACCTTCATGTGAAAGAAAAGTCCTGGATGCCTCCTACCTGTAGCTCTTTGATCTTCTTCTGAAACTGGACGCCCAGAGTCTGCTCATCTTCCACTTTGCTCTGCAGCTGACTGTATTCGAAATCTTTCCTGCGGAGGGAAATGTAGAATGTGTGAAGACACAACAGCCAGAGACTTGGAGGACTGAAAGCAGTGGTTTTAGGACCTACTTCTTGAGCCTTTCATCTAGCTGCTGCTTATCACTCTCCAGATCTAATATGGACTCTTGGGCAAGCTTCAAGTCTCCCTCCAGCTTCCTTTTGTTCCTTTCCAGATCCACACGGAGCTTCTTTTCTTGCTCTAGGGAGCTTTCCAGCTGAAAAGGACACCAGATCCTTTTAAGAACAAATGCTCTGCCAGAGGATTTGGGGAGTTCTTCCAACCCTGAAGTTCTAGGACTCCCAATTAGCACTATTTCCTTACATCATCGACTTGCTGTTCCAGTTTGCTCTTGATTTTGCTCAGAGAGTTGACCTTGTCCTCTTCTGCCTGCAGGTCATCCAGGGTCTGCTGGTGGGCCTCCTGGAGGGCCTTCTTTTCCCTAGTCAGCTTAGCGATCGTTTCATCCAACCCAGCGAGTTCTTCAGTAAGGTTTTTAACCTAGGAAGAGGCCACAAGCAAATAGAAGAAGAAATAAGTCTGTTCGCAAGGACTACATGAAGATGGAAGGACCCACAGAGAGAGAGTACCTTGTTCTCTGTGGCATGCTTCTCCTTTTCAACCTTGGCCAGGGTCAGCTCAAGGTCGTCAATGTCTTTCTTGAGCTCTGAACACTCGTCCTCCAGTTTCCTCTTCTTGGCCGTCAGCTCGGCATTGATCTCCTCCTCATCCTCAGCTCTCTCAGTCACCTCCTTGATCTTGGCTTCCAGCTGGAATTTGGCTTTGATCAGCTGGTCACACCTTTCCTCTGCGTCCAACAAGTTTTCACTTTCCTTAAAAACAAACAAACAAAAAAGAATCATGAGTTCCTTTGATGAGATAAGGTTTGTGACATTTCCAGTACCTTGGTATATATGAAGTCCTTTATGAAGCATCCCAACTAAAAAGCAAAAATCCCACCCCAAGTCCAGTTTTTTCAAATAATCAAATCTATAAGAAAAGTTAAAAGAAACTCTAGACACATACAGCTTGCACTTGGAGTTGCAGGTCATTCTTCTCTTGTACTAGAGTCACCAATTTTTCCTCTAGTTCCTTCCTTTTCGCCTCTGACTTGGCAAGTTCGTCTTTGGTTTTCTGAAACTCCTCCTTCATGGTGGCCATCTCCTTCTCAGTCTCTGCGCTCTTGAGGAGCGGCTTGATCTTGAAGAAGAGTTTCATCCAGGGCCAGTGCTTGACATTCATGAAGGCGCGGATGTTGTACTGGATGCAGAAGATGGACTCCCTGAAAAGAAAATATTGATTATTTCCAGGAGAGACACCCCCCCACTTTTGTGAGACTCCCAAAGGGCTCATGTTTGAACAGAGACCCTCCTCAACCTTCTCTGCACCATCTTCTGGAATTCCACACGCATGAGAAACCCTCTGCACACCGCTTGTGTCCGGGTGATCAGTTTGGCCAGGCGGTCATCCCGCATTTCTTCCAGGGTTCCCAGCAAGCCAGCCTTGAAGAACACCTTCCAGGGGAGAGGAACCATAGGAGTCTGTGTGCTGGAGAAGTTGAAAAGGGACTACGGGCCAGCATCTGTCAGAACTGAGGCATTACCTTGGTATGTCCAAATTTGTACTGAGTGTGGTCAATATCGATGGACGCCAGCAGCTTCTCACAAGCCTTCTTGCTGTCGATGAATTGTCCCTCAGGGATTGCGCTGGCATTCAGCACTCGGTATCTGCCATTGTAGACACAGAGAAAATCTTACCCCATCAGCGAAGATGTAAACCTTGGAGACCAACTAGTTCGGACCTCTCTTCTAATAGGCAAGAAGGCCAAGGTCCAGAGAGGGAGAGAAACTTGCCCATAGTCACACTGCTGGGTGGTGGCCTGAAATCCAAGCCTCCTGACTCTCAGGGCAGTTTTTGTTTTGCCATATTGGATACAGAGAAGCTCTTGAGAAAACAAGGAAGAAAGAAGTGTATATATACTTGGCCAGGAGATAGGTCAGTCATTTTACATGAAACTCCACACCTGCTCTGTTGAAACGGGCCCTTTCATTCCAGTGTTTCGTTCCCCCGCTCGCATCTCAGCATCTACACCCCTCAGCAAGAAGAGTATACAACATTGTTATCACACACCTTTGTTTAAAATCCCCATAGAGAATCCTGTTCGGGAACCCCTTCCTGCAGATGCGGATGCCCTCCAGGACACCATTACAGCGCAGCTGGTGCAGGACAAGGCTGTGCTCCATGGCCCCTGAGAAGAGAGGTGAGAGACATCAGCTTCACGCAGGGTTTCCTAGAAACTGGGCGCCATCGAGAGCGCCAGCAGGTGTCTTACCTGGGGTTTTGGTTTCATTGGGAATTATACAGCGCACGAAGTGAGGATGAGTCGTTCTTAAATTTGACATCAGCTTGTTGAGGTTTTCCTAAAAGAAGAAGATTACATTTGACAGGCTGATATATATCGTAATGAAAAATGAGTTTTCTATTTTAAACTTACCATGAATTCTAAAGGACGAAATCATTGAACTCTTTCTTTGAATATCCCGATGGCTAGAGGTACAGGCAAATAACTGTACCTTGCTTCACAGTGAGCCAGAGACTAACCATGTACAAAATGCTCTCTGAAATCAATTCCAGAAATGCATCTGGCTCCACAGGGAGCTTGAGATGCTGTTGGCTGTGTCCTTCAGGCAACTTGGAAAGTTTGTGCTGAGGACTCACCCCCTAGGCCAGCTAGCCCACCTCCTTGCAGTACAAAGTGATAATGAAATTCTGGACCCACATTTGTTACACCTCGTTTACATATTATATATATTTATATAACTATTATATTATTATATATTTATATTTTATCAAACTGCCACTCAACTTCACCGAGTAGCCGCAATCAGGTTAAGACCACACTACTATTCTTGAATAAACCAGGGTTCTCTCCAATGCTCATGTTGCAATTGCTTAAACCAGCTGCAAGCAAATAAACTTGTATTTTTCTTACCCTGAAAAGGGCAGACACAGTTTGGAAAGAAGAACCCTTCTTCTTGGCAACTTTCTTCTTTCCGCTGTCAGCTGAAAGACATAAAAGATGGCGCACATTCTTATCAGATCTACAGGGATCTTTTGGGCCTGTATACTGAGGGGCAAGAGGTAGCACAGATACAAGGCGCTCTGTGGACTCTGTTACCATCTGCCGTAGCAAAGGTGGCATAGAGGTGCGCCAGGAGCCTGTTGGAGGACTTCTGGTACAGCCCGACTACGGTCTCGTTCAGCGGGTCCTTGTTCTTCTCCAGCCAGCCTGAGACACTGTAGTCCACGGTGCCCGCGTAGTGGATCAGAGAGAAGTGCGCCTCCGCCCTGCCCTTGACCACCTTGGGCTTCTGGAAGTTGCTGGATTTGCCCAGGTGCTGGTCATACAGCTTGTTCTTGAAGGAGGTGTCCGTGGCCTTGGGGAACATGCACTCCTCCTCCAGGATGGAGAAGATGCCCATAGGCTGGATTAAAGCAAAACAAAATGCGTGTAAGATACATGGAAGCTGCAGCAGTGAGCCGCAGAGTAGACGAGAAGAGGTTACTGAGTGCACAGATCAGGACACCTTCTCGATGAGCTCGATGCAGGCAGCCAGGTCCATCCCGAAGTCGATGAATGTCCACTCGATGCCCTCCTTCTTGTACTCCTCCTGCTCCAGCACAAACATGTGGTGGTTGAAGAACTGCTGCAGCTTCTCGTTGGTGAAGTTGATGCACAGCTGCTCCAGGCTGTTGTACTAAATACCAAAACACAGTATTCACATGCAGAGTTAGACTTTGAAAGCCAAAGACCCATCAGCCTCCCTCTTCACTGCGTCAGGCTCTGCCGACTCATTCATCCCCTCCGACATGGGCACGTTCTTCAAGGTCTAGCCCAGATCACGTCTCTTCCACGGAGACTTCTCTGAACTTCCATCTAGAAGGTGTTTCTCTGTCTCCTGAGTGCCCATGGTCGGGATCTCTCCTGTGCACCAAGCATGGTCTGCTTATTTTGTAGTCATTCTTTGGTGTACAGTGCATACCTTCTGTTTTCCTCTACAAACTACAAGCTCATCTTTCATTCACCAGCATGTCTTGTGTCTCTTGCAGACACAAAATAGATGCTCTCATGAATGGCTATATGAGAACCTAGAACCAGCAGGATATTTATGTAAAAATCCCACGACTGGCTTATCAACTTCTCTATATGGCTGGCTCTTCCTATGCCAGTAATTGCATTTGAGTTCTTTCTTTTACCCATTTCATGATGTCCTTTATAAAATTCCACTTATCTCACATCTCCTCCTCTCTTGAAATTATACAGCCCCCCCGCACCCCACAAGGTACTTCTCTTCTAGCTGATTCACCCTACAGTTTCCTACAGGGTGTGGCGCTCTGACAGGCTGCTCCCCTTGACCTGTTCCCTCTAGGACTGTGATGACCCATCCCTCGGCACACAGCTGCGTGAAGATGTGAACATCGGGAACACAAACCTCAAAGATCTCAAAGCCCGCAATGTCCAAAACACCAATGAAGTGTTGTCTCGGCAGCTTTGTGTCCAGTTGTTGGTTGATGCGAGTGACCATCCACAAGAACAGCTTTTCATACACTGATTTGGAAAGGGCATTCACAGCATGGTGGACCTGTTGGAGGAAAGGTCACTGCAGTCAGAGGTGGTGGCCGTCGGGTGCCTGTGTCTCTCCCGGCCTCTAAGCACCTGCTTACCTGATCCACAGTTTGGCCTTTGGTAACGTACTCATTTCCAACTTTCACTCTGGGGAAGCACAAAGCTTTCAGGAGGTCCGAAGAGTTCAGGCCCATCAGATAGGCTGTTTTGTCAGCCACTGCCAGGAAAAGAAAGACAGAGGGACACCCCTCATGCTTGGCAAAGTAGAAGAACCACTCTGAAAATCATCCAGGTGTTTCAAAGCTTGGAAAAGTTTGTCTTGGTTTACGTTCCATATCTTTAAGTTTTTAAAAAAATTCATTTATTTTTGAGAGATAGAGACAAAGCACAGGCAAGAGGCAGAGAGACAGACACACACAGAATTTGAAGCAGGCTCCAGACTCTGAGCCATCAGCACAGAGCCCAGTGCAGGGCTCGAACCCACATACTATGAGATCAAGACCTGAGCCACCTAGGCGCCCCATGTTCCATATCTTTAAACTGCCTGTATGTAGCCAATGGAAGCTAAGTCAGTCAGAGGATGTGATGGGTTTTATGAAAAGGCAGGACTGGGTTCCGGAAAGCCCTGGTCATGTCTCCTTGCCTCGGAAACAAGCCCATTCCAGTGATTCAGCAAATGGGGGGTGGTAACATGAGGCATTGGAGGTTCACCTCTCCAGGTGGACGGAGGATTAATTGCTTTCAAACGAGACACCAAATGATCTCCCTAGGTGACCCCCCACCCAGCTCGGGCATAGGTCCTGTTGTGGTGCTTTTGTACCTTCGGTGCCGTCGGGCTCCGCCTGCTCCTCCCGCTGCTTCTGCTTAAACTTCATGTTCCCATAATGCATCACGGCGCCCGTCAGCTTGTAGAGTCCAGACTTCTCTTCCGGGGTGAAGCCCAGGATGTCGATGGCGCTCTGGCGTTCAAAGAACAGCATGTCAGTCTGCGGACCCTCGTGGTGGAGGAGGGGCACCCCTCACATATTGCCTACGTCCTACTTACGTCTGTAGCCAACAGCTCCTCGGCGTCGTCAATGCTGGCCACCAGGATTTCACCCTGGCTGATGAATGGGTAGTCGTAAGGGTTGGTTGTAATAAGAAGCAGCTCTGAAATGACAGGTTCCACATCAAGAGGTCCCCCAGGTGCAAAGAGAAAATCCACCCGGTGTTTTTGAGCCCCTGGACTCTGGTCTGAGACTCTCACTGCTGGAGCCCAAATTGAGTTTAGACTTAGAATCTCTTCAACAGCTTCCCACGACTCAGACCGTGGCTGAACATTGAAAGTCCAGGCAACATAGATCAGGAGCCCCAGCGAGAGCATTAAAGGTCTCCTGCTTTGCGCATGAAAGGTGCAGATGGGTGTAGGTTGGGAACATTTAATACAGAAAACTGGCTTAGTGGGGGTCGGGAGAGAAGCCCCCAAGCAGGGGGAGCACAGGTGGTTTTCCAAAACCCGTTGAAAGGCTGCAGTCTGTTTCCAGGCTTGGGACCAAGCACAGCCAATGAGCAAAGACCCTGTTCACGTAAGCCCCTGTCGGGTGCCGAACAAAGGGCCAGGGGATTATTCCGACCGCCTGGTGCCTGTATTTGGGGGAGAAGTTGGATTCTACGTCAGAACCACTAGGGGGCGCGGAAGGACAATTAAATGCCAGTTGAGAAGGTTTTTTAGAACCGGCGCCAAATTCAGTCACGGTTTAATCTTGCTCTGTCCACTGTATTCTGTCTCCCCCCCCCCCCAATTGACACATCACTGTCAAAATAGCCACATCCATTCCTAAAACAAACTTCTTCCGTTGGCTGCCTGGTTCCCCTATGTACAGGTGCAACTTGTGGTCCGGTGACGTCAGAGCCCCAATGCCTCACCTATGAGCTCAGGCTTCTTATTTGAGAGAATCTGGTAGAAGATGTGGTAGCTCCTCTCAGCCTTCAGCTGGAAGGTCACTCTTGATTTTTCCAGCAGATCTATGAACACACACATAGCACTGTTCCAAACTGGCCCCACCACCCTGAGCCACCATCCGGTCTGCAGTCTACTTACAAGTTTCAATATCTGCAGAGGCCAGCTTCCCGGTGGTTCCAAAATGGATTCGGATGAACTTGCCCTATGGTGGATGGGGTGGGGAACAGACACCAGTGTCTAAGGGGTTCCAAGTGTTCCCGCTAGTCTCTTGGGCGATGTGAACAGGACCTTTATGCCCTTCTTAAAATTAAGTATGTCTCCTTCTCCCTTCTCTGTCCAGTTTGAGGCCCCCCCCATGCCCTTTGCTCCACATTTCCTCCAAGCGGCCCCCCCATCCAGTCGTGAAGTAACAGAGTGATTTTTTTTCAAGATGCAAATCAAACCGTATCACTTCCCTGCTTACCGCATCCCTCAGTAGCTTCCTGAATAAAATCCAACCCCCTTCTTGTGACCTCTATGTGACCAGACCTCTGTCTTCCTCTTCCCCTACCGCCTGAGACCCACCTCCTGCCCACCTTGCTGCCACCATGAGAACTCTTTCAGGTCCCTTGACTACACAAGGCCTTCCCCAGCCCCAGAGAGTGTGCTTGCTTTTCCTTTTGTCCTTCCTTATCTGGCGGATAATGGGGTTCATGGGCCAGCCCCCCCCCCGGATGCCTTTTCTACCATTTCTGTCTAAAGGAGATCCTGCCCCCAGTCACTCCACCACACGCCCCATTTGTCCAGCTTCTCATGAAAGGATCATTATCCTAAATGGTCTGGTTGCTTCATTCCATTATTGCCTGTCTCCCCGCCCCCGCCAGCCTGTTGCCCCCTGGAGGGCAGGAAGCTTGCCTCTCCTCGGGGCCCCAGAGAAAACCCCAGCTGAGCTGAACTCAGACTCACAAAGCGAGATGAGTTGTCATTCCTCACGGTCTTGGCGTTCCCGAAAGCCTCCAGCAACGGGTTGGCGCTGATGATTTGGTCTTCCAGCGTCCCCTAATGCAAGAAATTGGGGAAGAAGAAGCTGAAGGACAGGGGGAACCACTCCCCGGCTCTGTCACTCCTACCCACCCTTGCTGTCCAGGGCAGAGCCCGTCTCTTCCTCCCTGACTTTTCCAGTTCAGGCACCAACCA
The DNA here is from genome assembly GCA_028646485.1 of Cryptoprocta ferox. Classification (NCBI taxonomy): domain Eukaryota; kingdom Metazoa; phylum Chordata; class Mammalia; order Carnivora; family Eupleridae; genus Cryptoprocta; species Cryptoprocta ferox. The sequence goes on from CM053565.1 coordinate 4,322,109, forward strand.
AATCCTCAGCATGGCCCACTTCACACCCTCTCGCTGTTTTGTAACAGTAAAACCTTGGATTGCGAGTAACTTGGTTTGCGAGTGTTTGGCAAGATGAGCAAACACTTCTAATAAATTTTAACTTGATGAACGAGTGATGTCTTGCAATACGAGTCGTACGTGATGCCCAATGTCACATGATCACAACTGAGCCAGTGGTTCTCGAAATTCGCTTTGATATACGAGTGCTTTGGATGACAAGCATGTTTCTGGAACGAACTATGCTCGCAAACCAAGGTTTTACCGTACTTGGGTACATGTGGGTGTCTTGATGTAAAATTCCCAAAATGCTTCATTCAGTCCCTTGGTTCTGCAGTTAGTTGGGTCGTCTGCGTTCAATTTGTGCTGTTGTCATCTCTTTGTTTGGAAAAGCACATGTGGCTACAGTTTTCCTAAATTGGTGTATGTGATTCTGCTATAAAAAGAAAAAGCTCTCGGGGAGCCTGGGTGACTTAGTCGGTTAAACCTCCGACTTCAACTCAGGTCATGATCTCAGGGTCCATGAGTTCAAGTGCTGCGTCGGGCTCCATGCTGACAGCTTGGAGCCTGGAGCCTGCTTCCGATTCTGTGTCTCCCTCTCTCTCTGCCCTTCCCCACTCGTGCTCTGTCTCTCTCTCTCTCTCTCTCTATCAAAAATAAATAAACACTTAAAAAATCAAAAAAGAAAAAAAAAAGAAATAGCTCTCTGAGCTGCTCCCCAAATGACCTTCCTCAGTTAAGCCTTACAGCCGTGTTTTGTAGGAAATCACAGGATCTGGTCGGGTAAGATCAACCCCGCACTGGGTCTCTGAGGACTTCAAGTCCAAGCCTGCCCTCTATGCCTTGAGGAGAGGGGAGTGTGGCCTCCCCGCACCCCTCACTGTGAAGCTGAGACCAAGGTCACAAGCAGAAGCATGGCAAACCCCTGCCCTCCCCTATACCTTCATCTTGGAGTCCTTCTTCTTGGCCAGGTCTCCAGTGGCTGCAATTGTTGCAAAGTACTGGATGACCCTTTTGGTGTTCACAGTCTTCCCTGCCCCGGATTCTCCGCTATTTGTTGTGACCCAAAGAGAGAAAGAGAAACCCGTCCTGTTAGTATAAACTGGCTCCCCCAAGATGGCACACAGGGGCCTGGACGTACCCCTGAGCCACAGCGGACACACACCTGCCGGACCAATGTGAGAGGCCACTTGGGGAGGCAGAGGCCCCAGGGAAGGCTCTTCCCTGCTGAGCTGCCCAGTGGCGGGTGATTCCAGATTTCTGGGGCCTTGCCCACACCCTCTTGCCCAACCCCATCTCCATCTTTTTATCGCAGACTCTGCTTTAGGTACTTTCTATTTTTATTTTTTTTTTTTAAGTTTCTTTACTTATTTTGAGAGAGAGAGAATGCAGGGAAGGGACAGACAGAGGGGGAGAGAGAGGATCCCAAGCAGGCTTCGTGCTGTCAGTGCAGAACCCAGCGTGGGGCTTGAACCCACGAACCGTGAGATCATGACCTGAGCCAAAGTCAAGAGTTGGACGCTTAACCGACTGAGCCATCCAGGAGCCCCTCTCTAGGTACTTTCTAATCCACAGAGCAAACGGCACCTTTGCCTCCTGCATTGGAGACAAAGAGCCACAGATGTGACACTTACGTGATCAGAATGGACTGGTTTTCACGGTCTGCGGGAGGAGAAAATAAAACAGAGTTGATGGCAGCAGAAAGAGCTTCCCCAGCTTGTCCAGGTTTGCTAGGCCGGTCCTCTGGCCTGTAGCATTTTGAGGGGTCCCAGGGGGTGGCTCGAAGAGCCTCCTCTTTTTTTTTTTTTTAATGTTTTATTTATTTTTGAGAGAGAGAGAGAGACAGCATGAGCAGGGGAGGGTCAGAGAGAGGGATTCACAGAATACAAAGCAGGCTCCAGGCTCCAAGCTGTCAGCACAGAGCCTGATGTGGGGCTCGAACTCATGAACCGGAGTTCATGACCTGAGCTGAAGGTGGACGCTCAACTGACTGAGCCCCCCAGGCACCCCAAGAGCCTCCTCTTTGACTGTAAGACTTGGAGGTTAAGGCTCTGCTTCAAACCCGCCAGTGGCTTCTCATCCAAGCGGGTTGGACCATTTGAAACTGCCGATCTTCATTTTCGCCCGCAAACATGTCGGTTTCATAGGGTTTAGCCATTGCTTGCATTCAACCCAAACTCCCCAGCAGGGCCCCTGCAAGGCTCTAAAAGATCTGGCCCCTTTCAGCCTAAGTCCCTCTACCCTCCCCCCTTTGCGCTGGAGGGTGCAGGCTGGCCCTCCACTGCAGCCTCCCCCATCCCCTCCCCGAGACGCACCCGTCAGCATGAACTGATAGGCGTTGTCAGAGATGGAGAAGATGTGGGGCGGGGCCTCCTGGCGCTTCTTGCCTCGGTAGCCCTCCACCACCTCAGGGTTGTACACCGGCAGCCACTTGTAGGGGTTGACGGTGACGCAGAAGAGGCCCGAGTAGGTCTGCGGGAGTGTAAAAATGGTGTGTGTGTGTGTGTGTGTGTGTGTGTGTGTGTATAAAAGCCTTTGCTTGTATTATTATCTCACTTTCTTTACACTAAACTTGTAGAGATTGATTTCTCTTTACAGACGGGGCAGGTGACTGAGCGTCTGAGGGGAGCTGCTAGCCTTCCGGCAAGTGACCCCCCCCCCCCAGACCGGAGCTCAGCCTGGCTTTCCTGCCCCTCCCTGCCTTCCCTCCCCACCACTGGCCTCTCTTCCTAATCCCCTCTTCCTCCGTCACCTGCTGTCTTCCCTCATCCTTTCCTCCCGTTTCCCCTCTTTTGTTGGACAGCTTAGTCAAAGACTAGTCTTTCTGACGCCGTCACCCACACAAGTGTCTCCAGCCGCCCCCCAACACCATCAGACGCCCCAGGAAGCGGGGGCACTCACGTAGATCATCCAGGAGGTGTACCGGTCCTTGAGGTTGTACAGCACGGCCGGCTCGTTCAGGTGCGTCAGCATGGCCATGTCCTCGATCCGGTCGAACTTGGGGGGGTTCATGGCATACACGTCCTCGGGTTTGACCACCAGGGTCTGCGTGGGAAGAGGTACAAGGACTACCGGGGATCCTCTGTGCATTTGCCCCCTGCAGGTATCTGTCTGGATCCCACAAAGAGCCTGGATCCCAAGGGGCAAGCCCTGGGGAAGAGGCCCTCTCCTCTGACAGCCAGGGAAGATAGGGCAGGGACAGCATGTGGCTTTTCCGTCACTCAGGGATTGTGCCTTTTGCTCCATCTCTGGGACCTGCCTTCTGCCTTCAAGCAGGGGTCTACTAAACCACCCCGTGCAACTGGCCCCCCTGGTGACGGGTCCAGACCATCTTACTTATGTCTGGGTTTCACCTTTCCTGCCGCCTCGCAGACTCGCTCTCAGCTCTGCCACCATCTGACACATCCCAAGAGCCACCCTCCCAGAGCCCTGGTGCGTGGTGGCATCGAAGGGCAGTTCTCACTGCCTGTTTTCTTCTCCCCAACCCAGTGACACTATTTCCTCTTCTCTTTCAGATTTTCTTGTTCTCCTTTTAATTTTCTTTTAAACTTTTCTTGGAACATTTCCAATTCTTCTGGTCTGGATTCCAGAAAGTAGTGAAGTCCAGAATTTCTCCCAGCACCCCCACAATGTTCTGGGTGAGAATGTAGTAGGCTACATAGAGGGAGGCTGCCATTTCACATAGAGCCTGTGGTCCACTAGGACCCCCTACCTGCTTCTCATGCTTCATACTTTCCATACTTCCTCAGATGGCTACTACTAGACGGAAGTCGGGAAACCTAGGCTACCAAAGGAGAGTTTTACTAAAGGAGGTCTTCTCACTGTTGGACTCCCAACCCCACACCCTTGCGAGGCCCCTAGAGGATGTGAACATTAGCAAAGGCTACTGAACACGAATTGCTTTAATCTGCCACAACCGGGTTCTTCTCCTGTCCTGCAACCCGAGGCCAGTGTTACTAGGCTTTCTCCGGGGACACCAGGGAAACCGTGTGGGCCCGGGCAGGGGCACAGACCCTGGGACCCCAGGGGCCTGCAGGGGGCGTGAGGGAGGCTTACCCGGTTGTCTTCGGTTTCCACCGTGACCTTCCCATCCTGAGTACTCTTAATTCTCCCCTTGGCGTATTCCTCCTTCGAGTCGACCACGAAGCAGTAGGTTTTGGCATCGAAGGGCTGGTTCTGAGCCTCGATCCTCTCCTTTTCCGACTTCCGGAGGAAAGGAGCGGCGACGCCGAACACTTCCATCTCAGTGTCACTACTCATGGTGCCACTGCAAGGCAGATGGGCAGGTGAGCCCAGAGGGGACCGCACCCCATTCCAGGCCCGAGACCTGCCCCCTCTCCCTGCACCTCGCCCTCCATCTGCCGGGGCTACACCCACGGGACCCCAGGGCTGCGAAAATCAAATGCGCACATATTTGGCCCCCACCCCACACCGTGGGTTCTCTGCACAAGATGAACAGCGCACAGGAAATCCAAGCTCCTGACTAGTTGAGGCTCGGCTGGGAAAGGGCCTCAGGGGTGAGTTCAGCTCTCCAGACCTCACTTTCCTCTTCTGCAAAGCCCAGGTGTTGCCAAGGGAAGCTTTACAAATAAACGCCATAAAACATAAACTCCATTCTTCAAAGGGAGCATGCTAAGTGGCAGACATCTAAGGAATGGACCATTTGGACTCAAGGTGGCCACTTCCTCAAGCGAGGAAGCCAGCTTTGCTCCCTTCAGTTGCTAAGACTAGAAGTGGCACCAGATGCCAGTATCTGTCTGGAAGGTTCCTCTCCAGCCTAAGTTGTGCTTGTCCAAGCTCTCTTGGCTTTGAGCCCTCAAGGCCACTGGGCGGCAGGAGGAACTGGTAACCTTGAATTACCCGGAGCCTTCCAACCACAGGGGGACCAGACCCTTCTTACCTGTAGAGTTACACCCACAGGAAGGCAGCAGGAAACAGTGGCCGTGGAAAATCTGACCTGCAATAAATACACAAAAGGAAAAGTCAGGGCATGTGGGAGCGTCCGGTTTGGCTTTGAAACGGCTCTCGATGGGATAACTAAATATGACTGAAAGACACGTAACTTAGGAAGGGCCTTGCCCCAGAGGCAGCTGGAGGAGCAGGTGGGATGGGACCCACAAGGAAGCCATAAGGCAGTAAAAACCCAAGCTGCCCCCAAATCTGGCCCCTGCCAGCAGTGCCTGCCATTTAGAACTGGGCAGGAAGGTCAAAATCCCTGATAGGGAGCCTGTGGTTCCCCCAGGGGCAGGCCTCCTAGACTTCAATGAGCAGAGAGAAGTCCCTGACGTTGGCTCATTGCCGCACAGCCAGCGTGCCTTGAGGGGACAGGGCAGTGGACAGACACGCAGCCCAGGTGGGCAAGGTGAGGGCAGGGAAGGCGCTGAGTTCCGCTGACCATCCGCACGGATCACAGAGGCCAGGGGAGTGCAGCCACGACGGACAGGCCACCGTCCACGGTGGGCACAGCGGGTTCCTGTCCAAGAGGTTGAGGGAAGAGTGCGGGAGGGGAAGGAGGGCTGAAGAACCCCTGCTGCTGTGGCTCGCTGGAGGCAGAGGCGAATGGCCACTTGGCCCAGAGAGATCGAGCGCCCCATCTAACTCATTTCTTCCCAAAGCCCGGCAGGGCCACACACCAGCGCCCGGCCACTCGGAGTCGGTGTCCCTGGAGCACAGAGACGGAAAAGGGCCCACAAGAGGGGTGCTGTGACTTACCTCCGCCCAGGAGAGAGGGAGCTACAGAGGGGCTGCTGCCTCCTGGGCTTTTATAGGCCCCCCTCCAAGCCCACGGCTCAGCCCTTCTCTATATTTGGAAAGAGAGTGACCGACACCACAGGCCGAGAACCAGCTCCTTCCTCACGTTTTTTTTGGTCGTTGCCAAGGGAAAGGTATATATAGAAATGAGCAGCATCCGTCACCATTTTCCAGCTGTGGACGTTGGAAGTTTGAGATGCCTTTCTCTGAGCTTGGGGCTGGCACCGCCTTGCTCGCAGGGATGGAAGCCGCCGTCTGGCCGCAGAGGGCCCGGTTCACAGGCGGCTGGCGCTCGGCCATTGGGGGGAGCCCGGCCCTGGGGCCAGAGAACAGCCCATCCCACTGCGTGGCAAAGGGAACGAAAAATTAAAATCCTCTGGGAACTGTGAGGGAGACTTTTGTCACAACACAGAGCTGGGACAAGGCTGTGCGACAGTAGAGTTTGTGTGGGGAACAATACCAACAACAACACCGATAATAGTAATTCCTCTGTCACACACCCCCCCCCCCCCGACTGTGTAACTTTCTGCCTTATTAGGATCATTTTTAACTTAATCCTTTCTGAAGCCCCAGGAGGACCACCAAGTACATGAATTCCAGGGAGCTATTCTGGCCCCAGGATTCTCAGCAACAGCTGCTTAAGGGCCCGCTGTTATTAAGATATATTACTAATCGGGGAGGACCAGCTGCCAGCCTGGGTGGGGAGCACAGGGGAGTAGTGGGGCCTGCAGACGGGAGTGGGGCAGGGGGGCTGTCTGACACATGCGGGTGTTTCCAAATCGAGATTGGAAAATTAAAACCTCAGGACAAGAGTAAGGGTGTATTTGGGGCACCTGGGCGGCTCCGTCGGTTGAGCATCCGACTCTTGACTTCGGCTCAGTCCTGATCTCACGGTTCACGAGTTCAAGCCCCATGTCGGGCTCTGCGCTGACAGTTTGGAGCCTGCTTGGGATTCTCTCTCTGACCCCTCTCTCTCTCAAAATAAATAAATAAACTTAAAAAAAAAAAGAGCAAGAGTATATTTGTAACTTTTCCCCATCCTCCTATTTTTTTGTTTGTTTTTTCACCTTCCCCCTTTCCCCCCTGGCCAAACCCTTGGGAGGGTGGCCTGGGTGGGCATCCTGTGGTTAACTGTAGCCAGAACTGGGGGGTCCCTGCTCCCACTTGAGAACAAGGACCGCCACCCGGCGACCCTCCCATCCTGAGCCCAGACAAGGAGTCTATGCCGAGAGGCATGCGGTAGGGAAGGGGGAGCTGGGCCACAGTCCCCATGATGAAGGGAGAATAATTAAACACCCACTGTATGCTGGTCTCTGTACGCGGCACATCAAGACGATACAGAGGAAATAGCAAATGCAGCCTTATGCTGAGCGAGTTTCTATTCTACGTGTTGCTTTCAAGATGTGGGCAATTTCAGATGGTAGCAATACATTTGAAAGTGGCCACCAGGCCAGAGCGTCACTAACCCACCTGCCTGCTGCACCAGCTGTGTTTCACTGCCCCTTCCCTTCCAGTTTGGACCGGGACCCCCATGCCTGCAGCCCTACTTCCTCCGGGGAGAGAGCACTGGCCTCCTAATCTCCGTGCATGCCCCCAATGACTGTGCTCCCCTTGGGGCCTGTCCTGCCTGCTCGGTGACACGTCAGTCCAAATCCCTTTGCTATCAGCTGGCCATCTCCTCCTCCTCCTCCTCCCATCTCCTCCCGGGAGGCCGGATTAGGATTAGGACCATTTCCAGTGAGACCAGGAGTGTTAGGAAGCTTAGGGGTGCCGAGCACCTGTGACAGGGGCCCTGGCTGCCTCTGGGTCGTGGGCAGGCAGGGCGGGCCATGCTGGGGGTGGGTGCTTTCTGTTCCTTCTCAAGCACCCACGGTGCCTGGGACGGACTTTGTGGGACCTTGGGGTTTCCTTTTTGTAGCCACCTGTGTACCCATCTCTCTGTCCAACCATATCCATCCCCACCTCCAGGAAACTGAGGGGCCATATTCCATGCAGGATTCCCTCAAGTGCCTTGTAAACGAGCACCCATCACATGCTCTGAAATGTCAGTGGCCTCCAACCTCAGCTTTTCCAGAATCACCCAGCCTTTCTCCCTTCTCCCCATCACGTCTGTGGTCATAGGATCTGAAGCGTCAGCTGAATGGCTGGACAGGCCATTCGCTAAACAAGCCCCATCTGCATGTGAGGACATGGAATGAGGGGGCAGGGGGCTCGCCCAAGGCCGTAAGGAAGAGGATGTGAGTCGGGGAAGGACTCAACCCTCCAGGAGGTGCTTCTGGGAACACGGAAGTGACAGAAGAGTCGCCGTGGCAGAAAACAGCTTAAAAAGTAGACATTAGGGGGGCGCCCAGTTGGCTCAGTCGATTCAGCATCTGATTCTTGATTTTGGCTCAGGTCATGGCCCCAGTATGTGAGATCGAGCCCTGAGTTGTGCTCTGCACTGGGCGTGGAGTCTGCTTGGGATCCTCTCTTTCTCTCTCTCTCTCCCTCTGCTCCTCTCTCCCACCTGTGCTCTCTCTTTCTCTAAAAATAAATAAAATGAAAATAAAATTTGTTTTAAAAAAGTTATAAGAAACTCTAGACGTTAAGAATGAAAAGATCTGGTCCTCTGGGAAAGCGTCTTTAGGAGAGGGAAGAGGGGTGTCTGGGAGGCTCAGTCAGTTGAGCGTCTGACTTCGGCTCAGGTCATGATCTCTTGGTTCTTGGGTTTGAGCCTCGCGTTGGGCTCTGTGCTGACAGCTCAGAGCCTGGAGCCTGCTTCGGATTCTGTGTCTCCCTCTCTCTCCGCCCCTTCCCCCTGCTCGCTCTCTCTCTCTCTCTCAAAAATAAACATCAAAATATTTTTTTAAAAAAGGAGAGGGAAGAGCCATGTGCGTGCGTGTGTGACATTGGCAGCCGCGGCCATGACTGGTCACCTTGTAAAGTGCAGGGAGGGGGCGGCCTTGGGCCTCACTGCTCTGAGCCTCTGTGTCCTCGTCTGTAAAGTGGGGTTGAGACAGCTGCCTCACAGACTACGTGTGTGCATTTGGTAGGATGTCAAACTATCAGACATAGTGTCAAGTGCTGTGTTAGGCACATGACATTTACATTTCCCCCCTGTATCTGAAGGCTTCCAAGCGTTAGTACAGCAAGACTGGTTCTCCGGATGGCCCTGAGTAGATCATATTGAACATTTGTTTATTGAGATGAGGAGGGGGAGCGGGACATATATAATATGAGTATTCTCTAAAAAATGTCCACCCAAAGAGAGAGAATTCTTAAAGGAGAGAACCTCTCCCTGAATGAGGGGGCGGCTTTCAGGGGCTAAGCTAATGGACTATGGGCACGGAGTCCCTTCTCTGATCGGGGAAGGGGGGGATCAGATGACTCAATATATTATTAACTGGCTTTTTGGGAACAGGAGGAACTCTTGTTCCTTCAGCCCTCACCCAGCTAGAGCTAATCCCCTCAGCCAGGGCAGAGAGCCGCATTTATTCCTGGGTGAGTTAGAAACCAAGTGCATTGTGTCCCAAGAAAGCTTCCTGGCTCGGGAGCAGTAATGAGGGCTGCTGGACTCCCCTTCCCGGAGCCTGGCCGCTTCCTCCTGAGCCCTCTTCCTCTGCTGCTGTTTGATGCCCGCCGTGCAAGGGGACCCTGGGCTCTGGCTTCACGGCACAGCGCTGTCGAGGCCACTCTCTGCCAGTGCATGAAGTCAGCGTGGAAAGCAGGTGCCTCCTAGATCAAGTGCCTTCTCCATGTCCCGCTGTGGCGGGGATTAGGTGTCACTTGAAGCAAGGCACTCGTCTGTGCTGAGCCAAGCCCAGCCCTGGCACTTGGGGGGGAGGATGGGGGTCCTGAGCCCATGCCCAGAGCCCCAGGTTGAAATTCAGATGGGGGAGAGGGGACCCATAACTGTTCTTTAATCCAATTCAACCACTCTTCCCAGCCTTCTGGTGGGAAAACCTCCAAACGTACAGTTAAATTCAAAGCCTCGTAAACGAACACCGGGACTGTAACGCTGCTGGGTTTGGTGCCAAAGCCGTGCTACGAATTGCCTCACTGTGCCCATGGGAGGAGTTCAGGGCCGTGGATGGTCCTCGAGTTGGGACCTGAGCCAGGAGGTTGTGAAGTGAACGAGAGCAAACTGCTTGAAAAAGTCCGACCCGAAACTACAAGTGAAAGCGGGGGGGGGGGGGGGGAAGCCATGCTAAAAGGTGAGCAGGTCAGGAGATAACCCCCTCCTGGAAAGCATCAGGAAAGGACCCATAGAGACAGACTAGTGGGGGGGGGCAGGGTTGGGTGCAGCCCGGCCGGCCAGGAGGGGGTGACGAGCCCCATACCTGTCACAAGAGTGCTCTAGACTCAGGTGATTGATGGCCCCTTGTGGCTGGGCGCACAGAGCGTGACTGAAGCGGGGAAGAATGTCTTGAGCTGATGGGGACATGAGGGGCCTTCCAGTGGAAGGCGCAGGCATGGCCCAGGGCCTTGTCGGGGCATCTGGGGATAGGAATAGAGTCATGCACGGGTCAGAACAATGCCGTAGAAAGGGAAGCAAGTCAGCCCGTCCACTGGCTGCACGTCGGGCGTGGAAGGCAAAGTTCAAAGACCACCAGGAGCTTACGGATGGGATGCCAGGGAAAAGAAGTGGCACGGTGGTAACAGAGAATCTGGAAGAAAGGTGGCGGTTTGGGCGGTGGCAGTCGGTGCAGATTTAAGGCATAACCTTTAAATCGAAGGGTAACACTGAATTTTCATTTTAAATCGTGGTTTTCAAAGTTAGCCGTAGCTTAGAGTCACTTGGGGAGCTGTTAAAAAAAAAAAAGAAAAACAAAACTTTGCCATAAGCAATTGGAAGACCTGATCTCCTATTGCAGAAAGGGCTTTGTGGCGAGAGAGAAAAGAAAACGCTAAAGGGTAAACTTAACAGGATACGTGCCAAAGCCTTACCGTAATAGTGGAAGACACACAAGTGTCATCCCCTCCCAGAGGGGATGATTCAACGTCACAAAGATGCTGATTGTGCCCAGATTACTATAGAAATTCAGTGCCACCCCAATAAAGATACATTTTTTTTTTCTGGAGCAGGATAGTTAATTCTAGGTTTCATGTAGGCACAGTAGAGAAAACCCTGAGAAAAGAAGCCACAGGCAGGACATTCCACCAGATAGCAAGACATACACTATAAAATCTACATATTGAAAAGTGTCATTCTGGGGCACCTGGGGCACCTGGGTAGCTCAGGCCATTAAAAACGTCCGACTCTTGATTTGAGCTCAGGTTCTCACAGTTCGTGAGTTCAAGCCTCACATCAGGCTCTGTGTTGGTAGCGAGGAACTGCTTGGGATTCTCTCGCTCTCGCTCTCTCTCTGCCCCTTCCCCACTCATCCTGCCTCTGTCTCTCTGAAAATAAATACACTTACAAACGAAAACAAAAAATAAAAAGAAAAGTGTTGTCCTGGGGTGTCTGGGAGGCTCAGCTGGCTAAGCATCTGACTCTTGATTACAGCTCAGGTCATGATGGTGTGGTTTGTGGGTTTGAGCCCCACATCGGAATCTGTCTGTACTGACATTATGGAGCCTGCTTGGGATTCTGTCTCCCTCTCTTTCTGCCCCTCCCCTGCTCCCTCACTCTCTCTTACAAAATAAATAAAAATAAACTTAAAAAATAGAAAACTGTTGTCCTGGTGCCTGAAGAGGCAGACAGACCACAGGAACATGGTAGAAAGGCCAGAGAAAGGCCCACATATATGTGAAAATGTGACTTAGGATGAAGGTGGCATTTCAAGTCAGTGGAGCAAAGATAGAATCTCTAGTAAGTGTTGGAGGGACAACTGGATGGCCATTTGGGAAAAGATAAATTTGGATCCACACCTCATAGCACACACCAGATAAAATAACAAATGTATCAGATCCAAATGTAAAGAAACGAAACAAGCACTAAGAAAACATGAGTGGAATCCTTTATAGTCTGGGAATGGGGAATGTCTTAGAATTCAGAGAGGTAAAATTTAAAAAAAATACAGAAATTTAGCATCATAATAATGAAAACTTACCAAGGCAAGGGGCATCTGGGTGGCTCAGTTAGTTGAGCATCTTAACTCTTGATCTAAGCTCAGGTCTTGATCTTATTTGTGGTCGTGAGTTCAAGCCCTGCATTGGGCTCCACGCTGGGCATGGAGCCTTCTTAAAAAACAAACAAATAAACAGACAAAACAACAACAACAAAAAACACCTCACGAGTCAAAAGACAAAAAATTAGCAGAGTCAAAAGACAAACTACAAACAATAAAAAAAAGGAAAAATAGGGGCACCTGGGTGGCTCAGTCCAGCGTCCGATCTAAGCTCAGGTCTTGATCTCATGGTTTGTGGGTTCAAGCCCCATGTCGGGCTCTGTGCTGACAGCTCTCGCTCTGTCTCTCTTTCTCTCTCTGTTTCTTGCAAAAATGATTAAACATTTTTTTTAAAAAAAGGAAAAGTAAATGACATACTGGGAGAAAAAATTTGCATTTTAAATGGCAAAGGGCTAATCTCCTTAATATATTAAAAAATCCTTAAAGTTGAGAAGAAAAAAAATTTTTGAAAACCCTCAGAAACAAATGGCAAACAAACAAGGGGACAATGCACAGAAAAAGTTATGCAGGTGGCATTTAAAGAGAGGAAAAAATGCTCGTCCTTATTTTAAGAGAAGCGTATATTAAAAATCGCACTTTCTCGCCAGTGGGAGCAGAAAAGATCCCAGTGCTGAGCAACAGATTCTCTTGAGTAACTAAGATAAAACACGCGCTCTCGCGCTTTTCTGAAGGGTGAGAAAGTGTGCACATGCTGCGAAGGGGAAGTTTTACAAACTCACTGCATGGAATATGCAGTTTCCCTTTGGCCCAGCAGAACCATGTCTAAGAATCCACCGCGAAGAAGGAAGTCCACAAATAGCAAACCATCGTAAGCACCAGGTTATTTGTTGTGGACTGTTGATTTTAAAAGTGTGAAAGTAGCCCAAGGATTTATCGATGGGACGCTTATCGATGAGGATGATTCAACATCACAAAGATGCTGATCATGCCCAAATGGAAAAAAAAAAAAAAAAAGAGGATACACCAGGAGCCAATGAAAATGGCTACTTTTGAGGGGGAATGGTGTCATGAGAGCTTTGTCTTCTAATGTGGTCTTTGACTTTTGAACCATGTCAGTGGTTTATATATTCAAAAAGAAAGATTTTTTTAAAAAAGGAAGAAAAAAACCCATTCCCAAAATTGAATACAAATGAAACAAATAAACCTAACGTGTATCAAATTCGTAACATACCCACACATAGCGAAGACTTCATTCCTGTCAATTCTGAAAAATACTCTGGACGCTCTTAGGGAGATGTATTCAAAGCATAAAAGCAACTGTGAAGGAATTGGGAACCTTTCTAAATAGGTTTATTGCAAGTTGTAACACCATCTTAGAATATGAAACAATATAGATGTTTTTAGATAATGCAAATAACAAAATTTTCATTAAAAAAAAGCTTTGTTGGGGCACCTGGGTTAAGGTTAACAGTCGGTTAAGCGTTCGACTTCGGCTCAGGTCATGATCTCACGGTTTGTGGGTTTGAGCCCCACGTCGGGCTCTGTGCTGACAGCTCAGAGCCTGGAGCCTGCTTCGGATTCTGTCTCCCTCTCTCTCTGCCCCTCCCCCGCTCGTGCTCTGTCTCTCAATAATAAATAAACATTAAAAAATGAAGAAAAAAAAAGGATTGTATGAGGAACCAAGATTTCACTCTATAAGAGAAAAAAGGCACAAGTGTAAAATTAAAGGAAGGCGAGAAGAATCCAGGAATGTTCATTCGGATTGGACCTATTGGTGTGAATCTGGAAGAAAACTGACTGCATTTGAATATCAACAGATTGTATAGGAGATAATCCATGAGTCCTGAAGTAAGTAAGACAGGGTTGAGGAGTGAGGGGATTCTTCCTCACAGAAGAATACCACTAGCAGACCAGACAGAATGAGAAAATGGGAAATGTCATTTTGCTACCTCCATTGTAATTGATCCAAGCAGGGATCATTGATGATACTAAAACCATGGGGTGAAAGTGTTAGGGAGAAGGATATTTACCACCCTAACCGGGCAATGAAACGTGGCGCCACCAATAATGGACAGCCTGACATCCTCCCAAGGGTGATCCAGGATGTCCTCTATGAAACAGCCCTGCTGTGATGTGTAACCTGAATCTGATCAAGCATCTGGACGCAGCGTCAATGCCTTCAGGAAGTAGAGTGAGAACAGAGAAGTGACACCGTGAAGAAGAAACCATCAGCCAAATCCAGAATGTGGGGCATTCCACAAGAAAAAACTGGCCAAGACAGTTCAAAATGTGTCATTACTTTTTTAAAGTTCATTTATTTATTTTGAGAGAGAGAGAGAGAGAGAGAGAGAGAGAGAGAGAATCCTAAGCAAGCTCCATGCTCAGCTCAGAGCCAGACTTGGGGCTTGATTCCACGACCCCGGGATCATCACCTGAGCCGAAATCAAGAGTCGGACACTCAACCAACTGAGCCTCCCAAGCGCCCCCAATTTGTGCCAGGTTTATAGGCGAAAAATGTAACTTCCCTGAGGTTTTCCCTTGCTTTTCCTCTGCTGTGAGGCTGAACCTCCTCTGCTTCCGGTCATTTGTAATTCTACTATAAATAGACTTCCTGCCCTTTGTCTTTTCTCTGTAGATGCTAATATTCTCCTATTTTAAGAACTTTCATATGTCAAGGATTTTGGTAATCTCTTGTGTATATTATAAATATCTTCCTCATTTGCTCCTTATCTCGTGTGAGCCTCCCAGCAATCCCAGAGCAGGTGGAATTATCCCCACTTAATTGATGTGGAAACTATGAGTCAGCGGCCCTGTTTGGGTTTCCTTGCTTCGAGCGTGGTGCACTGAGATGTCCTACTGCTCCAACAGGGTCCTGATGGCAAATAACGTTTTTCCTCGACATATCAAAATGTCTTAAATATGTGGTCCTCAGTTTCCTCTTCTGTAAAAAGAAAAATATGGAGTTGGACCAAATGATCCCTTACATTCCCTTTAGCTCTACTCTCTTTTGATTCTGTAATTTGGAGCACAGGAGAGATCCACTGGGATGAAAGGCATTGTCTGTATCCACAAAGCATGGGTGTGGCCCGTGGGAGGCAGCTGGGTTGTCTTTCTCCATTTGTGAAGTGCAGACTGAGTGTCCATGATGGTGTGTTACCAAGAGCATTTCCTTCCTGGACCTTCCCTGGGGCTGGAACTGGGAACATGTCTCTGGCCCTGTATCTCCCCAGTCAAAAACAATCCAAAAACAGATGACAACAGCGATAAACTCCAGCATTTCTGTGTCATGGCTGGAGGGTACTAGGTCAAGGTAGCTACTTCCTCTTCCCATGATCCCAGCAGACATCACCAGTGGATCATAGCACACACCATCTGAGCCTGGTCACCATCTGAGCTTCATAATCCTTAGAACTGTTTTACAGGAAGCAGCAACTATTTGCTTAAAATTGACACAGGGATAAACTATTTGTTTTCCTGATACTAGGGGGGTGTTTTTCCTAAAGATTACTTTTTTAAAAATTTTTTTGTTTATTTACTTTTGAGAGAGAGACAGAGTGAGAGTGGGGGAGGAGCAGAGAGAGAGGACTACACAGAATCGGAAGCAGGCTCCAGACTCTGAGCCATCAGCACAGAGCCCGATGCAGGGCTCGAACCCACGAACCGCAAGATCATGACATGAGCTGAAGTCGGGCACTTAACCGACTTAGCCACCCAGGCGCCCCAAGATCACTTTCTTATCACAAAATTAAAGCATGTTCGTTTAGGCAGGTTTAGGAAACAGATCCTCAAAAGTAAGAAAAGTAAAAAAAAAAATCCAGAAACATACCATCATTGTTAATATCACTTTGGTATGTAGTTTGGGGGTTTTACAAAAAATGAGATCAAACTTCCACGGCTTGCTTACTCGCTTGGAGTGTATATTGGATATCTTTCCATGTCATTAAACGTTAGTCAACCGTTCCCTTTCAAGGGTCCATGGTGTTCCCCTTCAGAATGTACGACCGTTTATCCCCCGTAGCTGGGTACCTTACAGATCCCCTAGCGTGCGTCACCTAGGTTGCTTTCTGTGGTTTAGGATTTCTATGATCTACTGTTACAAAAATGTTGCAGTGAACAGATCTTTGTGAGTACCTATGGTCCTTTCTTCGGATAAATGCATAAAGATGGAACTGCAGGCTTGAGAAGGACAAATTGCTGGGGTGCCTGGGTGGCTCAGTTGTTTAGGCATCTGATTTTAGCTCAGGTCATGATCTCACGGTTTGTGAGTTCAAGCCCTGCCCTCTGGCTCTGTGCTGACAGCTCAGAGCATGGAGCCTACTTTGGACTCTGCATGTCCCACTCTCTCTACCTCTCTCCCACTCTCTCTGCCTCTCTCCCACTCTCTCTCTCTCTCTCTCTGTCTCTCTCAAAAATAAATAAACATTAAAAAATTAAAAAATATATTAATAGAATGACAAATTGCCATCCAGAGAGACTGCCACACTTTATAATCCACCAGTTCCATTAGACGGCCCACTTCTCCATGCCCTCACACTCAGTAACATTCTTTCTCGCATTTTGTCAAAATTGTCAAATTTGTCAAAAAATTCTACTTGTTAAATTTTCATTGTTTGATCACTAGTGATGCTTTTTTTTTGGACGGCTGTTAACTATTTGATATTCTCCTTTTCTGAGCTGCCTATTAATACCCTTTGCTTAGCTTTTCTGTGGGTGTTTATCTCCTATTGCCTAGCGGATTTGTAGACGCTTCTTAGGTCTCAGTGATGGTGACTCTTTGATACATGTGTTTTGGATCAAGCCTAGCAGTGACTTACTCCGTGCTTTCTGCCTTTAGAGCCATGTGTACAAAATCTTCCTCTACTATTTTAGTCAGCCTTCTATGCTTGCAGAAAATGGGCTCATTCAGAAGCTCCAGGGAAAGGAGGTGGGATGTGGAGGGCGGGCATTGTAAGAGCAGGTGGAGATGAGAGTTAAACCAGGAGTCCCCAGGCACCCTGAAGCCCGGGTCTCGGGGGTCACTTGGAGTGGGGGAAGAAGATAGCCCCTCCGCTTAACTACATACATGTTTTAAATTTGTATAGGGAAATCGAGTAAACACACGTTAAGACATACACAACTACACATGTTCAGTTTATAGAATAATGACACAAATACCCATGTATACATCACCCGGGCTAGAAATATATTTGCTATCTCAGCCTTTCAAATTTCCGGTGTTTTTTCTTTTTCACATGTTACCTCTGGCAACCACTTGCCAAGTGTGTTTGTGCAATAGTACATGTATAAATAGGTAAGCGTACAGATATGGGAGGACGCATTTTTTAATTTAAAAAATTTTTGCTTCAAAAGCTTTGAGATGGCTGCTCAAGGAACGGTCTCTCTTTTGGGGTTCCTGCTCATCTCCATCTGCCTGCCCCCTACTCTGCCCACAGGTTTCCTTGGCTAACACTGTCTTTGTGTGCCCGAGGCTGACGGGCTCAGCCTTCCTCCATTAATGTTCCTGAGGGGAGAGCTGAGTGGTCCAGCCTGTGACCTGGCCGCCTCCGGGCCGCAGCGCGTGTGACCGCGTGGGACAGCAGAGCTTGGGCGTGTGGGCAGGACACGCGCCGTGTCCCCTGGGGTTCACCTGCCCCCAGTAGGATAGCTAACTATTCACAGGTATTGCCTGCCAGTGCCCTTATTATTATTCTTTATTCCTAAATTCTTAATCTACCTACGTCCATTTTAACGGAGGATATAGAATAAGAATCTAGCTTTCCTCGTTTCACTAAGTTCACTGAGTTCTGATACTAGTTCTTAGGAATTGTCACCCATGTGCCACGTTTGTTATAATGTTTTATAAAGCATGTGTCCGTTTCCATACTTCTACTTGTGATTTGATCTGTCTGTTAGACGCTGTACACACACCACACTTTTAAAATTTGATGGCTCGGTAATATATCATAATATTGGGAAGGCAAGTCTTTTCTCTTTGCTCTTATTTTTTACTACCTTCCTGTAGTTTCTGGTATAGCTTTCCTAGAGCTATTTTTCACATTTAGTTTTCCACATTAATTTCAGAATCGTTTTTTGTTGAGCTTCCCAAAAATGCCATTGCAATTTTTTAAAGTAAGGTTTATTGAGGCGTATGTGTGAGATCTGTGTTGTGGATATACCTGAATTACATGCTGCCAGACTCTTTTGAGGATGGGGGGGGGTGGGGGGTGATCCTTTGCAGGGCTCCGTGACCCCACTTTCAGAGTCGTACCAGAGCCTGAGTTGGCCGGGAGACAGGCAAATTCAGCCTCTCCCAGACCTACTTAATTACATCAGCTATTCTCATCAGCCCCCGGCCGACTGGAGGGCAAATGATCCTCAATCTTGTTTCAATTCAATTCTCCAAAATGCCAAAGTGGAAGTACTGCATTTAGCCCTGATAAGGGCTCACAGGCTAACAGTGTATCTTTTTGCTTTTTGCTGTGATTACATCAACAGAGAAACCCTTGGCATCCTCTGTTGCAGAGAAGTTCTGACAGGGAGTGATCTATGTCTTCGATGAAAATTTGAAACATGGAGCGATCCAACCATTATCAGAAAATGGAATTTGTTTGCTTGAGAGACTCTTTCAAATTATGTGTTTCATGGAAGGAAAGTTAATTAAAGAGAGAGCTTCCTGGTCGGGGGAAGATGAATTACTTTATTATTTTTGACTTTCCCTCTTCCCTCCTGGGGAAACGGGAGTGGGCTCCTCGGTCTGGAGGGGACGGAGGCCAAGGGGTGATGATGCCCAAACCTTGATGTGTGTTAAGAATCACCTGGTGATCTTGTTCAAATGCAGGTTTTTGGTTCAGGAGCGCTGGAGGGGAGCCTCAGGCCCTGGGTTTTCTGGTTAAGCCCCGGGGGTGACGAGACCCGCCGGCCCAGGGCCACGCTGGGGGGGAGGGGCTGGGAGGTGGCTCCTGTACTTGTAGACAGTCCCCACTTGGGCCTTTCCTCCCCCACATGATGAGGACTTGCCGGAAGGTCTGCACCACGTCCGATAGCCCAATGGCAGAAGGGGCTCAAGGCCATCTCGGAGACCTCGCGGCCCAGCGGACACAGAGCCCAGGGCTCCTGGTGGGACTTCCTGAGACTGGACGGCCGCGCAAGTCTACAAGGTTCAGCCTTAGCGTCATCTTCGTGGAAAACGGCTGAAGGGCCGCCACCTGCAGACCCGCCCAGGAATACTTCTGATGGCTCAAGAACGAGGCAGTGTCCCTGGGTCCGTCCCTAAAAAGGGCTTGACCCGCTCGAGAATAATCAGAGCCGCCTCCCAGCTTGACTGACAACGCCAGCTGCTGCGCATGGCAGCGGCCAGCGGGGAACATGCCTGCTTCCTCCTTCTGCTCGTGGCCTGCCGTGTCCTGGGCCCCGGAAGCCTCCAGAAGCCTCTGAGCAAGCGTCTCTGCCTCTCAAAGCCGGGTGTCTGTTCAGTCCACCCTCCCCTACCCCCTAACCGACTGAGCCACCGAAGTGCCCCTAGAGCTGAAGACGTGTTAGATGTGCATGTCACGCTGTCCCCTCGCGCTTTGCCATCAGTAAGGCCCCAGCTCCTGCTGGCATGGGAGCGCCGGTCTGTGACTGTGCCTCAGTCTCCCCTGTTCTCACGGTGCTTGGCCTCGTATTCAGTTATTCCTGCTGCACAAATTAAATAAGTAAGACCCAGGTGGGGGGCGGTCTTTCCCATCTGGTCCAACCCGCACCCCGCCCCTCCCCCCAGGGGGACCCGCAGGGAGGCTGGTGGGGGCTGTGCCACTCGGCCCCGCCTATCCTTGGGCTGAGTGCACACATGGACACGAAATCCCATGTGCACCCTGGACACGGCGCGCCTCCAAGATCAACAGTGCCGAGGCCCCTTGCAAGGAAAGGACCCAATGGTAAATTCGACTTTTCACTATTTGCTGATGTTAAGCGAAAAAACAAACAAAACACCCAATCTTCTTCATTTATTATTATTATCTTTATTTTTGAGAGAGAGATTGAGAGAGGGTGAGCAGGGGAGGGGCAGAGAGAGACGGAGACACAATATCCAAAGCAGGCTCCAGGATCCGAGCTGTCAGTGCAGAGCCTGACACAAGGCTCGAACTCATGAACCGTGAGATCATGACCTGAGCCAAAGTCAGACGCTCAACCGACTGAGCCACCGAGGCGCTCCCAAACTTCTTTGGATGTGATGATGGCATTGTGGCTATGTTCTGCAAAGACAGAGTTGGCATCTTCCAGAGAGGCACACCCGTGGGGCACTGGGGTGGGTGGGGGTGGGTGCTCATAGCTGAAACGAGATCAGCCCTACGGGGATAATGAAGGGGGCCTGGTGACGGGCGTTATCAAGTCCATTAAACTATTCTACACTTGGAGTAGCTTTTAAAATTCCCACAAAGGAAAAAAGAAAATTCACTTTCTTTCGATTAAACAGCCAGACACGTTCTCCTGAAATAGTACACAGGGTGCGTGACTTTTACGCACCCTCCTTCCCCCGTGAGGGAGGGGACATTGGCACCCGGATTCCTAAATGAACAAAGCAACAATTCCCTCAGCCCTTCCATAGACTATAGAGCCAGAGTCCCTGCCGTGCACAGAATGTGACGCCGGGCCCCTTCTCCAGCCTCTATGTCCCGTCTTCCATGACTTCCTGAGTGGCACTGGGCTCCTTACTATTCCTGCTTCCCGAGCACACCCTGGGGTCAGGGGCCTTGTCCTGGGAGGTCCCCCCCCCAGGTACTCACATGGCTCATTCCCTCCCAGGTTTCAGATAGTCACCCCCAAAGGACCCGTCCATGACCAGTTAATGCCTGTCCTCCCCGTCACTCTCCAAACCTTTACTTCTTTCCTTCCCAGCACTGGTTACTATCTGACACCATTTAATAGATCTGCTTAGAGTCCGTCTACTTCACTACAGATCAGGGGACTGCATGAGGCCCCGCCAGCCCCTTGAGAAAGGACCCCGTCGCACGGCCTGCTCTAACTGTATAATCGTGCCCGGGCGTTCTGTGTTAAGACCAAATGCCTAGTGTTTCTGGTTAGAACCTTAGGGTTTTTTTCCCCCCAAGAAACTTGTCTCTAAATCTGAATGCCATTTAAGAAAGCAGGTGTGAAAAGTTCATTAAGGCAGGATGACCAAACAGGTCCAGGTGTAGGTGCGTGCCAGTACGGGGAGGGGTCAGAACACGCGGGGGCCTGTCACATGACCGCACATTTCAAGGCAGGCTCGAGTGGACCTGTGTAGAGGGAGGGCAGGAAACACTTCTAACCAAACCCCCTTGTGGACGCCATCTGTCCAGCTAGCCCCAAATCCCCACCCTCCCCAGGACCAGAAGTAACGGCAGCCCCCACAGATAGGCATGTTAGGCCCGTGCTGTTCTACATGGCTTCACGTGGCCGGCACGTTGACCCCAGGCCAGCGGGGCCGTGAGCACTCCCAGGTCACGGGCAGGAAAAGAGGTCTTCGAAGGGTTAGCTTAACCCACGTGGCCAGCGTTGAAACCAGATTTGGTTTCAGTGCAATGTATTCCTGAGGAGCAAGAGTGCGATGGTTGTGAGTGAGTGTGCAGGCTGTGTGCACACTGCACACCTTCCGGCTTCTGCAGGCGAGAAGGACTCTGAGGACTAGAGTGTGTGCGTGTGCACGATGGGGTCAGGGGGCACAGACAGGACAACTCAGGTTTGCCCTGAAAACTATCTCGTCTCTGGCTAATCCACGACCTAACGTTGGCGAGCACACTGGGCCAATTTCATTACTGACCAAATTCAGCAATTAACAAAAGGACAAAAATAGGGGCACTTGGGTGGCTCAGTCAGTTAAGCATCCAACTCTTCATTTTGGCTCAGGTCATGATCTCACAGCTCGTGGGATCGAGCCCCACATCGGGCTCTGTGCTGACAGCATGGAGCCTGCTTGGGATTCTCTTTCTCCTCTCTCTCTGCCCCTCCCCCGCTTGCTTTCTCTCAAAATAACTAAAAATAAACCAACCCCCACCCCAAAGTATCTATACAATAATATATTGTATATATAACAAAACTATAACAATTTACAGTCACATAACAGCTGGGTGTCACCTGTGCTAGCAACACGGTTAACTTTGAACTTGTAACTTGAGCCCGACGTCCTTCCCCAACACTAAATAGCAGCTACCTGTGACAGGGGCTGGGAAGGTGTGGGCAAGAGAGGCTTTTGCTTGACGTGTTGTGCCTCACTTTTAAAAAGGAATACACTTGTGAATATCTGGTATATTAAGATTTAAATTTTTTTTAATGTTTTATTTTTGAGAGAGACAGAGAGAGAGCGTGAGCGAGTGGGGGAGGGGCAGAGAGAGGGAGACATAGAATCTGACACAGGCTGCAGGCTCGGAGCTGTCAGCACAGAGCCCGATGTGGGACTCGAACCCATGAACCGAGGGATCGTGATCTGAGCAGAAGACAGAGGCTCAGCTGACTGAGCCACCCAGGTGCCCCTACGAGATTTTAAACATTGATGATTCAAGGTAAATACATCCCAATGCTGTTTCCTGGTTTTGGAATAACAGTGATTTTTAAATTAGTGCCTTCGGTTTTTGTGTATATTTCAAATTTCCTTTACTGAGAATATAGTAAAGCTGTGGAAGAAGAACAAATAAACTTTAAAATACATTTTACCAATGAGTAACAAATGACCGCCTGAGATGCTTGGCTAAAGGGGATCGCTGTATCTCGTTGCTAAGTAGGAGGGACCAACTGCATCTTTAGAGTAATGGAACTCACGACTACGAGTAGGAAGAATGAGCTCAGTGGATGAAAAATGCTTGCGTGGGGGACTGCTCTTTTAAAAGTAGCTCGCACAGAGTTAAATTGTACTACGTGAAAAAAAGATGCTGAGGGATCGTGGATGATTTGAAATATTTAGTCTTTTATGGATTTAAAGCAATAAAAGATATTTTTATTTATTTCTTGTAGTTTATTTTGTGAGAGACAGCAAGCAGGGGAGGGGTGGAGATGGGGGAGAGGGGGGACAGAATCCCAAGCAGGCTCCAGGCTGTCAGCATAGAGCCTGATGCGGGGCTCAAACTTAGGAACCGTGAGATCATGACCTGAGCTGAAATCAAGAGTTGGACGCTTAACCGCCTGAGTCACCCAGGTGCCCCCAAACATATTTTAAAATAACTCACTGCAGATGCACTTGCAATTTCAAATCATTTTACTGGGTGGGGGGGGTACCTGGCTGGCTCAGTGGGTAGAGCATGCGACTCTTGATCTCAGGGTCATGGGTTCAAGCCCCGTGTTGGACATAGAGCTTACATAAACGACATCAAATCGCTCTACTGGGCTCCCGTTAGCCTCCCAGGCCATGGCTGCTTTACTGTGGACTGACCAAATGGGTGTGTGTTCCCTGAATCTCGCCCCCTGGACCTCAGGTTACCCGCTGCCTCACGGACAGCCAGGGGCATGAAGGACTTCCGTGCCTCCCGCACCGGCAGGGTTCTTCTACTTTTCAAATAAGCAATGGCTTCTCTAAAAATACAAATTCCCTTGGAGTCCAGCGTGAGCACTTAAAGGTCTGCAAGGGATACTTTGTTGAAAGGCAGCCTTCATTCTGATTTCCCCAAACTCACAGGTTTGACAGGTTGCCCGCCCGGCATGCTGCACCCCCAGGCCTAGTTGGATTCACACGGCCACGGTCAGCACCCCACGGCAGTGGGTCACGCGGGGGCTTGGCGGGACCCAGGGACCCAGGTTCTAATCGAGGTTCATGAGGAAGGGCAGCAGCTTCATCTCGGGGACTGTCCCCTCGCGCTTAAAAGGAGATTTGGACGTCATCCCTGCTTCTAATATCCGGATTCTAAGCCTTTAAACTTGCCACTGGAATGAACAGCATATACGGTTCTTCAAAAGCCGCCATTTGCTCTCTGGGTCCTCGCACCGGCTCTGACCTGTGACAGCTGAGAACGAGGACTCCATTTTATCTGGGGCCAGCCTGCTGCAAAGTGACCCACACAAATGTCCCGTGGCTTAAAGCAGACCGGCTCCTCTCACGTCTGGCATGTTAGATATTTGGTATCTTTTTTGTCACACACTAGTCCTTCAGCAAAGCCCCTTGCCTTCTTGACAAGGTTCCTAGGAGAGTCATTCCACCTTGGCGTTTACAGGAACTCAGTCTTGTGGCTGTTTCCTTCTCTACCCGAGAAGGGAGAATGGCCAGGAGTCAGCTCGTCGGAGCTGCTGGCACAAAGTCACACAGGCTGGGGGGCGGGAGCTTCAGAGCAGCTCATTTTCTCACCGGGCCTGAGCCTCCAAGCCCGAGATCAAGGTGTCTGCAGCAGAGTTAGGATTCTCGTGGAGCTGGTCTGTGCCCGCCCCATTCTTCAAGGACAGTCACACTGGACGAGGGCCCACCCTAATGGCCTCATTTTAACTGAGTCACCTCTGCAAAGACCCCCTCTGCCAAAACAGTCACATTCTGAGGTCACCACTTCACCATACGAATCCTGGGGGGTGACCATGGGACCCACAGCTGCTATGGAATTTAAGGTTTTCCTTTCTCACGTACTTGGACGTATTACTCGTAGGTTTAACGAAAGTATTGCTAATTTAAAAACCACGACAGGCCTGTATCATGTGCATGTAAAACCTACGTGATGTGCAAGAGTGTGTCGTCTGACTATAAACTGTACCTGTTGCATTGGGACTTACTGAAAAACTCTGGGAGAACGTGGTCCTGGGAGGCAGCTTCCGGTAGGAAACGGGGACAGTCAAGTCCAGACCCCCGCGGAAGCTGAATTCACAAAGGATTCACACCACCACTCATTCTCAACGGCTGTGCACATGGCACGCTGTTAACAGACACAGCAAAGGATGGGTTAAGTTTTCACTTGTGCCGATCAAAACCTTGCTTCCCCTCAAAAGTTTCTCCAGGCCTGGTCCCCGGGCCGCTGGCATCTGAGGCACTGACATGTTTGCGAACAGCGGGGTCCAGGGGTGCCTGGGTGGCTCGGTCAGTTGAACGTCTGACTTCGGCTCAGGTCATGATCTTGTGGTTCATAGGTTCGCGCCCCACATTGGGCTCTGTGCCAACAGTGTGGAGCCTGTTTGGGCTTCTGTGTCTCCCTCTCTCTCTGCCCCTCCCTGCTTGCACTCTCTCTAAAATAAAACAAACATTAAAAACCAAGAAAGCAAACAAACAAAAAAAGAGCGTAGGGGTCTGCATTCCACCGGGACCCCGTGAATCCAGCCCTGGCCCGGAGCCTGAGCCCTACCAAGCACCCAAGGGGCCCATTGAGTCTGCGGTCTCTGCGCGGAGGGCTGTGCGCTGCCATGGACGCACCTGCCCTTCACCCACAAGCAAGGTCATGGTGTCCAAGATGCAAAGTAAATACACCTTTATTTCACACCCACTGCAACCCAGGAGAGGCAGAGGAGAACCCTGTGTCACTGTCACCTTCAAGATCCTCTTCTATCCAGAGTTTGGTAGGTCACTGAAAACCCAGCACATTTAAATGAAAATCACGTAAAAGACCCATAGAGAAACTGATCTGTCTTCTCCAAACAGCAGATTTCCTCCTCATTTGTAAAATCAGCAGGTGCCGACACGGGAGCACAACACAAACCTGACTGTGGTATCCGTTTGCACGGAAGACTGTACTTAAATCCTTTCAAGTCTAAAAACCCAACTATGAATGTCCAAGACCCTTATTTTGATTTGACTGTTATCAGCCACCAAGAACTCTAAAAGGAAAGCAAGGGCACTGTGGGATTTACTCTTCCTGGAAATTCAGCCCCACAACCCGGGCGACGAGGGTCCAGGACATGGGAGAGGCAGCAGGGCTGATCCGCTGACATGGGGCAAAGCACCCGCTGAGTCTCTCCCGAGGTCCGCCCCCGGCTTCACGGTAACTTGGTCCTCTGGTCTCAAGCGACTATTTGGTTGTAATCGTTATGGTTCTATGTATCGATCTTGGCTGAACCCGAGGGTAACAAAATACCCATTTGTACTGGACCCACGATGTCCAAAATACAGATGTTCTCATGGTATGGTTGCGTATATGTACTAGGTACATGTTGGCTCCAATGGGAGACAACGCTTTTTTCCTCTTTGGCAAGAGAACATTCCACCCGGGGCCGCTGCTCTGGCTAGCTCTTCTTCCTGTGCTCCCTCATGTGCGCAGCAATGGAACCGGCGATTTCTGCATTCTTCTTGTTCTGGCCAAAATAATCCAGAAACTGGCCATCTGGTCCAATCAAGTACATTATTATTGTATGATCCACCTGCAGAGAAAAAGGTGGGAGAGGGAGAGAAAGGACAAAGAGATCACTGAAGTAAGCCACTTAGTTTTCCGATTAAATGCTCCAGAAGAGAACCTCACGTTATGCTTAATAACCTCTGGAACGTGTATCGCTTAGAGAATGGGTCTAGGCCTATTTTAATAAATTCACGGTGACAGATACCTAAGACCTTTTGTGTTCCAGCACTCTGCGCGGACTACTGCCTTAGACATCAGCTAGAAGCTGGGACTCTTCTGGTTCCGTCCGTAACATACGCATCATCACAGTCTCTGAGAATCGACTTCCAAGAAATGGCTGTTGCTCTGAGAAGAACCAGGTACCTCATTACTCCCAAAGGCTGCCTACCGCTTCGTACGAGAAGAATCCAGAAAGTCACCACTACTGTTGAGTGTATGATTTGTATGTCCGGCATGATATTTAGTCCTGATATTAGTGATTCAAATGGCAACATGGAAACAAAGGTTTTTCTCCCCTAGGAAGGTGGTGTATACTCAGCCAAACGATCCTATCTGAGGCATATCACCCAGGACCTCTCAGGAGCTGTAAATGCTGCCCCTCCCAGGAGTCTGACATTTATTATCTATTTTCCAGGCAAAGTTCTGAAAACATTCCTAGCTCTAACCTAAGCTTGGATTAGTCATACAGGTTTTATTTATATGCCTCCACTTAATCCAACTTTAAATGAGCAGAAGGCTTGGCGCCTAAGGAGCCCCTGGAATTTACTGCAGGCTTGATTGCTATTTGGCAAGACAAAAAGAAAGACCGAAATGTGATCACACGTACCGAAACGGAGACACCCCCAAATACACCCGCCTCACATTATAGGTCTGTGAGGTTATTGCTTTTTTATATACACACGTTCGTAAACACAGAGCAAATGGAGAGAGCCACTTGCCCGTGCACAGAAGGAAAGAATGTGCTCCAAGAGCTCAAACAGCTGGTGAGTTCACGTGTCCTGGAATAATTCGCTGCAGGACAGGGATCAGCGTTTCTCCGCACGTCTGATTTGGAGTCAGAACTGGGTCTCCAGCTCGCGCCTCACGCCTTACCCTGTATCTGTAGCTTCCGTTTTTCTATTTCTTTTTTGTACTCGATTCTCTCACTCCTTAAACGACTAGAATCCCAGGGGACTTATTTTCCGCGTGTCCTTATACTGGAAATTACTTTCTGGTATAGAACGAAAATACTGTTCTCTCCGTACGTATCAAACTTGTCCGTGGTCGCGTCTCAACGTCCGGCTGGCTTGTGGGCAGAGTGAGCTGTCGTGTTTCTGACCCACGAGTTTAGAGTCCTAGCAGATCCCGGGACAGACATAGGAGTCTAGCGTTCGCGGACAAGCTCTGTCATGTGCCACCTTCATCCCAAGCGAGCCAGGCACCCACTCCTCTAGGAACAGTCAAACAGGCTTGAGAGGAAGCTATAGCAGAGTGCGTGCCACCCGGCAGCTTAGAACCCAGGCCTGCCCAACCTCACGGCTCGCTGCTGCCACCTGGCGGCACGATCCCTGCGGGCGTTTGGCGGGGCAGCGGCGGGCGCGCCTTACAGCCGCGTACGGATGTTTCTCAGGTTCTGCCAACGGTAAAAACGCGCAGAAGGACACAGGGTAAACTTCTACAGGGGAAGCCCGTCACTCCTTCCCGATTCCCGGGAGTCCCTCCGGTCTCCTCGAGGGGACCACTGCCACCAGTTCCTTCTGGATTCTTCCACAGGGAACTGTCCGCATTTGTTAGCGTGTGTTCGTACCTGCCTACTTCTTTCTAGAGAGAAGCAACAACGTCCGGTAGGCGCTTTCTCATTTAACGTGGTACCGGTCACTGTCCCCCATCGGTGCGCACAGAGGCGCTTTTACAAAGTGGCTGCCTGGCTCTTCTCTACGCACAGAACTGTAGTGCACAGAACAGGTGCGGAAAACGCCCCAAGGTAAGAGTCTCTGAAGTAAACGGTATCCACTGACAGACGCTGACAGTTTGGGCCTCCGAAGAGGGTCTATCAGTTAAAGGCCTATCATCTACGCACAGAAGAGTCGTGGTTCCAAATTTCCTCCCAACGGTGTATCCTTTTTTCCCAAATTAGATTTCGACGATACATTTCCAACTTTTGGCCTTTGCTGATCTAACAGGTACAAAATGACATTACATTATACAATCCACCTTCTTTCATTAGGGGTGGAACTGCACATCTTTTCTTGGGTTTGAAAGCCAGTTATGTTGTTTTTCAAAAATAGTTCTTACATTATTTAATACTTACATTTGACGGAAATATCATATATATAATGTGATGAAGTACGCATTTAGCTTCCAGTGGACCCTACATGTTTAGCATATCCATTTCTTTTTAATTTTTTTTGAACATTTATTTATTTTTGAGAGACAGAGAGAGACAGAGCATGAGCAGGGGAGGGGCAGAGAGAGGGAGACACAGAATCTGAAACAGGTTCCAGGCTCTGAGGTGTCAGCACAGAGTCCGATGCAGGGCTCAAACCCATGAACCGCAAGATCATGACCTGAGCCAAAGTCAGACATTCAACCGACTGAGCCTCCAGGCGCCTCTAGCACCCCCATTTCACACGTACTATCAGTCTGAAGAGGCTACGGGCACTCACAAGCTGGAAGCCGCCCCTTTGCTGCTGCTGCCTGAGATTAAGAAAACCTGACTGTAACATCCCGACCCTGAAAGCATTCCCTCACTCCCCGCAGGTCCTTACATCTTGACTGAAGTTTCCCACACCATTTTGTGGATGAAAATCTGTGACCTCAAGGGACAGAAGTCATACCAATGAGAAACCTAACAAGCTGGAGAGTGCCTCCCCCTACTGGTTGATTTAGCAAAGAAGAACTGGTTCTTTTTCATGATGATGATGATGAATTCCAGTGGAGTTAACATACAGCGTTCCATTAGCTTAAGGTGTACGATTCACTGGTTCTTGTCAAGAGGTCAGATTCTTATGGCAGTAGACCAGTAATTCTCCAAATGGGGTCTAGGATGTGTTCCAGAGGGTCCAAGAAGTCTCCAGAAGACTTAAATGTCTGCATTTTAACTTTTAAAATTAAAAAGTTAATACTCCTATTCTGGATTATCTGCACGACTGTCTTAATGACCACATACAAACCTCCATGGCCAAATGCGTGTCTGTGTCTATGACGTCGCAGGCTCCTGGCCGTCACTGCTGACTACAGGCAGACAGCACGAAAATGACGTGTTCTTGCCGAGTCCCAGACCAAACAGTCAAGGCGGACTACACCAACGTCTCAGAGTAAAGACCACACGAAGGGCAGTGGATAGTACAGTTGGGCATCCCACCCAAACCATGTTTTGGCGACGGGCTCCTATAATTAATCACTCCGCCTGACCAATGTTACAGAGAAACCAGAGCACCACAGCTGAGGGGGAAGAACTGAATACTAAACAGCAAGGCCAACTTTTAACGGACAGGAAAAGGTGTCCAGTGTTAGGAGAAACCGGGTGGGTGGGGCGATGCTGATGCCCTCTGTCGGTGCTTCGCCGTGAAAGCCCAAGTAAGAAGAGGGACCTGGTGATGTGGACACTCTCCTAGGGCTCCGCGGACAGTGCTGGTGAGTGCGCAGCTCACAAGAATAACCGCGTTTCTGGTCTTCATCATTAGAAAGCAGATAGTAAACATGTAATTGTGCAAAGCAAGTAGTTCATATGAAAATAAACCTGATGGAAAGTCCACCTTCTTGTAACTTTCAATCTTTTCTCTTGCTTTTCAGAACTCTTGCTCATTCCAAAAATGCAGTTCCCCATGGCCTAACACTGTTCCTTGCGTCTCTTCACTGGGGACACAGAGAACCTGGACAATGGTTTTTTTGTTTATTTTATTATTATTATTTTTGTTTTGGAGGGGGAGAGAGTACCAGTTGGGGAGAGGGGTAGAAAGAGAATCTTAAGCAAGCTCCATGCTCAGAGTGGAGCCCGAGATGGGGCTCGATCCCACAACCCTGGGATCAAGACCTGAGCCAAAATCAAGAGTCAGACACACTCAACTGAACCCGAACGAGCCACCCAGGCCTCCTATAGTTTTAAATATAAATACAGCTTTGTCCACAAACGATGACTTATCTTTATTTCCAACATGGTATCCAAGTACTATGTTCTATTGAATCTAAAATACCACTCATTGTATATTTTCCTGTAATTTTCTGGGCCACTAAAAAGGAAAACGGGCAATTCAATTATGAGGACACTGACTACACATTAAATCATCCTTAAAAAAAATTGTACTTCTATTATCCTTTCAAATATCCCCTAATTCCTGAGGAATTTGTGATGATCTCAGCTTTTCTCTACTTTCTGCAGCTGTTGTCAGAACGGCACAAGTGTGTGGGGCCCGAGTGCCGGCCTGTGGGCGACACCTGAGCATCTACTTACGATGTAGTCCTCGTCCTCGTCCCTGGGGCCAGGACTGTAATACACCCTGTACGCTCTGGCCACTTGGTCGATCTCTTCTTTGGTGCCAGTCAAGCCAACCAGTTTGGGAGAAAATTCTAAATTAAAAAAGTGAGAAACACAGTGAAAAATGAGAAGTGAGCAAAACCATGCCCCATCCCCTGACTTCAGACACCGGTCTCAGTTATGAAGAATCTCTGCTGCTCCTTTCTCCCCATGTGTCCTGGAACCTCCCTCGTGACTCACGGGAACAGAAATGCACACAGGACAAATGCAAACTCTCTTTTGTCATGAAGAAGTCACGTTCACCGAGACAGGCCACATTCCTGGCCATCAAACACACCCGAACAGATTTAAAAGGACAGAGACCATAGGTATGCTTGCAGATCACAATGGAGTTGACCTCGAAACAGAAAGATCACTGGAAAATCCCAGGACGCATGGAGACAAAACACACTTCTAAATAACACATGGGTCAAAGAAGAAAACTCAAGAGATATTTAAAAGTATTTTGAACTAAGTGAAAATGAAGACACAACTTATCGAAATGTGTGGGACGCAGCCCAAGCAGTGCTTCGAGGGGCATTGGTGGCACTGAGTCTGTATACTGGAGAAGGCAGACCTAAAATCAGGACTCTAATACCCCCTTAGGAAGCTAGAAAAAGAAGAGCAGATTAAATCCAAAGTGAGCAGAAGAAAAGAAATGGAGCAGACATCAATGAAACTGCAAGCAGGAAATCACCGGTTCTTGGTAATATGTAAATCAAAGCCTGATTCAAAGTCCTCTCGTAATGATCTGGAGAGAATACATTCTAATTATTTAAATCACATTTCTTATTAATGTAGTTGTTTTTAAATATTTAGATACAGTTCTGAGACATGCTAAGTGTAAAGATTTTACCATATTAAGCATTACGTGTTTCCTTGAATCCTGAAAAAGAGGTTTGCTTTTTACTTCACAAGTCACTCATCTCCGGTCCGGGGCTAGGTCTAATTTTCCAGCAAATAATCTCACAGCGTGCATTTGCTGTTTGGTTTTTGGGATTTATGGAAGTGAGCAGGTATAAGTCGCTTAAACCACCCGGATCCATCAGACCACGGAGATGAAAGCACAACATGTGTCAGCACTGCCTTCTTCCAAAGGCAGAGGAAAAAAAGTCTATTTTCATTTTTTGGACTAATTCTTCCTAAATTGAAAAACTGTTCAGCTACTGAAAAAGCATGATCGCTTGTTTTCCTTTTCCACTGAGTAAACAGAAAGGTAAATGAAGTCTGAATTAGTTGCATATCCAAACCTTTAAAAAAAAAAACAAACTGTTGAAATTGCAAGAATTTTCTAAATATGAACTTAAATATGTAAAAAAGTTTTTCATTAAGTTTATTTATTAATTTTGAGAGCGAGGGAGTGAGTGAGCACACAAGCAGGGGAGGGGCAGAGAGAAGGAGAGATCAGCACAGAGCCGGATGCGGGGCTCAAACTCAAGTACTGTGGGATCATGACCTGAGCCAAGATCAAGAGTCAGAGGCTTAACCCGCCACACCACCCGGTTGCCCCTGAACTTAAATATTTTTAAATTCCCGCATGTCCGATGCAACTAGCAAAGGTGATACCACCACTCACTGCATGTATGTGCTGGTGGAGAATTTTATCATAAGGGATTTGCATTTCAGTTACAGGAACTCAGATGACTACTTCTCTGGGGACGTTTAGGATTTGGTTAATTTATGGTAGAAAAAAAATAGCTGCCAACATAACACACGCTTCCACTGGAGATCGTTTATCGCCCAACGAGTTATATCTGCTTTTTACTGCTTTAGGAATAAACTACGTCATTGTTCAAATTTCTGCTAAACCTGCAAACTATGAACATAAATTCACCTTGAGTATCTAGTAAAAGCTCTAAAGCTTCAAGAAAACCTAAGCCTTTGTAACCCTGGGCTTGGCAAAGATTTCTTACATATGAAGCCAAAAGAATGTCTCTAATTGTCTCTAAACCAATAAAGTACTCTTCAAACCCCACCAAGTATGGGGAGCACGGGCAGGAGACGGAGCTCTCGGATTCGGCTGGTGGGAATGTAAAAACGTACATTTTGGAAAACTGTAAGTTTCTTAAAAAGATGAACACACACCCACCGCACGATCCAGCATTCAGGCATTTACTAGGGAAATGAAAAGTGAGTGTCCATACAGAGGTGTGTACACGAACGCTCTCGGCAGCTGTTTTTGTAACAGCCCCAAACTGAAAGAGACTCCAGTGTCCATCATCAGAATATTACTCAGAGGTAAGAGAGGGTGAACCGATACATACTAAATCATGGATGGGTCTCAAAATAATTATGTGGGAAGAAGCCACTAAAAACAAAAGAGGACACAGTATATGATTCCGGGGACATAACCTTCTAGGAAATGCAAACTAATCTACGTTGACAGAAAGCAGATCAGTGTCTGCCTGGGGATGGGGGGGGGGGGAGGGCACAAGGGGGTGACAGGGATGTTCATTTCTTGATTGTGGTGATGGTGTCCCAAGAGCAGACGTGACAATATGTACATGTTATCGAACATCAATCGTATCTCAATGAATACGTGACATAACAGAAGATACAGCAGGTCTTGCACAAAACACGTGTAAAAAACCTCAAAGCTTTAGATGATATGCACTGCAAGTGTCATATAAGAAAATCAAATGTAAAAGTATTCGTTTGTCCCTTCAGCTGGTAGCCTGAATCAATTTCACCGTAACGAGAATTAAAATTCCAAATCCCGATTTTGAGTGCCCACGTCCTGTCACTCCTATAATGATAAAACAGATTCTTATTCCCATCATTTTTTCAGCTGAGGAACCTTGAATCCTAAGAAATTAAGCAACTCGCCCAAGCTCCTAAGAATGTAAGCATTCATCCTTAATTCTACTGGAACTTGGTCTTTAGAACGGCCTTCTCATAGGTTTTAACCTGCATGTGATGTTTCAATAGAAGAATCAATTAAGATTCTTCTATGAAAAGTTATAAATGTATTTGTCATAATAAATGCTCTGGATTTATAATATATGTGGTAGGAGTTCACACTGCGCTCACATCTCATAACGTCGCTAATCTTGGGGCGTCTGGGTGGCTCAGTCAGTTAAGCGTCCCAACTTCGGCTCAGGTCATGATCTCATGGTTCTTGAGTTCAAGCCCTGTGTTGTGCTGACAGCTCAGAGCCTGGAGCCTGCTTCCGATTCTGTGTCTCCCTCTCTCTGTCCCTCCCCCTGCTGGCTCACTCTCTAAAAATAAACACACATTAAAAGAAAAATAATGTCGCTACCCTCCCATGTCCATACTCCCAGGATGTACACCTGTCCTATTCCAGAGAGAATGAGGTACAGAGCTGGACGTAGAAGCAATGTGTTCTCCTTCCCGACCCGAGTTCTGTTAGCTTAGTTGCTATCTGAGGCCAAGTCCAGTCCTTCCTGTGGCAAAATAGACAGAACTGTACATCAGGAATCGAGAAACTTGTGTCTTCTTTGCTTATTCGCACAGTCACAACTGAGCCTCACCTTTTTTATTCATTCGCCTGTGATCCTGACGATAACACAATTTGTCCTCCCGATTCCACGAGGCACGTAGGGTCGAATAAGTCCATCTTTCACAAACTCTAAGAGCTACACAGATGGAAAAGCATTATGAACAGGACCTACCTTTCACATACTTGGCGATGGCTTCTTTGGTGTCCCTCTCTGGGTCGATAGTGATGAAAAGCGGAGTTAAATTTGGCAGAGTTGGAATGCCATCTGAAAGAAAGTTCCACGGGTCAGCACTCATGCTCCGGGGGAAAAGATGATCACCGGCAGTTACAGCAGAGTGGGGAGCGCTACAGCAAGGAGTTAGGGAAACACGGGGACCCCTAACCGTGGAGGGGAGAGGACAGGGAAGGGATGGGCCGGCTGCGGGGGCCAGTCCACAGAGTATTGGTGGTGGGAGCAGGTAACTGTCCTACTGAGTACCTAAACCACTGTAAACACGTTACCGGGGTCACGTGGGCATCTTGTGTCCTGATCCAACGCAGTGCATGTGGATTTCCCCCACCACATCTCAAGGGCAAGGTGAACTATCAGTGAGGACTGAATGTCCGCAAACAATCCAGCTTAGGGACGGAACCCTGCCTCCTCTCTGGGATGAATCAGTGCCGCCGACGGCACATCACAGGCCAGACCACCGACTTTCTAGTCCGTCACGGGGACAATGGCAGCACCAGTGACAGATGTCCACAATCAAGGAAGGGACCCAAAGCAGCGCTATGAGAAACCAGACCTCACCCACTTTTTTAAGCAGTTTAACATTTAGCATCAGAACAAGCTCCCTCTCGTAGAGAACAAGGTTGCGGGAATCAAAGCAGCAAACGAGCCTGATGCTGAAACTTTATGTTCTCACAAACCAAATAATTATAACACCCTGCCCAAAAGCAATCCAAGGATGTTACAGAAAAGTAGTTTTTATGGTTAGTGGTGGCTTACCTATCTCATCCACGACTTGAATCATTTTTTCCAGTTCTTCTGGGCAGATATCAGGGCAATGAGTGAAACCAAAATAAATCAACACCCACTGACCCAGGTAGTCTCGGTCAGTTATGGGCTCTCCAGTATGAGTCATGAGGGAAAACGGGCCCCCGAGGAGAGGCTTTCCCAAGCTTCGCTGCCGTTCCTTCTCCAGCTCTTAAAGAGATACAAACAGTCACGTTAAAAAAGACAACCTACCACAGGTACTGAAATGCTTGATGGACAGTCAGTACTGTACTAATGACTGTGGGGGCACAAAATGCACTAAACAGTCTGTTTTCAAGAAGTTTAAAAAATCATCTAAGAAAAACAATCCTATGACAATGCAACAAAATCAAATTGAATGGAATGGTATGTAGAGAGGACTCTAAGAAAGTGGTAAAGATCTTTCTTCCTCTTCTGGAATAGTTCAGTCCTGTCATCAGGTGTGGCCATGATGGGGGTTGGGAGGGGGTTGGGAGGGGCCGTGGGGGCCCAGAGCGGGTTGTCTGTGCCCATGTGGGGCAGGGTGGGTGGCCTGGCACCAGGAGTATTAGCCTGAGTGTCCCGAGGGTATCTGAATGGGGTGGGGATAGCGGTGGTGGGCCCTCAATTCTATACAAGGGATTAATAATAAATAAGTATATTAAAGCTAAGAGTTATACACGGCCAGAGGTAGAAAGATGAAGAAAAAATCAGAATGCAGTCTGTAATATTGTGCAGAAACGGGAGGTGCCAGGGTGAACCTGTGGCTGCAAGATGCACACGCACAGAAGTAAATGGAGACATAACTGCATCCGTCTGTTTTCTTGCTCTGCCCACGGAGGGGGCCCTGGAGCAGACACAACCCAGCGGCAATGAGCCCCTAGCCTGACTTCTAAATATCCTCCTCCACTAAAAGCAACAGGGCTTTTTGGAGAAATGGCAGGTGTCAGGGCCACGACAGAGGAAGTACATGATGAGCCTAGAACATCCTGTCCCGTCAGACTGAAGGCAGAACTCAACCCTGGAGACGCGTCCAAAGGTGCAAGAGCTTACTCAGACTGCCAGTGACCAATCCGGGACATCAGAGCATCAAAATAAAGAGAACATGGGTTACAGTTCATTGAACACGTAGGAGAGCACACGTCCACACGACATAAGTAAATGGGGAGTTTGATGCGGACTGGGATGAGTATTTATGTGTGTAAATACACCCCACAAAATACGTATCAATTACATTTTTGGGAGAGAAGCCTGACAGACACGATCAACCTGAACAGCATCAGTAATGGGACCAAAGGAAATCCCGGGCTACCAGACTCGATGCCGTGAGAACAGAGCATCAGTTCTGCGATATCGCTGCTGCAGAACAGGACCCGAATCTGATCACAAACCCAAACTAAGGGACATGACTGGCCTGTAATGTCCACAGTTTTCAAGGCCATTAAAGTCCCATAAAGACGGAGAAACTGCTAGAGATTGAAGGAGCCTAGAGACAAGTAGGTACAAGGTATGGTTCTGAACCGGAACCTTCTGCTATAAAGAACACCAGGTTGGAAAACCTGAATGTGGTCTGGATGGTAGTTAACAGGTCGATATTGATTTTCTGATTTTGGTGGCTGTATTATGATCACGTTGGAGAACGTACCTGTCTATAAAAAGTACACAACAAAGTATTTGGAGATGATGAGGCATCACGTCAGCAAACACTCTCAAATGATTTAGAAATACCTTTTTTAAGTTTATTTATTTATTTTGAGAGAGTGAGAGACTGCCAGCAGGGGAGGCGCAGAGAGAGAAGAAGAGCAAGACTCTCAAACAGGCTCCACACTGTTAGCACACAGCCTGATGTGGGGCTTGAACTCACAAACTGTGAGATCATGACCTGAGCCGAAACCAAAGGACAGACACTTAACCGACTGAGCCACCCAGGCGCCTCTAGAAATACTTTAAAAATTGTTTCATAAATGGTTTTTTAAACATAAAACAAGTATTATTGCAGGTTAAATTCCAAACTAAAGTCAAAAGCTTGTTTATTCTAGAATGGTCTCTGCCACTACTTTTCCTGGCTTATTTTCTTTGTGAAACTTAAAGGAACTTAATTTCTTACTAGAATATGAAAATCCCCTCACTAAAATACTGACTGTTACACAAAACACACAGGTCTGTATATCAATACGGGTCTTCTACTTCTAAGATTCTAAAAGCCTATGAATTCTCCCAGATCTAGACATATCCTTTGTATCATGGCTTCAAAAGAGACTTTGAAGAACCAAAACAGATTTAAGTGGTATTTTAAAGGCTTGCTAGAAACTTCTAAACCAAATCTTAAAAGCCTGGCATGGTCACTAAAATAATCAAGTTCTTGCAAACAATTTCTGAATCTCAAGTGCTAATCCAGAGCGGTTTCCTGGCACTCCCTGACCAGACTCTCCCTATTTCTCTCCATCGTCCAAGGTCAGCCTGTGGCCCTTGCTGGTACTTGGTGGTCTGTAGGAGGGGCTGGCCCTTCCTTGGGCCCTCAGGGCACCCTGATCTTCCCCCTGGCATGGGAGAACCTCATCTAGTGAAATCCCTCACTTCTGTGTCTGTTTCCCTGTCATGAGCTCTTCAGTGGCTGGACCGCACCTAAGTCACCCTGGAACCCTCTGGCGTCATAGCACCCACGCTCAAATCTGTCCACAGTGAAGTCTTTCCATACTGCCGGACAGTGGTATCTCGGACTGGGTCCTGGAACAGATAGAAACACTCTGAAAAACTCAGTGAATTCCAAATCCAGTTTGTAGTTTAGTGAACAACACTGTACCAATCTCAATTTCTTAGTTTTGATAAATGAGCCGTAACTATATGATGTGCTAACAGTAGGGGAAGCTGGGTGAAAGGTACACAGGAGCTGTCTTGTGCCATCTTTATAATCATTCTGTTCATCTAAAATTATTGCAAGATAGGAATGCCTGGGTGGCTCAGTCGGTTAAGTGTCCGACTTTGGCTCAGGTCATGATCTCGAAGTCTGTTGGTTCTGTGCTGACGGCTCAGAGCCTGGAGCCTGCTTCCGATTCTGTGTCTCCTCGCTCTCTCTCTGCCCCTCCCCCACTCATACTCTGTCTCTCTCTCTCTCTCTCTCAAAAATAAATAAACATTAAAACTTAAAAAAAATTATTGCAAGATAAAAAGTTTAAAAACAAAATAAAAGATGCTAAAAGAAAAGAAGCGTTTTATTCAGAGCTGAGCAGAGGGTATCTACTTACTCTCTGTCTTTTCTTTCTTGAAGTACTTCATTCCAGCCAATAAGGCTCCACCAATAGCAAATGTGAATGCTAAAGACTTCCAGGAAACAGGCTACTGGGGCAGAGATTTCACAAACAAAAATACTAGTCAGATGCAAACTAGTAATCGTACTACATTTATTACTAGGGTAGTTTTTAATATACATAAACACACGTCTTTATCTTGTTAAACATGTAGAATGTTTCATGTTACTCTGGGGTGAAAAATACTGAGGCGCCTGGGTGGTGGCTCAGTTGGTTGAACATCTGACTTTGGCTCCGGTCATGATCTCACGGTTCGTGAGTTCAAGCCCCACGTCAGGTTCTGCGCTGACAACTTGGAGCCTGGAGCTGCTTCAGATTCTGTGTCTCCCTCTCTCTTTGCTCCTCCCCCATACACGCTCTGTCTCTCAAAAATGAATAAATGTTAAAAAAAAGAAAAAAAAAGAAAAAAAGAAAATACTTGACAGTGTCCGCATATTCAATTCCATCTGGGCTCCCAACACAGATGATTACAGAGGCATTCCTTTCCCAGGGGAAATTCTCTAAGTCCACTTCCTTTCCTATAAAAGACGACCTGAAGCTCAACTACCATGACTGATACCACGTGTGACCTTGACCACAACGGGCTGATCTCAAAACCAGTTAATTACGTGATTACGCTGCTATGGAAAATATGAATAAGCCAAATAAAAATTCGGGAGGTCAACCTCACTCTGCCTTCGGAAGTAACAAAGCCAAAGTAGAAGAGATCTACTTTGCAAACTGCATCACGTTATTTCTTCGTACTCTTTTTCAGGTCCCAAGGTAAGTGAGATGTTCAGAACCTCGGCCTAATTCATTACCTTCCTCCCCTCAGCTCCTAAAACCCACTTCTCTTAACTATCACTAGTGGGTAGTGGCTCTCAGGTTTTTGGGGATCAGAACTGGAATCTGAGCGAAACCAAAGAGGGCATACCCAGCACGCAACTACGACCCACAGGTTGCTCAATTTCAACATAGACACCGAACATCTAAAGGGGCATTCAAGTGACAGAAATTAACATGCTTGGACTCCTCAGTCCTGGTCAATGCAAGGTTGAGACCTTCAAGAAAACCCGAACTCTATTTTGGGGTCAAGGGGCACAAAAGCGCACTACACTCCAAGCCCGCGAATCCAGCCGCGGGGAGAAGGCGTCGGTTGTCTCTTCCGCGCTGGGACCTCCCGCAAACCGAGGGGATCGCGGATGAGAGTCTGTGACCGGGTAGCGCTGAGCCGAGGACCCTTCCGGGCCCGGCCGAGTGGTTTCCGAAGTTGCGACCCAGTGGGATGGGGAGGTCGCGGGCAGACGTGCAGACGCGACCGGCAGAGGGAGGGCTCCGGCTGTACACTCACCCCGGGCTTGGACGGTCGCGTGGGGTCTCTGCTGCCCTTCGACTCGGGGCCTGACGACCCCGGCGGAGGAGGCGTCGCCGTGCAGAGGGGCCGGTCTCCCCGGCAGCTGCGAGCGAGCTCCGAGGTCCGTCGCCCCTCCGCTCGCAGCGCGCAGAGCTGCCTCATCCAGGCTCTGGCGGCCCCCTCCGCCGGGGCCCAGACCCCGAGTCCGTGAGGCCGGAGACGCCAAAGTCGGCTCCCCGGAAGCCGCAGAGCGGACCCCGCTTCCAGCAGGAGGCCTGCCATGAACCTAGGAGACCGCGCCTCCTTCGGCCCGCCCCCCGGTTTCCGGCGCCGACCCCACTTCCTCCGGAAGTCTCAGGGGGCCGCTCTTTCCGCTCCCGCTCGTTGGTGGCGAGGTCGCCGAGCCGGTAGCCAGGGAACCCGTGGCCGCGGAGCCGCCGCCGGGTAGGTGGTTCCTTGAGGCTGGAGGCGGGTCCGGCCGGGGCTGGGCGGGGGCTTCGCGGCGCGGGAGGGCGGCGGACCGGGGGCGGGAGGCTGCGGCGGCGGGGCGGAGGCGTGGCGGCGGTCACGGCTCGGAGAGCCCCTGTCCCCGCCTGGACGCCGGCCGGGAGCCGCTGGGCTCTGACTGCGCCGCGCCCCCCGTGTGGAGGCGGACCTGTCGGGACTCGCGCGGCGGGGGAACGCGGGCGGCCGGGGTGGGGTGGGCAGTGCCGGGCGCCCGCAGCTGGCGCCTCGGGGAGCCGCGGCTCTGGCTCAGCCCGCTGGGCCCTCGCCCACGCCCCTCCCCGCCTCGGTTCCCGGGGTCGGTCTGGCGGGTGAGGCCCTCACCTGGGACCGCCTGCCCCGGGTGCAGCCCGCGTTCACGGCGCAGAGCATCCCTGCGCCTCCCGTGCTCGCGTGCAGCTTACACACACACACGCGCGCGCGCACACACACACTTTGCCTTCTTAATCTCTCCGTGTTTGCACTCTTAACGCCTCCCCTCCCACTGGATTGGCAAAACACAGGAAAATGCCCAATTCTCTTCCTTAACTTCGGATCACACTCCGCGTGGCCTTGTCGGCGAGCTTCCAACGAGCCGAAGCCGCTCGCGCGCCGGGGCCTGGGGGCCTGGGGGCCTGGGGCGGGCTGTGTCCGCGAGCCCGCCCCGCGGGCCCAGGACGGCCAAGTTGCAGCCCGGTGATGCCCGAGTGTCCCGATTCCGGAGTCCGACTGCGATTTTCTGGAAGTTCTGCTCCAGGAACATGGTGCACTTTATTTAGATCGTTTTCAAAGCAAAATTTTCTGTCCTGAAATTGCCCTTGGGTAACTTTTTTTTTTTTTAATCCTCTTATTTCTGTGTATTTTTTTTGCCCAGGGAGTTTTCCCTCAAATGGCCAAAAGGATGCAGAAACGCCTTGCTCGTTCAGGCAAGGAGCATCTAAAATTATTGTTTATCTTTTTTAATTGCTCCGTTGCATGTTAAGTATGTCCATCATATAGCTTCAAATTCAGTGTTATTTTTAGCTAGTCTGTTAAATTTTGCCAAAGTGATTCCTTCAAGAGCTTTATTCTTCATTTGTTTTCCAAGGCAATTTTTACAACTATTTTTTTAATTGAAAAAAAAATTTTTAATGTTTTTATTTTTGAGAGAGAGGGCTAGCGTGAGCAGGGGAGGGGCACGGAGAGAGGGAGACAGAGAATCCAAGGGAGACAGAGAATCCAAAGCAGACTCTGGGCTGATAGTAGCGATTCTGAGAGGGGGGCTCAAACTCACGAACCGTGAGATCATGACCTGAGCCGAAGTCGTCTCTCAACTGACTGAGCCACCCAGGCGCCCCTACAACAATTTCATATTACATTGATAATATTAAATAAAATACTCATTTATAAAACCGTTCCTGTCCCAAAGTAGGTGTTTTATAAGTACATGGGATGAGTTGCCGATCACACCTCTAAGCCTGATTTCATGGACCGGTGAGACTCTAGTGTTAAAAGATACCTAAGATGTTTTCTAGTGTAAACCGGTCACTCTCATTACGCCTTTTATTTTCATTTTTTTTTTTAATTTTTAAATGTTTCATTTTTTGAGAGAGAGAGAGACAGTGTGAGCAGGGGAGGGTCAGAGAAAGAGGGAGACACAGAATCTGAAGCAGCTCCAGGCTCCGAGCTGTCAGCACAGAGCCCGACGCGGGGCTCGAACCCACGAATGCGAGATCATGACCTGAGCCGAAGCCGGACGCTCAACCAACTGAACCACCCGGGCGCCCCTTATTACGCCTTTTAAACCACGGAGATCAGCAAATGAGTTTTCCCCCTTGAATTT
Source organism: Cryptoprocta ferox (assembly GCA_028646485.1). Classification (NCBI taxonomy): domain Eukaryota; kingdom Metazoa; phylum Chordata; class Mammalia; order Carnivora; family Eupleridae; genus Cryptoprocta; species Cryptoprocta ferox. Next base: position 4,364,051 of record CM053565.1, read on the forward strand.
AGATACTGTTTTTGAAAGAAGACAAAACCTAGATGGTATCATCTGACGTTAGTTCTGTCAGTAGTGACGAGGCCGATCTGATTTTGTGCTTGGCGTAACGTCAGGCTGTCTTGACTAGGACGGCGAGGCCCTGACTTTGTGTGGCTCCCAGCACTGTACCTTGTTTGCTTTGTTTCCGGTCCAGACTCCCGCCCATGTGCCTAGACACAAACCTTTCCAGCCTCAGCTTTCCTGGTAATTGCAATATTTAGCACACTTAAATGCCAAGACTGCCACCAGCCCCCCACCCCCTACTTTTCTTTCCACAGCCACCCATCCCATGGGCTCTGCGTACAAACACTCTGCTTACCCCACCTGCCCCCTTCCCCAAGATACTTCTGGCTTAGCCTTTGAGCGTCTCTCTATTGCAGTAGTTCCCCTTGCCGGTCTCTCCTTATTAGTATCCGGACTTGTTCGCCCACTGTTTTGTTTTCCTTGGACATAGCATACGGCCGTCTTCATGTGCAAGTTCATCGTAGATGCTTGAGGGACTCGGACATGCAGCGTCAGCCTTCTGCCAGTCTTACTGCAGAAGTTTTATCCGTATCATCTTGTAGCAAGGTTCCAGAAAATAAGCATCCTTGAGATGTTTCTTCCTGTTCTTTTCAAAATTTTTTTTAAATGTTTATTTATCTTTGAGAAAGAGAGAAAGACAGCACAAGCAGGGGAGGGGCAGAGAGAGAGGGAGACACAGAATCCGAAGACAGGCTCCAGGTTCCGAGCTGTCAGCACGGAGCCCGACGTGGGGCTCAGACCCACAAACTGTGAGATCATGACCTGAGCCCAAGTTGGACGCTTAACCGACTGAGCCACCCACGCGCCCCTGTTTCTTGTTCTTAAAAATCATTCAAACCTAAGGAGGTTTTCACAAAATGCTGCCTGCGTATCGTGCACCGTGACTATTTGAAGGAGCTTTTGTAGGAATTGACTAGTAGAGTTTTTGAAAATCTGGTAGAATTTTCTACCGTGTTCTGTTCTATAAAAAGCTGCAGTAATTTTGGTTATTTTGAGGTTCACCAGGCAGATATATTTTCAGACAGATAATTAAAAAAGAGCATGCATGCAACGCCTTGTGATTTACAAGGTAGTTTGCCATACGGTGTAAGTTACTTGAATCTCACAAGTGCCGATGAGGGAAAAACTGGGACTGTAGTTCACTTCCAGGTCTTTAATTCCAGAGCCTTCAGCAGTCTGCCTGCTGCCTGGTAACTAAAACTTTGGTGACGGCGCATATAATGGTGTGCGATCCAAACTTTCAGAACAAAGTTCACTTAAAACCTGGGATTTTCCTTTCTTTTCAAGAGCACGTTATTTCCTTAGGTCTTCTAATCCATCTGGACTTGATCCCTACAAAAACCTTACAGACATTTAGAAACATGCAGAAAAATAGAGTAAACCTCACACACACCCATTACTGGCTTCAACAATTGCCCTTTCCTCACCCGCTTCTGTGTGTGTATGTTGGAGGACGGTGGGTACTTTGAAATTCTTAGGTGCCATTGGCATGTTTAGTAATCTGCTCCCCACTGGAGGCGTCTTTTAACTTTATTATCTCTCTGTCCACCAGGAGCAATCTCTCTGGGCTCCTGGCATCCTGTAGGACCAGACGATGGAAGACGTTGAATTAGTTTGGTCGGTCGGTCCCTGTCTGCTTGGGGTTTTCCTTTTTGACCCACCTGACCCACGTCTGACTCTGACAGTCCTTCCTTGCACGTGGCCTTGTCCCCTGCCCCTGCTTCATGCCTTTCTCCTAACAGATTGCAGTGCCAATGTTCATTTCTGTTTTTCAGAATAATTTATTTCATAAAATGTTATGTTCCTTGTCTTTAGCCTTATTTTCTTTTATTTATCTATTTTTTAAGCAGGCTTCACGCCCAGCGCAGAGCGCAATGTGTGGTTCGAACTCGCTGCTCTGAGATCAAGACCTGAGCTGGGATCAAGAGTCGGACGGTTAACCGACTGAGCCACCCAGGCGCCCCAGCCTACTGTTTCCAAGTGTGTGGCTCTTGATGCTTCTTTGCACGTTGCTTAATTTTCATTGAAAGGTTGACAAATCTTAGTTTGTGCTTGGGTTTCTCTAAATTGTATTCCGGTGGAAGGTGTATCCGACGGGACCTTCGAGCCTGTTCCGTTTGCCTTTACTGAGCGGAGAATTTGATGGCTGATAGAACGAAATGATCAAGCAGGGACAGGTAGGTCCAGGCGTTCAACTAACGTTTCCAGGACTCGACTTTATTCTGTCGTTCTGCTCTGCTCCCATCTGGGTTGGGTTTCTCTCAGGCGGCCTTCCAGCAACCCCAGTCTTCCACCAGCTTCGCGCCGCAGTTGCGGTAGTCGGGCAAATACCTCTAGCAGCAATCCCGGAGCTGGTGCTGGCTAACTTGCCTGGGTCACCGGCCTGCCCCTGACCGACCAGAGGGACGCTACCGCAGCAAGCAGGGCAAGGTCACACCACGCGCACTGAGAGCGAGGATTTGTGGAGGTGTCGAAAGAGACGGAGGTGCTGTTAACCACACGAACAGGAACTGAATGCTGGGTAGGCAGGCGAAAATAATAGGTGTCTCCCGGAAAGGATCAAATTGATTGGGACTGAAAGCTCCCGGTAGGAGATCCACCGTACAAATGATCACATTAAAACTTAAAAAAAAAAAAAAATTTTTTTTTTTTTACATTTATTTACTTTTGAGAGACAGATAGAGACAGAGCACAAGTGGGGTAGCGGCAGAGAGAGAAGGAGACAAGGAATCCGAAGCAGGCTCCAGGCTCCGAGCTGTCAGCACAGAGCCTGCCGTGGGGCTTGAACCCACGAACTGAGATCATGACCTGAGCTGAAGGCGGACGCTCAACCCACTGAGCCGCCCAGGCGCCCCTGATTTTTATCTTAATCTTTAGTGTTCTTGGCTCTTTTAAGGCATTAGAAATGATTATAAATTTAGATTATAAACAATCTAATAAGATAATAGCTTTTCAGGTCTAAATCTCTCCTTCTTGGTTAGTGAGGCAGGGCGCAGATCACCTGTGAGAAGAAGAGATTATGTAGTTTCCATTTTGGTTGTGGGGACAGGATACTTAATATTCAGGTTAAAAAAAGCTGGTTCAAATTAGAATCCAGCTACTGAAGAATCAGGAACGTTTTCTCAGAAGTGGAGATAGTCACATCAGTATTATAGTTTTTGTGCTGGATTTTGTTTATTTAAAATGATTCCTCGCACATCTTTATTTCCTCTCTGTTATTCCAGATGTAAAACACGAGAAAGTTAATTCGGGGGACGTAGCCACCAAAGAAAAGATCCAGCCTGACACAAAAATAACCTCTATGGGGGCTCTTAACGTGTCGAGCACAACGCAGGATTGTAACACACAACTTTCTGAAAAAAAGAATCCTGACATTCTGATAGAATTATTTTGGTGTCTGTGGAAGCACGTACTGTGCGTGGGTCTGTGTGTAAAATGACAAATTCTATCAGATATGAATTTGACTTTCCTGGAATTAGAATGCCCTTTGGTAAATTGTCATTCTTGGGAAGAACAGAGGCGATCGTGTGTTTTACGATGAGAAGGTGGAACCGTTTCAGAGACATGGCAGTTTGGACTCAAGACAATTGGACTTTAAGGCCCACGCACTTTTCTCTCTGCCGTGCCGCCTGGCGGCTTAACTCTTAACATCCACCTTCCCATATTCTCTTCAGCGCATTTAGAAGAGTGAGCTGTGGATAATGTGGTTATCTTCTTTTTTTTTCACTTTATTTCGTTTTATTTGTGTATGTTTTTAGAAACCTGCGTGGAGGTTATGGATGATGACAAGCCCAGCCCTGGGCCACCGAGCGAGACCTCCGAGTCTCTCTTCTCCTTCGGGGTCATAGCAGACATCCAGTACGCAGACTTGGAGGACGGCTACAACTTCCAGGGGAACCGGCGGCGGCACTACCGACACAGCCTGGTCCACCTGCGGGGCGCCATCGAGCACTGGAACTCGGCGGGCAGCCCGCCCCGCTGCGTGCTGCAGCTGGGGGACGTCATCGACGGGTACAATGCGCAGCAGAACGCCTCCGAGAAGTCGCTGGGGCTTGTCATGGACGCGTTCCAGACGCTGAAAGTGCCCGTGCATCACGCGTGGGGGAACCATGAGTTCTACAACTTCAGCAGACACTACTTGACAAATTCCAAACTGAACACGAAGTTTCTGGAAGACCAGATTGTGCGCCATCCCGAGACCGTGCCTTCCGAGAACTACTACGCGTATCATTTTGTCCCGTTCCCTCAGTTCCGCTTCATCCTGCTGGATGCTTACGACCTGAGCGTCTTGGGCGTGGATCAGTCCTCCGCAAAGTACCAGCAGTGTCTGAAGATACTGAAGGCTCACAATCCAAACTCGGAATTGAATAGTCCTCAAGGTGAATTACTCCTTTGAGCTGAGAATCTAATACGGGGTCTTTAAATTCTTCAGCTACCTTTTATTCAGCAGGAAGATGGACGGTTAAGGTACAAGTATGTCGTCGCCGTTGTTCAGGGTCAGGATTTCTCACAAGCCTCGTGGCGCGTGGATTGGTTGCCGTTGGTTAAAGATGCGTTTCACGGATTTCTGAATGTCTGTTCTGGGCCAGGCCCTTTTCCTAGGGCTGGCTAGTCAGAGCCGTAAGCAATGCTGACGGCATCCCCTCTCTTTTTAACGGATTGAGTGGAGGAAACGAGAGACGTGGTGGGCGGGACCGGTGATAAATGAAACAAATGAAATTACTTCCACGGTGAGAAATCCTACCAGGAAAATCACGTAGAGTGTTAAAGAAAAGGATCGTGTACTGTTTTAGCTTCGTTGGTCAGAGGAGATGGCCTGTCCGGAGAAAAACACGTGGAAGTGGAAACCTGGACGGTTGGAAGGAGTCGTCATTGGGGAGTGCAGGGTGGGGGGAGGGTTGGGGACAGACAGAGGGCAGGACAGAGGGCAAGGTGCCCTGCGGGGGGAGCCTTGGGCATTAGGACGCAGGAGAAGGCCCATGAGGTAAGCAGGACACGCGCGCAGCACGAGTCATCCCTGCGTCGCCCTGGATCCTTGTGGCTTCCCATTTTAAGTCAGCTGCTGCCGAATATTCCTAAAGGTAAAAGTGTCCCCACGTTTGCCGAGTTCGAATGCCCAAAGGAGGGAAAACCTGGCACTTGATGAGCCTAACAATCTCATTCATTTCAGGACTGTCCGAGCCCCAGTATGTCCAGTTCAATGGAGGATTCAGCCAAGAGCAGCTGAACTGGTTGAACGAAGTTCTCACCTTCTCTGACACAAACCAGGAAAAGGTGGTGATTGTGAGTAAGTATTTTAATTACTTGATCACACCAGTGTTGTAGAGGAGGGGAGAGTTAGCGTACTAGTTGATGTTTGTATCGTGATGTTCTCTAGCTGTGACACAAATGTTTCCTTTTTATTTATTTATTTACTTTTTTGAGAACGTGACTATAAGGTCGACATTTACAGCCCAGCCAGGAAAGAACTGTAAAATAGCAGAACCATGTTGCCACATGTTAGTGCCTGCGAGTTGGCCCGTGAGGTCTCAAAGTAGAATTTCAGCACATGGGATCAGTGTGTGCGTATAGTTGACTCAGTGAATGCCGTGGGGGACGGGGCGCCGCCCCCTGCACAGTCGAAAATCCATGTATAACTTGCCGCTCCCTAGAAGCTTAAACGACACATGGCCTCCTATGGGGTTTACGCCTCACGGAGAATGTAAACACTTGATTGATACGTTTCGTCTGTTTTAACGTGTGTTCTGTGCTGTATTCTTACAAGAAGTGAGCTAGCGGAGAGAAAATATTGGTAAGGGAGTCACGCGGAAGACAAGATACGTTCACAGTACTGTAAAAACCTGTGTATCCGTGGACCCGCGCGGGCCAGACCTTTGTTCACGGTCAACTGTAACATGTGAGTGCGAAATTCAGTCCAGGCCCCACGCCAAACCTCGGCCGGTCGGGCAGATTCCCCAGACTGAGCGTCTGCCGTCGAGTTGAGAGTAAAGCTGGGAACGGCCGTCAGGCGTGAGATGCACCTGGCGGTGAGGATGTCACTGCTCGGGTTGTTGCTGCCGTGTCGTTGCGAGGAGACGAGAGGCGACCCCCGCTCAGAATCATCTTTTCCAGACTTGCTGCCGTCGCAGGTTCTAGGAACCCCGAGGTGCCGAGTACGCTCAGCAGCAGGCGTGCGCACGCACACGGAGGGCTGGCTTTGGGTTTGCGGCATGGCTGGTGTCCTTGGCCTGGCGTCTGGGTTTCGATCCTTGCTGTAGAATTGACGCGGCGTGACGGCTGAGAAGACCGCTCTCGGGGTCTCCGGGATGTGATGCCATTCGCACACGGGTGCTGGTGTGAGCTGTGTGACCCTGTGTGAACGCGGAACCCCCAAACTGGTGTTCTGGGCGTTGTATCACGTGGACTCATGGACCCGAAACCCCCCCTGGGAACAACAGGCGGCTCTGACAGCCGACGATGTGACCGCATGCATCTCCAAATTTAGTTTTTACGTGGTGGCCTTGCGCTGACGTGGGAAAACACATAGATGGAGTAGGGGGTGCTGGGGCTACCGTTAGATTAAGTGTCATTCCAGGCTCGGAAGACAAAGGTGCCCCGGCGTCATTGGTGACGTGTGACACTCCCTGACTCTTCAGTAGCTGGTCTCATTCTGACTTGTCTCTGTCCAGCTGCCCACCGCCAGGCCAGGCCTGTCACTTCAGAGGACACTGGGGTGGAAAGGGACCTAGAGGTCGTACTGTCCGAGCTGCCAGTTTCCAAGATCAGGAAACAGACCCGACGTAACGTGGCTCTTTCAGCGGCATGTGAACGTGGCAGGATCTAGAGTCCGCCCCGCGTCCTTTTCCGCGCTGGCCCGCCCTTCCCCCGTGTCCTTTATTGCAGGGCACCTGTCCCCATTAGCTGTCCCTTCGTTTCTCCTTCTCACTGTGAGCTCAGAAACCGATGAGCAAGCCTTTCGCAACTGAGCGTGCCAGCTTGTCCGTGGCGGGGTTAGAATGGCTGATTTTCTCTCGTTTTACTGTGCTCTTCCGCTTGAATTTTGGGTCCTCAGGTCATTTGGCCGTGCACTCGGGCTGCGGGCTGAGATCCGGCGGGAAGCCCGCAGCAGGAGGGGGTTTTGGGTGGAGAATTCAGCAACTGGGGTTTGGAAATGTGAAGTTTCCCAGGCCGGTAGACCTCACTGGGGATGTTGAGGAGGCGGTTGGGGTGGGTGAGCCTGGGCTTCATAGCGGGGAGTCCGGGCAGGACCTGGAAGAGTGCCCGCGGCCATCGGAGCAGATTCCTGGGTCACCACGGTGCCAGGTGGAGGAGAGGAGCAGAGCCCAGGGACCCGGTGTCCGGGCACTCCCGGGGAGGGGTGAAGAGGGTGAGCTCTGGAAACGTCCGTGGAGCTGGGAGGAGGATGAGGAGGACGGGGAGGTTCCGGCAGCCCAGGGCCACAGGGACGGGGTGATGGTCCCTGTGTCATGTGAGTCGTGTGGCCTCTCTGGGCCCCGAGCCCTTAGCACGGCCTCAGGAGTGGGTGCGTGTCGTGCGCATGCAGACTCGTAAATTCTTTGGATTCTTTTGCTTTGTTCTTTAGGGGGCTAACACTACGTTACAAGCTAATAGATGGAAACCGGAATAAAAATCCAGAATAAATGTCAGAATAAAAATAAGAATTTGCAGGAACAAAAAAGGAAAGTGATGTACGGGGAAGAAGTGAAGCTGAGTGAACTGTTGTGCCTGCGCCGCGGAGTGACAGATGGCGTGACCATGTGTGTCTCGGCCTCAGGAGCGCAAGATTCTCGGGGCTCTCCCTCCACGCTCCTGCTGTGGGACCTCGGACAAATAGTCCCTGCTTTGCCTCGCTTTTCGCATCTGTTATATGGTTCTGGCTACCTTGATCTCATGGAGGCGTTGAAAATAGCACGAATCCGTTTTAAAGCATTGAGTGTCTGTGTAAATGAGATATAACCTGTTAACCCATCCGAAACTGTCCTTAAGTCCAGGAGCCCCTCTTTCTGCGTCTCTGACGCTTGTGTCTAAGGAGACCGGTGAGACTGGATCCCAGCACAGTGTGCATCTTCAGACACTGGGCCGTAGGGAGCTCGGCGGTTCTGGCCCCGCCCCTTTTGCGTGGCCTGTCTCCTGTCTCCA
>CM053565.1:4372343-4422014 GCA_028646485.1 Cryptoprocta ferox
TTAGCCAGTGTTCGTGTGTGTGGATTCTCTCTGGGCTCAGAGATGTGGGTGTAGGTTAGCCAGTGCTTCGTGTGTGTGGATTCTCTCTGGGCTCAGAGATGTGGGTGTAGGTTAGCCAGTGCTTCGTGTGCGTGGATTCTCTCTGGGCTTAGTCTACCTGGAACAATATGCTCCTCCCCCCCCCCCCCCCCGAGTACTAGCTTTTAGCCATTTATTTTGATGAAAGAGATATTTCCTGATTGGCTCATAACTCTTCTTCTCTTTAACTGACAGGCCATCTTCCCATTTACCCAGAGGCCTCTGACAGTGTGTGCCTGGCCTGGAATTACAGAGATGCCCTGGCCGTGATTTGGTCCCACAAGTGTGTGGTGTGTTTCTTCGCCGGTCACACTCACGACGGTGGCTACTCTGAGGATCCCTTTGGTGTGCACCACATCAACCTAGAGGGGGTGATAGAGACGGCTCCGGACAGCCAGGCTTTTGGCACCGTTTACGTCTTCCCTGACAAAATGCTGTTGAAAGGGAGGGGCAGGGTTCCAGACAGAGTTATGAATTACAAGCAGGGGAATGCTTTCCAGGTTTAGTCTGGTTTATCTCGTTTTACCTTTACAGAAAGAGAGTGGCTTCGCTCTGTGTTTTTGTTCCTCTCCCCGCCAGAATCCTCAATCTCCCGTTTAGTATTCTGTTTGCATAACACAGTGTATTTGTGGCCTCCGTGCGCGTTAGCTCACGAGATATTCTGAAATGTCACTTTTGGGTAATAGATCCAGAGCTGAGAATTGGACCCAAAATGAATGAGGGTGGCGTGAATAAACCAGGGCAGAGACTGAGGGGGGCGGGTGGAGTCCTCAAGACAGACTTCATTTAGCCTCATCTGAAATCAGGCTTTTTTTTGTTTGTTTGTTTGTTTTCTTACCAAGGAGGATGTGGAGGATGTATTCATGTATTAACTATGTAACTTAAAATTCGTAATAAAGTAAGCTCAGGTAAACTCTTTTCTGTGTATCCTGCTGTGTGCACGAGCTTTGGACATTTTTTGCTCAGAATACCCAGCATATTTGTACCGTTACTGGCTTGTATTCCTGGCCTGTAAACAACAAATCAGTTGTTTGGCAGGTGACTGCGTGGGCTCCCCCGTGCGGGGCTGTGAGAAGGGCTCCAGGGAAGTCACGCGGTCCCCTTGGGATTCTAAGCAAGGCAGGACCAAGGGCCACACGGCCGCACACCGTGCTGTGGTCTCAGGGCAGCAGCAAGGGCCGTGGGAGACTACGGGGGTGAATGGACTTGCTCTCCGCTCCCTGTAGAGACCAATGGGGCACATTAACCCGGTTGTCCCATGCGCTAAGGCTTCTTTGTGGAAACACTGACTCGATGGCAAAGGGGACCCTTGATGCATGGAGGAAGTCTGAGTCAGGGCCTGCAGAAACATCAAAAGGAAGCACACCCATACTAGTCAGCCCACGGCGCGCCTGGGCTCCGGGGGCGGAGAGGCGTATCTTGAGTTCTGTGGCTGCTGCATGCATATGGCCGTTCTGGAGATCAGAAGTCGGAAACCATTTTCTCTGGGCCAAGCTCAAGTTGCTGTCAGGGCCGCACCCCCTCGGGGGTCTCTGCGGCCCAATCTGTATCCCAGCTTCTAGAACCTCCATCTTCAGAGCCGTCAGCGTGGCCTCTTCAAGCCTCCCCGCGCCTCCCTCCCTCTTATCGGGACAGCTGTGATTACATGGAGCCACCGCCTGGCTAATCGGGGATCACCTCCCCACCTCCGCATCCGTAACTTAATCGTGTGCACAAAGTCCATTTTGTGATACAGGGTACCAGTCCTAGGTTCTGGGGGGTAGGACCGGGCGATCTTTGGGGCTGTTACTCGGCCCACCAGAGGGGCGACTAATGCGCTCTCTGCATTCACCGTCTTCACCATCTGTGGACACGAATGTGTGAAGAAAGGCCCGGGAACGTGGAGGGGAGTTCACGCTTATTTAATGGCATTAGGGAGGACTTGAAGGAGGAAAAGGGTCTTGACAAGGTGTTAGGCAGAAGGGCATCAGCAGAGGTTAAAGGGCACGTTGCGTTGAGTGGCAAGTAGTGCTGTGAAGACTCCCCGAAAGGCGCCTGGGTTGTGACAAGAAATAGTGCAGGCAGAGGACCGGCAAGGGCTGTGTTGTGGAGCCTTGAATGATGAGCTCAGAGTTAGAAGTGAGCTTGTCAGACAACGAGGAGCCTTCCGGTTTCCGAGCTGAGGAAGTGTGATTACACGTGCCTCTCAGTCCTTGCAGGAGGAGGGGCTGATGGGGACGGGTGCCAGGGGGCAGAGAAAAGACGGGCGGGAAGGCAGAGGCTCTGATAACAGAAATGTTAAGCTTGCATAAATTCAGTGGAGAAACAGAGTTTACAACAATCTCAGTACTAAACCCCTTTCCGAAGGCAGTGCTCCTACCAACGGTTTTCTGTGCTCAGAGATCTAAACGGAACTGGGCGTATTTGCAGAATTAATAGCGATACGGGGGGCCGCGGATACAGTAAAAGCGTATTTTGAACATCACTTTGTTTTTTCCTTCAATCTGGAACACTGCGGCCTTTCAAGCATGGAAGGAGGCCTTTCCTGGAGGATGGGTAGAGCCTGTACAGCATTTGCAGCTAAGTCCACGCCCCCATGTGTGACTTGTTACATCAAAAGACCTGTAAAAACCAGAAGTCTCAGGCGAGCTAAGCGTACACTGGAACACTAATCCTTCACGTGTATTTTATTGACCCTTCAAATCCGTTTTACGTTCATCGCTTACAACTGACCAGGTTTTCTTTTTCCCTTTTTCCTCATCTGAATCTTGATAGAGAATCTTGCCTGTCAGTGACCACCGTGTAAACCAAGCACAAAACATGAACCTCCTTTAACGAGTATTTATAGAATCCGTAATATCGTATTAAAGGCCCTAAAAGTAGACAAATGGCCAGACTTATTTCCTCTCTCCTGATACATGACTGGTACTAATATTTTTTTGAGTGAAATATTTCCTAGATCTCATGAAACGGTATCTTGACTCCAGAGTTTGGCGCTAACCCCAAAAAAGTGCCATCCAACAGAAGTACAACGTGAGCCACATAAGTAATTTAAAAGCAATAATTCAATTTACTTCAAAAAGTAAATAGAAACATAAATTTTAATAATATATTTTACATTAACGCAAATATAGCTAAACTATTTCAACACGTAATCAACACGAGAATATTTTATATTCTTTTTGTACATCTTCAAAATCCAACGTGTATTTTACACTAACAACCCATCCATTGGGACGCCATGTTTTCATTGTTCATACTGGATCCACATTTAGATATAAAATATACAATTAAACAAGCAGGTTCGCCTACCCACGCTGTCCCAAACACACTTAAAACAAGCGTTCCAGACACATTCCTAAGCTTTCTAATAATTGAATCGACAGGTTATAAAATTAAAGTGAAAAATGTAGAATTTTACTTCCTCAGCGTAGCCACATCTCAGGCGCTCAGGGCTACATGGTACTGTCATGTTGGCACGTTATGTTTGTATGACACATTACCATGTCGCGTGTGCGCACACTGCGGTCATGTCACCGCGTCACGGGCACCTGCACCACGGTCACGGTAATGTAAGTTACCAGGCTGGAGGGTGCAGCTCCAAGCTGGTGTTCTCCCCAGGGGTACCTTTGACATTCATTTAAAAAAGAAATGTGTGTCGGCGTTGGTCGTATTTTTCCTTTACAGTAGAGTTAACGTTCCCTGTTTCCGTTTGGTCCCAAATTCCTTTATTCTACCTAACTCTCCTTTCCTTCCAAGATGTGCTCGTTCACTGGGCATCATCGAGCGCGCCGCCCTGCCCGGGTCCGATACAGGGGGTTCAGTTCAGGGCCACAGCCCTCTCTTCTGTTTCTGTCATTCCATCCAAACCCTGCTTTCCTCTGTCTTAATCACCTGGAGGCCTTCTAAGCGCTCAGTGTTTTTGGAGGCTTTGATGTCAATCCAGTTTAATCCCTGCAACTGCCTAAGTGAGCAGGAGATCTGGTATTAATCCTATGTTATAGATGAAGAAATATCCGCCAGGAGGTTTATGTATTTGCCCAAGTCATATAGACGGGGTAAGCTGAGTCAGAATTCATATTTTCTTAACGTTTGTTCTGCAGCCTTTACTACACAGAGACCCAGTCGAATGTCAGACCCCTCTCTCAGCAGTCCCATGCAGCCCTGTGTAGGCATCCTCAGAATGTTCTTAGCATTTTTTTTTTAAATCACCTCTAATATTAGCTCAGATTACCTGAAGTTCCTAGGAAATTGGCTTCTTAACAACCATGTTTATAAAAACTTGATTGATAATACTCATTTTAAGAATGGGATTTTGGGCTTCACTTAAAGTACCGTCTTGCAGTGAGTTGGCCAGGAGGAACGCATCTCCTTGTTTGCGTATATGTAGGCCCAAGAGATGAATGGGAAGAGAGCGATTACGACAGCAGTAGCCAACTGAATTCTTCCACCAGCTGGGTTCCTACAAAGACACACAGGAATGATTATCAGTAAAAATCCGATAACATTTATGGATTGCTTTGGAAACCAATATAAAGGTTGAATTTGGTGAACACATTTTTATAGGACTTTTTTCTTAATTTTTATTGGACTATAGCTTATTGCTTTGTAGGAGTTCTTTATTCTTTTTTTCTTTTTTACCTTTTTAAAAAATGCTTATTTATTTATTTTTGAGAGAGAGAGAGAGAGAGAGAGAGCACGTGAGGTGGGGAGGGACAGAGAGAGACACAGCAGGCTCCAGGCTCCTAGCTGTCAGCACAGAGCCCCATGTGGGGCTCGAACCCACCAACCCATGAGATCATGACCTGAGCCGAAGTTGGACGCTCAACTGACCGAGCCATCCAGGTACCCCAGGAATTCTTCATTCTTAATGCCCATCTTTGTTGTTTATATATGTTGCAAATAGCGTTTCCCACTCCTATAATGATATCTTTTGAGGAATTGAAGTCACTGATTAATTAGGCAGTGTTAAAATTGATCTTTTCCTAATGATTTCTGTATCCTGTTTAAGAAAACTTTTCCTCCCCAAGGTCTTGGAGATTCAGGCTTATCTTCTCTAAAAGTCTTACTGTTTTGTTTCTCACATTCGATCTGTAATCGAGCTGGACCGGCTGTTTATGAAAGTTAGGTGGGGAAAGTGTGGCCATGTGGTTATTCCGTGGATCCAACACAACTCACCGAGAAGTCAGCCTCTCTGCTGCACCCGCACTGCCACCCGGTCAGAAGTCAAGGTCTACTTGTGCGTGGATGGACCTGTGTCTAGATTTACGCCTTCATCAGTTTATGCTTTTCCCAGGACAGCCTTATCTCTCCACTTATTTAGGTCTTCTTTAATTTCTCCCACAGTGTTTTATAGATTTATTTGTAGAGATTTTGCCTATCTCTTTCTAGATCTTTTCCCACGGAGCTGATTTCTTGATGCTCTTGTTATGGTTAACTTTGTTTTCTGTGACTTTGATAAAAACGTAGTTGATTTTGGTACATTCACCTGGTGGGCAGCAATCATGCTAATAAACTCACTCTAATAACTTCTTAGATTCTTTTTGATTTTTTTTTTTTTTTTTTTTTTGGTGTATGCAATCATGTTACCCATGGATAACGAACATTTTTCTTTTCTAGTTGTTGTGCCTCTAATTTCTTCTTCTTGCCTTGTTGGACTGGCTATGATACAGGCTTGAACAGTGTCGAGTGGAAGCAGCAGCAGTGGCTAACTCCACCTTTTCCTGATCTCAGAAGGAAAGTTTGCAACTGCTCACCACTGAATATCAGGCTTTGGTGTAGGCACCATTTGTCAGGTTCGGTTCCTTTCCACACCTGTTTTCTAAGAGCTCTTACGAACAGATGGTGAATTTTACTAGATGTTCTTTCTGTACAGATTGAGAAGACAGTTTATTTCTTCCTTTATTCTGTTAATGTGATAGAGAACATTGGTTGGTTTTTGCATGTTAAACCATGTTCATAGACATAAGTGGGTGGTTGGGTTACATGTTGCAGGATTTTATTTATTAATGCTTTATTTAGCATTTTCCAGTCTGCAGTCATGAGTGAGACTGCTGGGTAATTTCTTTTTCAATTTTTTTTTTTAATGTTCTTGTCCAGGTTTGGTATCAAGGTTATCCTGTCCTTATAACATGAATTGTAAAGCATTTCACCTTTTTCTGTTCTTTGGGAGTGTTTGTTAAAGGTTGACATTATTTTTTCCTTAAATATTAGGTAGAATTCTCCAGTTAGGCCATCTGGTCTAGAGTTTTCTTTTTGGAAAAATTTAGATAGTGGACTCAATTTCTTTAATAGTTACGGAACTGTCCTGGAGTATTTCTTCTTGTGTCAGCATTGCTCATGTGTGTTTTTCAAGTGATTTTTTCATTTTTTTAAAGTTAATTTATTTTGAGAGAGAGAGATGGTGCCCGAGTCGGGGAGGGGAAAAGAGAGAGGGAGAGCGAGAATCCTAAGCAGGCTCCACACTGTCAGCACAGAGCCTGATGCGGGGCTTGATCCCATGAACCGTGAGATCATGTCCTGAGCCAGAATCAAGAGTTGGACGCTCCACCAACAGAGACACCCAGGCGCCCCTGAGACATCTGATTTTAACTAACGAGTTGAAAACTTACTTTGATGAACTGTGGCATAGGCTCATCCATGCTGTGATAATCACCAGACCAAACAGCTCCCTGTAAAACAGCACACAGTTCAGATTTTTGAAGTAGCTGCAAGTGACTTGCATACTGTCCCTTTCTCTCTGTGACCACTAGCTTCTGCTACCAGACGACCTTCCCCCGAGGTGTGTAGCATCTACAGAATGTTTTCAGGTCTGGCCATGAGTCATCAAGTACTTCCTTCCGACCGCTGAAAGCCTTGTATGGACACGAGTTTCATCTTATGAGGCAGGTGTGAGCTCCATCACTGCTCCTCAGCGTCTAACTGAACAACCACAACAAAACAAACCACCACAGATAAATCACTTACTTCAGGTCACTGGGAGGAATAGGGTGCCACCAAGGAAACGATCCTAGATCTATCATACAGTTACACTGTCAGAGGGGTCAGTGTTAGCCAGGATGAACGCAGATCAATAAGTAATTGAGCACGTGCTGCAGGAGACGGTCACAAATTAGTGGAGAGGAATGATTTGTAGTATGAGGCAACTAACGATTTCGGGGTGGGTATATGCTTCTAGAAATAAGCGTTAAAAGCACACATCTCTTAGATAAAGTAGAAGATGGTCGTAGTTGGCCATGGTACCACTGGAAGCCGGAAGAAACTCCAGAAGTAACCAGAAGTAGCTCATGGGCCTGAACTCTGGAAGTTACCGGAAGTAACTCATGGGCTTGAACTCTGGAAGTTACCAGAAGTAACTCATGGGCCTGAAGTTAGTAGAGGTGATTCAGCCCAACCTGATTGGCTCTCCAGTTTTCCAAGGATTAGGACCTATGACAAAGAAGCACCCCACCAGTGATGACTAAGTTCTAGGTCTCTAGCTCTTGGTGTTAGCAGGTGTTAGCAGTAGGATGGACAGGAAGGGAAGGGGGCTATGCCGGAGGCCAGGGAGTCAGGGGTGGCAAAGGAGTCAAAGGAAGAGGTGAGAAGATTGGATCAGACGGTCTTGACAAAAGGAGGAGATGACAGGAGACTTAGCAGGGCAAGGCTGACAGAGGCTGACTTAAAATGCTGACCTCTGAGGTGGCTGATCACACTTGTATGTAAGATTTTGGCCAGAACCAGAACTAAGTCAGAATGCTGATGGGGTTTTTGCCTTGTTAGACCAAACTATTAACTGTATGGCTTCCTCGGCTCGTTCATTGTAAGGGAGCCAAGGTCAACTGCCTGACCTATGTGCTGACTGCCTCAGCAGTGATTGCGGGATGTGGTACGCGGTGCTGGGTGTGACTCTCGGCTCCATCATTCCTTCAGCTTCTCCAAGCTCCTCTCAGGGAGGAGATACCTTCCCTGTTCCTGCTGGCGTGGCCGAGGGCGCCGTCATCATGCTGCAGATCGGGGGTTGCAGAGGGACAGTTTTCTCAGCTCTGCCCCACCCCTTCCAAAGAGCAAAAGTCACTGCTGACCTGCCTTCTTCCTCATGCAAGACGTTCTGTTGTGAATGAAGCCAGAGGTGGTGCGCCAGGCCGACAGCCCACACGACACACAGGAATATGTGTCCTGCAGAGACACTCTTCCAGATGATGTTGCCTGAAAATAGATATTCCGGTAGAGTCAGTCACGGAATCACATCTGGGAGAAAAATGATCCCTTCGCGTCTGCTCTGCTTTCAGTAAAGCTTTCAGAAAAGGCTGGGGGTGGGGGTGGGGATGGGGGGTGGGGCCGGCGCCTGGCCAGCTCAGTGGGTGGAGCATGTGGCTCTTGATCTCAGGGTCCTGAGTTCAAGCCCCATGTTGGGTGTGGAGTCTACTTTAAAAAAAAAAAAAAAGCTGGGGTTTCTTTAAGTTTTGTTTTGAGGAATGTCATAGAGGTTAAAGCAGTAATAATAAACTTAAGTGGACATTTATTGTGATTTGTCCAGCATGTCCCCTTTCTATGATGACTACCTTATTTCTTTGGGGATCCGCCCTTCCCACACCCCCCAGACATGTGTCGCAGACACCTGGACCTTAGTTTGATTAGTCAGTGCATTTCATCCCTTTAGCAATGGCGGTTTGGCTCTGGATGAACAGCTCACAAATCAGGGCCAACGACTCAGATCTGAGATGTCGGTGGAGAAAGCGGAGCAGATTCTATCTTCTGTTGGACTGAGCGGGCAGGAAGACGTGAACTCTGACCTGCCGGCTGCCACGAGGGGCCCAGGACCGAAGTCGGTGCGGCACATGGTGGAACTGAGAGGTGCTGAGAAGTTCAAGTTCTGAGCCAGCACCAGCGCCTTCGGCCAGCTCCACCCCGGAGTTTTTCAGCCGAGTACCTCATATGTCTCCATTTGAGCTCACGGCCCACTTGAGCTGAATTTTCCCCTTGCCTGCTGCTAATGGAGCACGAACTCACACACCTTACAGATGCGGACAGGAGTTCCTGGCCTGTACGAGGAGCCTGTGCATCTAGAGGCCACGCATTTCCCGATCCGGCCGGGGACCACCGGTCTTTATTCTAAGGCCCTGAGAACTCTGAAGCCCCACTTGGGAAGGAGATGTTTTCACAACAGTGAGGAATAACGTCAGGACCAACAGTCCCTATTCATAAGAAAACGGTAGTAGACACAGAAAAATGTATTTCTTTTTGTTATAAGACGTGGCTTTAGGGTATAAAACTGTCCAACTTAAGGTTTGTTGAGATTTTAGGGCTGTAAAAGGCAATGCAACTATGTTTTGCCCAGCATTGTAGTAGGTAGATTGTGGGCAATATAGACCAGCTTTTTTAAGGGAATTTTTTTTACAGGTATCTCTGCCTGGGAGATTCATATGAAATGAAAAAATATATATGTATGTATATAGTTGCATATACATGTATGTGAATATGCACACACACACACACGTATATTTTTTTTCATTCCAAGGAGCAGTTTACAAAATATATGATAAAGCCTCTATTTTGTGGCCATCCATTCACTCAACAAGCATTAAGCATGAAACCATATTCCTGGCCTTATCTCAGTGAGGCTTGGGCAAAGATAGGCTAGACATGGTCCCACTGTTAAGGGGCGTACAGCCTAGCGGGGGGAAAACATAAAAAAGCATGAAAGAAACTGCTGTCGGTACTACAACAGGACAGAGGGAGGTTAGGGAGAGCAACATGTGTTGATGAAACACCTAGAAACTTGTACGGATGATATAAACCGTTTCCCTACATGAAGTAGCCGGCCATATACACGGGTGTTGGATGAGTTCCAGTAAGAAAGTGATTCTGGGAGTGGTGCTGGAGTTTAGAAGAATTGGTAAGGGGGGGCACCTGGGTGGCTCAGTCAGTTGAGCGTCCGGCTTCGGCTCAGGTCATGATCTCACAGTTCGTGGGTTTGAGCCCTGCCTCAGGCTCTGTGCTGACAGCTCAGAGCCTGGAGCCTGCTTCGGATCCTGTGTCTCCCTCTCTCTCTGACCCTCCCCTGCTCACGCTCTCTCTCTCTCTCTCTCAAAAAATAAATAAAACATTAAAAAAATTTTAAAAAGAATTGGTAGGAAGTAAACCTGTAGCAGACACTGATTGGCCCTGACTATGGAGATACAAGTGTAGCGCGTTGTTGCCGACTTCCCATCGCTTGGTGGCCATAGAAGTCGGCGTGGTGCCCGAGGCCCTTCTCTCACGGGCTAACCCGCAGAACCCCTCTTGCCCATGAGCATAAGCGACTCGGGTTCCGAGTTGGTACAAGACTGTGAGGGCGGGTCCTTGTGACGTCTGCCTGCAGATGGTGCGGGTGGTCTAGATGAGAATTAGCCCCTCTTATCACCGGGAATGGGAAGGCCTGGAGAGCCCCGTGTTTCTCCCGGGAGTCAGTCCTCATGGTGCGAAGTCTGACTTGCTGCCACCTCCCTGTAGAGTCCAGGGCTCCTACCCGTGACTTGGGGGTTAAGTCCCACAAGCAAGGTCAGCACGGCAGGGATCATGTACACCACCTGTCAGCGAAGAGAGAGGAGATTACGTGGGTTAAGAAGTATGCGCGCTTTTGGAGATGTTCGGAGCAAGCACAGAAGGATGACCTCGGTGGCCCTCAGGCTGCATGGCTTGTGTGTCCTTGCAGTAACAGGTGCGCACAGGGTACCGTGTGCCGGGGTGGCGCTTCCCAGGCCAGGTCTGCATTTCACCTGCCTTCCTCCTAGACTAGGCCACTTCAGGAAAGGCTCGTTCAGCTCTGAGACAGCAGAGTTTGGGTCTCAAGACACGCTAACCTCCCAACGCCTCAGGCATCACCCACGCTATGTGGCCTTTCCCCACTCGCACCAAAGAAAACGCTCTGAAAAGTAGGGTGGGAGCGGCCACAGCTAGCCGCGTGGCCCCGCCGGGTCTGGCCCCTCGGACCCTCCCGCCCAATACTCCAGTCCTGCAGGCGAGAGCACGGGACGTTTACTGGGAGCATATGCATCAGGTAAGATGAGGCGCCTCATTTTGGAAACTGTTGACACGCTGTTTTGGAGTTTGGAAGACAGGCCCCAAAGAGCCCTGTTTTCAAGCCTTAAGCACAGTAAGTGGACCGTGGCCCAACTCGCTGTTGCGCCTGTGTGTTGTGGGCAGGGGGCAGCGAGAATACTGTGGTAGGCTTACGGGAAGCACGTGTCTTTTCAAGAAATGCGGCTGCTAATCAACTGTGAGGCGCGTGTCAGAAGCCCTTCGTTATTTGCGAGTTGTGGGGGGCGCACCTTTTAAGCGATTTGTTTTCAGCACAGAAACACGTCCGCCTTGATCCCGGGGAGAGAGGGCCTCTGGATTACACACTCCGCGCCTCCTTCCCACTCCTCCCCCAGCGATGGCCAGGACTGACATTTGCAAGTCTGGGCATCTCTCACACAGGTAGGCATTCACACGACTGGGGGGTCAGACCGGCGCTTCGCAAAGTTCAGTGTGTGTACGAACCTCCTGGAAATCTTGTGAAAATGCAGGTCTGATTCTAGAGGTCTGGGGTAGGGCCCAAGATCCTGCTTTTCTAACGAGCTCCCAGGGGATGTGCTACTCTTGTTCCAAGGTCCACAGTTGGAGCAGCGAGGGGTTAGTTTTCCCCTAATGAAAACCTACGTGGCTTAGCTGCTGAGAGAGAGGGAGGGAGGGAGGGAGGGAGGGAGGGAGAGAGAGAGAGAGAGAGAGAGAGAGAGAGAATCTCAAGCAGGCTCCATGCTCATTGGAGAGCCCAATGTGGGGCTCGATCCCACGACCCTGGGATCATGACCTGAGCCAAAATCAAGAGTTCGACACTCAAATGACCGAGCCACCCAGGTGCCCCAGTTACTGTATTTCTTTAAACTCAAGAGTACCAGGGCATTCTTTCTTCTTCTTGTTGTTTTTCAAGATTTTATTTTTTAAGGAGAATCTCTACACCCAACGTGGGGCTTGAACTCACAACCCTGAGATTAAGACTTGTGTGCTCTACTGGCTGAACCAGCCAAGCGCCCCCTCCCCCCATGGCATTCTTTCTTAATGTCTCTCTCCCTTGTCCACCTGCCATTATGAAAGCCGAAAAAGCCAATTTGTTTCCCAACCTCTTCGTCCAGGGTGATCACGCTCCAGCCATGAAATGTGGTAAGAAGTCTTGTAGGTGCAAGGCCGATACCCAGAGCATTTTAACAACCAGTAATGCACGGACGCTGGCCCAGCAGGACGGATCCCAGACCATACACCATATTGGTACACACGCATTGAATAGCGGCCTGTCTGAAGGGCTTCTTGGGAAACATTTCCTCCCCAATAAAAGGGAAGAAAGCACAGGAGGAAAAATCATTTTGCTCCTGCCTTGTTTCTTCCTACTTGGGATGCCCTCGTCTGGGGATGATGTCTGGCGCTGCAGCAGCCGTTCTGTGAACATGAGGGAATCTATCACCCACACACTGGGGATGGCAAAGAAAGCAAGCCCAGGTCTTTGATCACGTTGTTGGCCACTAAGCAGCTACCTCTAGACTTCTTGTTAAGTGAGATACTCTATTTTTATAACCTGATGCTAGGCAGATTTTCTGTTGTTGGCTTCCACAGGCATCCTGATACAGGAATCCTCCATGAGCAACACGAAGTAGGGGACGTGGAAATGAGCCAGGTGTGAGGTACAAGCCCCCAAGGCCCAGTTACCTAGTACTGGTTGATGTTTGCATCCATTCATTCTTTTCATTCAGCGGTCAGTACAGAAGGACCGCCACAGGAAGGCACTATGCTGGGTTGCCTGAGGACTACCAGGGAGAAGGAAGAACCGGTCCCCGTTCCCCCGGGAGCTGGCATGTGCAGAACCAACTCGAATGTAAAGCAGAATGTGTTAGTGTTAAAGGTTCAAAGGAAGGACGCTTAGAACCTATGGGAAAGAGGCAGACAGATTTCTTTGAGTGACATAGCATTTGAGATGGACCTTGAAGCTCGAGTACGACATACAGCAGTCCTAGGGGCAAGGCACAGTAACATAGGTGGATCGGGCTTCCAAGACCAGGCTGGGAAGCTGGGCTGGAGCCGTCCTGCGGCGGGCGTTGAGTGCCAACCTGGGGAGTTGTAACTCAGGGATCTTGGGGGAACGAGGGAGGTTTCTGAAGCAGGAAGCGGTGTGTGGGGAGCCGAAGAGATAGAGGCAGTTCCAAGAACCGGGAAGCTGTTACAGGAGCCCACGTGGGAGGTGGTGGAGGGCTAACCTGGCCGGGAGGGCTGTTTGCGGGGACATGCTGTCTATAGGTGTTAACGTCATCTAAGCACGAAGTGAGAGGGGAAGTGTATAGAGACTGTACAGATAAGCAATCAGAACCTACACTGGGCGCTGCTGGATTGCTTTGTCCTTGGTTTTGTTTTCTGAGAGCCTCTCAGAGGTGGTGGCAAGGGACCAAGAGATGTGGTTTGGAGCAAGAGTGACCCCGATGGTGATTCGGCTGTTGATAGAAATGGGTGAGTCAGGAGGAGGAGGGGGCTTGGAGGGGA
Source organism: Cryptoprocta ferox (assembly GCA_028646485.1). Taxonomy (NCBI): domain Eukaryota; kingdom Metazoa; phylum Chordata; class Mammalia; order Carnivora; family Eupleridae; genus Cryptoprocta; species Cryptoprocta ferox. Next base: position 4,385,931 of record CM053565.1, read on the forward strand.
AGACGCTGGGCAGGACCTCAGCGTGTTTGTGGAAGCCGGTGTGACATACACGTGGAAGGATCTAGCAGTCTTCTGGAAATTCACCATTAAGCTGGGCGCTGGAGACTTGTCTGCAGGGAAATAATATCTGGAACGCAGGACACGGCCCGAGCGCTGAGCAAGAGGCAGTTTGCTTTGATGCAAGAGCATGTGCGTCTGGACAATAAGCAATATCAGCAGGAGTTGTGCACTAACAAAAACTGGCTGGGATTTCACATTACAAATAATTTCATAATCTGTACACAGTTAATATTCTTCCGAAGCCAGAAGTCCTCTCGGCAGGTGATACTGCACAGTCTTGTGTATCTGTTTTGAAAGAAACTGGGCCAAATCCAGATATTTCAGAAAATGTGTGGATGATCTCTCCCTCCCCAGAGCATCGGTTAGATGTATTCTGGAGATCTTATGGGCTTGGATTACTCTTTATAAATATAACTCACCGAATTAGAAGAACCACAGACCCCAAACCTGCCATTTTCTGGTCAAATCTTTGTTGGAGTGTCTGGGTAGAAACTTACGGGGAATGGTTCAGTTGACCTTGGGAGGTCTACCCCGTGTCTTCAGGAAAGGGTCCTCAGTTGGCCCATTTTTATTCAAAGGGAATACTGCCAAAATGCCCTCTTGTCTCTGGAAAATTCTTTATTCTCTCCCCCACACTGGGGAGAGACTCCCATTACTACTCTGATCCCTTCCCCGAACTCTGATACTCTAGGGAAAAGAGCTTACAAAGAATTTATTTCTGAGTTTTTCTGCACATGGAGCCGGGAGGGGGGACCCGTGGGCAGTGAGCCCGTGTTTCGCGCACAGCCCCACGGTTCTTTGGGACGCAGGCAAGCAGCTCATACTCACCACCCACAGCCCAGCATCCGGATCGTTCACCTGGAAAGACAGGACGTCCGGCATTAGCAGACACGTGTCGTGCCCCACTCCCGGATCCGGTCCGCTCCTCGATGCGTCCCAGCCCTGCCAGGTGCCAGGCGCGGCGGCGCCAGGCGGCGGGGACTCTGACCAGGAGTCGGACGGAGTCTGGCGGAGGGCGGGGCCGCAAGGGGGGCGCACGCACCGCGCACACAGTACAGACGTGCGCAGGAGCTCCGCCCGAGGCGAGCAAACCCAGAACCGGCCTTGTGAGGGCCCCCGTCTGGGGAAGAAGGAGCGCCCTTATTGCGGGTCCCAAAGCAGATCCGACGGGTGCGCACGCCCCAGAAGCTTCTCCCGGGCCCTGAACCGCGCTGGGTCCCCGCTCGGGGACGCGGGCGGGCGGTCACGGGACCGCGCCTGGGTTTCCAGTGGGACAGGGGCGGGGGCTCCGGGGCGTGAGCCCCGACCCTGCGGCCCCGTCAGTCCACACCGCGTGCCGGGAACCCGCCCGCCGCCAGGAGTCGGGGCGCTGACCTGCACCAAGGCCGCCAGCGCGAAGAAGGCAGCCATGAGCCCGTTGCAGGCCCGCCACAGGCCGGGGGCCCAGCGCCCCACTGCCGGCGCCATCGGCTCGGGCCTAGGGGTGGGGTGGGGCGGGGCGGGGGCGGGGGCGGAGCTGGACTTGGGGGCGGGGCGGCGGGGGAATGGGGCGGGGCTTGCAGCAAGGCATCGGCGGGTGGGGCCCTTACTTCCCCCGACACCCGACTTGTCCTGAGCCAGTTTCTTTCGCCCAGAGACCCCCAGGTGTCGAGTGGCCACTGGCGGCCGCTCGCTCGGTAAGGAAGTGGCACTACTTGAGCCTTACTACTGCCCCCCCCCACTAGATTCTCCCCAAGACGTGGCCAAGGAAGGTGCTATGTCCCCATTTCACAGAAGGGGAAAGCGAGTCTCAGAACGACTAGATGACTTGTTCAAGATCGCACCTGGCTCCGGGGGCCCCACACAGACCCGATTCGGTCACTTGCCACTGACAAAATCCAAAGGCAGGGGGACCAGTGGTGGGGAAACAAGAAAGGAATCTGTTTCAGTGAGGCCAACACGAGAAAGACAGAGGACTAGCGTCTCAAACACCTGTCTCCGAAGTGCCAAACTTCTAGGTTTACAGGAGAATGGAGGGCGAAGGTCGGTGTGTGCCAGCAGGTGGCAGTGCAGGCCAGGTGCGGGGCTTGCTGGCTCGGGAAGGTCCTTGGCTTGAGAGGGTGGTTGATCCCCATCTGGGGACTCATTGCCCGCAGGGTCTTTTGCCAGAGATAAGAGATGAGCAGGAAGGAAGAACTTCATCAGTTGGAACGTTTGAGGTCAAAACGGAGGTAGCTGGGAGTCAGCGCAGCTCCTGGGTGGTGGAAGGTCTTTTCTGAACCCTGTGGGTCCAACTGCGCTGAAAGAGAACTGGGAGTGGGGTGGGAGAGAGAAGGAGGCGCGGCGTCTGTGCGCGTTTTCTGATTAGTATTTATGCATTTCTTTCCAAATTTCTGGGAACTTTGAGTGCCCTGTAAGCAATATGGTAATTTCTTAGTGACGACAGTTATATTAGCATCTTACACAGCTCACAGCTTTTCTGCAGACAGCCTCATTTATCTTCATGGACTTTTATTATAAAAGGTATTTACATATTATACATATTTACAATTCTTTCCCACCACCAAAACCAACAAATTTTCCATGCGCGCGGCTCATGAATTTCTTATGAACTGAAGACACTGAAATATTCACTGTTCTCCCCTCGCTTGTTTTATAGTCTTTGTTGTTGTTGTTGTTGTGTAATTTACCCTCTGATTAGTCTTCCCCAGGCTCATTTACACATCCATAGGCCTCATCATTTTTGCTGTTCTAAGGCGTCCTTATCACTTCCTCACTTCCAATCGGGAGCACGTGCTTCTGTCCTCCTCTTCTTTTAGCTCAAAATCCTAAAATGCTTTAGGAGTTTCTTTTCCTCGGTGTCATTCCTGTCTGGTGCCTGGCCCCTTGCTTAGTGCTGGGACCCCGAGGGTGGATTTGCAGTGTGTTCTTGGGGAAGGGAGTCTGCGGCTGGTGTGGGGACGTGGAGGGGCACACATAGAAACAAAGGCTGTACTTTTGGGATAAAGGCCAGGCAGAGGGCTTGGCTCCGTAGTGAGTTCCACCCCCTAATCAGCCCTGGCACCCGGACCAGGTCCTCACCACCTTCACTGTCCTATTCCTTATCTGAAAGAAAGGGACGCCTGGGTGGCTCAGGTCATGATGTCTCAGTGTGTGAGTCCAGGCCCTGCATTGAGCTCTCTGCTGACGGCACGGAGCCCGGAGCTGCTTCAGATTCCGTGTCTCTCTCTCTCTGTCCCTCCCCAGTTCATGCTCTCTCTTTCTCTCTCTCTCTGTCAAAAATAAACATTAAAGTTTTTTTTTTTCTAAAAAAAAAAAAAAAGAAACTGGTAAATGAGAGGGTAGTGTTTTAGGCTGAATTGCACCCCCTGCCCGTTCATATGTCAAAGTCCCAACACCCAGTACTTCAGAACGAGACCGTGTTTGAAGCCATGTCGACCAAGAAAGGAGGCAGAATGGAAATAAAGGGAAAGCATTTATTTGGGGGGGTCTCAGAATTACAGTTTGGAGGCCCTCCAACTGAACCCTGTGGGTCCAACTGTAATACCAAATACAGATTTGGGTATTAGCCCAGATTGTGTCCCACGAGGAAACACGAGTCAGGTTTCTGAAGACACCAGGGAATGCTTGTGTGTGTCGTTCACTAAGGACTTTGATCGGTGTTAGCGGCAGAAAACCAGTGGTGGCTGGACATAGTTGGTCACCAAGGCTGCCACCAAGCAGGAGTCCGTTCCCGTAGCAGCTCTAGGTGTTCGTGCAGAGTCCCTGGGACATGTGTGATTTGGCCCAGTTCAGAAGTTCTACCCAATGAGGATGTGCTTGAGGACCATGTTCCTAACGGTCTCCTGGCTCCTTGTAAAACCGCTCGACATAAGCGACTCCATTTTATTTCACCTTTCACAGGAGATAGGGTCTGAAAAGAGGTAATTAAGTTAAAATGAAGTCACTAGGGTGGGCCCTAATCCAATAGGACTGGTGTCCTTTTTTTTTTTTTTAAATGTTCGTTTATTTATTTAGAGAGAGAACAGAGGAGGGGCAGAGAGAGAGGGAAAGAGAGAATCCCAAGCAGGCACCGCGCTGCCAGCACAGAGCCCCACATGGGCTCTCCATCTCGAGATCTCAAGAACCATGAGATCATGACCTGAGCCAAAATCAAGAGACGGACGCTCAACCGACTGAGCCACCTGGGCGTCCCCATGACTGGTGTCCTTCTAAGAGGAGGAGACAAGGACACAGAAACACAACAAACACGCAGGGAAGACCCCGTGAAGACACAGCAAGAAGACAGCCATCGAGGAGCCCAAGAGGGAGGCCTCGGAAGAAACCAGCCCTGTCCGCATCCGCACCTTGACTTTGGACTCGGCCTCCAGAATTGGATGTCTGCTGTTGAAGCTCCACGATCTGGGCTACGTTGTTTCGGAAGCCCTGGCAAACGCATACAGGGACAAGTTGTACCACCTGACGACCAAACAGGCATGTGTGGCAAGGAAAGACTAGTGTGGAAAACACCGTGGCGTTTTACAATTTTCACTGTGTCTGGGGCCTTCAGGGTCACTGTGCAGACATCTGTTGTTTCCCCCTGTGCGGGGCTTGTTCCCCTCCTTCGAGGGTTAGCACCCCAGTTATTTGGGGAGGACCCAACTCCCACCATTGGGGCATGCATACTCGGAGGCCGGCCATGCAGCCCCCTTTCCAGAGCTAGGGAGGTGACCCCGGCCTGCCATGTGGCGTAACCCATCCTCCTGACCGCAGCGACTGGGTCTGGGACGGTAGGTGATCCCAGTTGGCCAGTGTCTGTCCTGGGACCTATGCTGGACTGGGGTCACCAGATAAAATACAGGACGCTTAGTTACGTTTGAATTTCAGATCAACAAGGAATCGTTTTTTAGTATACGTGTGTCCCAAATATGTGCGAAGTCTGGTAACCCAGACTTTTATTTTTTGATGGCTGTGTTGGGCTAATGGCATGTGTGCTGAAGCTGCCGGCAGAAAGCCTTCCCGAGGGCAAAATCACGTAGAGGAGCCCGAGGTCAGAGATGAAGAAGGTACCTGATGACATCACTTGGGGCTCTAAAACCAGCCACGTCGAACACTGGGAGCTGCGTCTCCACCCTTCAGGTCCGTTAGCCAACCGAGTCCCCTCTTTTCACGTAAGCCTGTGGGAGCTGGGCTTTCGTCCCCCATGACACAGAGTGATGACTTGTAAAACCACGATTCAGTAGTTAAGCCAGTGCTGGAAGTCCCGTGTTTTGCAAAGACAGGGAAGAGAAAGCTTAGTCTGAAAAGTCACAAGAAATAAGTTTTTTTCTTAAACTTTATTTCTTTTGAGAGAGAAAGAGAGCATGAGTGGGGGGAGTGGCAGAGAGCGATGGAGAGAGAGGATCCCAGGCACGTTCCTCGCTGTCAGTGCGGAGCCCAGCTCGCGGCTCGGTCTCAGGAACCGTGAGATTAGGACCTGAGCCAAAGTCAAGAGTCGGACACTCAACGGACTGAGCTGCCCAGGCGCCCCGAGAAACAGGTGTGAATGGATCCAGGACCGCAGAGAGCTCTGCCTGAGGAGATGCTCCGTCTTCCTTTCTCATTGCAGCGCTGCTGAGCTGCGGGGAGGACGCCACGTGGGTGGGGGCGGGGGCCTGTCCTCTGGCCGCCGGAGAAGGGACGGCTGCACTGGCCTCCGTCCTGCCGGGCTGTCCCCCAGCTGCCAGAGCCGTGACAGCATCAGGAAAGCAGCGGGAGCCACCGGTGCCGGGTGAGGAGCCTGGCTTCTTGGCTGGAGCCCGCTGGTGCCCGGGTGGCATGCGGATATCTGTCCCCGGAAGACTCGGGAACAGAGGCGCTTGACCTCTGCAAGTGGGATTATGAGTGCAGTCGTCTGTATTTATGGATGGAGCAGAGACACAGACGGAGCCGGCCTCCCGGGGCCACGGGATAGACGGACAGCTGATGGGCGCTGGGGCATATCCAAGGGAAGAGCGTCGGCAGAGGGGTTTGGTGGCCGTGAAGACCCGGAGTCACGTCCATCCAGGCGGCCGGGCAGGCCCCGCTCACAGCAGCGCAGGCCAGAGCGGGGCTTCCCCGCCCCGGCCGTGGACACTCATGGCTCCTCGTCAGGCCGTCCCTGCGGACGCTGGTGTGGACGGACACGCACCGGGCAAGCTCGGTTGCTCTCTGTGCTTGATTCTAGAGCTCCGGAGAGTGTGGCCTCACACCCACCTCGCCCGCAGCGTGGAGAATGAGCTGACCCGCGGGCACCAGCCATCTCGTCCTCTTCTGAGTGCGGTGCGTTTCTAAGACTACACAGATGGGGCGCCGTTCTGTGTCACAGACTCGCTTACCTTGTAGCCGTCCCCTTTTCCTGTCCTGCCAGGTGCGGTCAGCCACACGGCAGGGTCATCGTCGTGAGCGGGCCCTCTCCCTGCAGAGCGTCCTGAACTCGGGTGTTGGTCGTCCTGAACTCCACCCCACTGGATGACGCGTTTGGGGACAGAGATGACAGGGACTAAGAATCTTGCCCTGGGCCAGATACCATCCCGTCCACCTTTCTCCGCCCGCTACCCTGGGTGTCTGTGTTGATTCTGTGTGAGGGAAGCGTCGCTGTTGGCAGGGGCTGGGGTGGGGCGGGGGGGAGGGTCGGAAGAGGATGATGGAGGGAATCTTACCGCCTGCCCCCCCAGCTCTAAAGACCGCTCCTGAGCTCTCTGAAAGCAGCCATGTGCCTCACCTCGGCGAGGATGGATCTCCTTCCGCAAAACGCTCCTGGGCTCCGTAAAGGACTGGGATTCTGACCAGGGAGTGTGGCTCACGCTGAGGGCACAGCACAGGCCTACCGCATCCCCTCCCCCCCGGTGGGATCTGTGTCACAGTCCTTGGACACTCCTGGCTGCCCAAGAACAAAGGGTCTCAAGTGCTTGCCACGGTGATGTGGGAAATGAAGGCAAACGAAAACTTAAATTCCCTCACTGCCTACAGCCCACTGAGAAGCCCTGGAAACCGGCAGAGTGACCTCCCTCTCGGAGCTCAGCTCCCTCGATGATGACACTTTGCTGGGGACAAAAGGGAATCGTGGCTTCACATTATCCTGACCCCCCCTCTCCCCCCAGAATCCTGTAAGTCTACTTTAACAAATAAAAATTCCTTTGAAACTTTCTTTATCTCAACTCCCTCAAGATACATGCTGGCAATCCTGCTCCAAGCTTATGGCCCCCGATGCACATCTGAAGGGGCTCATGACTGAGGCTGTATTAAATGGTAATAAACCGTGTTTCCCCAGCCACAGCGAGCCCCTCAAGGTCCTGGAAACCTTGCTTCCAAAATGCCTTAGAGACCTAACGCTGTCCCTAGCCCCCTCCCAACCTGAGGGTATGTCACCAGGCTCTCCTCACAGCCCCAGGGCAGCTCTTCCTGCCCATGGGTCCTGTCCCTGTGCTTTAATAAAATCACCTTTTTGCACCAAAGGTGTCTTCCGGAGCTCTTTCTTGGCTGTCGGCTCGGGACCACCCCACCATCGCCCCAAAACTTCGTCATTTCTACTACTAGCAAAACTGAGACCATGTTACGAGAGCCTTAAAGCTCACTCCTACTGATTGACACTGACACCCACCGTACTGAGATCATGTTCCTCAAATTTCCGGATGTCCCCTTATGCAAGCAGAGGGAGAACGTGGACAGTTTGCCAGAGCCTCCACTTATCTTCCTATCCATCACTCGCCTCCGTAGCTGTGCACTGATTGCACACATTCACTAAGTATTTATTCAGGCCCTCCCATGTGTCAGGCGCCATGCTGGTAACTGAGGCCGTGACTGTGAACGTGACACGTGGCCTTGCCCTGTGGCGTTTGCAGACTGAGCCGTAACCACAGAAGCAGGCAGGTGATCACAGCAGGGAGTGGCGGGCAAGGAGGACTGCAGTAGGGGTGTGTGAAACAGGGGAATCGGACTTTTTCCAAAGGCTTCTAGAAACTTCCTGGAGCGGGAACTTTGAGGTGCACCCTGAGAGATGAAGGGTGAGTGCAGGTGAGGAAGGTATGATGTGAGTGGAGAAAGGTGCAGGTCAGGGAGCTCGGTTTTGTCCCAAGTACGATGGTGAGCTGAACTGGGGGCGGTGAGGAGGGATGCGTGCATGGGCCGAGGCTGAGAGAGCCCAGAGGAGGCGCCAGGCCTGGCCAGCAGGTGCTTGCCACAGACCAGCCCAGACATGATGCTGGCTGGGACTGGAAAGGTGGGCAGTGGCCGTGCGGAGAAAGAAGCCCACGTGAGCGACACCGAGGACATGAAACCAGCAGGGAATAGCGCACGAGAGTCCACGCTCTGTGTGATGGCCCAGTGAAGTGTTTGGGCCTGCGTGGCTGAGGCCTGACTGTAGGAGGCGGGTGAGCTCCGGGAGGGCCCAGTGAGACCACTCGACCCCTGCCCGCATTGGGATCCCTCCCCCACGTGGCCTTGGCTCCATAACGATTCCCTGGTGGGTCAGCGCCTGGGAGTAGCTTACCTGGCCCCAGTTGGACTTCCCTTGTCCTCAGGTGGGAACCAGGGTTCTTTCCCCCTGCTTCTCCTTACGCTTGGCTTTTATTGCCTTTCTAGCGCGTCTTAGTCTTTACCTTGCGGTGATCGATCTGTGTGAATGTGTGCCGTTCCTGGTCCTGGACTCTCCCACGAACGGTCACTTATTTTTATTTCTCTCCTGTGGGCTCCTGGCATACTTGGGTACAGGGCCTGCTTTGCTTGCCTCTCAGCTGTTTTAAAGACAAGAGTTACCCCCATTCCCGTGACTTTTGGAGCCTCATTCCACAAAGTTGTACTTGGAGGTGGGGAAAGTGAAGTGACTTTGGAGCCCTCTCCTCTCTCATCCCCACCTCATTTAGGACCAGGCTGTTAGGACGGTGGGTGTCCACAAGATGGCGGACTCCTTCTGCCAATGGAGTCCAGGAGGCTCCTGGGCTCTGCAGAAGGGGAAGGAGGGCAAGGTGGGCCGGCTGTTTCCGTTGGCTCCTCCTGCCTGGTTGCGATGTAGACTTTCTGGATGGGTGCGGAGTCGGGATCAGGTGAGGAGGCATGCACAGAACTTTGTACCAGGAAATCCTGGTGTCCAAACAGGAGTGTTGCAGGGGAAGAGCTGAGCTTTGCTGCGTCCTGAAGCAATCTGTTTACCGCCCCGAGATTCCGGGGAAAATCCAGATAGATAAGTTTAAGAGGAGCAATCACTTCCTCTAACATCAGAGCACTCCGAAAGCAAATAATAATGATAATAGCAATCAGTTGTTGAGTATTTACTGTGAACCGGGCTGCTGCCCTTTGATGTCCTTGACACCCTAAAGTGACCGCAAAGTCTATATTTCCAGATCTGAAGTCACACCCTTCCTCCCATCCTACAAGACCTGGCCCTCCCAGCAATCCCTCCGTCCCAGACGGCACTGTCACCCCGTTGCTCTTCGGATCAGTCACCTGGGAGTGCCTCAGCTAGTTACCGCAAGGCTGGTGACTTAAAACAGCAGAAATTCCTTCTTCGACCGTTCCTGGAGACCAGAAGTCCAGCCAGGGGTCAGCAGGGACGTGCTCCCCGCCCAAGGCTCTGGAGAGACTCCTTTCTGGCCTCTTTCAGCTTTTGGTGGCTCCTTGTGGTCATGTGACTCCAATCTCCCTCTGTCCGTTCACAGCGCCTTCTCTGGTCCTTGTCTTCATTCTTTTGTCTCTTATAAGGAGACGGATGGACTGGATTGTTGGACTTAGCACCCACCTAATCCAGGGTGCTCTCACCTGCAGGTCCTCAACTTCATTATACCTGCAAAGACCCCTTTCTCTAAAATAGGTCCCATTCACCTATTTATTCCTAATAGGTGAGGACGCAGACAGATCTTTTCAGGGGTCACCATTCAGTTCATTAACACTCTCTGCAGAAACCTAGGTGTTATCCTGGACACCTCTCCCTCTTCCCTCCCTGCAAAGCCAGCCACCGATTCTGGAGGACTTTTCTGTTCCATGCCCCTTTGTCTTCACTGCCAACACCTAATCTGGGCCATCGGCATTTCTTCCCTAACTTCTCACTGTTTTCCCTGTGTCCACCATCTTGTGGCCCGAACCGTGGCCCTGCTCCCCAATTCATATATCGAAGCTCTGTCCCCCAGTGTTGGTGGCTTTGGGAGATGGGGACTTTCATGAGATAAAGTTAAATGAGGTCCCGAGGGTGGGGCCCTAATACGATAGGACCGATGTCCTTGTCAGAAGAGATACCAGAGAGATCTCTCTCCGTGCAGGGACAGTGGAAAGCCACGTAAGGACCCAGCGAAAAGCTGGCCATACACAAGCCAGGGAGAGAGCGTGCCCCCCTGCTGGCACCTTGGCCTCGGACTTCCCGTCTACAGAACTGCGAGAAAAGAAACTTCCGTGGACACACTACCCAGCCAGCACTGTTTTGTTACAGCGGCTCAAGCAGACTCACACACCTTGTAAGCTCCCTCCCACCCCGTCTCTACAGCTGGAGACCGAGCCAGACATAAATCTCAAACCTCTGCTTAAAGTCAGCCCTCCCTCTCTCCCTCCCTTCCACAGACTGATGCAGGCACTGTTCTGAGCACTGGGGACGACAGCGAGCAAAGCACGCAAAGCCCGCTGACAGTCCTGTGTGGACCATACGGTCCAGCCCGCCCCAGCTGCCCTTGGCTCTGAGGCTCGCACACTGTCTACGAGACCCAATCTGGCCAGCCTCTCCTCTCCTCTCCTCTCCTCTCCTCTCCTCTGCTCCTCTGCCTTCTCCTCCACTTCTCGGAGACACCTGTGCCCCTCTCCTTCACGGCCTTCTCCCGTGCATGTGCCGCTCCATCCCTCCAGGGAGCTTTGGAGCTCCTTCTGTCTGAAAGGTTCCCCGTTTGCTTTCTTAACTCCAACTCCTTTCTGCTCATGAGCAGCCCTGTTACAGGCTCTCAGCAGCTGCTCCGACTCCCCCTGCAGCACGGATCACAGTGGCAATTCAGTAATGAACGGTGCAGCTAGCTGTTCTGTGTGGGTCTAGCCCACCGGTCTGAAAGCCCCATAAAGGTGGCCCACAGCTTCCCCAGTGCTTAGTGAAGTCAGAGCCTGGCAGGCTCCTCGTAGTCACATGGATGAGCAAAGGAGTGAAGGCGCAACTCTAATCCTGCTAAGCATCTCACATGCTTGAGATAGTTTTGCTCCCAGTGTTCAGATGGGAAGGGGAAGGCTCGGTCCAGTGAGGTGACTGGCATGGGGTCACCCACTGACCATTTGGAATAGGAATCCGCAGCTCTCCGATTGCAAAGACGGGGCTCCTCACGGCCGTGACTCTGACCCAGTTTGCCAACTTAATGACGAGAGGATTCTTAACAGAAAAGCAGAAGCGTCCCAGCTAGAAATTCAGTAGAGAATAATGTCTTTTATCAAACTAATTATTGCAGTGAGCAGGAGAATGGATAAACAGCCTGTGATATATTCACATGGTGGAATGCTACTGGCACAAACCAGAAATGAACTGCTAATAACACGCTATTGCATTAGTGAATTGCAAAAACGTTGTACTGAGCCAAAGAAGCCGGGCAGAGAAGAGCACTTGTCGGGAGAATTCCATTTACGTGAAATTCTAGAATAGGCAAAATTGTCTACGGTGAAAAACAGCAGGTCAGCGACTGCCTCAGGGTGAGGGTGGGGGAGGGCAGGAGGGAACTTTCTGGGGTGGGGACAGTTTTCTGTATCTCGGTAGAAGTTTCAGTTTCCCCGGGCGTGTATGTATTTGTTCAAACTCTGCGTACGCAAGCTTGAGATTTGTTAATTTTTCTGTTTGCAAACTTTATCTCAAAAAAAGGAAACCCTTAAGCAAATACTAAATTCTAGTTAATGATATACACGCCAAAGGGTTTACAGGTGAAGGGTACTAAAGTCTGCATCTTACCTGAAAACTCGTCAAAATGTAGATGGATTGGGGCACCTGGGTGGCTCAGTCGGTTAAGCCTCCGACTCTTGATTTCGACTCAGGTCATGATCTCTCGGTTGTGGGATCGAGCCCCGTGTTGGGCTCTGCACTGAGTGTGGAGCGTGCTTGGAATTCTCTCTCCCTCTGCCCCTCTCTCCTGCTTTTGCACGCTTTCTCTCTCTTTCTGAAAATAATAAAGATTATATGGAAATCAACTTGACAATAAACTATAATAAAAAATAAGAATAATAAAGAGAAAGAAATGGATTTATATTTTTTTTTAAAAAAAAAAGGAAAGAAAGCAATGAAAACGAAACACCAGGTTTATGTTTCGAACCGGATCAAGCTACTTTCTAGGAGCACCTCATGCTGACACTGTCCACTTGGACGTAAATTCAAGACCACCCTCTAAGGGGCTGCGGGGGTGAGGAGGCTGGATGGCCCCAACAAGGCAACTCTGATGGGGGTGAGGGCGCCAGATGCATCCGCCTCCCCATCCTGTCCCCACCACTCACCGGTCACGTGGCCGCGGGTGCATCAGCGGACCCCTCCCAGCCTCAGCTTCCTTCTCGGTAAAATGAGCCGGTAATGTCTAGCCGGCAGCGTGCATATTGGGATTACAGATTATGACCTTTTCAAGGTCAGCTACCACCTCCATGCACGCCCGTCCCTCTTGTCCATTCCAAGGCCGAGTCTCATGTCCCGTTGCTCCATTTACCAGCAGCTTTTGACCTTGCCGATCAGGCCTCCTCCTTGGCAATAGTCGCTTCCCTCAGCCACAGAGCCCAGTCTCCCTGGCCACGCTACAGCCTCCTTTGCTGGGTCCCTCTCATCTTCCCAACACATGCTTCAGGCCTCCGTCTTCAGCCTTCTTCGCCCCTGGCCCTATACCCATCCCCGACGTGTGGTTTCATTTTAATCTGCCCAAACCTTTTTCTTTTAATTGAGGTAAACTTGATATATGGCATTATATTAGTTCCAGGTGTACGTTGTGATAGTTGAATATTTGTATACACTAGTGGTGATCACGCTAAATCCCGTTACCATCTGTCCCCATACACCTGACCCCCTTTGCCCCTTTTGCCCACCTCCCGACCCCCTGCCCTTCTGATACCCACCAGTCTGTTCTCTGTATCTATGGGTTTTGTATTGTCCGTTCCTTTTTGTTTTTTCAGATTCTGCATGTAAGTGAAATCATACAGTAGCTGTCCTTCGCTGTCTGACATACTTCACTTAGCATAAGACCCTTGAAAGGAATCTATTCCACACTCTCCCCTCGGCCACGCGCAGAGGCAAAACTCACAGGTGTCTGTGCTTGACCCTAGCTCTGTTTTCCCAAGGTCATAGTGCACCACATTCCCAGAAAGTGGACCCCAACTGCAAAATATCTTCTCTAGCCTGACCACACCTGCATCCTGGACGCGCGCTACACAGAGCCCCTTGAAAACCTGCTGCTTCCTACTCTACCCTGCCCGGAGTCGACCCCCTCCCCACATCTCTAGAAGTCTAGTCCCTCTCCTCCCTTGGAGAGTGAATCGACTCTGTTCTTGCTTGTTACTCTACTCTCTGCATAACTCTTTGCCCCCTGCATCACCGGCCCACCTGACAACCTTCAGGATCTGTGCATCCGTGTTGTTCTAATGGGCAAGATTTTCTCCTTGTTCACGGCCGAGTAGTATTCCGCTGTACGTATGTACCACATCTTCTTTTCCATCCATCAAGCAGCGGGCACTTAGGATGTTCCCGTATCTTGGTTATTATGGGTAATGCTGCAGAGAACGTGGTGGGAGAAGACATCTTTTTGAATTCGTGTTTTTATTCTCTTGGGATAAACACCCAGAAGGGGAGTGGCTGGATCATACGGTAGACTTACTCTTTGATCTTTTGGGAGCCTCCATCCTGTTTTCTGCAGTGGCTGCACCAACTTGCATTCCCACCAGCAGCGCACGAGGGCTCCCCCTTCTCCACCTCATCGCTGACACTGTTCTTTCCTGTCTTTTTGAGACTAGCCATTGTGACAGGTGTGAGACGATACCTCACGGAGGTTTTCACTTGCGTTTCCCTGTTGACGAGCGACGTTGAACGTTTTTTCACATGCCTGATGGCTGTGTCTTCTTTGGAAAAGTGTCCATAGAGACCCTCTGCCCGTTTTTCAGTCAGATTGTTCACAGGGTTTTGTGCTGTTGAGTTGTCTCACTTCTTTCTCTGCTTTTGCTATTCACCTCTTATTGGATGTGTGATTTGCAAATAGATTCTTCCATTCAAGGGGTCGTATTTTCCTCTTCTTGAGGGTTCCTGTTGCTATGTAGAAGCTTTTGAACTTGGTGTGATCTTACTTGCTTATTTCTGCTTTTGTTACCTTTGCTTTTGGAGTCAAACCTAACAATTCAATGCCAAGGCTGATGTCAGTGGGCTTAGTGCCTCTATTTTCTTCTTGGAGTTTTATGGTGTCAGGTCTTACATTGAAGTCTTTAATCCATTTTGAGTTCACTTTTTTTTTTTAAGGTTATTGATTTACTTTGAGAGAGAGAGAGCAAGCTGGGGAGGGGCAGAGAGAGGGAGAGAGAGAGAATCCCAACCAGGCTCCACAGCATGGAGCCCAATGTGGGGTTTCAGCTCACAAACCATGAGATCATGACGTGAGCCAAAATCTAGAGTCGTATTCTTAACCGACTGAGCCACCCAGGCCACCTGCATTTTGAATTAATTTCTGTATATAACCTAAGAGCGATATTGCTTCATCCTTTTGCATGGGACTATCCAGCTTTTCTAACACCATTTATTGACAAGACCACCCTTTCCCCATTGTGTATTCATAGCTCTTTTGTTGCAAATTAATTGACCGTCAATGTGTGGGTTTATTTCTGGGCTCTCTATTCTGTTCCATTGAGCTTTGTGTCTATTTTCATGCCCATGCCATACCGTTTTGATTGCTACAGCTTTGTAGTATAGCTTGAAATCAGGGAGCATATTACCTCCCCACTCGGTTCTTCTATCTCAAGATTGCTTTGGCTATTGGAGGTCTTTTGTGGTTCCAGACAAATTTTAGGATTACTGGTTCTATTTCTCTGAAAAATGCCACTGGATTTTTGATAGGGATTGCATTGAATTTATAGGTTGCTTTGGGCAGGATGGACGTTTAAATAGTATTAATTCTTACAGTCTATGTGCAGAGAATATCTTTCCATTTATTTGTGTCTTTGTCAATTTCTTTCATCAGTGGCTTATAGTTTTCAGCCTACAGATCTTGCATCTCCTTGGCTAAATTTATTCTTAGGTATTTTATATTTTTTGATGCAATTATAAATGGGATTGTTTTCTTAATTTCTCTTTTCAATAGCTTATTTTTAATTTATAGGAATGCAACAGATTCCTGTATATTGATTTTATATCCTATAACTTCACTAAATTCATTTATTAGTTCTAACTTTTTCTTGTAGAATCTTTAGGATTTTAGTGTATATGTATATATATATAGTATTGCGTATGTAATAGCATGTACATCATCTGGAAATAGTGACAGTTTTCCTCCCCACCACACCCCCCATTCGGATGCCTTTTATTTATTTTTCTTGCCTAGTTGCTATGGCTAGTACTTCCAGTACTATGTTGAATAAAAGTAGTGAGGGTGGGCATCTGTCTTCTGTTCTTGATCTTAGAGGAAAAGGTTTCAGCTTTTCATCACTCATCGAGTATGATTTTAGTTGTGGGTTTGTCATATATGGCCTTTTTTTTGTTGAGGTACATTCCCTCTTACCAACTTTGTTGAGTGTTTTTATCATAAATGGTGTTGAATTGTGTCAGATGCTTTTTCTGCCTCTATTGAGATGATCATATGATTTTTATCCCTTATTTGTTAATGTTGTATATCTCGTTGATTTGCGGATGTCGAACCATTTTGCATTCCTGGAATAAATCGCACTTGGTCATGGTGTTTGATCCTTTTAATGTATTGTTGAATTCAGTTTGCTAAAATTTTGCTGAGGATTTTTGTTTCTATGTTCATCAGGGACATTGGCCTGTAATTTTCTTTTCTTACGGTCTCCTTGTTTGGTTTTGGTTTTGGGATAATACTAGCCTCATAAAATGAGTTTGGAAATGTTCCCTCATCTTTAATTTTTTGGAATAGTTTAAGAAGGCTAGGTGTTAAGCCTTCTTTGAATGATTGGTAGAATTCACCTATGAGGCCATCTGGTCTTGGATTTTTGTTTGTTGTTGAGGTTTTAAATTACTGATTAAATCTCCTTACTAGTAATTGATCTACTCTGCTCTTCTACTTCTTCTTGATTCAGTCTTGGAAGATTGTATGTTTCTAGGAATTTATCCATATCTTCTGTGTTGTCCAGTTTGTTGGCAAATAATTGTTCATACTAATCTCTTATAATCCTTCCTTATTTCTGTGATATCAGTTGTAACTTCTCCTCTTTAATATTTGAGACTTTTCTCTTTTTCTTTTGGTGAGTCTAGCTAGAAGTTTGTTAATTTTATCTGTCAAAGAACTTGCTCTTAGTTTCATTTATCTTTTCTATTTTTTTCTTTTAGTTTCTTTTTTTAAATTATTTTTTTAAATGTTTATTCATTTTTGAGAGAGGGAGAGAGGGAGAGACAGAGTGTAATCAGGGGAGGGGCAGAGAGAAAGCGAGACACAGAAGCTGAAGCAGGTTCCAGGCTCTGAGCTGTCAGCACAGAGCCTGACGCGGGGTGTGTGTTTCAGTCTCTGTCTGTGCAGTGAGTGGCCCCGGTGTGCTCTGAACTGTTTTTCTGATTGTTGCTGTCCCATGGGGCCCAGGAACACAAGCCCCTCTGGTCACCAGAGACCGGCAATCAGGAGATACTTCCTGGGTGCGCACTTTCCCACCAGCGTTAGCAAGGCTGCCAGAGTGTTGAGGGCGGGGCATGTCCACAGCTTTATTTGATTCAAGCTGGGACAGTGCGCACTCTTGGCTTTGGCTTTGGTGAGGTCGGAAGAGAGCGGGGGGGGGGGGGGGGGGCAGGGCACACCCATGGTCAAGCCGAATTCCTGATCCCTCCCCACCAGCTCTGCCTTCAGGTCTTCCTCTCCCAGTTGCTCAAGCCCAAAAACGCCTGGAATCATCTTTGACTTATTTTTCTCTCCCAGAGCTAATTCATCAACAAACTTGTTGCTTCTGCTTTTGCAATCTATTCCCAGCAGGGCCACTCCTCTCCACCCTCAGGGTCAGCACTAAACCTGTCACCTGGCCTGCACATTTGCTGCCTCCATGGGACCTCAGCTTCCTGCATGTTTCCTCCCCGATTCTATTTTCCCCATGATAGCCGGAACTGTTCTAAAGGGAAACAAAAAATCAAGACTCTCCTCATCTCAAAACTCTCTAGTGGTGCCAGAATAAATTTCTATGCCTGTGTCCTTCCTACAAGGCCTGTGACCTCTCCGAGCTCATGTCCCGCCTCTCTCCCCTTTGCTTGTTCCCCACCATACCTTGAGTTCCCAGATGTTGCGCCCACATACCACGCATGCTGTCCCCTTTCCTGATGGCATTCCGTCCACTTGGACTGTCCTCTCTCTAGGGCTTGACCTCTCACTTCCTTGAGGTTACCCTCAGGAGGCACCCTGTCCTGAAGACTGTACTGCTCTGTCTGAAATAGTACCCTTCTTCACTTTCTACCCGTGTAGCCTGCTTTCTTTTTCTCCCAAGCACTTCTCATTGCTTGATACTGTGTATTCAGTTGTGCATTTTTAAATTCTCTTTCCACTCGAACGTGAGCCCTTTGAGAACATAGACTTTCTGTATTTCACCCCCCACTGTATCCCCAGGACCCCCAGACAGAGCCTGGCACACAGCCGGCTTGACAGTAAAAGATTCGTGGGGTGGACGGATAAGTGGACAAGCCCTTAGCTCAGTGCTGGCCTAGAAAATGCTCTCACAGCCTGACTTCCATCGCCGTGATTATGGGCCTTTATGGACAAACGGGACAGAATTCATGGGAGAGGACCTGCTACTGGTCCCAAAGTTGAGACCCGAGTGGAAAAAAACCCTTCATCCCTTGGGTAATTTCATCCTGGGTGCGAGTCAGAAGTTGTTCTGCCGACCTGGAGGCTGGCGTGTCACGTGACCCAGACGTTCCTGCCCCTTCCTGGTGAAGAGTTTTGTCCTCCTGCCCACGCCCCTTCCTCACTTGGCTCCCTGTTTCTGCTAGGGGAGCATTTCTTTGAAATGACCCTAGCATACCGTCACTCAGTGACTGCGCCCAAGAGCACGGGCCCTTCCGACAGCGCCCTGCATTTCAGCAGAGCCTGTTAGGGGGCACTGGGCACCGGTCTGCCCGGCACGCTCTGAAATTAGTTCCCCTGGGACGTCAGCCGCTCTTATCCCTGCAGGCAAATAGATACGGCCCTGTGTGTCACCTACAGGAAGTGGTGCTTTTGATGTCTGCGGGGAAACCTGCTTTATAGCTCTTAAGAATTGAATTACATTCTGTGTAAATGTGTTTCTAAGACCTCGCACACTATGGAAAGAAGCAGGATTCGCTTATCAGAAAGGAGCAGGATTCGCTTATCAGAAAGGACTTTAAGTCACTACAATCAAACAATTATTGAGTGCTTTCTTGGTTGATAATGTAGTTCTTATGTGTTAGATAAAGTCCAGATATCTGATAGAAAGCAGCCAGACCAAGAGGGGAGGTTGAGAAACACAGGCATACGGGTGGGGGTGGGTGGGTGGGGAGATGGAGACAGAGAGAGAGAGAGAGGGGGAGGGGAGGAGAGAGAGAGGGAGAGAGTTAACCCTTCACATTTGGGGTAGAGTAATTGCAAGAGTTCAAGCTGATGACTGGCATGGGAAGAAGTCCTCTTGTTTTTGTGTCTAGTTGGTGAGCTGGGAGCTGAGGACAGAGTCAAGCTCGCTCCTTCTTTCCTTTGTTTTTTTTTCTTTTTTGCTTCCAGCCTATCTGGGAAGCACATAATTGGCTAGAGAGGCTTCGTCAGCAGCCCGGCTGCCAAGCAGCAGCCTGGGATGGACAGAAAGTTGGGTCCCCTTGTGAGTGACGGCTGTTTCCCCTGAAATCTCAGAGGTGACATGACTTGTTAGGTCAACAGAGTGTGCTGGGCGGTGGGGGACCCCCTGGAAGGCTGTCTCCCAGATGCCTTAGTTCCCCCCCCCCCCCGCCCGCCCACAAACAGACACAGTGGAGAGTCTGCAGACCCCCCTCCCTGTTGGGAAGGAGAGAAGAGGTGATTCTCCAGGGATCACTGCCCCAGGGGCACCGATGGGGACCAGGGGCTGTGACTCCAGGTGTGCTGCCCCACACCCCATCTCCAGTAAGAGGAGCTCCGTTCAGTTTTGGTTTCCATACCGTGGATCTGTGGAATATATTCACTGAAAAAAGAGGTTTGAAGCAGCGGTAGATTTAGGGTCCGTTAGAAAGGGTAGTTCGTACTGATAGACGGAGAACCGGCCTAGCTCAGAACACAGACCCTGGAACAGGGCTCCGTGGGTTCAGATCCCAGCTACGCCTCATACTAGTGTTACTTCCCGGTCTGTACAGCGGCTGTATGAAAACAGAAGTACCCCATGGCGCCGGGAGGGTTAAATGAGTGGAAATATGTAAATCGTTTAGAAGAGGCACATGCCATGACAGGCGCTCAATGAATGGGAGCTGCTTTTAAGTCTAGGTGGGGAACCCCGTTCGATTAAGCAGCTATTGCTAATGGCTTACCCACTGGAAAATCAGAATTCCCTTTAGCGACGAGTTCTCCCTCCCCAAACACTTCAGTCTGTAATGTTGATGGCTGGGCAAGTGAATGACGACATTGTACCCAGGTAGCCCTTTTGGTTGGCAGACAGACAAAACACTGTCTAGGCTCAAGAAGTAGCTAAGACGGGATGGGGGTGGGGGTGGTTATGCTAAGAATGGCCACAGGCACCAAGGCAGAGATCCCAGAATGGGGCCAGGGCGGGTTCCTGAACCCAGAGCCCAGGACGGTCGGATTCCCAGAGCCCGGAGGTGAAACATGGGTCCGGGCTCCGCGTCAGCTTCGGGGCTGGGTCCGCAGTAGCGGCCCCTCACTAACGTGAAGTGTCCGTTCACTGTCCCGCGCCTGGCGGGCTCGCGCGGCCGCAGCCTTCCTTCTCCCCGCATCGTCCCGCCCGCTCCCGACCCTCCCCCTTGTCTCGCTCTCCTCCCGGAGTGAATAGCATCATCACCCTGATCCGAGAGCTCCACGGACTGGGCCAGCTCCCTTTGCTCTGCCATAGGCTACAGTCTGCGGACCTCGCCCGCCCACGATTGGCTGTTCCTGGGTCACCTGACCACCACCGTCCAATCAGCTTTGGCAGAGCTGGCCTGTTGGCGGGTGTTGAGGAACAGAGGGTGGGAGGGTCGCCTGGAACGAAACCTGCCGGGGGAGAAATCAGCAGGGCTGTTGGGGCGGGGGGCACTTGACCCTAGACCCGGAGACTGACTCCCCTGATGCAGAATTGCCTTTATTATTCAGAATAATGAAGTGGGAAGGTCTGCTGGGCTCCCTCCAGGAGGGATCCCTGTTTGAATTTCTCCTGCAACCAAGGTACCTCCGCTCAATGGGCAACCTCATTACTTAATTTCAAGCCAGCCGCTGGGGGAAACAAACAGCCCTGGGTGTGAGTTTTGCAAACCCAGACATCCGATGGCTCTGGGAGGCAGTGCCCCAGTTTCTTCCCTGATGCAGAAGGAAACCAGTTACCCAAGAAAAATCTCTGAGGAAACAGAATTCCCAAGTCTTTGCACCAGCCGAATTTTGGTTCTGTTTCCTCTTGACTGCCTCAGTTTAGGTAGTGCGGTAAAAGAATGAAATAAACAAAAAGGTTTATTTGACCTCAGACTACACAAAATTGCATCAATGGATTCCATAAATAACAAGACGACCCAGAGTTGATGGAATGGGCAAGCATATTTGTAGCCACTTCTTGCGTTTCCTCTTTGCATCTTCTTGCTCCCTGCTTGGAAGTACCAGCCTGGGACTGCGGCACACATTCAGAGGCTCTGTCATCCCCCTCTCACTCCAAAAGTAGGGTAGGGGAGGAGGGTGCGTTCAACAGAGGGCAACGGTTTTTTTAACATCTCTACTGGACGTAGACTGGTGGACTGAACAAGACAGAGAAAAGACCCCGCCCGGAAGGAAGGCACACGTTCAGGAGGGGAAAACAGACCATAAACATGATGAGTAAGAGAAACAGAGGGTTTCCGTATGTCACCGCAAAGACTTTTGGCTTGACTCTGAGTGAGACTGGAGGCCACGGGAGGGTTTGGGGCAAAGGACTGATGTGGTTGGACTTCCATTTAAGAGTCACTCAGGCTGCTGTGTTGAGAATAGACTGTCCCGTCCTGCTGGCGGCAGCGACCATCGAGAGCCTATGCCAATAACCCAGACAGAAATTTGCCTTACTTTAGGTGTGCTGTTTCATCTTCACCTGGACGTGAGGTGTTCACAGACAAAAATCCCTGTTTCCCAAGTTGTCAAGCCAGAAGAGGAAACGTCTTCCCTCTCATATCCTCACGGTTAGATTTACTGGTATAAGATCAGAAGTCTCGGCCACCTCAGTGCCCTGGGGGGAGAGGTGGAGGTAAGCAGGACAGGGAGGAGGGGAGTGGAGTAAGAAGGTACTTACCTCCTCTACTCTCAACATAGCTGCTGGGGAGACTCTTAAAATGGGAGTCAGGTCATGGCCGTCCTTTGCCTGAAACCCTCCGGAGGCTTCCCGTTGACCCAGAGTCAAGCCAAAGTCCTTAATTTCAGACACAAATCACCAGAGTTCCAAGGAACTCTGGAGGAGAGGGCCCAAGCACACTCTTCTGCACCTACAAGTTCCCTTTTCACTACTCAGGGCTCTTGGTGATCCAGTAAGGGTCAGGGTCCCTCCACTCAACTAACCCGCACTCTTTTCCAGTTACTGGCTGACCCCGGGGTGGGGTGCTGAGGCCAGCTAACTTTTGAGGATAATGTCTGAAATGATTCAACTATAGGATTTGAAAACTGAAAGACACATAACCTAGCCCATCCCCAGCCCCCAACTCACTCTACAAATGGAGAAACCAAGGCCTAAAAGGAGGAAGTGGCCTGCAAAGTCATTCAGTGACTGGGTGACAGCTGGCCCTTCTCTGGACACGATGGCCCAGCTCTGTGCCAACAACTTCTTGAAATGTCTTCCTCACAAATTCCACCTGCCTCACAAAAGCCCTTCTCTGAGTGAGAACCATAATGCTCTCCTCAAGAGCCGATTCATTCTTCCACCTGCCTACGTGTCCATCTATCCATCATTCATTTCCAGTGGGTCTTTGTGTTTTCCTTTCCCTTCCCTTTCAACATTGGGATTTTCCTCTATTTCATTTATTCTCCTTTCTCCCCCATGAGGCTTGCATAGGATTGATCCCACCCCCAGCTCCAGCCATGCCCTTGACCACAGGGATGGGTTCTGAGAAAGGAATGTCCCCTCCCTCTAAAACATATTCTACTGTTACTGGAAGTGACTTGCTTTCTTCTCCTGGACCATATGGTGTGAGGACATGACATGTTGTCCCCAGAGTTTCTGGGCCACCATGAGGAGAGAAAGAGACAGGAGAAAGCGACGTAGAGACTAGGTTGATTAGGTCCTGGATGAGTTACTGGATCAAGTCTCATTTGAAGTTAGAATTATTTCTGAATGTCCAAGAATTTTTAGCTAAAACATTTTTTTTTTTTTTTGCTTTAACTGGTTTTAATTGGGTGCTTAATTGGGTACTTGAATTGGGTTTCACCAGCTAGCATTTATGAAGTGGCTGCCATGTGCTAGGCTCTCTGCTCAGTAAGTACCAGTGAACCTGTTGGAGTTGGGTGTGCAGGGGAGCAAAATTTGCCATGCCCAAAATGTATCATTTTGGCCGGTGGATTTTTTAAGGCTGTTTTGAAGAAATAGAAAACTCAATAGGTGTTTCTTTTTCCCCCTAATTGCCTAAAAGAATTTGGACAGAAGACATGCTCCAGGAAGGATACTATCACTATAGAATACTATAGAAGAATAGTATTGAACTAGGTATGGTAGGGAGGAGCCTAGCAAGGCTGGTTTGATCGAAATCCCATGTCCCAGTGTTTCTGGATGGCCCAGCAGACATTTGTTTACCAAACATTCATTTTTTCCATTCTTCCTGTGAGTAGCCTTTCTTTTGCCTTTGTAGTCACGCACCCCTATCCCCTTCTCCTTAGTCCAGAATGACATATGCACCTCATTTTGCGTGTCTTTGGAATCTGTAATGTTTATGTGGATTCCCTGTATGTACATCGATACATTTTTATTGTCTTCGGTCAGTCTGTTCACACGTCAGTTCTTAGACCAGCCAGAAGAATCTTGAGGGGTAGAGGAAAATTTTTCCTCCCCGGTAGATGCTGTCCACACTGAGCCAAAAAACTCATTGGAAGCGCAGACGATTATATAAACAATTACAACGAAGTATGGCCATCCTGTTGTTAAAAAAATTACAGGGTAGATGGTATGATCAGCCCTATTTTTTTAAAATGGCATTTTCAGGTCTTTATGTGTGCCTATGCATAGAAAATATTTTAGAGAGGCATGAACGTCGAGTGCTGTGGCAATACAATCTGTTCTTCTTTACACTTTGCTTTTTCTTCCCCCTTCCCCACGAACCTTAATTACTGTAATAGCCAAGATGGGAAATGCTATTAAAATCAAAATGGTAAGAATAATAAGTGTTATGCTGGGAGAGGTGCCGGATGCCCTTAGAGACTTAGCAGGGCCTTGCCTTCGCAGAAGCGTTAACTATGCAGGGAGCCCTGGAGAAGCTTCCGTGAGGCTCTTTTGTGCACAGAGACCTGCCTGCCTCTGCCTATATGGGCCGGCCCTCTGCAGGGCCCTGCGAGTGTGAGCTGGCCAGGGAAGCCAGCCCCGCGCCCCCTCCTCAGGCTGTCTGGAGCGTAGGTCCCCTGGTCTGGCCAGGGAGGGCATTTCCCCCCCGGCTCGTGTTCCTGCCTTGCTCTGTGGAGAGCTGATTACTGGAAACACAAGACGCTTTCCTCTCAGGGCTCCAGAAGCTGAACATTAAGAAGCCATTGCAAATAGAGCAATTGCTCAAAATGAGCATTAGTGTCCTATTAAAAAGACGCAACTGGTGTGGCTGTAACCTCTAATTCAGCAGCATTTCCTGAGAAGCACGTTAATGCAATTGGAGCTAATTCCTTCCTTGCTGCCCTGGGGGGTCCAGTCCAGGCTCCCGGCCCTCAGTCTCTGCAGATGCACAGGAACCCTTCACCCCTTTTCCTGGCGGGGGTGTCCTGGAAGCCCAGGCCAGGCAGCAAGCAGACAGCAAACTGCTGTTGATTGCTCACTCCTATGCTTGACATTGGACTAGGGGCTGAGGGGTGAAGCTGGGGGAGGGGACCGATGCTTATTAAGTCTCCGTAAGCGCCTTTGAGGCATCTGAAATTTGTCTAAAAAGCTGGGACCACTGTGCTAAGAGATGAAAGATTTGAAGAGCGGTGCAAGACCGAACGTACGCGCTTGTCCGTCTACCCATCCTGGGTGTTGGGGATGCACTGTGAATAAGACACCTCTGAGCGCCGGGTGCCATGAGAGAATAGAAGGGGAGTGGGGTGGGCACTGACCCAGCCTGGGGGTCCTGGAAAGGCTTCCGGGGCAAGAGGAGAGCCGAACAATGAGCAGGGATTAACGAAGAGAAGGAAGAGGCTGGTAGGCAGAGGAAGGCTGTTGGGTTGGGTCTTTCTCTGGGGTGGGGGCCGCCCCGTGCGATGTAGGATGGCTAAGTAGTGTCCCGGGCCCCTACCCACTAGATGCCAGTAGCACCTCCTAGTCACAGCAATCAAAAATGTCCCCAGAGGTGGCTTCATGTCCCTCCCCCCCGATGGAGGGCAGAGAGGCAAACATCCCTGGCTGAGAATCACTGATTTCAGTCGTTCCGAAAAGAGGATGGGAAAAACAGAGCATTTCTCTGCTTCCCTTGAGGACTTGACGCCGAGGAACAAATGCAACCAAACGTCTCCCAGCGTCTCTGAGCTGGTGACCTTGCCCTCATCATCTTGCCTCACCAGACAGGAAGGAGTGACCATCCCTCTCTCTCCCCTCAGGGGAGGGACCGGCAGCCATCATTTCTTTCCAGGGCAGCCCGGGGTGGGGGGCCCCACCGTTCTGGATCCGCAACCTGACTTGGGGGAGGGAGAAGTCCTCAGTTAGTGCAGGGGATGGTCCAGGGGAGGCCCAGGCTGGTCCCACCACAGCCCCTGGAGCGGAGAGCAGGCACGGGCTCCTGCGCCCCGGTGAGCGCAGCCCCCTTCCCCTAGGTGCCCAGAGAGACGGCTCCCTAGCAACTGCTCAGGTACCTGCCTGAGGGGCGCAGGGGGTGCAGGAAGGGCCGAGGAAGCAAGGGGTCTTGCCACGCTCACTGGGGGGCCCTGTGTGTGTTTGCTCCTGGGAACTTCTGGCCCCCCTGCAGGCCTTCCTCCCTGGGAGACGGCCCTCGCTTCCCACTGGGGCTGCTCCCTGCAGAGGCCCTGGCACAGGAGCCAGGGGGGGTGTCCTGGGTCCTCTCCGGAAGAGTCACAAGAAGATCAAAAGTCACTCACTCACTCACTCACTCGGTGGATATATTTTGTGCCTCTGTCTACTGTATATGTTTATCAAGCGATTAATATGTGTGTATCTCTGGAAATACCAAGTTGGTTGATACAAGTCCAATACGCCAAGAAGCAGTGTGGAGTTTAAAACACGGATCTTGGGGGCGCCTGGGGGGGCTCTGTCCGTTTAGCGTCCGACTTTGGCTCAGGTCATGATCTCACGGTTCATGAGTTTGAGCCCCGCGTCGGGTTCTGTGCTGACAGCTCAGAGTCTGGAGCTGCTTCGGATTCTGTGTCTCCCTCGCTCTCTGCCCCTCCCCTGCTCACACTCTGTCTCTCTGTCTCTCTCTCTCTCCAAAATAAATGAACATTAAAAAATTAAAAAATAAATAAAATATGGATCTTGGGGGCACCTGGGGGGCTCAGTCAGTTAAGCGTCTGTCTCTTGATCTTGGCTCAGGTCATGATCTCACCGTTTATGAGTTTGAGGCCCACGTTGGGCTCTGGGCTGACGGTGTGGAGCCTGCTTGGGAGTCTGTCTCTCCTCTCTGCCCCTCCCTTGCTTGTGTGCTCGCTCTCTCTCTCTCTCTCTCTCAAAATAAATAAATAAACTTTAAAAAAACGTTTTAAAAATAAATAAAACACAGATCTTGACCTCCAGAGTTTTCTTTTTATCCGGTCAGTAAACCTTACACTCACAGAAGAGCTGAAGAGCAGTGTGAGTATCCCCTAAAATTCGAGCACACGAAGGGATGGCCAGGCAGCCTATGACGTGAGCAGGTGGAGCGCAGAGGGGGTGGCCTGTTCCGTGTCCTCACCTGTGGGACACATCTGGCAGCCATTCAGCCCAGTACAGAACGATGTCCCATTTTACAGATGAGGGGAGCAACGGTCAGGGAAGTGACCGACCTTCCCGAGCACCTTTCTGCCGTGCAAGGCAAAGAGGGCTTTGACAAGTCAAGGGTTTGTCCCCATCTCTGTCAGCCCCACCGGCTGCGTCCGGATCGCTCCCAGACCCCGGCCTCCAAGCTGCCGGCCTCCATGCCTCCTCACACTCCTCCTCTCCCCTCCCCTCCCCTCCTCCGGAGGATGTGCTCTCCTGAGCACCAAGCCTGAAGCTGGGACTTGGAACTTGGGACTCACCTGACCATCCAGGCCATCTGATGTTTTGCGTTTCCCGATCACGGCGAGTTTGCGGCTGGGTGTGGCTGGGCGAGGCTGGGTGAGGGCAGGTGAGTCACCTTGGACACACAAAATCATCCCGGAATGATCTGTTTGAGGACACGGACCGGTAGCCTCCTTTCTGACTCTGTTCGTCCCCATACGTCAGCTGTACCAGGAGGTTATGCATCCCTTCCTGAGGGGCTGGCCAGCAAGGGCCACCTTGGAGACAGTTGCCATTCACCCTTTCTGTGTGTTTCTTCCACGAATGCAGAGCTAGCGGACCGTGCGCTGCTCAGGCCTACGTGGTTTCCTTCCAGCCACAGAGCAAATGGCATTTGCACTGCTCGCTCTTCTGATGCGTCTAGTGTGTCCTCCCTTCTGGCCCCACTCGGGCCCCAGCGAAGGGGGCAGGTTGTACGGACATTGTGCAGGCAGAGGGGGCTTCAGGCAGCCGGAAAGGCACACATTCCTCACCCCCTTGGGTTGGGCAGCCACATCAGAGGATCATTCAAAAGTCTAGCAAAGGGCCTTTGAAGAGGTGTGAACAGTGGTGAAGCCACTTTTTTTTTTCCAATTTTTTAAAATGTTTATTTACTTTTGAGAGAGAGAGAGAGAGACAGAGCACAAGCAGGGGAGGGGCAGAGAGAGAGGGAGACACCGAATGGGAAGCAGGCTCCAGGCTCAGATGTGGGAGCGCGAACTCACAGACGGTGAGATCATGACCTGAGCCGAAGTCGGATATTCAACCGACTAAGCCACCAAAACACCCTGGTGAAGCCACTTCCTTCACCATCGAGCAAACATGTTGTAATTAAATCGCAAAGATAAAAATCCCTCGTTCACTCTTGAAATCCAGCAGAAAGTGTGGCAGGGAGGAAGATTTGCCCCGGGGGAATATCCGAGTAGTACGTGTTGTGTAGTTTAGAAGACCAGCAGGGGCGGAGGGGGTGGGGGATAAGGCAGAGAGGGTTGTCCTTGAGTTCTGCTACCTCCCCACCCCCCATTCTCCAGCCGAGTTCTCTTGCAGAGAAAAAGACTTAGGAATTCTCACCTCCCCGAGCTGTGTTGATTTGCAGCCTGGCATAATTGTTGGTCTCAGTTGGCCGATCCTCCTCTGAAGGAGAAATTACAGGAGTTAAGATGGGGAGGGTGTGTGGAAGCCACAGAATGGCATGCGACACTGGATACTGGACATGTCACGGCTACTGCCACGAGTGGATGGCTGTCAGCTCTTCCCACTGCAGCGCCCCGTGGGGAAGGCCAGGCTCTGCGTCCCCTCCTGATTTCTGGTCACTTCTGTGCCCCCAGCCAAGGGCCTGGGCTCTTTCCTGAGGACTTGAGTCTCAGCTTTGCCACGTTCTTGCTGTGTGACCTTGGGTAAGGTACCTAACCCCTCTGGGCCTCAGTTTCCCCATCCATTAAGCAGAGATGATAGTCACCTCTATGTTTTGGGATTGCTGTGAGGACGGTACAGGTGCCTTTCTTCCACCAGAGGAGGGACGTGTGCCCAGCTCCAGGCTGCAGAGGGAGGCGAGGGGACATGGGGGGAGTGGCTGCAGAGAGCCGTTTTGTGCCACGTGGTGGGAGGGGGCTCCTGAACGGCCACCGGCCGAGTCCAGCCCTCTCCAAGCCTGGCTGGATGGGAGCCCAGCCCCCCTCGTTCTTTCCGAGCCTCCCGGTTTCGCTGAGCCTTGATGTCCTCATCTGTACACGGGGGTTTGGGCAGGTGGCGGGGGGGGGGACTCGCTGCAACAGCGGCTGAACCCCTCGCCAGAGCTTCCCGCTTCTTTCCTGTCACTCCCCTCACTCATTACTCTCCGCACCGTCCAGTAGACTCCCTGCGGGCTCTAAACAGGAGCCAGGTTTTGTAAACTCCCCAGGTGATGCCGAGAGCCACCGGGTCCCTGTTCTGGCTGCTGTCACCTGTGCAGCTTCACCCCGCCCCCAGAACCCCCTCCCCCTGTCCTAGGGCCCTGCCACCTCCTGCCCCTCCTGCCCCAGCCCATCTCTTCCCAGGAGCCTTTCCTGGAGGGTTAGCAGCCTCATGTGCCTCCCACTGACGCTCGCTCCAGTCTGCATCCCCCTGGGTCGTAGTCTGCAGTCTCCGGGCTCCCCCCAGCACCGAGCTTGCTCTGCCCCCAGGGCTGCCCGCCCTGGGCAGCGCCCCCGATCCCTGTCCCCCAGCCAGCGCCCCCCGATCCCTGTCCCCCAGCCGCTCTCCATTTCTGCTGCAGCAGATCACCCGGAAGGCTTGTTTGCGTTTGTTTCCAGTTTTGCCTGGGGCGCAACTGCCAATTAAAAATGTATATATTTGGGCGCCTGGGTGGCTCAGTGGGTTAAGTGTCTGACTCTAGTGTTTAGCTCAGGTCATGATTTCAAGGTTTGTGAGATCGATCCCCACGTCAAGCTCTGTGCTGACAGCATGGAGCCTGCTTGGGATTCTCTGTCTCCTTCCCTCTCTCTCTCTCCTTCCCTCTCTCTCTCTCTCTCTCTCTCTGTCTGTCTCAAACATAAATAAACATTAAAAATGTATATATTTAAGGTGTACCACTTGATGATGTGGTATACGTATCCATTGTGAAATAATCATCACAGTGAACCTAATTAGCTTACCCATCCCCTCATAAGGTTACCATTTTTCCCCCTTTTCCTTTTTTTTTGGTGATGAGAACACTTAAGATCTACCCTCTTAACAAATTTCCAGCATGTAATACAGTATTGTTAGCTATAGTCACATTATCGTACGTGAGAAGGGGCTAATACACAAAAATGTGTAAGGAACTCATACAGTTTGATAGCAAAAAAACCCCCAAAAAAACAAAAAAATACCACAAATAATTTGATGGAACAAATGGGCAAAGGACCCGAACAGACATTTCTCCAAAGAGGACATACAAACGACAACACATACAGGGAAAGGTGCCCCGGGGGTCACTCATCATCTGGGAAATGCAAATCAAAACCCTAATGAGACGTCACCTCACCCCTGTTCACCTGTTGGACTGGCTCAGAAAGAAGAGAGATTCGTGTTGGGGAGGATGTGGGGGAAATGGCACGCGTATTCAAATACAGATGACAGGGCGCCTGGGTGGCTCCGTCGGTTAGGCATCTGACTTCAGCTCAGGTCATGATCTTGCCATTCATGGGTTCGAGCCCCATGTAGGGCTCTGTGCTGACAGCTCAGAGCCTGGAGCCTGCTTCCGATTCTGTGTTTCCCTTTCTCTCTCTGCCCCTCCCCCGCTCATGCTCTGTCTCTCTCTCTCAAAAAGGAATTAATGTTAAAAAAAAATTAAAATACAGAGGATAGGCCCCATCCCCAGTTGCTGATCCGGCAGAGAAAGGGGAGGGGCTGAATATGTTCGAGTCTAATGGCTTCCCAGGTGATAATGGCCACACTCCATTCGGAGCCCGACATGGGGCTCGAACTCACGAACTGCAAGATCATGACCTGAGCTGAAGTCAGATGCCTAACCGATGGAGCCACGCAGGTGCCCCATCTCCCACTGTTCTTATACCTAAGAACCTTTTGGAACACAGCCCAGCTCGTTCGTTGGCTTCTGTGGAAGCTGTTTCTTGCTTAGAACAGCAAAGTCGAGTAGTTTGTGACAAAGGCCGTCTGGTTCGCGAAATCTGAAACCTTTCCTATCTGGCATTTGACAGGAGACATTTGCCGACCTCTTTCCAGACCCTGAAGGGGCCTGGTGGACTGCGTTGAGGTGGGAGACCCCGGCCTGTGTCTTCCCCCTGCCCCTTCCTCCCCTGCCCTGCCGGATGTTAAGTAAAGGGGGCCCTGGGCACTGGCGCCCGGGGCCTCCGGGCTGCAGCTGGGTAAGGGAGTTTCTGCTCAGAGTGCCTGCTCTCCGGCTTTTCTGCACCTGCCAGCCGAGCTGGGGGCCGGGCTGGGGATTTTCCGCCGCTGCCCGACCCGTGACCGATCTGCGCTCGCCTCACGTGGCCCAGACCGGGCCTCCACTAACCCGCCGGGTAAACAGAAACCCTGCACACAGTCCCGAGGGAAGGCACCAGGAAGGCAGCTTCTGTGCCCACGGGCCATGCAGTGCTGCGTGCACACGGCGTTTGGGTGTGACGCTTCCGTGGGAAGAGGGGCGTCACAGCCGCCACTGGGCAGGAGGAGGGAACCCTCCGTCACTCGTTCACTCGATACGTGTGGCGTGCGAGGCATCGGACGGAGGACGCAGTGGAGACACTGTGCTTGCCTTGGGGAGACAGTCAGGCCAGGACAGTTACCCTCGGGAAGCCCAGGGGCGGTGGGATCACAGGGCAGCCAATGACACAGTCTGGGGGTGGGGGGCAGAGAGGACTCTGAGGAAAGGCACCCGGTACCTATTTATGAGCCGTGACCCTACTCGGCCCCCGAGTCCGCAGCTTCTGTGCCTGTGCCTGGCCCCCCTGGTCCCCCTTTCTCCCGACCGTAAAGGGTGGTGGTAGACAGCGCTGATTTCAGGTGGTTCGGTGCATTGCCCTGTGTGGGTGCCGTTCAGGACCATTCCGCCTTTGTCTCTCATCTCCCTGTTCTTTCCTGCCTGCCCTGGCGCCGAGCTGGGCCCCAGGTTCCAGCCGGTGGAGGATCGGACGGCATCCTGACACCTGTGCAGACGGCATTCTTTACATCCGATAAGGACCTAACGGTTCGCAACACCTTCGAGACGGTGGCACGTGAATCCTGCGGACACTGTGGGACCCGCAGAGTGGGCGTTATTTACCGGTCCCAGCTCTTCGGTGGTGAGCAACAGAAAACGGCTTTGGCTCACCTTACCGAAAAGGACAGGGGCACGGAGGCTCACTGAGGTAGCCGGAAACCGCCGGACCAGCTCTCTGAAAGGGCCCTCCAGAGCGGGACCGTGACTCTGTCCAGGGTGGCCCTACTGAGCGAACGGTCCTACGTGCCTCTGCACGGCCCCCGTCCCGGGGACGGTGTCCAATGGCTGAGCTCGGAGCAGGTGGCTTACGTGTCAGGCTGACCCCCGCGAGGTTCCACAGGCCTCCCGGGTCACAGCGTCCAGCCCTTCGCTCTTTTTCTGCACCCGGTCTGCCTCCGCTCGGAGCCAAACCGGCCTCTCCCCGCCGGCCCCCAGCTCGGGGAAGGGCACCGTCTCCCTCCCACTCAGCCACCCCGGCCACAGGGAGCCTGTCTCTTCTTGGCCAGGCCTCCAGCCGGCGCCGACCTTCCTGATTTGCCTGGAGCTTCTCTCTGTTCCTCGGAGCTCCGCTGAGGTTCGGGCCCTCGGCATCTTGCCTGTAGACGGGCTGCAGGCTTCTCCCGAAGGGTCTCTGCTCCGCTCTGGCCCACATCCAGCGGCACCTTTCCTGGTACTGCATATCTGATCATATACCATTCTTTTTCTTTATTTTTTATTTGAGAGAGAGAGAGAGAGAGAGCGCAAGTGGGGAGGGGCAGAGACAGAGAATCCCAAGCAGGTTCCACACTCAGTGTGGAACTTGACCTGCGGCTCGATCTCACGACCCTGCGATCACGACCTGAGCCAGAATCAAGAGTCGGATGCTCAACCGACTGAGCCCCGCAGCGCCCCGATCATGCCATTGTTTTTAAAAACCTTTAAACCACCTTTCTGCCCATGACCGTGGCTTTTAAACTTCTGTACCTTGACCTACAGTAAGGAATTTATTTTACTGGGGAGCCTGGGTGGCTCAGTCAGTTAAGCATCTGACTTGATTTCAGCTCGGGTCCTGATCTTATGGTTCGTGAGTATGAGCCCTGCATCAGGCTCTGCACTGACCGCTTGGAGCCTGCTTGGGATTCTCTCTCACTCTCTCTCTCCCTCTCTTCCTCTCTCTCTCTGCCTCTCCCCTTCTCATGCTTTCTTTGTCTCTCAAAATAAATAAGCTTAAAATTTATTTTACATTGCAGTTGATTTTACAATTGCACTTATTTCTGTAAGTGAAGCAAAGTTTCCAAGAATTGATACTTAACCCGAGTTTCTAGCCTAGATCACTTTTTAAAACTTCTGGCCAGGACCCACAAACCTGATTTCATGACCGTTGAATGAGCCGTGATCTGTTTGAAAGCTCTGGCTGGAAGAGAAAGCAGGAGCCCCTCAGAATGGCTTGGAAGGTTGCTGGATAACTTGTGGCAGGCCCTGCCCACCTCCCCAGGCCTCGCCTCTTTCCTCCCTCTCTGGCTTCCTGTCTGGCTCCGTTTCTTTGAGTTCCTTTATGAGTCCCCTGCTGGGCCTCACTTAGGGGCTTTGGGCTCATCCCATACCCTCTGCCCGAATTGTCCTCTCCTCCTCCTCACCTCCCCCGCCCCACCTCATTCTTCAAGACTCAGCTCTTCCCCGTGGGTTAGATCCGAGCCGCCTCTGTGCCCTCAGAGCACCTTCTTAGGCGTCCACACCAGTTTGGGGACCGCCTGCCTCAGTCTCTTATGTATTTCCAGACCTCATCATTGGCTGATGGAGTCTAGGTCTTTAAAAGGTGTGTGGCAAACCTGCAGGTTGACTTACCTTCCCCGGTTGGTTCTTCACGCCCGTTCACATCAGTGTTTGACACTGGCTGGTCGGGAGGCTCTCAGTTCCCCCAAGCTATGGGCAGTGCCGTTAATTCAGGCACGCCCTGTGGTCATGGCTGTCCAGGGTCTCACCCCTGTGTCTGGGGGACTCCCTGCTACATTGTCCTGGTGGGAGACAAAGCCCACAGAAGCTGAAAGTTCTCGATATTGCCCTCCTGGCCCCCTGGCAACAGGGACACGGGCAAGTGGCTTTGATTCAACCAACCGTCCCCATGCACCTGGGACTTTGAATCAGGAGCTGGTGACCCAGAGAAGCAGGGACGGGGGAGGATGCATTCAGGGGTGGCACCTTCAGGGTCCAGTCCCCAAGCTGGGGACCCAGTGCGTAGGAGACAGAAACCACGTGACTGGCTCTTTGGCACGACTTTGGTTGGGCCTCCCTTTTAGCTGCCCATGTCCAGACCCTGACTCTCTAGTGCCTGTGGCCGCTGCGGCACCCACGCGATATCCTCCCAATTAATTACTTTTTTCTCCTTAAATCGACCTGAGTTGACTCCTTCTCCCACTCGCATGTACAAACCTTCATAGTCGCTCCGGGCCCCTTGCAAGCAGTAAGTTCTCACCCGTGCGGCGGACCGAGCCCTTCGAGCTCCAAGCTGCTGTTGCATCTTCTCCATCAAGCCCATGCCTGGTCCCCACCGGCCCCCCCCGCCAGCCCCCGACCTTGGCCAGCTCTCCAGCCAGCGAGGCCTGACGTGGGCAGTCAGGCAGCTGTGTTTCTGCCTTAGGGACACAGAGTGAATGCCAATTGTCCTCGGTGATGGCCCGTTTGGTGACGGTCTGTGGTTAGGGGTGTGACTCGGGTGCAGGCTGGTGGAGGGGAGGGAGTGCTGGTCTTACTGGGTCACGGGTAATGGATTCAGGCTTTCACTGTTCCCATGTAAAGCACAGAAAAGCAGCAACTAGAATGTTCTCTGGCTTGGGCTTGCTAACAAAGTGTATCCGAGGGTCCCCCGGGGGCGGGGTTCTGGTGGAGAAAACGCCTATTTTCTGATGATATCTTCCCACTTCTGAAGACCCCAACCAGCCAGCTGAGATCAGTGACTAAGACTTAGGGGTTGGTCAGAAAGACAAAGCCAGTGGGGCCGGCAAGCCTTGGACACACCTGCACACTCCTGTGGTCACAGTGGGGGGTGGTGAGATGATGAGGAAGGGAATAGCATTAATAGTTGGGGAAGCAACAGGACGAGGAGGGGCAAGGAGAGGCCCTGCAAGCAGAAGCTGGAGAGGGGGTGCTGTGGGAGCTACCCGGAGGGCTGCCCCGGCCTCCGGCAGGGAGGGAGGGGCCCCTTTCTCCCCGCCGCCCTCCAGCTCCCTGTTGGCGCTTCTCAGTGACTGAACCCAACTGGAAGCCGGGGGTAAGGCGAGGGGTGCTTGATGTGTCTGTAGGGACCATGCTTCTGGAGGGCAGAGGGGTGGGAAGAGCGGACGCTGGACTGGGACAGCACAGTAGTGGATGTCCCGCCCATGACATACGGAGCAGCTCACGTAATTCTCGGGAGACGCGTGGGTCCTGGCGTCACGCCGCTTTCCAGGGAAGTCACGTGAGGTTCAGTGACTGGTCCGATGCCGGGGTGAGAGGAGCTGCCATTCAGACCCAAGCCACACGGACCCAGACTCTGCTGTCCGAACCGCCGCGCCGAGCCGCCCAGTAAGGGAGCCACTCGCGACACGTGGCTATTTAAATATAAACTGGTTGATATTAAACCACATCCGAACGCACTGATTTCCCCTTGAGCCACATTTCAGATGGGTCACGACCTGTGTGCAGCCGGTGGCTGCCGTACAGACAGCGCAGACAGGGAATACGTCCATGCTCTACGTCCTCTAGGGGAGCCCCACCCGCCCCCGGTAGGTCTGGACATGTCGATCCGCACCGCGTCAGCCCCTCATCCCTCACAAAGCACACTCCATCAGTAGCTCTGGTGTCCCCGGGCTGAAAAGGACAGGGGTCAGCCTGATTTGGAGATTTCACGGCCCTCTTGATGGCTGCCTGGTAGACAGTGTGGCCTCAAGTGCAGCTCAAAAGAGATAAATCTGAGATGGTTTTAAACTCCTGATGCTGTCCCGCCCCCTCCCACTGGAAGAGCCAGGACACCCCACGATCAGCGGCAGGAGACGGCAGAAATGGCTGGTCCGGCAGCCACTCTCCTCTCTGCCCCGTTTCGGGGATACTTGTCCTCGGGGATGGTGAGACGCCTGCCTCCCAGTGATGACGCAGCATCTTTCCATCAGCTGCCGGGAGACCGTTAGCTGGATTTAACGATCCCCAACTTTGACGCTGATACATCATCTCCTAAATGTCCCGCATTCGTAGACGAGCTGAAAGCTTGAAGATGCGATAAATCCGACCTGCCAAGTAGGCCAGAGGTGAAGTCTGGCTCTGTCTGAACTGCCGGGACATCGTTAAAGGGGGTGTGAGTCCGTATCGGATGACCCTCCGTCCCCCGAAGGAGGCGCGGGGTCTTAGTAATCTCTCAAAGCACTTCCTGGGAGAGGAAGCGAGAAGTTCTACCTCCAGACCCCAGTAAGTCGACGACGTCCCTGCAAACACGAGAGCCAGCGTCTTACGCACGTTCTCTCACGCGCAGTCTGTGCCGCGCTGACACGTGTACGGCCACACTCCACACGGACTTCTCCGTCCAGCGCCTTTGTCGACACTTTTCACATCTCACTGAACAGGAGCAGTAACCGGCCGGCGCTGTTGCTTGTTACGAGCCGAGCCCTGGGCGCCTTACGTGTGTTATTGCGCTGCCCACGCCAGTAGCAATTCTTGTTTTACGGGTGTGGAAACCAAGGCACAGGGGGATCGGGTGTCTTGCCTGAGGTCACACAGCT
>CM053565.1:4422114-4447445 GCA_028646485.1 Cryptoprocta ferox
CCCCCCCCCCCCCAGCCACGGGCATCCACTGTCGGGGCGCCTGGGTGGCTCCATCGGTTAAGCATCCGACTAACTCCTGATCTCGGCGTAGGTCGTGATCTCACGATTTGTGAGATCAAGCCCCACGTCAGGCTCTGTGCTGACAGAGCGGAGCCTGCTTGGGATTCTCTCTCTCCACCCCTTCTGCCCTCCTACCCTTGCGCACGCATGCTCTCTCTCTCAAAAATAAATAAAAAAGAAAAAAAAGAATGAAATAGAAAATGCTGCCTGTGCATCCCTTTAACAGACTCCCGGCGTTCACCATAACCCTATCACATCATTAACATAACCCGCAGCCCCCTGCTCTGATAAGCAGTATTGATGATACATTTCGTACACATTTATGGTTTTTTCGTGGATAAACTTTCTGTTTTTGTTATATGTGTCAAACAGAATATGTAACATTGAATTTTATCGTTTATTTATAGTGTGTTTGATTCACAGAGTCTTATATTTTGACTGTGGGCTCACATTCTCCTTTTAATTCTTAGATTCTTTTTTAAACCTCAATTCTTTAATCCATCTGAAATTTAATTGTGAACGAACAGTTAAAATTGAAGACTTAAAAGTGATAGGGTGCCTGGGGGGCTCAGTCAGGCGTCTGACTTCAGTGCAGGTCATGATCTCGTGGTCTGTGAGTTTGAGCCCCACGTCGGGCTCTGTGTTGACAGCTCGTAGCCTGGAGCCTGCTTCAGATTCTGTGTCTCCCTCTCTCTCTGCCCCTCCCCTGGTCACACTGTCTCGCTCAGAAAAATGAATAAACATTTTTTTTTTTAAAAGTGAACTGACTTCCTCATATAGCCCACTTTATTTCATTTTCTTGTCTGATTGCAATGGCTTGGACTTAACAGAATGGTGTTAAGATTTAGCGTGGGGGCTCTTAACCCTGTCCGATTTTTGCCCACCCCTCCGCTCCCTGGGCACGTTTGGCAATGCGTGGAGACATTTTTGGTTGTCACAACTTGTGGCAAGCAGGGAGGCGTGTGTGCAGCTGGTATCTAACGGCTAGAGCCCCGGGGGGCTGGTACATATCATACAGTGCACAGGACATTCCCCCACAGCCCAGAATTTTCTGGCTCAGGTTGAGACTCCTTGTGTTCACCGAGAGTAGGATTAGCAAGGCCTGCCTGATTCTCTCCCGGGACTTCAGACCCGTGCATTCTGCAAGAACATGACCATCAGGAGTCAGAAGACCTGGGATCCCATCGCAGCCCCGTCACTCACTGGGTGTGGGTGTGAGACCCCTGGGCAGGGTCCTGCCTCCCCCCCGCAAGGCTGTGCACTCTGTTCTCTTGGGAGATGCACTTACCTAGGATGCCAGAATGTGAGTACCCAGCTCAGTGTCTGGCCCGTGGTAAGTGCTTACTGCACATCCCCATGGAGCCCTGGGCACGGGTACCTCCTACTGCAGATGCCTGCCCGCCCCGTTCCGGGGAAGGTGTGCCAAGCTCCCCAACACCCCCCAACACTGGGAGCCAAGAGAGGAGCCTGCCCGGGAGCCCCTGGCCAGCGTTTTGTGCCAGGTACCTTTGAAATGTTTACTCCAAACAGGGCGCCTGGGTGGCTCCATCGGTTAAGCATCCGACTTCAGCTCAGGTCCTGATCTCAGGGTTCATGAGTTCAAGCCCCACATTGGGCTCTGTGCCGACAGCTCAGAGTCTGCTTCAGATCCTCTGTCCCCCCTCTCTGCCCCTCCCCTTCTCATTCTCTCTATCTCTCTCTTTTTCTCTTGCTCAAAAATAAATTAACATTTAGACATTTCAATGTTTACTGCAAACCTATGAGATAGGTGATTTTATAATCGCCACTGAGCAAATGAGGAAGCTGATGCACAGAGAGGGCAGTATGTTGCCCGTGGGCGCTCAGCCAGTAAATGGTAGAAGTTGGGTGTAGAACTCTGCACTTGGCTGCTTAACCATGCCGCCTCCTCATCCCCTCCGGCCCCTGGAGCAGCTCGGCTGAAGGACCCTGGCCCGGCCATGCCACCTCCAAGCATCTTGCTGTCACTCCTCTCAGCAAGGCCCCCAAGTCTGTGTTTTGGGCTCAAGGCCCGCGGGCAGTGCTGGGCGGAGGCTGAGGACAAGGGGGGCCCCCCCCTGCAGCCCTCATGCTGCCACCCGGGAGCGGATAGAGCTCTGGGCTCAGGTGCCGTCCCCGGAGTGCCTGCCACTTCCCGGCATCCCGGAACTCCCCCCGAGGAGCCCTGATGGCAGCCCGATGGCCCGGTGGCCTTGGGAGATGTACTTAACCTCTCCGTGCCCCAGCTGGCATCTGGGAAGAGATTCGATTACACGGCAGTGAGCCGAGTCCTGCAGGGCCTGCCTGTTCATCGCCAGCTGGAAAATGCAACCATCTGAGCCCCAGGAAGGCCACCCGGCCACGACCTCATTCATCTAATCCTGTTAGACGCGGCCGCTCCCCTCAGCTCAGCTGCTGGGAAGGTGACCTTCTGGAATGAAAGGCTCTTTGTCCGGACATGCTGCGTCTGGGCGAGCTGCGCCGTGGGCATGGTACACGCAGGGCCCGGCCATCGCGGGGGTGGCAAGGCGTCCCCATGGGGCCAGTGAGCCAGCGGTGCGCCAGCCGTGTGGTGTGGCAGCCCCACCGCCGGCACCATCCTCAGCAGCACGCTGGGCTGGGCCACGTCAGGGCTCTGAAGCTGGGCCCCGGACGTCATTCACTCCCCCGGGCAGCTCTATACCTTCCGCCTTTCACAGGCTAGGGACACTGAGGCTCAGAGGAGTCAGGTAGCCTTCCCAAAGACACACAGCAGTGGAACCGGCCTTGACCGAGCGTGGGCTCCCCTGCAAAGTCCACACTTCTGGGAGAGTTCCAGACCTGTCAGGGCACATCTCTCCTATGTTCCCGCAAAGTGTCCCTGCTTGGGGGTTCAAACTTGCAGTGTGTGTCGGGGTCACTAGGGACTTGAAGCCCGCGTCTATATAGGATAGACGTGGCCTCTTGGCGCTGAGCGCTCAGTGGGGCTCTGGCCTCCTGCAGCAATGGCCTGCGGAAAGATCGGGGTGTCAGTCCCTTGGTCTCCTGGGCACCTGGCTTTGTGGGGACTGTGTGAGCAGATCTGCCTCTTCGTGTGTGTCCTGGGGCTCCTGCCGGACACACACTCACAGCTTCCTACGTGTCAGATTGTATTTCCCAAAAAAGGCCACAGCACTCTTCAGAGTTCCGCATATGCTTCTAGAACCTTGCCACGCCTCCATGAGGAGGAGGGGATCTATCCCCCCTCCCCTTGAAGCCGCATCAAGGACTAGGCCACGGGGGGAGATGCAGTGTCACCTCCGACACCGGTTGTAAACGGCAAGACACCTGCCGATTTCTGTCTTGGGGTGCGTGGCTTTGGGATGCAGTGGCCAGGCCATGAGGAAGCCCGGGCCACGTGAACAGGCCACGTGTCAGGGTGGCCTCAGCTTGGGTCCCAGCCCTCAGTCCCCAGGCCGCCCCAGCCGACACAGAGTGGGGACACCCAGGATGTCTGCTGAGCCCTGCCCAGTTTTGCCGATCGGTGAGGTGAGCAAAGTAAATGATGTTACAGGTTTTGTAAACATTTTTTTAATGTTTATTAATTCTCGAGACAGAGAGAGTGAGCGGGGGAGGAGCAGAGAGAGAAGGAGACACAGAATCCAAAGCAGGCTCCAGGCTCTGAGCTGTCAGCACAGAGCCTGACGCGGGACTCGAATCCATGGACCGTGAGATCATGACCTGAGCTGAAGTCGGACGTTCAAATGACTGAGCCACCCAAGCGCCCCGTTTTTTTCTTTTTTAATGTTTATTAATGATAGAGAGAGAGAGAGAGAGAGAGAGAGAGAGACGGAATCCGAAGCAGGCTCCAGGCTCTGAGCTGTCAGCACAGAGCCCGACGCGGGGCTCAAACTCACGAACCGTGAGATCATGACCTGAGCCAAAGTCGGACACTTAACCGACTGAGCCGCCCAGGCGCCCCTAAACCTCGTAGTTCTTACGGCCTTTCCCCTTAGACAGAAGAGTTCTTGGATTCTTCGCTGTCCTGGCCACTCTTTGTGGGTCCCTGTGGCAAAGCCTGGCTCCGAACCGAGCCCCTCGCCCTAGATGTGGTCTGGCCTCTGTCTGGATTTGGATGCTTAGCAGGGCTCTGTTGTGCTGTTTTCCCAGCATTCTGGAAAGGTCAGTTTAACCAGGTGCTGTGGGCGGGAACTCCTCGCTGCCCAGGGGTCGGGGGCTCACTGTTGGGCCTGGAAGGCTGGGCCTTCATTTGCCTGGAAGGCCATGACACTGTATCCATTCAAAACATTGCCTTCACTGCCCGGAGACCCCGAACCCACGAAGCTTTTATGCTCCATTTTCCCCTCCCCTGGAAACCGACAGTCCACTTTCTGTCTCTGTGAATTTGCCCCTTTTTTCTTTTTTCTTAAATGTTTATTTATTTATTTTGAGAGAGAGATCGAGCGATTGAGCATGAGCAGGGGAGGGGCAGAGAGAGAGAGAGAGAGAGAGAGAGAGAGAGAGAATCCCAGGCAGGCTCCACACTCTCAGCGCAGAGCCTGATGCAGAGATCGAACCCAAGAACCGTGAGATCATGACCTGAGCCGAAGTCGAGTGAGATGCTCCCCCAACCTGTCCTTCTCTTATCTTATTTCTTCACCTTAATCCCTTTCTAATGTGCATGTGTATTGCTTTTTATCTTGTTTTTCTTTCCCTGTCATCCAACCAGAATGGAACCTTCTAGGGATTTTGTATGTTTGGTTCACTGCTGTATATCCAGAGCCTGGCACATAGCCAAGTGCTTAATGAATGTTGGTTGAACGAATGAGTGGGTGCTCTGCACTCGTGCCCAGAGGACCAGAAGCCATGTTGGGGGGCGCCGTCTCCCGGCCCTGGGTGTAGAGTAGGGACTGGACTTGAACACGCAGCTAAGCCCGCTGACCTGGCAACCTCTTCCTGGGTGGTGTGGACAGGCTGACCCGAGACCCCTCCGGATGCCATGGTCGTCGGATCGGAGGAGGCAGGGAATGGGCCAGGGCTCGGGGGACGTTCCTCGTTCTGGTGCCTGACACGAGTGACGACAGTATCCGCTAGACACGGGGGGCGGTCCTGTAATCCTGGGGTTTAGGAACCCAGTAGTCCCCCGTTTAGGTGTGCACATGAATTATTTACACAAGAGGCCAGTCCTGACCCAGAAAAGCATAATGTACCCTTTACGTTATCATCAAGCTGTCATGCGTGTGTGTGTGTCTGGGTGGGTCTCTGTGTGGAGCTCTCTGTATGTATGTCCATGTGTGTGTCTGGGTGTGACTTTGCACGTATGCCTTAGGCAGATGTCCGTGTGTGTCTGGGTGTGTCGGCGTGCACTGAGCTGGATCTCCGAAGGTCGTCCTGGATTCTGCCTCTGCGATGCTCCAGACGGTCCCTGGTGTCTGTGGTGTTTTAGTGGCCATAAAGCTTTCGGAGATGGAGGGTAATTGCTGTATCTCCTTCTGTTGGATTTTTCCAGTACCGCGGTTTTCAACCCTGGCTGCATCTGCGCCTTGTCTGCAGAGCTTATAAATACCGATGCCCAGGTATTACCCCCACGCCGGTTACATCGGTTTCTGGATGTGGGACCTGGGCACTGGGCTGTTTCTGAAACTGCTCAGGTGGCTCGAGCTCAGCCAGACCTGCGGGGCAGCCACACCCGTGAGGTGCGGGTGGACAGGGAGCCGCCCAGAACTTGGACCGGGGTGGTTTGGCGCTGGCTTCACTGTCAACTCGTCTTTGACCTTGAGCAGCTTACTTTGTCTTACTGGTTTGTAGTTTGCTTTCTTTCAAGTTTTTATTTATTTATTTATTTATTGGAGGGGGAGAGAGAGAGAGAGAGAGGGAGAGAGAGAGAGAGAGAGAAAGCCCAAGCATGGGAGGGGCCAAGAGAGAGGAGAGACAGAATCCCAAGCAGGCTCTGCGCCATCAGCGCAGAACCCGACGCGGGACTCGAACTCGCGAACCGCGAGACTGTGACCTGAGCCGAGATCGAGAGTCAGATGCTTAACCGACTGCACCACCCGGGTGCCCCTTAATATCCTTTCTTAACACGATGGGAGTCACTACGCCCTCCTGCCCACCTGCCGCCCATGGTGTGAGGTCGTTTACGTGAAAGTGTTTTGTACATTCTGACGGGAAGGCCAAACGAATTATTACGAGCATTATTGGTGTCCGCCCTTTGTAGAGACCCAAACATGAGGCCGGAGGTGGGTGCCTAATTACAGCAAGGTCCTAGTGAAAGACAGGCTGTGGGAGGGTCTGTACTTTTGTTCAGTGCTGGGAGTTAGCTTTGCAAACACGGGGACGGAGCCAAATCCAGTAATGCCTGGGCTTGTCATTCCGGGAGCTGCCACTGGGTGGCGCCTGGTCTGCACTGGAGGACCTGTTTTGCCCCCTTCAATTACAGTAAGATTATTTACTGACATAAGCGTTTATGTATCAAGACAAGCCCTTAGATCCCCTTCTCGGGCCGTCTTTGCCCGATCAGGTGGCGGCTCGCATTCCGCCCAGAGACCGGGTTTTAAGTTCCTCCTCTCCTGATTAACGCCCAGCAATAGCACAGACCCTCCCTCTGGGGCCTGAAGTCCGCTCTGCCCACTCACATCTCTTGGCAACACAGGGGGCCTTGCTGCTGGCAGTGAACCAGGGAGAGGCCTGCTTGGCTCCTGCGCAGACATAATTAGCCCTGGAGCTGCTCTCCCATGAACCTGGCCTTCTCTGCTCCCCACCCCCCCGCATTGAAGAGGGAGAATCTGATTTTCTTCCCCCAGGGGCTCATTCTTTGCAAGTCACGTTGGCCCACTTGCCTTTCTGTGATCAGGAGATGTCAGGGCGGGGTGGTAAGTGTAAAGCTGACTGACAGTTTTTTCTTCCTGCAATTAAGGACGAGAGACTTTAGTAAGGAAGCTCAAGCCTTCATTCCCGCTCTCTTTGAAACTGAGCCCCGTGGGCAGAATCACTTTGCATGAAATCACCCAATGCTTTCATACAGCCGACCCAGCCACCTTGGTTGTTTTGTTTTTGTTTTGTTTTTGTTTTGTTTTTTTCCTCCTCTACCCTTGTTTGAAAACACATCTGAACTCTCCATCTCTCTCTCTCTCAAAAATAAAATAAACATTAGCAAATTAAAAAAAAAAGGGGGGGGGTCCCTGGGTGGCTCAGTCGGTTGAGTGTCTGACTTCAGCTCAGGTCATGATCTCACGGTTCGTGAGTTCGAGGCCTGCGTCGAGCTCTGTGCTGACACCTCAGAGCCTGGAGCCTGCTTCGGGTTCTATGTCTCCCTCTCTCTCTGCCCCTCCCCTGCTCATGCTTTGTCTCTCTCTCAAAAATAAAATAAACACTAAAAAAATTAAAAAATAAATAAAACACATCTGAAATACACAGTTGTGCACCTCATTGGCCCAGTGTGTATAAATACACCAAATATTTGGAACAACACACACATGAAAAGATGAATAATTGCTTCGGCGGAGGGGACTAATAGTTTAGGCTGGTACGTGTTGTTTTATAAAATCTGTGGTGGGGACGCTGGGGGGATTCTTTAGTGATTCAGTGTAGCCTTAATTCACCCGGTCAGACCCCCAAAGAATAGATATGGAGTGAGAGGGGACGCCCCCACCCCCGACCATCTAGACTAGGAGTCTAAGTCCCCAGCAGTCTTTTTCCGAGGCTTCTGGGAGCTCACGGGCGCAGAGAGTGAGTTTTCCAGATGAGGCCCTCAGATAGGGACCAAGGAAAGAGGTTACGGGGAAAGTCGGGAAAATCGCCGGATGCTGTCAAGGCGATGTCTTCACTGGCCCCAACAGGAAGGTTAGCTTGAGTGGTGACTGACTGGGGGCGGGGAGAGCTCCTGGCTGGAGCGGAGGCTGGGAGTCTGGCTTCTGGTCTCTAGAACAAGGTGGTTCACTGTGGTCTCTTGTCCGTCTCCCCACCCCCAGCTCTTTCAACTGAGCCCTCCCCTTCGGTGGGCCAGTTCCCCAGGGCCGTCACCCAGCTTCCTGCCGGTCCCCTCCTACAACACCTTCTTCTCCTCCCTTCTTTCTAGAGCCTCCTTTTAAACGACCAGGAAGCCCTTCCTTTCCCCTGTCCCTGGGGGTGGGGTCATGTGCCATTCACCTTTGGGTTCCCCCACGTGGTGC
The DNA here is from genome assembly GCA_028646485.1 of Cryptoprocta ferox. Taxonomy (NCBI): domain Eukaryota; kingdom Metazoa; phylum Chordata; class Mammalia; order Carnivora; family Eupleridae; genus Cryptoprocta; species Cryptoprocta ferox. The sequence goes on from CM053565.1 coordinate 4,430,301, forward strand.
ACAACGTTTGCCCATACACCACAGAGTCTACTCATTTCTGGTGCAAGGATTAATGTTTCCAGGTAGTTGAGCTAAGAGTGAGATCACTCCTGTGGTCCAGGTCCAGCCTGCTGTCTGTCTTCGTATTGCCCATGGACTAAGAATAGGTTGTACGTTTTTGAAGGATTGTAGAAGGAGGAGGAGGAGAAGGAGGAGGGTGAGGAGGAATAGGAGAAGTGACAGTGGTTTTCTGTGGTCTGCAAAGCCTAAAATGTTTAATATCTGGCCTTTTATGGAAAAAGTTTGATGACCCCTGACCTAAGGAAGCTTCTTAACCTGGATTGCACATTAAGATTGCCTTGGAGAGGGGCGCCTGGGTGGCTCAGTCGGTTAAGCCTCTGACTTTGGCTCACGATTTCGTGGGTTCGAGCCCTGTGTCGGGCTACGTGCTGACAGCTTAGAGCCTGGAGCCTGCTTCGGATTCTGTCTCTCTCTCTCTCTTTCTCTCTCTGCCCATCCCCCCCCCCCCAATGAATAAACATAAAAAAATTTTTTGTAGTTGCCTTGGAGAGCTTCTAATATATTCTAACGCTTAGACCTCATAAAGCCTGAGATGGGGTCTGGGACATCTGTATATTTTAACAGCTCCCTGGGGGACTCATATTCCCAGGTATCCCAGCTCCCAGCCTCCCTCACTGTTTCCCCAACTTGCCTCTGTTCCCATTTTCCCACCTGGTCCCAGCCACCCTGAGCCTTCCCTGTCCTGGAGTGGGGGGGTCTCTTTAGGGTTGCCTTAGGTCTTAAAGGCATGTTTCACCTGGAAATAAATGAGAGAATGGGCGGGGCTCAAGGTGAGCAAACTGCAGGTGGAGGTGTGAAAGGTAATAATAGCTGAGCTGAGCCCTCAGCCCCACCCTGAGGCATGGAGGGACTAAAGACACTGGTCCCCTCATACTACTGATTTTAACTTTAATTCCATTGTGAATAGAGAACATACATTGTATGATATCAATTCACTTTGTTAAGATTTGCTTTATGACCCAACATATGGTCTGTCTTTGTGAATGTTCCGTGTGTACTTGAAAAGAATGTCTATTCTGCTGTTGTTGGGTGGAGTGTTCTATAAATGTTAATTAGATGCAGTTGGTTTATGGTTGTTCAGTTCTATCAGTTCTGAGCTGATGGAAAATTTCAACTTTGGGGTTGAAACTTTGCTGATTTTCTCTCTACTAGTTCTTTCAATTACTGAGAGAGGAGGTGAAGTCTCCTAACAGATTCTGAATGTGTCCATGTCTCTTTCTCATTTTCATTCTGTAGGCTTTTGCTTTATATTTTTTGAAGGTCTGTTATTAGGTACATATACGTTTATGATTGTTCTGCCTTCTGGTGAATTGACCCTTTTATAATTATGTAATGTCCTTCTTCATCCCTGATAATTTTCTTTGCTCTGTAATCTGCTTGTTCTAATTTAATATAATTTTATAATATATATAGCCACTCCAACTCTTTGGTGGCCATGTTTGCATGCTGTATCTTTTTCCATCCATTTACTTTTAGCAAACTAATTCATATTTGAAGTGAGTGTTTTGTAAATAACATATAATTGGATAATTTTCAAAAATCCAGTGGTATAATCCCTATCTTTTCGCGTATGTATTGGATTTAGGTCTACCATTTTACTATGTGCTTTCTCTTTGTTGTCTCTCTCTTTTTAAAATTTGTTTCCTGGTTTCCACTTTCCTGCCTTTTTAAAATTCCACTTCAATTTTTCTTTTGTGATTTTGACTTTACCTTTTTTTTAAAAATAGATTTTTTTTAGGGGCACCTGGGTGGCTCAGTCGGTTAAGCGTCTGACTTCAGCTCAGGTCATGATCTTACTGCTCATGAGTTTGAGCCCTGAGTCGGGCTCTGTGCTGATAACTCAGAGCCTGGATCCTATTTCCAATTCTATGTCTCCCTCTCTTTCTGCCCCTCTCCCACTCACACTCTGTCTCTTTTTCTCAAAATTAAATGAACATTAAAAAATATTAAAAAGTAGTTTTTTTTAGTGGTTCTAGAGATTACAATATAAATACTGTGCATACCTGATCTCAGTTTACTTAGACTCAATATTGTGCCCCTTCTCATGGAACATGGAGACCTTCTCATAATGTAGGTCCTTGGCCCTTCCCCTTATGCTATAGTTATCATACATCTTACACATTAAACTTGCAGTCAAGAACTCGAATTATTTTAGAATTAATTTTGGTTACTCAGCTCTGTCTGTTTGATGTCACACCACTCTGATGCCTGACCAAATACAAGGTTAGAAACATGACATATGGAATGTGGTGAACATGTTTTTAATAAAGGAAAAATTTAAATAAAGGAAAAAAGGACAGATTTTTTATAGATATTCCCAAAGTGGGCGTTGGCAACAGAAGGCTGCCATTTTGTAACTGGTTTCGAACATTCATAAGCAGAAATGGGAGAAACTTGGAGAAACAGGGAAGAAGATCTTGCTTCAACTGAAATATAGGTCATAAGAGTGAGGAAATAAGCTATCCAGGTGAGACTGGGGAGATGAAGAAACAGGGTGGGCTGAGTAGGAGAGAGTTTTCAGGAGCCATGGACCTCTTAATTTTTCTATTGGAGTAGAAAGACTTGGATGGTTGAGTTTGAATCCCAGCCCAGCCACAAGCCCTTTGATCCTGTGAGATTTACCTCCTGTCTTCCAGCCATAATTTCTCTATAAGAAAGCTGTGAGGCGACAGGACTTTGTGTGCATAAAGGAATGAGGCACTTCATAAATGGTGATTACTACTGCCACCCAGGCCTCCCTTTGTGTCTGTGCCCTCACAGACATGTAAAAGCAGTTTGTTTTATTCTAAAAATATTGACCTGAGGTTCACCCTCAGAAATTTCCCTTACTGGTGGTTCTCAGCCCTGGCTGCACATTACAATCACTTGGGTTCCTTAAAATATGTCCGGCCCTTCCTTCAGATGTTCTGATTCAATTGATTTAAGATAGATAGATAGATAGATAGATAGATAGATAGATAGAAAGGATCACTGAGAATTAATTGTTCAAGTGAGAACTTTTTTTGGTTGTGAGAGGTACCAATGTGCAAATGCAGGCATCTAGCAACTGAGACATCTCTATCCCCAGGTTTCCTTGAGTGAGGTCTGTACTCTCCTAAGCTATATCCAAGCAGCCTCCCCACACATCTTTTTATTGAAGTGATTTTCAAACATACATAAAGTAGACATAAGTATATAATGAGCATCCGTCACTCAGCTCCCAACGATTCCTGGCATTTCATCGATCTTGTTTTGTGTATCCTTCTCCCTCCAGCCCCTTTTTTGTCCCGGATCATTTTTCAAGCATATCCCAGATACCATGTAATTTCACAGTGGCTAATGTTGGCTGGGATTTGAAACTCACTAAACAAAGCCTCTTAAAGTTGTGGGCAAATGCTTGAGCCATTTAGGAGGCCAAATCCTTCATAGTGTTTCCTAATCGAATAAAGCCTTGGAATCCATCTGACATAGATGTGATTGATGTACATGGAATATCATTGTGTGTGTGCTAATCCAGCATTAATGGTAAGTAGCTCATGTAAATAGGTAATTAGCATTATGCAGCCAATAAACAATGCTGGTGTAGTTTAATTTTCACGACGTACGCACAATCACAGAAACACACCGCTAGTACTCTTTAACAAAATCCAAAGACCTATGGGTCCTACCCCCCAAAAGCCAGCATTCAGCATTCCCAGGACTCAGAAGTCTGGCACTTTCTGTTCTAGTCCCCTCCCATCCCCATCCTGGGCTCCATACTGCCAGGACCTAATGTTTCAGATAAGATGCCTCTGGTGGCCCGCAATCTGCCAGGCCCTGATTTGAAATCATTTGCAGTGCAAGGATAGGCTGGGAACAGATGATCTTAGATTGGTCTTTGCTCTCCGTGGAAAAGCAGAGCTATAAAACAATGAAAAAATCCGAACGGTCCTTTGTCGGGAAAAAGAGAAAGAAGAATAATTTAAGATGCTTATTGTTCATCCCTTCCGTGGGTTTTTACTGAACATCTACAATGTGCCAAATAGCATTCTAGGTATTTGGAACATATTGAAGAACCAAATAGACAAAGATCTCCGCCATCCTGCTTACCGTATGAGGCTGTATCTCCCCCAGTGAAGAGCTGCCATGATCAGTTTGCCCACCAGTCAGTTTCGTTATCCCTGCGGTCAACTGTTGCAATCATGCCCGCTCTGCAAGCCCCTGGGTTTGGAAGACCAGGGCTGCAGAAAGGGACTATAGCAAAGGGAGGTGGGCAAGAAGGGGAAAGTGGTGAATTTCCCAGGCACGTCTCAAACTACTCAAGCCGGACTTGGGCGGGGGTCTGAGCCTTTGTGGTGGATGAGTATGACTCTTCTGCAGGGAAGGTGAGGAAGTGAGTGCAGGGAAGGTGAGGAAGTGAGTGCCAGGTGCTCAGCTGCATGATGGAAGACCCAAGGAGAAGGACTCGGGACAAACGTTAAATGGGTGTCCTACATGCCCAGGTACGCGGGAAACCATCATGATGCCAAAACATTGGCAGTATCTGCTGTGGAGTTTGGAACGGGGTAAAGTAGGCACTTTGTCCCCTTAATCCCTACACTACATGCTGAAATCCCTCTCTCCCTGTCCAACTCCCTCCCTCCCACCTGCCCCCCTGCAGGGATCTGTTTTCTGTTACGATAGCTTAGTCTCCACTTCCTTGGGTGATATGTAGAGGGAATGATACAATACATATTTTTTTACACCTGCCTTTGGTCATTCAGCTTTGGGATTTGGAGATGACTCTCCATCACTGCCTTCATCGGTAATTCATTCCGTTTTATCGCTGAGTATTCCACTGTATGGATCGCACAGCATCTACTCACTTGTGTATCTACTCACTTGTTGAAGTGTTGATGGATATTTGAGTTGTTTCCAGGTTTTGGCCATTCCACCTAAAGCTGCAATCATCTGCCTGTGAGTCTTTGTACGGATGTATACTTTGTTTTCTCTTGGGTGAATAGCGGGGAGTGGAGTGGCTTGGTCATCTGGTAGGCATTTGTTTAAGGCCCGAAGCCGCCAAATTCTTGTCCAGTGGGGTTGTACCGTCTTGCATTCCCATCAGCAAGCAATGCATGAGAATCACAGCTAGTCCACATCCTTACCAACACTTGGGGACGTCAGTCTCTTGCATTTTCATTATCCTAAGACATATATAAGGTTTCCTTGTGGGTTTCACGCACCTATTCATGGATAATGGACATCTTTTCATGTACTTGTTTGCCTTCTTCTTTGGTGAAGCGTCTTTTGCCCATTTTGTGTTGTTTGTTTGATTCTTTTTAACGTTTGAGAGTATTTTATATGTTTTAGATGCAAGTCCTTTATGTGATATGATTTGCAAAGTTTTCTAATTCTCTTAACAGTGTCTGTTGCAGAACAAACTTCTTTTTGTAAAGTTTATTTCTTTTGAGAGAGAGAGCGCGCACGCAAGTAGAGAAGGGGCAGAGAGAGAGAGAGAGAGAGAGAATGAATCTTAAGCAGGCTCAATGCTCAGTGCGGAGCCCAACAGGGGCTTGATCCCACAATCCTGGGATCATGACCTGAGCCGAAATTAAGAGTTGGGTGCTCAACTGACTGAGCCACCCAGGCGCCCCTGACCCTTTCTTGACTAAATTGCCTTTGTGCCTTTGTAAATAAAATTTAAAAAAGTTCTTCATATATTTTGAATCTATTTTTGGACTCTATTCTGTTATGTTGATCAAATTTTCTTTTTGATGCCAACACCACATGATATTGATTATTCCAGCCTTGTAACAAGTCATGAAATCAGGTAATGCTAAGTCTTTTCCATTTCCATATGAATACTAGAATGAATTTGTCAATTAAAACAATAGTCTGGTGGGATTTTTATTAGGATCTTTTAACTCTATAGATCAATTTGGAGAAAATTAACATCTTAAGAATATCAAATCCTCTGACCTGTGGATAGGGTGTATCTTTCCATTTACTGAAGCTTTCTAAGTTCTCTCAGCAGTATTTTATAGTTTTCACTGTAAAGAAATGTTCTTTCTCTGATGTTTTTTTAATTAAATATTCAATTTCTTTAATAGATACAAGGCTATCGATTTATTTTTCCTGAGTAAGCATTTATAGTTTGTGTCTTTCAGGGAATTTGTCCATTTCACTTAATTTGTCCAACTTACTGGCAGAAAGTTGTTTGTGTTACTCATTTAATATTTTAAAAATCTCTATAAAATCTATGCACGTCACTCTTCTCACTTATAATATTGATAATTGTGTCTCTGTTTTGCCTAATCCATCTGGCTAGAGGTTGATGAATTTTATTTATTAAAGAGCCAGGTTTTGGTTTCATTGATTTCTTCTTCTTTTTTTTAAATTTACTATTTCATTGATTTCTTGTCTGATCTTTATTTTCTTCTGCGCTTCTGCTTCAATTGAGTCTATTTTGCTGGATTTTTTTAAAGATGGAAGTTTTGGTTGTTAATTTAACTCCTTTTCTAATATAAAGAATTTAAAATTATACATTCCTCCTAAGCACTTCTTTAGCTGAATTCCCACATTTGGATATGTTGTGTATCATTTTTAAAATGTTTATTTATTTTTGAGAGAGAGAGAGAGAGAGAGAGAGCGAGCAGGGGAGGGGCAGAGAGAGACGGAGATACAGAATCCAAAGCAGCCTCCAGCCTCTGAGCTGTCAGCACAGAGCCTGACGTGGGGCTCGAACTCATGAACCGTGAGATCATGACCTGAGCTGAAGTCAGGCACTCAACCGACTGAGCCACCCGGGCGCACTGTTGTGTATCATTTTTATTAAACTCAAAATACTTTCTAATTTCTAATTGCTCCTTTGAATCATGAACCATTTAAACATGTAATAATTACTTCCCAAATATTTGGGAGATTTTCCAGATATCTTTCTGTAATTAGTTTCTAACTGAGTTCTATTGTTGGCGAGAGAATGTGCTTGGTAGGATTTGAATGATTTAAAGTTTATCGACACTTGGGGAGCTTGGGTGGCTCAGTCGGGTAAGCATCTGACTTCGGCTCAGCTGTGCTGACAGCTCAGAGCCTGGAGCCTGCTTCAGGTTCTGTGTCTCCATCTCTCTCTGTTCCTTCCCCACTCGTGCTCTCTCTCTCACTCTCAAGAATAAATAAAAAGCATTAAAAAAAATAAAATGTATTGATACTTGTTTTATGGCCCAGAATATGGTTTGTCTTGGTAAATGTGCTGTGTTCACTTGAGAAGAATGTATATTCTGTTGCTTTTGGGTGGACTATTCTATAAATGCCTGTTGGTCAAGTTGGTTGGTCTTATTGTTCAAGTGCTGGATCTCCTTGCTGGTTTTTTTGTCTACTTGTTTTATCAATTATTGTGACTGGGTGTTGAAATCTAGGACTATTACTGTGGGTTCGTCTATTTCTCGTTGATTAGTTTTTGGCTAACGTATGCTGAAGCTCTGTTAATCAGGTGCATTTTTATGTCATCTTAATGCATTTTCCCCTTTATCACTATGAAATGAACTTCTTTATCTCTGGTCATTTTCTTTGCTTTAAAATCTACTTTGTCAGGGGTGTCTCTCTGGGTGGCTCAGTCAGTTGAGTGTCTGACTCTTGATTTAGACTCAGGTCATGATCTCAGGGTCTTGGAATCAAGCCTTGTGTTGTGGGCTTGTCAGTCAGTCCTTCAGTCCCTCAGCTTAAGATCCTTTCTCTCTCTCTCTCCCTCTGCCTCTCATGACCTGAGCCGAAGTTGGATGCTTAACCGACTGAGCCACCCAGGCTCAGTTAATTATATTTTAAAGAGATTTAAGTAATAAGTTAAAAATCTTATATATTTACCCATATAGTTATTACTCTTTTAACAATTCTTTCCTTGAGTAGATCCATATTTCCATCTCATGTAATTTTCCTTTGCCCAAGGGACTTCTTTTGTAATTTCCTGTAATGCTGCTAGCAATGAATTGTTTCAGCTTTTGAATTTCTAAAAACATCTCTATATTGCCTTTGGTTTTTAAAAGATATTTTTGCTGGATATAGAAATCTTAGCTGTCAGGTTTTTTTTTTCTTCAGTACTTTAAAGATGTTGCTACACTTTAATGTCTTCACACTTCCGGAGCGCCTGGTCAGCTCAGTCAATTAAATGTCCGACTTCTGCTCAGGTCACGATTTCACCGTTTGTGGGTTTAAGCCGTGTGTTGGGCTCTGTGCTGACAGCTCGGAGCCTGGCACCTGCTTTGGATTCTGTGTCTTCTTGTCTCTCTACCCCTCCCCTGCTTGTGCTCTGTCTCTCTCAAAAATAAACATTAAAAGATAAATTTAAAGTCCCTTCCCTTGTTTCTGATGAGAAATCTGTTATCATTGTTGTTACATTTGTTTCCCTGTATATAGCATGTCTTTTCTCTGATACTTTTAACCTTTTCACTTTTTCACTGGGTTTTAAGTAATTTTCTATCACGTGCCTTAGTACAGTTGTCTCAAGTTTCTTACGGCTGAATTTTCTCCTAATTCTGGGTCATATTTTCCTGCCTCTTTGCATTCCTGGTCATCTTTTATCGGATGCCAGGCATTGTGAACTTTCACTTGTTTGGTGCTGGATGTTCTTGTACTCTCATCAGTATTTTTGAGCTTGGTTCTGTAACAGGTTCAATCACATTACAGATGAAACTGGAGCCTCTGAGGGAAGTTTAGTGATGATGTCATTTGGCCAGCAAGTTGCATAGTTAAAGCTAGAACACTTTGTTCTGTGGCACAGTTAAATTACTTGGACATTATTTGATCCCTTGGGGTTTTGCTTTTATACTTGTCATATTAAGAGCGGAGTAGCATTCAGTCTAGAACTAGTGTTCTCCACTAGGGAAACAAGACCCTTCTGAGTATTCTACTTCATGTGTGAGTTTCCAGAGTGGTTTGTTGGAACGGGCACTCTTCTTAGCGCTATTACACACATTCCACTGTGCCATCTACAGTCTTCCCAGATGAGGGGCGCCTGGGAGGCTCAGCCGATTAAGCATCCGACTCTTGGTTTCCACTCAGGTCATGATCTCACTGTTTCGTGGGTTTGAGCCCCACATTGGGCGCCATGCTGACAGCTCAGAGCCTGGTTGGGATTCTATCTCTCCTTCTTTCTTTACCTCTCCTCCACTCATGTTGTCTCTGTGTCTCTCAAAAATAAGTAAATAAACTTAAAAAAAAATCTTCTCAGGTGATTCTTTCCCCAGCCTTAGGTCATTTCCTTCCACACACCTTTACCAATCCACACCTGGTGGGAAGTCACTTGGGACCCTCTGCAGATCTCTTTCTGTGCAGCTCTCCTCGTTCTTAAATTCTGCCGCCTTGTTACCTTTGAACCCTCCCCTCCATGTCCTCAGGTCAGGGCATTTGCGGGCCTTCACTTGGATTCCACCCCCTGCACCATGGCCTGAGAACTTGCTCGGGGCAGCAAGATCGGGCGGTTGTTGGAATAACCCTATTTGTTTCCCGCCTTTCATGTATCCCCACCTTTCATTACCTGATGCCCAATGTCTTGTAAGTTGTCATTTCACATGTTTTGTTTGTTTGTTGTTGGTTGTTCCAGACGGGAGGGTCAATCCCATCTCTGTCCACCATCTTGGTCAGAAGTGAAACTTCATGATTTACTTCTAATCCAGAGGGTCTCAGACTTTGGCATATATGTGACTCACTTGGTGAGGCTTATTAAAATGTGGATGCTCCTACCAGTAATACCGGGGCCTGGGGAGGGAACAAAGAATCCGTGTTGTCGTGCGGTGCCCTGACTGCCATTTCAGAGGTGCTGACTTTAGACCTCCATCCACCTTCAGCCTGCAGGTTATGTGTGCTCTAGAGATCTCACAGTGCTCGGGAGTCAGCTTGCATGGTTCTGATCCCACATCTGCTTGTCACTAGATGGAACTTCTGAATCATCTAATATAACACCCTTGCCAGGTTACAGTAACTATTCAAGAGGATAAACCATGTAAAGTGGTAGCACCTGGTAAACAATGAATGTTGCTTCTTGTATGCATTATCTCACCCGATGGTGTACAGAGGACATTGCAGCCTCCAAGGGAGGTTCAGCAAAACCATTATTTGGCCAGTGAGTTGCACCGTTAAAACCAAAACCCAGGAGGGCACCCTGGGTGGCTCAGTTGGTTAAGCATCTGACTTTGGCTCGGGTCATGATCTTGCAGTTTGTGAATTCAAGGCCCACATTGGGCTCTGCGCTGATGGGATGGAGCCTGCTTGGGATTCTGTGTCTCCTTCTCTCTGCTCTTCCCCTGCTTGTGCTCTCTCTGTCTCTCTCTGTCTCTCTCAAAATGAATAAAGAAATTAAAAAAAAAAAAAACTAGAACCCAAGTCTGACAGCTAGTCCAAGGCTCGCTCTACCTCCGTTGAGTGTGAAAGACAGCTGAAGGGCCACCAGCAGGGGGAGAGGAACCACAGGGGTGTGTGTGTTTGCGTGGGTTGCAGTAATGCGGGGAAACTCCCCATTACACTTCGCATGATGGCCGAATCAGCTATCAGCTTTCTGCTCTGTGGGGGTCACCACCAAACGGTGGTGGTGTATGTTACGCTAAGTCCTAGACTGTACTCCAAACCAAAGCCTCCGTTGCTGGAAGTGACGTGTGTGGATGTCTCTCATGTGACTCTTACCTGGCCTCCACGATTCAGGGATTTAGAAGTGTACATGTGCCAGTGGGGGGAGGGGGTGGGCAGGGCTCTGGATTTATGATCTGGCTCCTTTGCCCCCTCCCTCCATTCTACCCCCTCCCAAGTGCTCTAGTACAAGACCTTCAGAAACTCTTCAAGTGCAAAGCTATTTACAATACAGGATAGGGTCTGTTTATGGACGAGGTAGGTAATGAGCCCACAAGCTCAGGCCACTCGGCTAGCTTGTCAGGTTCAGGTTTGAAGCACTTAACTGCCCCTTCCAAGCCATCCTCCCCTTCAATGACCCTTTCTTGCTTTTATACTCTGATTCCCTCCTAGGCTTTCTCTGAGTTCTCTTCATAAGCCTCCATGGTTTATGGGAAGTAGGTTGTTTTCTTTTTGTTTTCTGTTCCTTGTACCCCACCTATCAAACCCATTTGGAAAGTTGATACGTGAGAAGCATGAAGACTTTCACCAAGCCAAGCAGGCCAAGAGGAGTTTGGGAATGAAAGGATGGGGGGAACACCAGTGTTGTAGACTTGAGGTAGAACTATATGGATCAGCACGTTTGTAATTAACCAGGATTCTTTCTGGTTTGAACCACTGGTGGCTCAGGGCATGGAGCAGGGTGTGATGTATAGGTGTGTCCGTCCATTGCCGTGGCGGGATAATTGACTCCCGACAATCAGCTTAGATCAGCTGTAAACGATGAGGGCCATAAATGCGTCTCGTTTCAGGAGGCAGTTTGGGCCCCTGCAGTCCTGGGTAAAGGCCATGATGGGCCTGGAAGCACCATGACATGACCCTTGATCGACACCTTCTGTTGGTTTTGGAGGCACCTGCTGGGGCACATGGTTCGTGGGCCAGGTTGGCCATCACTGTCAGAGTCAGCCTCCCAGAGTGGCACACGGGACGAGAGGAAGGACAGGACGGAGTGAGCAAAGCTACACCCAAGCCTTCCCAGTTGTTTGTACCTCCCCAAAGCCCCTGACGTGTGTCGCTCAGCGCACATCTCAAACAGCCATCTGGAGTACACCGCGCTGGCCTCAATATTCCCATTGTATAGAAGGGGCTCTGGAAGTTTCCCTGGGCACAGCCTGATCCACCAAGCATCCCCCTCGGCCCTTGAGAGAGTCCTGTGTCATCGGCAGCCCTGAGTGTCCCCCCCAGAGAGGAGAAATGGGGCAGCAGACAAGGACAGAAAACATAAGTTCCAGTCTAGGCTGTGTTAGGAACAGGCTGTGTGGCCTTGGGCAGGTTGTTTCATGCACTGGGACCTCAGCTTCCTCACGTGGGCACACAGGGACTTGGGCAAGAGAGGTGCTCCCTGATCGTGGGTAGGGGTGCTAGGCGTGGCTGGACCCACCCAGCCGCCTGCCTGGTGAGCCTGGCGCCTGTGCACACGCCGTGGGCTCAGGAACCTCCCGAGGGTTGGGGGGGGGGGATCGCTACCTACCATGAGGACCGCATCTCACCTGTGCTGCGTGACCCCCTTGGGGTCTGTGTCATGAGTGTGGGGAAGGTAAACCCACAGCTGAAATGAAACCAACTGAGGACACGGGGACATTTTAAAGGTAGTAGATGAGGGACACCTGGGTGGCTCAGTGGGTGGAGCGTCCGACTCTTGATTTCCGCTCAGGTCACGATCTCACGGTTCGTGGGATTGAGCCCCGTGTCAGGCTCTGCACTGACAGCATGGAGCCTGCTTGGGATGTTCTCTCTCTCCCTCTCTCCCTCTCTCTCTGTCCCTCCCCCATTCACACGCTCTCTGTCTCTCTCTCAAAATAAATAAATAAACACTAAAAAAAATAAGGGCAGTGGGGCACCTGCGTGGCTCCTTTAAGTGTCCAACTTTGGCTCATGTCATGATCTCACAGTTCGTGGGTTCGAGCCCCGCTGAAAGCTCAGAGCCTGGAGCCTGCTTCGGATTCTGTGTCCCCCTCTTTCTCCACCCCACCCCTGCTTGCGCTCTGTCTCTCTCTGTCTTTCAAAAATGAATAAACATTAAAAAAATTTTTTTAATTAAAAAAATAAAAGTAGTGAACAAGACAAGGGTGTTGTGGAGCAAAAAGCAACATTTGTGCAACTTTTAAAGTGCGAAAGTTTTCGAGAAATTCCCTGTTGGAGGCAGGCCTCTCCCAGCTCTGCCCCTGTCTTGCCCCTTCTCTCCTCTGCCTTCTGATGCTTTGGTCAACACTCGTCCCAGGTAACCAGGAAGGCCGGCTAGTAAAGCCTTCCACACTGGGGGGGCACAGAGGGTCCCTCCCTCAATCTGCCTCCAGCTTCATTCTGAGCAGGGCCCCCATCGGTGGAAGTGGAAGAAACTGCCTCTCTAGCACCTGGTGTTGCCCTGTGGCCCAAGCAGTTTGGCTTTGACGTGGCTGTGACAGAGGGGAACAGTGGCCTGCCCCCTCCCCCCAACTCTGCCACAGACCACCGTTGGGCTGGCGTCGAGGTTCACGGTGAAGGTGCGAGGCCAACCCCAGCATCTGCAGGAGGCGGAGGTGCGGTCTGGGGGGGTTGGTCATGCTGGGGATGTGGGGGCAGGAAGGGACAGAACAGCAGCCACCAACAGCCTCTAAGTCCATTTTCCTGGTTCTTCTACCACTGTTGTCTATGCAGGCAGTTGAGATCTGCAGTCTCTGGTTTCATTTGTTCCTCCCCGGGTCCCTCGGGGTGCACGGCAGTTGTAATGGATTGTTTTGAAGGTTTCAGAACTCTAATGGATGTCATAATACATCTGTTTCCTGCTCTTTGCATACCCCGTTATGGATGTGTTTGATTAATAAATCATGGGCAAATGAATTAATTATTCCGTAATGATTAGTCTCCTTGGCAGACAACATGTCTCAAGACGGGGAAGATACGGGGAAGAAAGAATAAAGGAAGGAGGGCCTTGGTGTCGAATATGCTGAGGAGGAACGCGCGATCAGAGGTTCCTGAACTTTATTTCCAGGCCCACAGGCCTTCCAGGGCAAGGCTGCTCTCAGCGTTCGAGCTGGCGGAGGCTCGTGGTGCCAGTGGTGGGGCAGGGGGGTGATGGAGGAGGAGGGCAGGGGGCACGGTCTCTACAGGTGCAGCAGCCGTTAAGTCAAGAGCAAGAGGCAGTACGTGTGAAAGTCCCATCAGGGAGGTCCTGGCCTTTCTTCCGAGCCGCTGTGCTCAAGGCAGACGTTCAAACACCCTGGAAAAACCCAGGGTCGAGGGGAAGCATGGCCCCGTTGAATAATACAGCTAGCAGTTCAGCCCAGCGCTTCTCAAACTGAGGTTTGCGTCAGGGTCCCCAGGGGGGGCTTTTTTTTTTTTTTTTTTTTTTTTTTTTTTTACGGCGTAAATGGGCCCAGTTCCCAGAGTTCCTGGTTCAGAAGGTCTGGGGTGAGACCGTGAACTTGCCTGTCGAACAGGGTCCCAGGTGCTGCTGCTGGTCCAGGGACCACACTGGGAGAAACGCTCTTTTCCCCAATTACTCCCAACTCGATTTCTGTCTTCCATGGCTCTTTGGTCACCCTTCCCCACCCCAGCCTTTCCCCCATCACCTCACTCCCCCAGGGCCTCGACCATTTCTCCTCGCCTCCCTCCGCCGTCCCTTTTCCTACACCAGTCCCCCACCCCCCACAGCCTCCCACTTCCAACGCTCTTCCTTTTTTTTTTTTTTTAGGTTTATTTATTTATCTGAGAGAGAGAGCAAGTGGGGGAGGGAAAGAGAGAGGGAGAGAGAGAATCCCAAGCTGTCTCCACACTGTCAGCACAGAGCCTGACTCGAGGCTCGAACTCATGAACCGTGAGATCATGACCTGAGCCGAAACCCAGAGTCAGATGCTTAACCGACTGAGCCACCCAGGCGCCCTATCCCCCACCCCCCAAATCTCTTCCTAAGCAATGAGAAACCCGAGTTTCTTGAAAACTGAAATGCAGACAAGACTGGAAGCAAAACCAGTCCATCTCCCTGGCCAGCAAGGGACACTAGTCACAGGCCACTGGGGACAGTAGGGGCTGGCCAGCACGCAAAGTTCCCTACAGCTGATAGAGCCGCCTGGGGCCGGTGCAGCCTGGCCAGGACGCCGCGTGACGTGATGGTGGGTAAGGTTTGCCCTCTGGTGCCTGGGGGGGATGGAGGAGACGGGGTCACCTGGAGGACAGCCTCCAGCCTCCAGTTCAGCATCAAAGATCTGTCCCTGTGGAGGATCTCAGGCTTGAGCATGCGAGCGTCAGACTCCCTCGGAGAGCTTGGCAAGCACGGATGCTGGGCCCACCCCACAGCCTCTCACTTCGTAGGGCTGGAATAGGGACCCCCGGATGGAGGCAGGTGAACCGGAATGAGTTGGTCACCCAGCCAAGGCCGGATGCTTTGCCCTTCCAAGAAGGTCCCAGGCAGCTGCAGAGACGCAGTTCGGGTGGCCTAGACAACTAGAGGCTCTGCAGGGGCCAGAACTCCGACTCCGGAGGGCTCTAGTCGAGGGGGTAGATGTGGACGTGGGAACTCGGGCCACGTGTCTAAGATTGATGGGGGCCCAGAAGGGCTGGTCTGAAAGGTGGGGTCGTAAGGAGAGGACATCAGGGCGAGGCTGTGCGTGCCGGGGGGCCTGCCCCTGGGAACAGACTCCCGAGGGCCTCTGCCCTCGCCACCCGGGGACAGGCCTGTGGCCTGGGCTGGAAGGGAAGCTGTGAAAACCGGCTGCTTGGTGGCTGGGGCTGACGCTGACGCCGGAGCAGTCAGCTTGGAGGAGGAGGAGAGGCATGAAGACACTTGTCAGTTGGGTGCCTGTGTTTGGGAAGCAGAGTCGGGCCAAATGCATATCCCAGCTGTTAGCCTGTAAAATATCATCTGTTTGTACGTTATTTCTTCCCAGGCCGACTCAGGGAGTTTTGGGGCGCACAACCCTGCAGTGTGGGGGTGTTGCAGAGATGTGGGGGGAGGCCGTGGGACTCTGTCCCTCATCTCCCCCTCCCTTCTCTGGAAGTCACCAGCTTCAGATGCTAAAGGATCTTCCAGTAGGAGCAGTCTGCCAG
Organism: Cryptoprocta ferox; assembly: GCA_028646485.1. Lineage (NCBI taxonomy): Eukaryota > Metazoa > Chordata > Mammalia > Carnivora > Eupleridae > Cryptoprocta > Cryptoprocta ferox. The sequence continues at coordinate 4,445,976 of CM053565.1, forward strand.
GATCCGGGAGGGGCGGTGGATATTTGTTAAATAAAGGAAGGGATAAGAATGTGCAGGTGCCGTGAAGTTAGAGACAGCTCTCAGCGGGCCTTCCGTGTTGGGTCCTTAGACACAGACAGAGCACTTGGCCGTACAGCGAAACCTTGGCATTCCCAGGCGCTGTTCAGTTTCCATCATTCTGATCCTGCCATCCAAATGTCCTGACAAGGACTGATTTACCTTTGTCTGTGTTATCTGTGTTCTCCTGACTTCCCCTCTGCCAGGAACTAATACAACCTACGTCTACGCCAGATGCTTTTAAGTGCTGAGATAACGGACCCCAATATCACACGCAGCCCCCTGCCTGCCCCCCAAATGCCTAATCTGTCTCACAATCCTTCTCTCAAGAACAAAGAGAGATTGTGGTAGGGTGAATGAAGCTGAGTGCATCTATGTTCAACCTCTGATACCAGCCTGAGCTGGTCTGTCAGCCTCTCTTTCCCCTTAGGGTTGGTTTTTACCCAGAAGGCTCTTTGGTCCCTCATGCAAATGTATTTCCAGGCTGGCCTCGGCAGTGGCCTCAGGATCAGCTCCCCTTTCTCCACCGCACCTGTAATGTCAGGGAGCCATGAGTCGAATCCTAGGAGCTTCAAGGCTACTGAGCGTGGGTGGCCTGCAGAGCCTGGGTGGGGCCACCCTTCCCCGGCCATGTGGGTCCCTGCCGCAAACTGTAGGGCCAAGGTTGTGTGAACTACTGACTTGCCTATTAGTGGCAGATTTGACTTTATTTATTTTTATTGTTTTTTATTTTTTGTTTAGAGAGAGAAAGAGAGTATGAGCAGGGAGAGCGGGGCAGAGGGAGGAGAGAATCTTAAGCAGGCCCCACACTCAGTGCACACCCCAACCCCACCATGGGGCTCGGTCCCCTGACCCTGGGATCATGACCTGAGCCAAAATCAAGAGTTGGACGCTCAACCGACTGAGCCCCCCAGGGGCCCCCAGACTTGACTTCGAATAGCTTTATAGAGGACAGGTGCGAAGTCCCTGGAATCATGAGGGGCCTGAGATTTCCAGCTCTGCAGTTGACTCCTACCAAGGAGCAGAGATGCTCTCCACGGCATTGGCCTCTTCAGGAGGCTGGGGGACTCTCAGAGGCCAGTGCCCAATCACCTCGGATGCTCGCGAGAGTGACGCCCTTATTGTTATCCCCTAACAGGCAGGGATCACCTGGAAGGTCCCTCAGCCTGTCAGTGGCAGACTCGACTGAGAGTCCAGGTCACTGGAAAAGTCCAGCCGCCGTCCCAAGGAGGAGGGGCCGCAGAGACAGTTCTGGAGAGTGCTTTGGGAGAACTTTCTGGCAGGATGAACCTAGCTCCATGTGGTCCTACCCGTAGAAACTTGGCCCCTCTGTCTCCTCCTCCCTCTCTGCCTGCCTTGCCTCTCGTGATGGGCACTCATGCTTGCTTGTTCTGCCCGAGGCTCAGCAGGGCC
>CM053565.1:4447545-4488238 GCA_028646485.1 Cryptoprocta ferox
CTGGGCTCTGGGCTCCTAGGCTCCTGGGCTCCTGGGCTCTGGGCTCCTGGGCTCCTGGGCTCTGGGCTCTGGGCTCTGGGCTCCTGGGCTCCTGGGCTCCTGGGCTTCGGGCTCCGGGCTCCGGGCTCCGGGCTCCGGGCCCCAGGCTCCAGTTCTGCATCTGTGGCTCTTCTGCTGCCTGAACTTGGGAAAGTAATTTCACCCGCCAGCTTCAGTCTCCCCATCTCTAAAATAACAGGGCTGCTCAAGACCTTTGCTCTTTTTTTTTTAAGTTTATGTATTTATTTATTTTGAGAGAGAGAGAGAGAGAGAGAGAGAGAGAGAGAGAGAGGACAAGCGGGGGAGGGGCAGAGAGAGAAGGAGAGAGAGAGAGAATCCCAAGCAGACTCTGGGAGGTCAGCACAGAGCCTGATGCGGGGCTCTAACTCATGAACCGTGGGATCATGACCTGGGCCGAAATCAAGAGTTAGACGCTTGACCGACTGAGCTGCCCAGGCGCCCCCAATCTTTGCTCTTCTGTGTATCACGTGGTCCCGCAGCCGTGACATCACCCGGGAGCTTGTTAGAAATGCAGAGCCTTGGGCCTCTCCCCAGACCCCCGGGCCTCTCCCCAGACCCTCCTCTCCTCTTTACCAAGATCCCCCGGAGGTCCTCGAGCACTGGAAGTGCCGCTCTCATGCTCTCTGAGATTGGGTTCCGTTCTCCTGTTCCCTGATTCTGCGCCCTAATGGGTCCCCGAGCATCATCCTGGCACATACTCTGTGGCGGAACAAGATTGCCCCCCATTTCCACACGCATTGCCCAGTTGTGCCTCCTCCATTCTGGTTCTTCCTTAGGGTGCGCGATGGTTGATGCCCTCCCACGTGGACCTCCCTCTTCTCCTGGGGGGCTGATGCCAGGGCCAGCGGGTAGCCAGCTGGACTTTCATTCAGGGCACCTGCTACAGCTGTTACCACAGATGTGCTCTGCACTCATTCTCTAAAGCAGCAGTCAGACGCCGCCCGCCCCGCAGACGCACCCCCTCTAATTTGGGAGATGGCTCAGGAGTTGAACAGGCGCACTTACGTGGAGAACCGTCATGCCTGCATTTAAATTGCCTGCTAGCAGGTGCACAAAAGTGAGCACAGGGAAGGTGCCAATCCCCACGCAGGTCCCTGGGGTGGGCGTGATGTGGGAGGCGGCTGCTAAGCCCATCTCCGCTCCTTCGGTCCCCCAGATTCTGAGAACATGTGCTCTGGGCCGAGCGCGATCCCGCTTTTTCAAGATTTGCCTGTCTCAACGCAGATGAAAGCCAGCGATAGCATTTGGTTCCAAGGGAAGGAAGGGAAACCAGTTCCGTTTCTAGAATAAAAAACCAAGGAAAGGAAGTTAACGGGGCCTCCAACACAGTGTTTTCCTATGGAGATGTTCAGGGTGATGTGGATCACGTGAGACCTTTCCTTCCGTGCTAACGTTAGAGGAAGTGCTTCCGCACTTGTGTGGAGTCAGGTCGGAAACACAAAGTGTCTGCTCGGGGGAATCAGTAGGATTACATGTGCAGATGGTCAAGGACTCTGCTGGAGTAAGAGGGGAATCTTTCTTCTTAATGGCTTATCTGGAACGTTCCTTCGTGTTGGTTTCTGACTCCAGCCTAATTCTGAGAGACCAGGTTGGTGGCCGAGCACGGGGCTTCCAGAAGATTCCATTGTGTCAGGACAGCCCTGGCACTGCCTCCATCCACGGTGCTGTGCCTAACGTTGACTTCCAGAACTTGCATGGAAGCAGGTTAAACTTTTGAGCAAAGGATGCTGTAGAGTTGAGGGAGGTTGGGGATTCTTACGGGAGCGTGGACACTCCGAAATACGGCGCGTCCTGTTAAAAGCGGAAGGTCAAGAGTCAAACCTACTTATATAGGCAGGTTCCTACCTCATGGCACAGAACATCTGAGGCAGCTTCTACGGAACAACTTACACTTCTTAGGGTGAAATATAAATAAAAAGTACAAAATTAGACCAGGGGAAACATAAATTACTTGGGCAGATCGGGCCTTGGGGACAGGTGCACGTCTGATTAGCCTCCGAGCCGGGGCTGCGTTTGACTGGATGCAACTGCGTGAAGATGAAAAGAGAGTCCTGCTCTTCGGATCGAGGAATGAATAAGGACAGCACGGCACAGGCCTCACTTGCTTTGTCCGAATACCACCTGGAGGGCGGCTTCTGTGGACGGAGAGCTCAATTTGAGCTTCCTGGGCAGCCCGGCTGTGCAAATACAAGTGGAGGGGGCTGCGTTCGTGGGAAACCGTGTCCAGCACTGGGGACGGCGTCTCTCGAACATCACACAGCATCAGCTGCGCCTTGCTTTTTGCAGCCAGCGTCTTAGAATATGCCCCATGGGCCACCCGCACCATCCCAAGGGGCGGGTGAGGCGGGGCCCTTCAGGGGCTCACATGGCCCATCCACGCAGTAGCCCCGTGGCCTGAGGTGTGCTTGCGGGGGCCCCGTTGGGCTCCCATGCTCCGTTCTGGTTGTTAGTCTTTAATGGGGCCTTGATGAGTTGGCATCTGAACCCCACGGCCAGGTTGCTCCCTTCAGAGCCCCAGTTTGAGAACTTGAAGGCTTCTAGGGCCATCCCGGAATGGCCGGGGGCCAGCGATGGCGCGGGGGCGCTGGACTCTTGGCAGATGCTGGAGCCTTCCAGAAGCCTGGCATCCATGCCACTCGTGGGCCTCCTAGTGGGTGCTTTGCAAGCCTCTGGCTCCTCCCAGATACTTAGTAACGGGCATGTGCGTGCGCGGCAAAGAGAGGGTGTCTTCCAGGGGCTTTGATGCTACTCTGTCAGACAGGACCTGTGTTAAATACAGGAAGGAGGCTGTCAGCCCGAGACTTGAATATGTCATTTCAAACCTGTGTGCGGTTCTCAGAGTCAACAGGACTTGGGTTTGGATTCTAGCACTACCCCTCCATAGCGCCCCTTCCGTGGGCTAGCTGTGGACCATTTTGGGACTCCGTCTCTCCAACCTGTAAAATGGGTATTTGAGTCCCTACCTGGGCTGTGAGCATCGGCTGAGGTCCTGAAGATGAGAGATTGGTCGGTGAACACCGAGGCACTCATCAAGTCTGAGCTCCCTCTCCCCACCCCTTCCTTACACCCACAGCTAACAGAGTCGTTCCCAGGCTCTGGATTCCACCCCTACATCCACCTTGGACGTGGCCAGACATCTGTCCGTCTTCGATTGTGACTCTCTGTCTCTCCTGGCTCCTCCCCTCCCCTGACCCTCCTGCTCAATGTTCTCTATCCCCTCCTCTCAAAAAAAATCCTACTTCAAACCAGCGCAGCCATCAGAGCCTGAGTTCTGTCATTTCTTCTCCAAATACGATTGAAGGTTGGAGATGGATCTGCGCTGGTCCCTTTAAAAAAAGTTTTTTTAATGTTTATTTATTTTTGAGAGAGAGACAGACAGAGCGTAAGCAGGGGAGGAGCAGAGAGAGAGGGAGACACAGAATCCCAAACAGGCTCCAGGCTCCGAACTGTCAGCACAGAGCCCGACGCGGGGCTCAAACTCACGAACCGTGAGATCATGACCTGAGCCGAAGTCATGCGCTCAACTGACTGAGCCACCCGGGCACCCCTGCGCTGCTCCCCTGGTACATCCCAGTGGCCACTCCGTGCACAGCGCTGGTTCCATTTTGTCCCCACCATCTAGGGATAAAGGCTCACAGCCCAGTCCAGTCACCTTTCCTCAGGCTATAGCCTTGTTGACGGCTCTGAGGCTGCAGCCAGTCAGCCCCCCACTCTTGACACCACGTCCTCCTTCATCCTGTCTGTCACCTGCAGGGTGTCACTCCCTTTTTACCACTGGGGACCTCTCCGTGGCCTTCTCAACCTGCCTGCCTTCCCCCACTCCCCAAAAGCAAGCCTGGCTCAAGGTTGTGACTTGGGCTCCCGGGGGAAGTAACCGTGGCCAGGCCAGAGGCCAGCAAACTATCCGGAAAGAGGCCAGATAGTAAATATTGTAGGTGTCCCAGGGCCATACGGTCTTCACTGCGATCCCTGAGCTCTGGCGTCACGGCCTAAAGCACCTAGACATGCATGTGTGAGTGAGTCTGGCTGTGTCACAGTAAACCTCGACTTACAAAACGGGAGAAGGGCCACATTTGGCCCAGGGCCAGGTTTGCCATCCCCGGGGCCCGGTGCAGAGGGTATGGACGGGCGAGGACGCTTGGTTTCACAACCTCGCACCACTACTTGCTAGTTCTGTCACGTTGGACGAGGTGACTTAGGCCTTGACATCCTCATCTGCAAAGGGGATTCATACTTCATGATGATGGTGACGGTGCTTTGTGCGGTGCTGTGGGTGGGGTGAAGGGGGTCCCTGCAGAGACTCTTAGGGTCCCCCTCCTCCCTTCCTTCTATCCTCCGCTCCTGCACACCCCGTTTCCTTCCCCTTTCTCTCTGCCTCCTCACCTGTACGGTCCACACGCGGGTCTCCAACCCCTCGCTCTGCCTTTCTGCCCTGATGTCCCTTCTGAGTTTAAAATCTGCACGTTCCATGCCATGGACCATCTGCGTCTCAGACTCCGCCTCGTGCGAAGGAAGACGCATCCTGGGAAGGAGACCCGTGCCCTCCCCTGACCTCCCTCATCGCGTGCATGGCAGGGTTTTCTGGAAGCTTTGATGCCGCCATCGGGCTTTGGGAGACCAGGACGGGCCATCCGCTGGGCCCGTCTGGTCCCACTCACGCGGTCTCTGTCTTTTCTGCTTTCCGTGGCCCTAATTTCCTGTCCGCATCTTCCTACCTGCCCAGTGAGCTTCCTGAGGGGTCTCCCTGCCCCTGCGCCTCCCTCCCACCTGCCTGCACTTGCTGTCACAGACCAGAGCCTGGCCACGTCACTCTCTAATCCCTGAACTCAGCGGAGCCTCCTCCTTGCTTTCTAAGTGTTGGAATCCTTGTCTTGCCTCTGAAGTCCTCCAGCCAACACCCCTGACCCCCTCACCTGTGCTTGCTCACTCTTTCCAGAATATTCTTTCCATTTTCCCCCCTTTCTGCGGTCCTTCCCTGCAGCTCTTCCCAAGTGCCATCTCTGCTTGTCACGTTCTCTCCTGCTCCTCAGGACCCAGCCCAGATGTCCGAAGTCACACGCAAACCCCTCCCCCGCCGCACACATAGGACCTCCTCCTCACCTGGGTGCTCAGGCCCCTGTGCCCCGTGAGGTTATCTTGAGGCACACATTTTCCGTGTGCTCTTGCCAAGCCCTGTGTACCTGCTTTATCTCTCCCTCTAGATCAAACATTCCTCCAGGGATCAGAGAAATGTGTTGCCCTCCACGCAGCCTCAGAACTGTGTGTGCCCATGGCACCGGTGTGCCGAGCCGGCTTGTCCGCCTCTGCCCCTGCCTGTACTCCCAGCTGACGTGCCCCCTCCACCTGCCCCTCCGTGGGTGGAAAGTTGGAAAAAGTTGATGGTGAAGAACAGGTTTTATTTTCACTGAGCTCGGGGCTGTGAGCCTTCCATGCCCTTGGGCTTCGATTGTTGTGTGTTTGTTTCTGGGGTGTGTGTGTGTGTGTGTGTGTTTGGGGGCACTGTAGCCATGCACCTTCCTGGAAAATGACAAGAACCCACACCTGGCTTTGCCTGGGGGCTTATCTCTATCTACAAGAAATGCCCAGCAAGTGAAACTCGGAGCAAACAAATCCCGGGGGGGAACGCGGCGACCGAGTGATAAAATCAAATGACAGGTTGTCCCGCTTGGCACACAGTTGGGTTATCAGAACAAGGCGCTCATTCTGGAACTCCTACGGGGGGCCCTTTGAGGTTTAGTGGCCCAGGCTGTCCTCTGCTCCCTGGAGAACCATGCAAGCCACAGGCTCAGGGCTCGAGGCACGGCCAGACCCTGCCCTGTCCTGACCCGAGTTCCATACCGGACCTCATGCCAGGGATGGGACCCGCTTATCTCAGGAGGCGGGGGTGGGGGGTGTCCAAGGACAAGCTTGGAATGGCGGATTCGGCCTCTGAATTAAAGGGGTCCGAGCTCTTTCCTTTTACTCCACTCTGAGAATCGGTGAACTGCCCATCAATCACGAATATGGTTGGCGTTTATGCCCAGGCCAAAAGTCATAGAATGTAAGGGGGTTGGGAAGAGTCAATTTCTCAAATACATTTTAGCTTGGGCGCCTGGGTGGCTCAGTCATTCGAGCATCCGGCTTCGGCTCAGGTCATGATCTCATGGTTCTTGGGTTCGAGCTCTGTGTTGGGCTCTGTCCTGACAGCCCAGAGCCTGGAGCCTGCTTTGGATTCTGTTTCCCACTCTCTCTGTCCCTCTCCTACTCATTCTCTCTGTGCCCCCTCCAAAAAAAATACACATTAGGGGCACCCGGGTGGCTCAGTCGGTTAAGCATCTGACTTCAGCTCAGGTCATGATCTCACGGTTTTTGAGTTTGAGCCCCACATGGGGCTCTGTGCTAACATCTTGGAGCCTGGAGCCTGCTTCAGATTCTGCGTGTGTGTGTGTGTGTGTGTCTCTCTCTCTCTGCTCCTCCTCTGTTTGCACACTCTCTCTCTCTTTCTCTCTCTCTCTCTCAAAAATGAATAAACGTTAAAAAATACACATTAAAAAATAAGAAAAAAAAAGAAGTACATTTTAGCATCAGAGTCCATGTTCTCAGGAAACCTTCCGTGAAAGTTCAGTAGATAAAACTGTGGAAAGCCCACTATTCTGGATGTATGTATGTGGGGTGGGGTGGGCAGGGCTGCAGGAGTCCACCCACCCCAGCTCCTGAGGGGCCTTCTTGGAGCCTTGTTCGAACCTTCCACGGGTCCCAAATCTCCTACTCTAAAGGGAAGTCTTGGGACTTGCCCAGGGTCATGTAGGGGGGTGGCAAGCAGCTTCATAAGTGAGCAGCCTCCCTGAGCAGCCCTGGCCCACACTGATTTGTCACTCTGGGCCAGCCCTAGGTCTTATAGGAGATGGAGGGACCAAGGGAGACTGGGTTTGAGGGTCCCATAGAACATGCAGGTTGGGAACTGAAAAGAAGACATTTGCATGACTCTGTTTAATGGGGAGTACAGTGAATCTCAAGCATTTGAAGTCCTTTTGAGCCTGGACAAAAGTCCAGGGACAGCTTTCTCACATAACTACTGAAATTTTTTTAATGCCATCCACTGTCGTAAGAACTGATTATAACACAGGGCACCTGGGTGGCTCAGTTGGTTAAGCGTCTAACTTCGGCTCAGGTCATGATCTCATGGTTTGTGAGTTTAAGCCCCACGTTGGGCTCTGTGCTGACAGCTCGGAGCCTGGAGCCTGCTCCGGATTCTGTGTCTCCCTCTCTCTCTGTTCCTCCCCAAATCATACTCTGTCTCTCTCTCTCTCTCTCTCAAAAATAAATATTAACAAAAGTTAAAAAAAAAAAAAGAATTGATCATAACGCCTCAAGCATATCTATCTTGGAGGAAGGTCTTGCTCCTCCGTAATGCATCGGCCACCAGCATCGTGACGGAGTGTCCGTTGCTCTCTTCAATCATCGCTCATGAAATGCTGTCCACATATTAACCCACTTAACCTGGGCAACATCGTCATGAGGCAGGGCTAATCTTATCATCATCCCTGAAGCAGGGGCTGCTGTCCTTAGCATCATCTACATTTTACAGATTTGGAAAGTAGGGCATGGGGGCGTGGCGTGGCTCGTGCTGGGTCACAAAGCTGGTAATGAATGGAATTGGACTCAAACCACGCAGTCTGGGTCTTGGCCCGTGCTCTTCACCATTGGGCTGTTGGACTTCTTGCTATTCAATGCAGGAGGGATGTAAAGGGCAAGGAGCCTCACACTAGGGACCCCTTGTTGTTTGGGTGATTTCACTCCCCAGATGAGCTTGAACTGGTGATCATCACCATCATCATCATCACCATCACCATCATCACCATCACCATCATTATCACCATCCTGACCATCATCATCATCACCATCATCATCATTATCATCATCACTATCACCATCATCATCACCATCATCACCATCATCACCATCATCATCATCATCATCCGTGCTATGGCCAGGGTGGTCTTTTGGAAACAGACCCACTCATGTCAAGCTCCCACCCCTACTCACATCTCCTTAATAACTTCTTATTATTCTTAAGAAAATGATCAAAATCTTTAAGATGGCCTTCAAGGTTTTGCCTGACCTGGCCTCTGCCTACTGCAGGCAGGACCTTCACCTCCTCCTGCACTTGCCCCCTCTGCCCTTCAGTCTCCCTGCTGTCTTTTATTTCCTGGTACCCCAGGACCTTTGCTCAAGCCATTGCCTCTTCCTGAGAGACTCCACTTTCCAGGTCAGCTTCCCTGTTGCCTGTTCCTGTGAAGTGATGTTCCTTCTCTTCCCAGTCTTCACCTGACTGTGGCACTATTTGGTTACTCTCCAAGTGGCACTTGATGGGAAACTCCTCAAGGGTAGAGAACTTGTGTATCTTATTCCTCAGGGCATCCCCAGTGCCTTACACGGTGCCCAACGTATCTTCGGGAATGAGCAAACACACTATTAGGAGTTCCTTCTTGCTTCAGAGTTCCATGATGCAAAGTGTAAACTGACCCCTTCACTGCCCGGTTTGAGGTACACCAAGTCCTCTCAGTGCCCCCAACTGTCAGTTGGGACCCTGGATTGGTTTACTCACCCTCTCTTACACCCTTAGTAAGGACACAGGACATGTGTAAAAACCATACTGTGTGCAAAGAGCCTTCTCCTGCCTTACCTCTTTTAGGCCATTGCCACCACAAGGACAGGTAATATTGTCCTCATTTTACAGATGAGGCTACTGAGGCTCAGAGCCCGATGCAGCCTGTCCAGTGTCACCTAGTGATCGATCGGTGGCACTCGGAGCAGGACGAGGCACTCGGACTTCCCACCTCTTTTCCTTCCTTTCTTCTGGCAGGACCAGGTTACCTTCCTCTCCCCAAACCTCTCCAAACTGCTGCTCTAGTCTCTCGGTTCCAAAGGTCAGATGGAATCCCCCAGAAGAGACAGGATTGTCATTTCCTCCTTCCAACCCAGCAATGACCTTTATCCTTACACCCAGCGCTTGAAGGGAGTGCCCTGGCATGCCAAGTTCCTGGCCACGGGGGAGGAGGGGATGGCGATCGTTATTCCAACCAGGGCTCCGATACCAGTCCCCTCGGGGGGAGCTGCCCATAATTCAGGGTCGCAGGGGCCAGACCAGCTCTATCCTTGGTGCTTCACATCCCTGTGAAACATAACAATTATCTGCCGCCTTGGTTACATGCAGTCGACCAAGCAGCTGGCCCGGCTGGAAAGTGCAGCTCGGTGGATGAAATCGTCCGCCATGGTCTCCTGACTTCTCAGGCTCCCAGGCCAGCCGTGGCTGGGTGCGGGTGCGGGTGAGGGGTGTGGGTGGCTGCCTGGGAGTGTGCGCGAGGAGGGAGGGGTGGGGGACCTGCTGAGAGAGGAGGCAGTGCCCCAAGAGTGGATGTGGAGACAGGTTGTCCCCATGCCCCCCCCATGGTGCAATGCAGGGAGGAAGTGAGGGAGAAGGGCCGTTCTGGGTGGTTCCCCACCACCGCTCCATCTATGCCAGGGCACACGTGGTCCCTGGGGAGTTTTCCATCTTCTCCCAGTGCTCAGGGCCCCCCCCACCCACCCCTGCCAGCAGAGAATCAAGATGGGCTCTCTTCTCCCAAGTTCTGAGCTGAAGGAATCACTTCCTGTTCTGCACGGTGGGGACCACTCCTGGCGTATCAGAGATGGAGGGGGCCGTGGAGACCCTTTTTCGAGTCTCCTCAAGGATGACGGGCCCTGGGGGAGAGGACACCCATGGCCACCACAGGGGCAGCTGGAGCCCAGGTGGGCAGAGCCCCCCAGCCGGGGGTGATAGGTGCAGCTGGACCCCAGGTGGGCATAGCCCCCAACTTGGGGTGCAGGCTTCCAGCAACTTCTCAGCCCCTGAAGCCACCCCACCAGGTGGGCCTCGTGTACACTCACCTGCTCCCCCGTGGGGCATTCTGGGTGGGAGTGGCAACACGCCCCTGCTCCTCCGGCCTCTCGACAGCCCCAGGTTCACGGTCAGCCACCTGCAGAGCCTGCGTCCCTCCTTCTGTGCCCGTGGCCAGCCTACAAGTCCAGTTTTTCAAGAGGTACCTCGATGTTGAGGGAATACCAGGTGATCCAGAACAAAAGGCTGAGCACCAGGATCAGGGCCCCCGTGTAGACCAAGAAGTCCCAGTAGTCTAGGGAGGCGAAGACGCCCAGCAGCAGAAGGACCAGGCCCGCGGCGTCGAGCAGCAGGGCCAGTGCCAGGAAGGGCACACAGCGCCCCAGGCTGCATCTTCCCCAGCGCCTGCCCAGGAGCATTGCCCCTCGGCAGCGGGAGGAGCCCGGCGGCAGCCCTGGGGCTGATTTGCATGGGAGGGTGGTGGCAGTGCCGCCTGCTGCCTCGCTGGCTGGCCACTGGGTGTGAGCGGGCGAGGGAGCCGTCCGGCTGTCTGGAGCGACAAGGAAGCACATGTGGGTCTACCTTATGAGCACGGCAGCCAGTGGGGCAGGCTGGCTCTTTACTGCTTCGTGACTCAGGAGTGGCCCCGACCAAAACAGACTGACCTCACTGCTAATGGGACCTGTCACCGCCCGGCCAGCCGCCTTACGTGGCAGATGGGGAGGGGTCAGGTGCCCTGGGAGGGATTTTCGGTGTCCGTCCCGCACCTCTGCCTCTCGAGTCCTGGGCGAGTCCGGGCAGGTGTCTGAGCCACCATGTCTTCATCTCATGAGGTGGGGGTGGGGCTTCACTCCCCTCACCCCTCCTCCCTCCTCTTCCTGGTGCAGAAGGGAGGTTTTCAGTAAAAGATATGGAAGACAGTCTGTTGACATACATAGATTTTGAAATGGTGCAGTAAGAATCTGTCAGTTCTAGGGACCAAAGAAAAACCCAGAGAAGGTGGGTATGTCTTGCGGAAGTCTCCATTCTGAAGACCCGGGGACCTGGGAGGACAGACAGACGGGGAGATGGGGTGGGGTGGGCGGGGCGGGAAGAAGGGGGGACCTCTGGCCTCTGGCTGTGGTCGATTGGGTGTGGACCAAAAGGCAGCTTCAGGCAAAAGTCAAGAAATATCTGTCTGGTTCTCCGTCTTTTCCAGACCGACCGACCTGATGTTTGCCTTCTGTCCCAGGGACCCTGCTTGCTCGGTGCCCAAGGGGTTATGTACAACACGGTGGTCTCGTCACTGTGGCCGCTCACGGGGTGTGCTGCCTCCCCTCTGTCCCTGATTCACTGTGGGGCCTTGACTTGCACACCAAACCTCTCTGGGACTCAGTTTCACCCATGCATAATGAAAGAAATAATTTCCACTCTTTCTCTTGCCTTCTCCGGTCGGTGAGAATAAATAGAAGGCTCTGACTTTGTTTCCTGGTGTGAAATAGGCCAGGATGAGTGAGAAACTTGCAGAAAAAAAGTCCTGGGGAGGGGAGGAGAATAGTGTGTTATAGATTGTAGGATCCAAAGCACTAGGAGACTTGGCTCAGGCCAAGTAGCCCATCTGAAGCATCTCCACCTGAGAAGTAGCTGAGGCCAATCTCCCACCCAGCATCTGCCTCCTTTTCTGGATATGAGCTCCGAGGCAGTTAGAGATGCACACAGGAGCACCTCCCCGTGCTGGAGAAGCTGACGCCGCTCCCACCTGCTGCCCCCAGCTTTGACCAGGAGAGCGTCCCAGGAAGAACGGCAGGCCGACAGCGGCGACGTGTGCAGGACCAGGTCGAGCACCTGTGCCGTTGCAAGCCCAGCCGGACGTGTCCAGGCCTGGCAGCCCGCAGGTTCCTGGGCGCCTTTGCCGAGCAGTCCCATGTGCCTGCAAACGATTTTCCCAGGAAAATTTTTACACGGAAAGTCTCTTGAGTCCCGGGTCATTGGGCGGTTCATCGCCGTAATCCTGTCTGACTTCGGGTGACAGGTCAGAGAAACAGGGAGCAGGGTAAGCCTGCTGCCTTCCCCCTCTCAGCCGCAGCTCAGCATCCCAGGCCCTTCAGGTGCTGGGTCTCCTCACCATTTCTATTTCTGCTATTTGCACGCACACACACACACACACACACACACACACACACTCGCGCGCACGTTTCCAGCTGAAGAGACTTGGACACATTCCCCAGCAAAAGGAACAAAATCGAAACCACTCACGATTTCGTATCCAGAGCTAATCAATCAACATTCGTCACTCAGTACTCATCCTCCAGAACCGCAGACACCCCTCTTCTGTCTTAGGGAAAGGGGCCATGTCCCACGCCCTGTCCTGCAGCCAGCATGTGGCCCTTCTTCCAAGGGGCGGGGCTAACCAGGGGCCGGGAGACCACCCAGGTTGTGAGGGCCCGGGTACTGCCCACCCCCGGGGAGGGGGGGGTCTCTCCTGCTCCTGCGTCCCGACGTCCCTGTCCCTGTCTCCGTCTCCATGTGCCAGGCCCTCTAGATGTTTACACAGCTGGGACAGACTAGGGCGGCTGGTGGAAAGCCAGGTGACACGGGAGCCCTCTGGAGTGGGGCTGCTCAAAGAGGGGGTGGGAATAGGAGGAGGCAGCAGGGCATGGCCAGCCCGGGGACACAGAGAGTGCCAGGCGCAGCCCAGAGCAGAAACAGGTCACTAGCACGAGCATTCACCTGACTTGACTTAGCACCTCTGTGGGGCTGGGTTTTAACAGGGCTCCCCAGCCCCGATCCCTCGTCAGGTGTAGCGGCCACTGCAGGAAATAGCTGTGTGAGGTCCCCGGGGCTGCTATGGGCCAGAAGCTCCCCAGCGTGGGGGCTTCAACCACGGAAACTTCAAGAGGAGTGAAGTCTGAGCTCTGGGAGTCCGCATGGTGGCTTCCCTCTGAGGGCCGCGAGGGAGAATCTTTCCCTGTCCCCTCTCCTTGCTCCTAGGAGTTTCCTGGCAATCTTGGGCTTTCCTTGGCTTGCAGGTGCGTCACCATTCTGTGCAAGCATCACTCCCTCTGTGTGCCCATCTCTGTGTCCAAATTTCCCCTTTTTATAAGGACACCGGTTGTATTGGATGAGGGCTCTACGCTACTGCAGTTTGACCCCATCTTTTTTTTTTTAAAGTTTATTTATTTATTTTGAGAGAGTCAGAGAGACATGGAGAGAGAATCCCAAGCAGACTCCATACTCTCAGCGCAGAGTCCGATATGGGGCTGGATCCCATGAGCCATGAGATCATGACCTGAGCCGAAATCAAGAGTCAGGACGCTTAACCCACCGAGCCACCCAGATGCCCCGAAGTTTGACCCCATCTTAGCTAACTGGATCGGCAACAACCCTCTTTCCAAATAAGGTCATGGTCTGAGGTATTTGTGGTTAGGATGTCAACGTATGAATTTTGGAGGACACAATTGGTAACAATAGCTAATAATGTTGTTTGTTTTTGGACATTCTTTGACTTCAGCTGTAGTGCAGATAGAAAATTCACACTCTCAAACCAAGCTTCCAGAAACAAACATAAGTATGAAGTCGGTGCCCCATTAGGGCTGGCCCACCAAGCACCAGGAAGGGCAGGATGCCCCTTGGATGTTCCCATGTCACTGGGAGAGAAGCTGAGGAGGCCCTGCTGGGCTTGGCTGGCTTCTCCTCTTGTCCACTAAGGCAAGGAACAGGTCCCCCACAAATGGTGACCCTGAGTGACCCCAACACATCCAGAAGCTTCAGCCAAAGTGGGATTTTTTTTAATGTTTATTTGTTTTTGAGGGAGAGAGAGAGACAGAAGACAGAGAGAACAAATGGGGGAAGGGCAGAGAGAGAGGGAGACACAGAATCCAAAGCAGGCTCCAGGCTCCGACATGTCAGCACAGGCTTGACATGTCCCTGATGCGGGGCTCGAACCCATGAACCGTGAAACCATGACCTGACCCGAAATCAGATGCTTAACCGACTGAGCCGCCCAGGCCTCTCTGAGGCTGATACGTACGTATGAAGAATCACAGAAACAGGGAGACAGATGGGCATCTGTGATGCCCTCTGAAGCATGAGCACAGTGCCTAGGGCACAGCCTGTTGCCCAGGTCCTGGCCTGGGGCTTCCAGATTTGGTCCCTGATGCCCCCCTGGGCCCCCTCTCTTCTGAGAGTTATCGGGCCTTCGGGGTCTGTCGCTGCCTCTGTGTCTCAGAGACGTTTGTCCTTCTGTACTGCGTCACAGACCTGCCTCCTCTTGGCAGCTGACACCTTGTCACTCCCGTGGAAAGTCAACATGATCTGTCATCTCCCTGTGTTGTCACCTGGATGACAGTGACCAAGGAATCAGGGACAGGGCAGCCTGGCAGGCTCAGCTGACACAGAGTCACGGTTCCCGGGGCATGACGGCGAATGACCAAGGCCGAGTCACCACCCAAGTACCAGGGCTCGGATGTTGGGCAGGCATAGCCACGCCAGCCTGTGCCACCCACCGGCTGTGTGACCTTGGGCAAGTCACTTGCCCTCTTGGCCTCAATCTCCTCATTGTAAGATAATTCCTTATCTTATCCCTTATCTGACAGGGTTACTGGAAAGATGACGTGAGTTCACAAGTGTAAAGTGTGCTTAGAACCTGCATACGGTAACATAGACAAGGGTGACTCTTGTGGTTGCCGGGGCATCTTTACCTTCCTTCTGCTGCGATACTTCTGGAGGGAAGACTCCAGGTTAGAAGGGACCCAGCATGACGGTCCTGCTCCAGCATTTCTTCCCTTGATGGAGCTTGGCTTCCCCTGACTGCGGCTCCTGGTCCTCCCAACTGTCCTGATACCCACTGGGTCCATTTAGGACATGCTGAGCCCTCTCTCCATCCTTATGGGCACAGATGCAACCTTGGGAGGGACCCCTTATTCTCCTGAAACGCTCCTCCGGTCCCCGTCTCTTTATCTGCCCCATTCTCGCATCTGTCCATTTTTCCCACTCTCACACTCTGGCGTTTCTATGACCAGGATTTGGCCACACCTTCTGTCATTTGTTATATAAAATTATATTAATGTGTTAATGTGTCATTATATGAATGTGTTAATTTTACTATATCTTGTTGATGTTTTTCTTCAAATGATTCCTTTTTTTTTAACTTTAATGAATTATTGTCACCATCAGTAGAAAACTATCACTTGGAATAGACAGCAAGTATTTTAGAATAGATACACTGAACCCAAGATACTGTAATTAAACTAGACCAGAGGTCTTCAAACTTTTTCTGTAATGGGCCAGATTATTAAACGTTTTAGACATTGTGGGCCGGAAGTTCTCTGTTACAAGCATTAAGCAGCAGAAGAGCTGTGGACGATATATAAATGAACGGTGTGGCTGTGTTCCAATAAAACTTTATTTACAAAACCAGGCAGCGGGCCAGACTTATCAACTCCTGAACTAGCCACTGTTGCAAATTGAAGGTGCTGAACCCAAGGCCTATACTCTCTTTGGCAAATAAAGGCCCGAGATTCACATATTTCAGAGGGGATAGTGTCACTGAGAGGTTTTGTCCTTGGAAGTCCTATAAAGGACTGGATGAGAATTAAAATGGCTGTGCCTTTGGAAGTGAACCTGGGTGCCAGCTAAATAGGTTTCATGTGCCCCTGGGGGCTACGGGGCTCGAATTGGGAAGAACATTGACACTGATCAGTCGATCTCCAATCAGTCTTTACGTACTCCCCCTTTTTAACTCAGGGTCAACATTTTCAGAAATACATTGATGCTTACCTTAGGATTGTCTGACAATTTTCACAGCTCTTCATTCTTCCTCTTTTAAGGAAGCTTGAGAGACTTGCCCAGAGTGAACGGTCTGGCCTTCTAGAATCCATCTCCCTGCTACCCACAGCCTCAGCAAATGCTCCAGCTCTCTGCCCTGGTCTTCCTGTCTTCTTCCCCACGGGGCTGATCTAAGCCCTCATCATTCCCATCCAGACCTCTAAATGCCAATACTCCCCCCAACTCTTTCTGCCCCCAGTCCCCGGCTGGCTCTTTCCCCAACACCCTGGAGAATCAAGTTCGTTTCTTCCTCATTCCCGTTTAATTTTTAAAATTTATTCTCAAACATTTAATTATAGCAAAATATATACAACATAGATTTCGCGTTTCAACTATTTTTTAACTGTACAGTTCCGTGGTTTTAGGTACTTTCACACTGCTGAGCATCTCCGGAACTTTTTCATCTCCCCAAATGAAACTCTGTCCCCATGGAACACCAACTTTCCATCCCTGTTTCCCCCCAGCCCCTGGCACCCACCCTTCTACTTTCTGCCTCTATAAATTTGATTCCTCTGTTAGGAGTGGAATCATGCAGTATGCGTCCACTTGTAACTAGCTTATTTCACTCAGCATGAGGTCCTTAGGTTTCGTCCGTATCAGATCATGTGTCAGAACTTCCTTTTAAAGACTGAATGACAGGTGTACACACGCCTCATTTAGTTGATCCACCCACCTGTCACTGGATGCCTGGGCTGCCTCTGCTTTTTGGCTATTGTGAATAATGCTATTGTGAACATGAGTGCACAGATATCAATATGATGAATCTTTGATTTCAGTTCTTTGGGGGCATGTACCTACCTCAAATCGCTGGATTAATACGGTAGCTCTATGTTGAATTTTTTGAGAACCCACCATACTCTTCTCCACCATGTCTGCACCATTTTCCATTCTCGCCGGCGGTCCAGAAGGGCTGCGGGCTCCACATTCTCTCCCATGCGTGCTTTCTTCTATGTTGCTCATTTTTGTCGTCATTGTTTTGATAATAGCCATCTTAATGGGTGAGAGGTGGATTCCTATTTAACTTGATAGTTGCTTTTCTAATAGTACGCGGTACACTTGTGGAGGACATTTGTCAAGTTTTCCGTGGCCCTCACTCACAGGCTGGGCATCTTGGCCGGGGAGCAGCTCCGCCTCCTTGTAACTAACACCCAGTGTTTATTGACGGATCCCTTTCATAACCCCCGGGGCTCCTGGCTCTTGGGAAAGCTGAGTGTCTCACCAGAGTTGCTGCAGCTCCTCCTGGATCCAGTGTATCTTTCGTCCCCCGCCTCCCCATTTCTAAGCAGGCAGTGCCCCTGCAGCCCCCTTTCTGAAGCAGAGTGCGTCCACAGGATCCCTTGAAGCCTTAACAGTCAGGGAAGATGGTCTGCTGTGCTCCTGCTTGGCTGTTGCCCACACCCATTTAGTTTCACTGTCCATTTCTGCCAGCACTCAGCTCTGAATGAATTGCTGGGCACGGAGTCAGAGACGTCAGAGCTGTGACTCCTCAGACATTGCCACCAGGGTATCTGCTGGGTTTGATGCCAGAATCCATCTTTCTGTCTAGCATTTCTCTTGCCATGACTTGCCTGCCTCAGGAACAATTCGCCGCGAAGCCTGTTTGCAGGGTTCCAGGGTTGAGCTGTACAGGGCTCGGCTGTCCGTGACCCCCTTCCTCTCCCAGTCAGGTCCCGGACCAAGCTCCAGGGTCTCTGCGTGGGTGGGTCCCAAGGCCAGAGCTTCAGGCCTCCCCATCCACTTGTGGGCTCTGCTGGGAGCCGGGCTCAGCTCTCTTGAGCTGCTGATTCATCTTTAGGTACAAAATCAGCGCTGAGTGAGCAAGAGGAGGTAAAGGGCCACGTTAATGTCTTCCTCCCAAGAGCATCAGGGACCTGTGAGAAGGTGAAGGGAGGGTCCTAGCTCCCGTGCGGAGAGCAGTATGAAGGGGGCAAGAGGGGGCACTCGACATTCGGCGAGCAGCTGGGGTCCGTGACAGTGGTAATGGAGAGAAGTGGATCTCCCTGGGAGATAACCAGGAAGCGAAATCAACAGGATGGAATGACAGATTCAATGTGGGGAGGTGGGAAAGCGAGGGGGGGGGTCACTGCTGAATACCAACCAGGTTTCTGTTTTGTACTAAATGCCAGAGGTGCCTCCAGAGGTGAGATACACCGGAAGGGGGGCTGGCATGGCCGAGGAACCACGATACACTGGCTGGGGCTCAAGCTCTGGGCTACGAACATGGGCTTGTGGGTCCGCAGGAAACTGGTGGTGGGGATGAGATTGTCTCCTTGAGATCAAGAACAGTTAGAGAAGAAGCCTCGGGCCGGGTCCTGACGATCTCCCCCATTTAATGGCTGGGTAGGGTAGAAGGAGCCAGCTAAGGAGGCAGGAAAAGAATGCCTACAGAGATAGGAGGAAACCACAGGCTGGTTCTAACTTGAATCCCAAGGAAGAAAGTGTTTCAAAAGAACAGAGTGGTCAGCGTGTTGAATGCCTTTGAAAGATCAAGTCTGCTCATGTTATCTTCCCAGGGCTCAGTCTGGGGGTGGGGCGAGAGGGGGAACTCTACCCAAATGGACTTGTTTCCCCCCCCTTCTGCCACACCCCTGCTGGTTGTCCTCCTGAGCTGAGGCTGCAGGCAGGTGGGCTTCGGGGGGGGGGGGGGGAGGGGGGTTGAGCAAGTGCTTTGACCCTTCTAAGCTCAGCCAGAGGAAATCGGCATGCGAATTTTTTTAACCTGTAGGGTGAATGAGAACGGGGAGGCAAATAATGGAAAGTCTACAGCGAGAACCAAAAAACACCCAGGACTCTGCAGAGCCTGGCTCACGGGATTGGAGGTGCCGGCCTGGAGGGGGGTCTCTGGAGAGCTGGGGGAAATCCAGCGGGCGGGCTAACACCCTCACTTGGACGATTTGAAAACAAAACAAAACAAAACAGAAAACATAGCACTACAGTGGGATATTTAAAATCTCACTGAAATTTCAGAATTTCACTTACAGCGGCCAAAGCGTATTTATTTAAGGATTTAGAAGAGCTCAATAGTATTTTAATTAGTTAAAACGATAAGTGATTAAGTAATTAATAAAAATTAAGGAGTGATTTGGACTGTGGTAAGCACGCTTAACATGAGGCTTAGCCTCTGAACACATTTATGCACACAACACGGTATTGTTAACTGTAGCCACAATGCTGTGTGTAGCAGCTTCCGCAACTGCACTCATCTTGCATCGCTGAAATGTTATGATCTTTTAATTTGCAAACTTTATTCGAAAGCTACTGCCTATTGGGCTGCCCGGCTGGCTCCGTCAGAAAAGCGTGTGACTCTTGATCTCGGGGTTGTGAGTTCGAGCCCCATGTTGGGTGTACAGATTACTTAAATAAATAAATACTTTTTAAAAAGCTACCGCATAAGACGTTACCAAAAAAGCAATAGGAACCAAAGAAAGTAGGAAGAAGTAAAAACTAAAGATAAATGCTGAGCTTAAATATAAGTAAATAAGTAGCGAAACAAGAGAAAGAATGTTACTTTTCCTAAATCAGGAAGGCGTTGAGAAGACAGAGGAGCTAAGTACAATATACAAATAATGTAACATATAGTACATAGTATCCAGTATGCAGACGGCACATAGTCCACAGTATGGTATGTGTGTAACATAGGAGTACGCTCAGTCTGAAGGGTCCCGTTCCCACGTGGGACCAGCGCTGTCCAGTGGAACTTTCTCTGCCGTGATGGAAGTGCTCTATCATCTGTGTTGTCCAATATGGTAGCAAGTAGGCACATGTGGCTAGTCAGCGCCTGAAATGCGGCTAGTGTGACCGGAGAACTGAATGTTTAGTTATACTTGCTCGTAGTGAGTCTCAATTTCAATGGAAACTGCCAGGTGTGGCTACCATATTGGATGGCACCATCCATCTCTTGAAAGACTTGGATCTTTCCCATTTGGCCAGGTCCCAACTGGCTCTCTTGAGCTCCCTGGGCCTCCAAAGAGGGTGTTTTGGCCTTAGGATCAAGAGACCCAACTCGAAGCCCCTTTCTGTCCCTTATCAGCTAAGGGACCAGTGTCTAGCCCTGCTGTCCATGGGCTCTGAGAAGCTACAGGGCTCTCTCCCAGTGATGATGTCTGAGGGCAGACAGATGGTTCCTTGAGGAGGGCGTTGGGGAATTGGAGGGAGGGAAGAGCGGGGAACAGAAGGGGACCAGCATCTTTGCTCAGACCCATCTATGGTGGTGTCCACAGAGCAGGCCACTACCCACATAGCCAGGGGCTGATCCTCAGCTTCCCAGGTCCTGGGCAGGAGGCCTAGGGCTCAGGACACTTGGTCTCTGTGGCCTTGCATTGGGTTCTTTGGGAGCTGCTCTCTCGAACTCATGAAGAATTGTAGAATATCTCTTCCCAGGCCCTATGAGCTCTGTCCTCACCAAGCCAACTGTTGGTTTTACTTGCTGGAGAAGGAATGGGGGTAGGATGAGAATGGAGACTGAAACACACTTCTCTGTGGGTCCCTTGTCCCTCTGCACATGATTTCTTATAACCTTGGGCACATCTGAATCTCAGTTTCTTCACCTGTAAAATGGCAGCAGTAATATTTACCTCGTCACTCCCACACAGAGCAGTTGTTAGGGCAAACTGTCACTACTCTTTCACTTAACAAGCACGGAGTTCTTCAGTGAGAGGACTCGCTACACATAAAGCACAGAGAATTGGCAAGGGCTGTAACCCCAGGATACTTCAGGGAGGACTTCCTGGAAGAGGCAGCATTTGAGCTAGGAGTCAGGTAGATGGAAAAGGGAACTGGAATGGTGTAGGCCAAGGAAGGAGCATATGGAAAGATGCAGAGGCGTGATGTCGTGGGAGATACTAAGCTGTGAGTTTGGGGTGCAGGGTGAGTGGCAGAGAGGTAGATAGGCTGGGTGGGAGCAGGACTAAGCTAAGTGAAGGACTGTGAGCTCCATCTTGCTATAGGATGGGAGCAGGTTCAGGGCCAGGGCCAGGAGTGGTGACGTGATCAGAAGCACCTTCTAGAAAGATGCTCTGGGTGGAATGTGGAGAGTGGATTGGAGCAGGATGAGCCTGAAGGCAGGGAGGCCAATGGGGACACTGGCGGCCTAACCCAGGGCCACTGGGGCTTGGGCAAAGGGGAAGGACTTCGAGGTGTTTAGGACACAGGCTGGCTGTAGGGGGTGTGGGAGAGGGAGGCCAGCCCGGATTCTGGATTGATCTGCGAGGTTACCCTCCACCAGCACACAAGTGGATCTGGACGAAGCAGCGTGGGGACACACAGTGACTTCTTCTGACGTCGGTCAGTGTGAGTCGAGGGCTGTCCAGGTTGGGATGTGCTGTCTGGAGCTCGGCACAGGTGACCACAGCAGCGGCTGACTCGGGTGACATTGACTGAAGCCGGGGGGTGCAGGCAGTGGAGAGGCTGGGGGTGATGGCAGAGGGAGGGTGACCAGCACAGAGGGACGGAGGGCTGAGTGGGCATGAGGATGAGGAGGGTCCCGGATGAGCATGTGTGGCCAGGGAGTAGCCAGAGCAGCAGCAGGACCAGCTGGAGAGGCACCACCCAGCCTACTGGCCGACAGCATGACGCCCTCCCCACAAGGTCCCCTTGCAGACGGGGTTGGTGTGGGAGTCACACCGGGTGGGAGCGGGGAGGAGAGCGGCCAGGGGAGGAGGAGTAGGGATGGCGTCTCCAACACCCACATGGCTTCCCTCCTCTGCCCCCCTTTCCCGCGTCCTCTGCTGGAATGTTCTGCCCCAAACCTTGCCTTGGTGGCCTCCTTCTCTTCCTTCAGGCCTCAACACAAAGCCCCCCTCCCTGACTTCATGGCCTGCATCACTCTCTGACGCCAGCCTGTCCGTTTGATGATGGCCTTGTTCATGGCCTGTGTGCCTCCACTGGGGGGGGGGGGGAGCTCTGTGTGGTCCACCTCCTCCTCCTCGGTTCCCAGCGCAGCGTTCCCAAGGTGCTCAGTAGCCGCGTGGTGAATGGATGATGGAACAATGTCGCCTTTCATGGGGCACGTGTGAAAGGGCTTGGTGAGCCATCCCAGGCCCGCGTCCATGGGACCCGGCAGGCCCCATTCTGCGGCAGCCTGTCTGGCCAGGCGGCGACCACTCCCCCCACCCCGGCCCAGCCTTCCCTCCTCCCTCCCTTCCATCCAGTTGTCAGCATGAACCTGCCCAGGGCTGCGCTGGCCTTGACTGCGGCTCCCACACTGGCACACTGGGCACCACTCATTAGTCTGGTTACCCAGCACCATCCCCGAAAGCGAACACGCCTGTGCCCCAGGACCGTCAATTACCGCCGGCGCATTTCACGGAGCTTCCCTTTCCTCCCCCAGTGAATGGGCATCAGCGCACCGTGTTTGGCAGATGTGCTCAGAATCACTCACTTGGGGTTCTTCCCTGACTTTTATGAGGCTCCACCCTGCATTCTTTTTTTTTAATTTTTTAATGTTTATTTATTTTTGAGACAGAGAGGGAAACAATGCATGAGCAGGGGAGGGGCAGAGAGAGAGGGAGACACAGAATCTGAAGCAGCTCCAGGCTCTGAGCTGTCAGCACAGAGCCCGACACAGGGCTCGAACCCACGAACCGTGAGATCATGACCAGACCTGAAGTCGGACATTTAAGCGACTGAGCCAGCCAGGCGCCCCATGGGAGTCCTCTCTAGTTGTAAAGGAGGCAGGGAGGGTCTTTCTTTGGAGAAAGGGCAGACAGGCCCCCAGCCTCTGTCCCTTGTCAGCACTCAGCAGAAGAGCCTGGCCTAGGAGGTACCAAGGCCA
Source organism: Cryptoprocta ferox (assembly GCA_028646485.1). Taxonomy (NCBI): domain Eukaryota; kingdom Metazoa; phylum Chordata; class Mammalia; order Carnivora; family Eupleridae; genus Cryptoprocta; species Cryptoprocta ferox. Next base: position 4,470,042 of record CM053565.1, read on the forward strand.
CTCTGCTCTGATGGTGTCACCTTGTGTCGGCAGCCGGAGACCCCTCCCCCCCATTCCTGCCCCTCCCATGGTGCCTGGCTCGTAGGAGATGCTCAGAACGCTGCCGTCTTTCCTGGCTGGTGGCTCCGTCTGTCTGTCTGTCTTCCTGTCTCCCGACTGCATCTGCACTCCTGCCTTCCCCGCCTCGCGGTCCAGAGCCCACCACGCTGACCCTGGGGCCTCTAAGGACCTGATTGGGGGACGAGGGCTGTATTGGGCGTGGCCTCAGGAACCAGACCTTCTGGATTTTAATCCTGGCTTGCTGCTGTCCTAGCTTGGTGTCCCCGGGCCTCAGTTATCTGTAAAATGGGGATGATGATAACAGTAGCATCTGAGAACAGGGTTTGGGAAGGAGTAGGTCAGTTTCTGGTATGCAGGAAGCACCCAAGAGATGTCCTTTATTTTCAGCCTGGGTCCTTCCTCTGCTCTTCAGACCCCGCTCCAGAGTGTCCTTGCCAAGTGCACATACCACTCCCCCTGCCCCTTCTCAGAGCCCTTCCCCCACCCACCCCACAGCCCAGAAACTTCACCAGGCAGGTGCTCAGGCACCCTGCAAATCAGACACATTCAGGGGTTGCAGGATGTAGTTTTCCAATCTCCTCTGATCTTCGAGGGCTGGAGATAGCGACAAAGTGACGGGCATGTGGGGGGAGGGGACAGGTGGGGACGAGGTGCTGTGAGTCTGTCTATGCTGCAGGAACCGAGGGAGGAATGGAACACTGCTTGCTCGTCCAGACCCAGAGCTGGCCTTTCTTCTCCCGCCAAGGACAGGGCAAGCAGGACGTCAAGGACACGGTGACTCAGGTGGGGAGGCCATGTAGCAGAGGGTCAGGATGTAAGACCAGAGAAGCAGAACAGGCTGGACCAGGAGAAAGGAAGAATGGCTTAGGGAGGCACAGGGAGGCCATGTGCCCTACCCCTCCATGTGCTCGTTCTCCTGAGTTCATGGGGACATGGACAGGCTGAGCCCCAGGTAGCTGCCTGCCTCACCCTGGCCCGCTGATTCATCCCGGAAGGTTCTTTTCCCATATCTCTTTTTGGTCCCAGCACTGGGCTGAGAAAGAGTCAGGAGCGTCTGCTCTGTCTGTGCCATCAGCCTCTCAGAGAGGGGCTATCACCCCCCCTCCTACGAGGAGGCGGCTGGGGACCGGGCAAGAACCCCCCACCGTCCCCTTTCTCCCCGACGGCACGCTGCAGGGGGAGGGCGTGCAGTGATGGGGGACCATCCTGGGGAAATGAATTTGTGGGGACAGTCTTGGGACTGCTGGTGGGACAGAACGAAGATGCAGGAGACACCGCAGAAGAGCGCACGATTCATTACGGCGGTTCCTTTAGGGACTCGGGGTAGAACAGAATCTCCCAGTCAGAACAGCTCTGGGTGGAATAGTACAGTCCGCTCGGCAGAGACTCGTGGATGCCGGTCCTGTCCCCCCGTCCGCAGGCACCAGCTGAGTCCTGGCGGAGATGCTTTTCCCCAGAGATGCGGCCCTGATCCGGACCGCGTTTACAGGCCTCCCACGTGGCGATGGTCTTTGGCACAAGCCCCTCAGCGTGATGCTGGCATGTTCCCTGGTCCGCGCTCATGTGGGGGGATCCCAGTGGTGATGTTGCCTCATTATTCTTGCTGAGACGCTAGCTTAAGGGGCAGGGCACCTGGGCAAGCACTGCTGGAAACTCCAGGTGAGTCCAGACCTTGGATACTTCCTAGAGTCATGGCTGCCCCCAAACTTCCTCCCAGCAACATGTATGTGGCAGTAGCATCCACTCGGGCCTCTCTTCCGCCGCCGCGCCCAGACCATGAGCTTTTGGGCGGATTCAGGGATCGCAGGAAGTGTGGACCCCCAGGGAGCTAGCTGAGAGCCCATCCCGTTCGCTCTCACCTAGGAAAGCATCAGGGAAGGTGAGAGTGGTGGTTTAGGGCCACTACTGAATCTTCGTTCATATCACAGAAAGGCGGATAGATGGTCCCTAAGCCCTGTCACTTGAGGCGCTAGAGCTACAGTTAAGGACTGAGCACTTGTGACGCCCCCCAGACTAGTCTTAACCACCTGCGTGCAGGGGACAGGTGAGCTAGAAGACCTGGCCACACCGTGCGAATGAGAGGCATGGTTGTTTTGGGTGAAGCCCCAAAGGCCACAGGCACCCCCCCACCAAAAAAACTTGGGCTTCTGAGGTGGGCAGGGCAGGGGTGGCCCCCTGTGACAGGTACCTGCCTCCACGGAGTTTCCCATGATGCAGACAGAACTCCGGGAGGTTCCGACTCTGCCTCTCGAACTGCCATGGAGGATGGAGATACCTGGAGGCTTGTTAGAGAGACAGAGGGGTTGCCATGGTGACGGGGAGGCAGGGCCTAGAGGCCCCAGTGACTCTAGTGCTGATGCCCTCTCTCCACACCTCATTATCAGTGCTCTCCACTGGACCTCTGGCCTGGCCCAGGACAGCCTCCTGGGCTGTCACCTAGGAGCCTCTGCTTGCTTCCAGAAGTCCCAGATTTGGGGAGCACTTACTTCCTGGGTGCTCTCTGCTTGGTGGGCCCTCCGGGAACCCCCTTCCAGTCTGTGGCCTTGCTGTGGCCCCTGGAGAGGCTGCACTAAGGTGGGAAGCAGGCCAAGACATGGGCAGTTGCCGTACGGTTTTCCTAATTTTGTTACCCTCTCTCCCCGCCCCCTCCCCGCACCTGAGCTTCTCCTGCCCACGTCGCCCGCCCCCCCCCACCCGCTTTGCTAGCTCTTATCTTTCCTTTTGTTCTCTGTTGGGATGGCCCAGTCTCCAGCAATCCCTCCATCCTCTCCCCTGTCTGGGTGAGATGCCCCTCTGTGTTCCGGCACCTGCCACGCTTCCCCCACAGAGGGCTCAGCACAGGTTTCTAGTCGCCCCTGGCCCGGCCGTATGTTTCGCTTTGGAAAACAGACGAGAGCAGACACCTCTTCTGGCCGGTTCCCATCGCAGGGCCTGGCCCTGGAGAAGGGCACCCAGTAAATGTTTGCTCGTTTGGTGGGTAGCGGCGAGGCAGACCAGACGTTGGGATTTTTCTAAAAGCAAACCCTCTGTCTCTGGAATCCCACAGACCATTCAAGTGCGGCGTGGGGTCTTTGTGGGTTTGGTCCTCGATGGAGGTGAAGGAGAGACCGCTCTTACAGAATCCCTCTGCGGGTCTCTGTCTTGCTCTTCCAGAATTGGGGGGTAGACAGGCAGGTAGAGGGAAAGGGGGAGCCAGGGCAATGTGCGCTCGTGCTTGGCTAATTGTCAAGTTCAGAGGGGAGCTAGAAGGGCAGACTGTGGCAGCCCAGCCCATGGGCTCTGATGCAAATACCGTACAACCCGGAGTGAAATTTCCTCGGCTGTCTGACCCCCAGCACCTTTTCTGGGGCCGGGGGAGGGGGAATGCGCCTTCTTACAAAGTGTTTCTCCCCTGCCACCCTTCCCTGTTCACTCTTCCCAGTGTTGTATACATGCGACGTGTCTTGTCTCTTAAAATGCAGATCAGTATCTTGCCCACACAGCGGGGGGCTGGCAACCCCAGGGAGCCTGGAAGGAGTCTTCCCTCTCTTCTGCGAGGGACCTCCACCGGTCATTTCGGGGTCCAGAAGGGTGCAAATGGGGAATCGGCTCGGGCACTTAGATGCGTCAACATGAGGCTCTCCTCCGGGCACAGCCTAGCCGGAGGAATTTCCCGACATGCATAGCGCTCTGCCGAGGGAGTCCGATGGGTGGTACCTGGATGCAGGAGCAGGGAGTGAGCCGCGAAAGGGGATGGCGGTGGCCAGCATCTAAGGGAGGCTCAGCAGTTACAGAGAGACTAAATGAGACCCAGCCAGCAGCCTCGCCCAGCTGCCCAGCTGCGCTGGGAGCCCTGGGCTCTTCCCCGAAGGGCCAAGAAGATGCTTAGCTGGGCTGTTTTGTGGCTAACCCCACCCCCTAGAAGAGGGGGATGTTGATGTCATTGTCAGATCTCCTCTCAGTGGAGGGGGCGGGGTGACGGGGAGCACAGAGCTGGAGGCCGCCCTCAGCGATTCAGGAAGAAGGACTTGAGACTCTGGAAGAAAACGGACTTCTGTCTCTGCTTCTGTTTCTTTTTGATGATGGGCACCCACACCAGCCCGCACACCAGCATCATGAGTCCCAGCGACAGGAAGGCGGGCCCTATCATCTTCAGGACCTTAAGGCTGTTGTTACCCAGGTGCAGGGTGTAGGCCAAGCCGGTGATGACCACGCCGAAGAGGAGGATGGCGCCTCCCACCGACATGATGACGATGGGTTTACGGTAGATTTCCCAGTTACTCCTGGGGGTGGCAGTCCAGACAGACTCACTTCTGGAGCTGATGCACAGGGAGCTGGCCGTCTGGCTGGGCAGCAGGTCCTTGGATTCTGGAGACTTCTCATCGACCTCCAGGGCTTTGGGGAGAGCCTCCATTGTCACGGCTCCCTGGGACTGGGCACCCGGTACGGGCACCCGCAACGGGCAGGAGCAGGGGTGAAGCCAAAGCCGTCCTCACACGCCCTTCCTGTTCTCAGCATCCGTCTGCAGCCTGGCTCTCAGCGGAGGGCGATGCAGGGCTTTGTGCTAAAGTCAAAAAGAAAGTCAGATGAGATCCACATAAATAAGAAACCACTCCTGGCATGCTTTTTCTTGTGAGAGAGAAATAGTTGACCATTCGAATCAACTACTTGCCATGTTTAAAACAGGGAACAGTGGTAGCCTTTGAAAAACACCAGAAGCTATAGTTTATCGAATGGCATCTTATTTTCAGACTCAGCCACGTTCTAGCTGTGTGACCTTGAGTGAGTTGCTTACTGTCTCTGTGCTTCAGTTTTCTTATCTATAAAATGGGGATCACAATAGTACTTACCTCATAGCGCTATCAAAAGGGTTAAATGAGTTTTAAGACATGTAATGCATTGTAATGATGCCTAGAGGTTTGCAGACACTTTATAAATGGGACTGTTTGCCTATCCCAGGGTGAGGAACTATCAGAGATTGGATTTGAACCTTTCAGCTCCTGCTCTTTTTTTTTTCTTTTTCCTTTTTTTAAATTTTTTTTTTTACATTTATTTTTGAGAGACAGAGACAGACAGAGCAGAAGTGGGGGAGGGGCAGAGAGAGAGGGAGACACAGAATCTGAAGCAGGCTCCAGGCTCTGAGCTGTCAGCACTGAGCCTGACGCGGGGCTCGAACCCACAAACCGTGAGATCATGACCTGAGCCGAAGTTGGACGCTCAACCGACTGAGCCACCCAGGTGCCCCTCCTTTTTTACTTTTTTAATCTTTATTTATTTTTGGGAGAGAGAGAGAGCACAAGTGGAAGAGGGGCAGAGAGAGAGGGAGACACAGAATCAGAAGCAGGCTCCAGGCTCCGAGCTGTCAGCACAGAGCCCGACGCGGGGCTCGAACTCACAGACCATAAGATCATGACCTGAGCCGAAGTCGGCCACTTAACCAATTGAGCCACCCAGGCACCCCGTTCTTGCTCTGAAAACAGCAGACTGTGTCTGGACTGGAGAACATCTTTGAGTGCAGCCCGGGATTTTACGTGCTTTTTCAGCACCTGACAGTCATTCCCCAGGTTCAGAGTGTGAACTTTTTAATATCTAAATGCCCCCCCCCCCACGAATTACATCAAATCAGAGTCCTACCTTCCCATTCTTAAGCAGGTTAAGGTGTGGAGCCGAGCCCACTTCCTGTTGTGATTTCGCATCTAGAGCCCATCTGTGTACCTTTCGGTCACCAGAGCCCTCTCTTCCCCTGGATGCTCACCTGAGGAAAGCAATTCTGCAGATTCGAGAGGCACCACTTACCTGCCAAGTACTCTTCCACCAGAGCCCAGCTAGCTCAGGGGCCTTGAATGCAGCATTAAAACCTTTCATTCCATAATAAAAAATGTGGGTTCGAGTGCCAATGCCTATCTATTTGCAATAAGGCACTAAGATATGAATGGCTCGATTTAGATACTTTCCTGGTATTTTAGGTACTTTTTGAGGGTGGGAGGAAGGAGAGGCTGGGAGAGCCGGGGAGCGGGGTGGGGAGGTCTTTGCCCAGTCACCGCCGGATTCCTGTCCTTGACTTGCCTCCTGAGGGTCTGGTGCAGTGCTTTGTGCCCTAGAGATGCTGCATCCCCATCGGGGAGTGAGCAAGTGATCGAACAACTTCCTTTCTGCTTCCTCCCTCCCTCCCGATGGTCCTGAGCATAAATCCACCACTTTTTAAATAATGTTTATTTATTTATTTTGAGAGAGAGAGAGAGAGTGACAAGCAGGGGAGGGGCAGAGAGAGAGGGGGAGAGAGAGAGAGACAGAGAGAGAGAGAGAGAGAGAGAGAAAATCCCAAGCAGGCTCTGCGCTGTCAGTGCAGAGCCCGATGTGGGGCTCGATCTCACAAACTGTGAGATCATGACCTGAGCCGAAACCAAGAGTCGGATGCTTAACTGACCAAGGCCCCCAGGCGCCCCTAAATCCACGTTTCTTTACAATCCTGCTTGTCTCCGTTCTTCCTGGCAGAGCCCGGTGCCTCCCTACATGAAGCCCGGGCAGAGCTGAGCTCTAGGACCGTGCTGGCCACTCTCTCCTCCCGTGTCCCCGGGGCCACAGACTCTCCTCTGTTCTCTGCAGGGCCGCTGCCCATCTGGGGTGACTCTCTCCAAGCAGCGCTCTCTCCCGCCTCTGCTCTCCTGGATCCTTGGGATCTACTGTCTTTGGTCCTTGGCTCTCACTCTTTCCCTCCTCCAGGTGCCCCGGGGCTCTTCCTCTGACCTCTTCTTCTGTTCCCTGTCGACTCAGGACCCACTTAAATCAGGTTTACTCTGTGTGAATGCAGCGCCAGAGAGTTCTTTCCACCAGCAAAAGGTGCATGGGGGAGGTGGGCAATTCATCCCCATCACAGTGGGCTTCCCCACCACACCCCAATTAGGGTGAGTCAGACCCAAATACAGAGAGGGGTGCATGTCTGGAAATCATGGTATTGGCCCCTGGGTGAAAGGTAGCTTGGGATAGGGGCGCCTGGGTGGCTCCGTCGGTTAGGCATTCGACTCTTGATTTTGGTTCAGGTTCATGAATCATTATGGTTCATGATCTCACAGTTCGTGGGTTCAAGTCCTGCATTGGGCTCTGTGCTAGCTGCGTGAAGCCTGCTTGGGATTCTGTCTCTCTCTCTCTGCCCTTCCCCTGATTGCTCTCCATCTCGTGCTCATTAAATAAATAAATATAAACTTAAAGAAAAGAATTTAAAAAAAGAAAGGAAAGGCAGCTGGGGATAAAGGAGATGGTGTCTGGTTCCGACACTCTGGAACCTGTTGTTTCTTCTTTACCAAGGCTTTTCCACGAATAGCAGGTCGCTGAGTGAATGGATTTTTCTCCAACACTTCCCTCCTAGTGCTCATCTCAAACTTAATCCCTCACCTCCCATTCTCCCTCACCCCTGCAGCAGCTCAGGCCTGAACCATTGGACTAGTGTCCCCCCACCCCGTCCCCAAACTGTAATGCTCCCCCTTCCTACAACAAGCAGTCACAGACCCCTCCCCTTTGCCACAGAGGAAATGGGAGCTGTAAAAGCCATGCCTCCAGAATATAGATATTCACGTTCACGTACACTCATCCAGAGAGAGGATATTTGTATCTCTGCTTCCAAAGACTTTGAAGAATAGGACGGATGCGCTTTTGTAAGTAAAGGTGCACAGGTGTTCGCTTCCCCTTGGGTCCTGTGGTCTCTTTGCATAAGCCACGCAGCTGTTTGTAAACTGATCTCTTCCCCTGCGGGCTGGGGGTAAGGAGGGGCACCACAGAGTGCGTTATGAGGTCCTAGCCTCATGTATTGAGGATGTACTGACGACCCCAGTAGGATTTTCTTCCTGGGTAGTCATTTCTGCCACTTGGTGGAGACCAAGGAAGAAGGGTGCTGCCTTCAGACGCTGGAGGAGTGGGAGGAATGCAGAGATTCTCCGTAGCACCAGAGGAGAGCTGGGCTGGATGGAGAAGGACATGCTCCCTCAAGAACTGTCATTGGGGCACCAGGAGGCTGCTGCGTCCCGCACAGGAAGTACACTACCAGAGACAGGGACCACTGCCAGGGATCCTAGGGAGGGAGACGTGACCCAGTGGGCCTTGCTGTGAGCACTGAACGGATGCTCTGTGGCCCTGCAGGGAAGTCCCTTGTTTATTCCCATTTTACTGGGCAGAGACAGGCCCAGGGAGATTTAGCAGCATGGCCAAAGCCTCCCCTAACCTTATATGTGGCTGTGCTGGGCTTCAGGCCGAGGTCTTTGGACTCAGAGCTCCATGCAATAGATCGTGCTGCTTGGATAAGTTCTGAGGGTTCTTCGACGATGAGAATGTCAGCTTTTCACTTTGGGGCTTTATCTGCCCGCAAAGTCACCTCTTGCTGAATATGGAATGATAGGGATAAGCAATTCCGTAGTGATTCACTATACAATAGAGAAAGGGGAGCACAGTTGTAAACTTCTCGTGGTTTTACCCTTACTCAATTTAAAGGACAATTTCATTCCGAGGCTAAGTCTTTCTTTTTTTATTTTTATTTTTTGGCATTGGAGTAGTCTTCCTTTTATGATATGGTCATGATGGAAGATGGTCATTGGTATTGTTAGAATCTGTATATGGCAAGATAGAAATTGGTCATCATATGTAGATATCTGTCTATCTGTCTATCTATTAATCCATCTGTCCATCCATCTGTATATCTATCTATCTATCCACCTACCTACCTACCTACCTACCTAAACTGTTATGGCCCATGAAATCTCTCTCTGTGTCTCTCTCAACTAATGGCCCATGAAATCTGTCTATCTATCATCTATCTATCTATCCATCCATCTATGTGTCTGTCTGTCTATCTATATGTCTGAACTGTAATGGCTCATGAAATCCCAAAGACTGGGAACCTTTAATTTACTTGGCTTACTTGGGAAAAAGGGTGGGTCTTGGCACAGTGACTGGGCAAACAAGCCTTCATTTTCTAGGCAATAACCATAAAAGAAGCAGCTCTCCCTTCGTGAGCAAGAGTGAACACTGACTTTTCCTTCCCCCCTCCCCTGCTGGCCAGGCAGGAGGCGGGAGCGGCTGTAGACAGAAAGGGCAGGAAATCAGACATGGAGTAAATGCCTCACTGGGCAAAACTACTCCTTCATGATTCCGGCAAGTCTCTGAGTTTATGTATAGTTTCTGGGTGTGATGATGGGAAGAGCCAGGTCTCTGACATCAGAGGGACCACCGCTTGGACCCAGTTTACCCCTCATAAGCTGTGGAACCCTGAGCCAGTTCCTTAATCGTCTCAAGACTTACTGGCCCCACATGTAAAATAGGATAATAGAATTTCTGCCCCATTGGGCTGTGGGGATGATCACATTCCACAAACACTACTGCGCAATGTGACATATGATAGGTGTTCCAGACAGAGCCCCGGTGGTCATTGTAAGTAATTATTTCCATTCTTGGTCCCTGATTTTCTCATCTGTAAAAGGAATACACTGGGCTAAGGGCCTTCTAAAACTCTCTTAGATGGGTCCATTGGTGGTGACTCAGACTTCAATTCTGAGAATCCAGGTTTCCTAAAAAATCACCAACTCAGGGGCAATAGGAGTTTTATAACACTTTATTAAAGTCCTAGAGATTCTATATTTTTTCCAATACCAGGGTTTCTCACCAGTAGCCCTATTGACATTTTGGGCCTGATAATTCTGGCATAGGGAGGCTTTCCTGTGTATTGGAGGATATTTAGCAACAGCCCTGACCTTTACCCACCAGAAGCCAGTAGCACCCACCGTATCCAGGCATGATAATCAAAAATGTCTCTAGCCATTGCCGTGTCCCCTGTATGTCAGTGCGTGTGGGGGGAGTCTATTTGGTGTAGACCACTGCCCCATGCCAGATCTTCCCTGTGTCCTACCTTGCAAACTACCTGAGGACCAAGGCTGGGTTTTCTCATCCTCCCCAGGGCACCCAGCCTGGCACGTAGCAGGTGCTCCAAGGACTTGGCCCCAGGGCTGTAGCTCTGTGAGGGACCAGGTCACACACGGGGAGCCAGCCTGGTGAGAGAAACCACATTTTCAGGCTTGGATTAAGTTCTTGGGGGTTAGGTTTGTATATCTCAGGGGGTCCCTCCCTTCCTGCAGTGGGTTGAATTGTGTGCTCAGAACCTCAGAATGTGACCTTATTTGGATAAGAGGTCTTTGCAGGTGTAATTAAGGCAAGGGTCTGTAGAGGAGATCATTGTCAAAGAGACCAGTCCAATGACCATGTCCTTCTAAGAGGAAGGAGAGGAAAATTTGACATAGAGGGGAAGCCCTCCTGAAGACAGAGGCAGAGGTTGAAGGGATGTTTCCAGAAGCCAAGGAAAGCCAAGGATTGCCAGCAGTGGCCAGAGGTGAGGAAAGAGGCATGGCCCAGCCTCTCCCTCAGAGCTTCCAGAAGTAACCAGCTATGACGTCATCTTGAATTTGTACTCTGACTTCCTGATCCGTGAGAGAATAAACTTCTGTTGTTTCAAGTGACTGAGTCTGTGGTAATTTATTACAACATGGCCCCCTCACACCAAAAACGAACATACCCACCTTTCGTTAATGTCCTTGACACCCCAGAGGTAGGCAAGGACTGAAGCCCCAAGGTTGGGCTGGCAGGGGAGATGGCAGAAGGAAGGCCGGAGATGCCTGGGCTTCTGGACTCACCAGAGATTTGAATGTGGGGCTCAACCCTTGGGGTAGCCATCTGAGAAGGGAGGATGGGTCCCTCTAACCTGGAAACCATGTTTGGAGTGTCAGGAGGCAGATGTAGTCACACCACAGGGGTTGGGAAGGCCCCAGGCAGGCACCAAGATGGCGCACTGGACTGGGACCACATAGCCACGAAAGGAAAGAATGACAAGCTGACAAGTCCAGGCACGAACGCAGCACACGCACTGATCTCCAAACACAACACTGACCAAGAGAAGCCAGACATGCTTCCATTTACATAAAACCCCATTTACATAACATGAGATTCCATTTACATAAAATTCAAAATCTGTGCTATTTGCAGTTAGGGATAGTGGTTCCCTTTGGTGGGGGTAGCGGGTGGGGGACACGATGGAAACTTTTGGGAAGCTGTAATGTTCTGATTCTTGATCTGGCTACAACGAGTTACATGGGTGTGTCCTATTTGTGCTATACACTCAGGTATGACTAGTTTTCTGTGTATACATTAGACAGCAATAAAATGTTTAAACAAACATAATAAAATGGCGTAACTAAGGGCAATATGTTCCCCTTTTTGGATTCTGACTAGAGCAGATTCTTTATACAAAGACATTTGGGGATCATTTTAAGGAAGTTTGAATTTGGCTTGGGTAATCAGATGACACTAAGAATTAAACATTTGTATTTGCAGTCGGTTGAGTGTCTGACTTCTGCTCAGGTCACTATCTTGTGGTTCTTAAGTTTGAGCCCCGCATCAGACTTGCTGCTGTCAGCACCAAACCTTTTTCGGATCCTCTGTCCCCCTCTCTCTGCCCCTCCCCCACTCACACTCTCTCTGTCTCAAAAATAATAAATAGTTTAAAAAAATTAAAGTTTGTATTTGGCATGATAATGCTATTGTGGACACAAAAGCAAATCTCTTTTTTTTTTAATGTTTATTTATTTTTCAGACAGAGAGACAGAGCATGAGTAGGTGAGGGTCAGAGAGGGTGGGGGAGACCCAGAATCACAGAATCTGAAGCAGGCTCCAAGCTCTGAGTTGTCAGCACAGAGCCTGATGCAGGGCTCAAACTCGTGAACCACGAGATCGTGACCTGAGGTGAAGTTGGACGTTCAACTGACTGAGCCACCCAGGCGCCCCACATTTTTTTATCATTAAAAAATTTTTTTAACATTTTTTATTTTTGAGAGAGAAAGAGACAGAGTACTAGCGGGGGAGGGGCAGAGAGAGAGGGAGACACAGAATCTGAAGCAGCTCCAGACTCCAAGCTGTCAGCACAGAGCCCCACTTGGGGCTCGAACTCACGAACCGTGAGATCATGACCTGAGCCGAAGTTGGGACATCTGGAAGTTCATTATAATATTATCTCTCTACTTTTGTGTATGTTTGCAAATGTTTATAATAACGGGAATCTGATATATATATATATATATATATATATATATATATATATATATATATATATACACAATGACTAGACCACATATAAAATCAGAACTCTGACTGACAGTCTGCAGGAATCAGCCCAGGATGCCAACCTGATATGTGTAAGTCTGACTTTTAGGAAGTCAGGCCACTGTCTCTCTCTAGCAACTGGCCCAGCAAGCTAGACAATAACTCAGGACAAGTGCTTTTTGACAAATAACACCAGAGCAACTTGACTGGGAAAAGAAAGTCCTTTGGACAAATAGTGTGGACCAACTGATGTTTTAAAGGGAAAAAAATGAAACCCAACCCCACTCCACCCCATCAACAAAAAAATTAATTTGAGACAGATCACGGTATAACCTGAACATAAAAGCTAAAACTCTAAATATTTTAGGAGGAAACAGAGAATACCGTTGTGACCTGGAGGCAGGCAAGCATTCTCAGATAGGGCAGAGCAGGCAATAACCAAGAACAAAATCTTAACCAAGTAAGACTTCATTGTAATTGAAAACTCCTGCTCATTAAAAGTCACTGAGAAGAGGGGCACCTGGGTGGCCCAGTTGGTTCAGCATCCAACTTCGGCTTAGGTCATGATCTCACGGCTCATGGGTTCGAGCCCCGCGTCGGGCTCTATGCTGACAGCTCAGAGCCTGGATCCTGCTTTGGATTCTGTGTCTCCCTCTCTCTGCCCCTCCCCTGCTCACACTCTGTTTCCCTCTCTGTCTCAAAAATAAATAAACATTAAAAAAAATTTTTTTAAGCCACTAAAAGGAAAAGAACAGGCTAACTCTAAGCTGGGAGAAAAGTTTTGCAAAATATGTATTTGTCAAAGGATTTGTATGTGGAATATATAAAGAAGCGCTACATCTGATTGAGAAAAGCACCACCAGCCTAATTTTGAAAATGGGCAAAAGATTTAAACAGACCATTACAGAGGGAGATAAACAGACAGACAAGAACCCCATGAAAAAGTGCTCGGCGTGGATACTCAGCAGGGACACACAAATTCAAACCAGCAGGAGATAACAGCCACACACTCGCTCCAATGGTTAACGTTTAAAATGGCGAACTGGGGAGCAAACAGAGCTTTCTCGTATGCTGATGGCGGGGACATAAAATGGCGCGTGCACTTTGGAAAACAGGCTTGGGAGTTTCTTGTGAGGTTAAACACACACCTACCCTCTTCCCCTAAAAGTTCCACCCCCAGCTAATTATCTGTCCAAGAGACATGAAAGCCTATGTCCGCAAATGACTTGTGTAAGAATAGTCACATAGCAGCTTTACCCACAGCACCCCAACCAGAAACAACCCAACAACAAAGTGTGGATGCACACAACAGAATGCCAAGCAATGGAAAGGAATGGACGATGAAAAGGAGCAAGCTTCTCGGACACACGCAGCATGGATGAGTCTCACAGACATGCCGAGTGCAAGAAGTCAGATTTATAAAAGAGTGCGTATGTTGTATATTTCCATTTATAGGATGTTCTGGAAGCTTCTAAGAAAGAATCGAAGGTGACAGACTCAAAACAGTCATTGTAGGGAAGGGAATTGCAGGAAGGAACTAACGGATTTCCCTGGAGTGGATGGAAGTGTTCTGTGCGTGGAATTGGTGTGAGTTACGTGGCGGGGGGGAGCCAAATTGTCCATGTAGCATGCTAACACTTGTGCATTTCCGTGTGTGTAAATTGCACCCCGCCGAAAAAAGGACTATAAAAACCCTAATAATAATTGACGGGTCATGGTGGGGAGCGGGTGGAAATATAGCTAAACCAAGAATGGCAGAATGTCGATAGTGGTTGAGGCCGAATGATGGGATGTGGGGATCCAGCAAATGGGTGTGAGCAAGAAACATGTGGGCAACTGGGTGGCTCAGTTGTTTGAGTGGTTGACTCTTGATTTCGGCTCAGGTCATGATCACAGGGTTGTGAGTTGGAGCCCCATGTCGGGCTCTGTGCTGGGCTGGACGTGGATTCTCTCTCTCTCTCTCTCTCTCTGCCCCACCCCCACTCGTGTGCTCTCTAAACAGATAGGTAGGTAGGTAAATAGATAGGGTGAAACATGTTACCCTGGAAAATGAGAGGTGTGGGCAGAGGCAAAGTGACCTCAGAATAGGGTGGAGATGTTACGGGGGAGATCTGGAAGGTGAGGGAGTCACTTGGCTCTTATGCAAAAGACTATAACTGAATTTGATGAAGAGGAAATCCAGAAAGGTAGAGAAGGTGCTTCTTGGAGAAATTGGGAATTGGGACAGAAACTGCAGATGAGAGAGAGAGAGAGAGAGAGAAGAATTTCACCTTGTCCCCCTTGTCTCTGGAAAGATACCATCCCTTGAAGGCAAACACAGACTTGCAGCGAGCCAGGGGGCCCTGGACAGAGCAAAGCCTAGGTCTGGTGGCCTGAATGATCTTCCCCAGAAGCGAGGGACCCACGGGACTGTCCCTTAATCTTGTTAGAGCTGGTCTATTCATCTACCATGTACCTCTGACGGCACACTTATTTGGAGACCCTGTCTACACGTGTCGTTTCCGTGTCTGGCTGTTGGCCTTGTATCCCCCAGGCTGCGCAGTGCCCCGTGAACAGTGCTCACCAAATACCACAACACTTTGCGACAATTCCCGTGTGACACGAGGAAGCCGGTCTCCCTCCCTGCAGAGGCGCTCAGGGCGTGCGCATTTCTTCACTCTCCGCACATAGCTTCTTGCTCAGTGGTGTCTCTGACAAATGGGGTGAAGAGATGTCTCCAGTGAGAGGGGAGAGAACTGGCTGGAAGATTTGCGCTTGTTCTCATGAGGTCACATACTCATCCCTCCAACGTACAAACGGCCTGGTGCTGTGTGTGTGTGTGTGTGTGTGTGTGTGTGTGTGTGTGGATTATGCGAGCTGGTGAGCAACAGGGAGGGTCCAGGATAATAACAGCCAAACACTTGCCCTCCAGATTTCCGAACGTCCGAAATGCACCACTTAACGGAAATGGAGGTTGGAAGTGGAGTAAGTGAATTATTGCCCTGGAGGTGACCAGATCGTGTCTGTACTTGCACTGGGACTGAGAGCTCTCCACCCCCCGCTCCCAGATCCCTTGGGGGGCTGGGGCTTTCTCACCTCCCTCCACTCTCCAGCAGTTCGCTCAGTTCTCAGTGCTCGGCTGAGTCTGGGGACGCCGCAGACACTTGTTAAGTTAAATGGTTCAAATTGCAGGGGGAGCTCCGGCGGGAGAGGGAGGAGAGGGTTTTGCGGGGAAGTGGAGTTCACCCTGCGAATGTGCTTGCTTTCCTGTCTCTGGTTGGGACTACGGGGGTGGGGAAGGTGAGAGCTGGACGGCACCTCCGCATCCAGCACCCAATCCTGTTTCCTCCACCCAGTTGTTGTCAAGGACACCCCCTGCCCTGAGCAGGGGTAGTAGGGTGGGACTGGCAAAGGGGGGTAGCCGAGGCGGCTGTGAGGGGTCAGGCGGGCATCCTGACCAGCGCCCCCACGGCCCTGGCCTCTAATGGACTGGCGTCTGTCAATAGCGAGGAAACGGAGGATCAGAGAGGGTAAGTGGCTTGCCCAAAGTTACTCAGCGGTGAGTAGCGAGCTAGGATCTGAAGGGGAGTTTGGGAGCCGGGGTGGCTCCAGAGCCCGAGTTAAAATCTATCCTGCTCTCCTTGGGGGCAATTTTGATGTTCTTTCCAAACGAGGGAACAGTGAGTGGGGAGGACACTGGGAATGGGGTCCAGGCAGCGAACAGAACTGCAGCGGTGGCTGCCTTGGGTGCGGGTGCCCTAGGAAGGTGACTATTGCCATCCCTCCCATTTTACAGATAAGGAAACTGAGGTCCAGAACCACCTGGCCCCCAACCCTGTACCCTGCTTTCTCGGGGATGGAGCCCTGCCATTCCCCGTCTCCCGCCTTCACTGCCCCCCTTCCTGGCTTCCCACCACCGTGTTGTGTTGCTGCACTTTGTCGCCTCCGCCCTTCACTGGCCACGCCCTCCTCTGAATGTGCCAAAACTTGGTCCGTATTTCCACATTGCTAGATTTCGCCAATAAAAAGACAGGGTGCCCAGGTAAATCCGAATTTCAGATAAAAAAAAACAAGTGCTTTTTTTTTTTTTTGGTGTAAGAATGTGCCAAATACCACGCGAGACACACCAAAAATTTCTTTTGTTGTTTATGAGCCCGCTGTGCTTGGGCCTGGAGTTATGTCCCTCCCCGGATAGGAGCATAAGGACTGAAAGCAGAGCTCGGAGAGAGGGGACACACGACCTTGCTGGACGCTGGGGCCAGAGGGGGTCACGTGCTGGGGGAAAAGGGCGAGAGCAGGCCACAAAATACAAGTGGCTGGAATAACACGACTGGTTATTCCTGAGAAAGACCCAAGCGTGGGTCTCTTCTGTGACATTCCTGAGACACGGAGGGTTGTGCTCTCTCTCTCCACCAGAGTCCCCACCAGTGACCCCCTTCTCCCGATGAGGCGAGCGGGGCCCGGCACCTGAGGTGGTAACGTAGAGGCCCCAGCGTTTCCGAATTCGCTGCCGCTGTCCCCACGGCTTGGCCACCTGTCACCTGCTCACAGCACTTCTAGGAGGGGAAGTTGCCCAAAGACTGCGCTCCACCCAGACAATGCCATTCGTCACCAGGCCAGCGTCCAGACACTGCCCGGTAACGAGGTGGAAAAAAAATAGCTCAGGTGATCACATCTGCTTTTACACCGAGGATTGGTCCCCGCGGCGCACGTTCCCCCTGCACGCCCTTGTCCGTGTCTCCCCTTCCTGACACGAAGCCCGCCCCGGCCAGCTCGCTGCGCCTTGTTTTCCTGGCCCCCGCCCTGGGCGCCTGCTTCACCTGCCGCTGGGAGGGGTGGGCAGGCTCTGAGGTCTGATGCCTGGGAGGCTCAGGAGAACATTCTGGGTATGAGGTCCCACCTGTGCACTCTGGGAGCTGAGGGCAGCCTGGTGCTTCGCCGTCTGGGTTTTTTGTTCCCGTCTCTGCCCAGGTTTGAGACTGAGGTCCCTGCCTGGCCCTCCCCGCCCCTCCCAGCTGCCAGGGATAAAGTCTGGATGCTATACATCTAGCTGTGTGCACACAGCTTCTGCCCTCCCAGGTGTGTAGCAGGGCGCTCCCTCCTCTCCTGCCACTACTGTCCCTGGACGGTCCCCCCAGCCTGCCGGTGGCCACCTCACCCCATTCCCAGACACGGCCCCCATCTCCTTCGCCCATCCTTCACAGTGGCCTTCCCAATTCCAAGACCAAACACGCTCTAAAGCAAAGTTAAAAATCAGCTCGTTTCTCCGGAGAAATGCAAGGGCAGAGGGGACTGATCCCCTCCTTACTTACGGTCCTCGGGGTCCCAGGAGAGGATGGGGGTCCCTGGGAGTCGGAGGCAGCGCGCACGGTGGGGGAGGAACCCGGCAGTGAGTTTCTGTTCAAGTTCCTTATCCCAGCCCCAGAGAATGCGTCCCCAGCCCCCTGCCAGGAGCTGGTGAGCAGTGGCTCCCAGCCACTGAGGAGGCTCTGGTGGGGATGAGCTCACCAGGATATGGGCTAATGGGTTAACCCTTGGCGGACTGCTGGCACAGACACACGTCCCCTGGCTTTGCCTCCTCTCTGCTCAGCCACTGTTAGATGAATCTTGTGCAAAATTAATGAAGCTTCCTTGCAGTCTGTCTTCAAGTTTTGGTGGAGATGTGCATTCGGTTGGTGCCTGGGCAGGGCCCCTTCTCAGGAGTCAGGAGAGCTAGAGTTTCTGGGTCGGAGGAGCGTGTGATGGTGGTGGTGGCAGCGGTGGCGACAGTGGATTCCCAGAGGGTGGGTTTCTCAGATGGCCCTGTGCGCCCTGTCCCAGGCAGGCTGTGACAGTGAGATCCGGGAGCTCTGTTTGTTCTGGAAGTCAGAGAGGGCTTATTTAACATCCTCAGTTCCAAGGTGGCAGGGACGCCTCTGGGACCGTTCCCCCCCCCCCCCGTGCCTGTGGGTGGGCGCCATATGTTGACGACCTACGGGATCCGCCCCAGGCCCAGGCATCTCTGAACCGGTTATGCCCCTGTGGCTTTTCATGTTAGCAATGGAAGG
>CM053565.1:4488338-4574513 GCA_028646485.1 Cryptoprocta ferox
TACTTTGTATGTGTAATAATTCACTGATTGCCCCACAGAGCTTTGGACAAGTCACTTACCTTCTCTGAGCCTTGATTCCTTCACTCATTAAGTGGATGTGATGATCACGACCACCCCAGGGGGTTTATGTGAGGATTGAAAAAGCAAATGCACACAGCAAGTGCTTATTAATGAATGTAGCTATGTAATGTCGTCTATGTACGTATACAGTATACATGGAGATCTGGATACACGTGTGTATGTGCGTGCACATAGAAGCACGTATGCAGATTAGGGGGCTTGGGGTCCAGGAGACAGTGTCCCGGGTTGAAGCTGTGCTGTCTGCAGGCTCATCCCTGGCAGGACAGAGCGGGAGGCACGCGAAGCTGGCTTGGTCCCCGGGCAGTGGACTCCAGCCATCCCCGGAGAAAGGGATGCTGTAGGTTTGTGCTATGCAAGGGGCAGAAAGCGGGCCTGCCAGCTGGGTGATGGCTCTCAGCCCTCCGATCCTGCATCTTGAGGCTCCCAGCCACTCCAGCTCAGCTCTGCTTCCTCTTGCCCGGCTAGCCCAGTGCTCCAGGGTCTGATCGGTGGGGTGGCCAGCCACCCAGGTCTCTGGGACACAGCACGGGGACTGCCAGTGCTAAATCAGGCCAGTTCCAAGCAAAGCAGGATCAGCCGGTTGCCTTAATAGAAGCATCTGGAGCCTCTGTGCCTGTGCTCGCAGGCTCTCCTTCTCTAGAATGTCCCTTCTGACCACTCGGACCCGATCTGGCCTCACCTCTTCTGCAACCTCCCCAAGCCCCACCCTCCGTGGGTTCAAAGCTTGTCTTCTGGGTGTCCACAGTCGTTCCTCTGTTCTTGCCCATCATCTGCCCTGCCACAGGGCTTGTTGGAACTTGTTGGAACACTTTTTTAAATAAAAAAAATATGGAGGGGTGCCTGGGTGGCTCCGTTGGTCAGGTGTCCGACTTTTGGTTTCAGCTCAGGTCATGATCGCAGTTCGTGAATTCAAGCTCTGGGCGGATGATGCGGAGGCTGCTTGAGATTCTCTCTCTCCCTCTCTCTCTGCCCCTCTCCTACTCTCTCTTTCTCTCTCAAAATAAATAAATATTAGAAAAATATGGAACGTTTAACATACCCCAGAATGGAAAAAACAATTCTCTAACGAACTCTCATATATCCACTGCCCAGCCTCAATTATCAACGCTTTTCTGTTTTGCTTAACTCCCTCCTACATTATTGTTTTAGAATTATAAGCAAATCCAGACCTTTGTCCTGTAGTTAATCCCTGCAAGTAGAGAACTATGTCTCTTAACAGACAAGGACTTCCTTCCTCCCTTTCTTCCTCTTTCTACAAGTAACACTACCATCATCATCACACGTGAAACTTAAGCACTCTACTTAATGTTAACACTCAGTCCACATTCACACACCCTGATTGTCTCCAAATCACCTTTTTATGGTCAGGTGTCCAGAAAGCAGGATCCTGACGAGTGCCGGCCCTTTCTTGTAGGAAGTCTCCCGGCTTCCGTTTCCTCTGTGGCATCCACTACCTGGGCTTGCTCACACCGTTTGGTTCCCATAGATGCCACGCTGCCTAGCTTAGCCGACTCCCCACATTCTGGATTCGGCTGGCTGTCTCCCCGTGATGCCACGGCACATTTCCCTCTATTCTGCAAGGGCTGCATCTCCAGGTCACGTAGTCTGGGATCCCAGGACGGTCCCTCGGCCTGGAAGACGCACCTGGTCAGTGTGGGATAAATGGCCGAGGGAACATTCGCAATTCACGGAGGCCTGTTGCCTACATGCCACGGGGTCTTCATGGTAGCCCCGTGACACAGGCAGGTCCGCAGTTGGTATGTGCTTCTCAGTCCTTGGTCATGCGGCTAGGATGGGCCACTGGGAGTGTGACCCCGCGTGCAGCGATCATTTCCATCCTCCGCTTCCTGCGTCCCACATTATGTCGTGGGGATTCCCAAATAGGGACTCTCAGGTGGGCTGCAGCTCTCTGAGTCCTTAAGAGCTGCCATGGGGTCCTGGGTGGCTCCTAGGGCCTCTCTGGGTGGGAGGGGGCTGGATCCTAATGTGGGAGGGAGCCCGGGGCCGGTGCCAGCAAGGGAGGGAAGCATGGGAGGGGTCGTACCCTTGGCTGTGGGGCTGCAAGACTAGTGAAGGGGTGTCTGTGTGGACAGACTATGTCTGTGTTGGAGAATATGCTAATAGGATATTAGCATCCCAGTGATGCTTGCACCCCAGTGTTGCTTCTGACCCAGACTGTGCCCGAGGGGAGAGCAAAGGAAGACAGATACGGACACAGAGGATGTAAAAGGGAAGGCGGCTCTGCAGGTGTGGGAGAGAGGAACCCCCTGTGCTGCATGAGGCCTTTGGCTCCCTTCTGAAGCAATGGAGAAGACTTTTTGTTTTCCAGGGCCCAGCAAAATAAATCATGCAAAGCAACTACTCAAATCAGGCATTTCGGGAGAAGCCCTTGCCACCTTCCACCTGCCACATCTCCCTGGCCTATCTCTGCCTCCTTTCCTTTCCCATCGGGGGTGTTGTGGCCAAGGAGATGGGATTCCACAGCCCCACATCTCTCCCAGTCTGGCCCTTGGTCCTCTTGAGAAACTCAGTTAAGTGCAGGCCTCCCCCTCCCGGTCGCTCCGGGGGGTCAGGCATTGCACAGAGCCTCGGGCTGTGACTAAGACCTCCTCCAGTCGCCCTCATCTCGGCTCTTCTCTTTCTTCTTGTCTCTTCTGACCCTCCTTTTTCCTTGTCTCTACCTATCCGTCTTCCTTCTTGTCTGTGACAGTTCTCAAGATGTCCTCATTTTCTCTACCTTGGTGGTAGGCGGGGACACCCAAGGAGCTATTACACCCCCTTTCTTGGTCCTTGACAAATTAATGGAGCAGCCAGGCCAGGTCCTGTGAGGGGGGATTCAAGAGCACCCTCTGCAAAGGGAATTCTATAATGTGGGGTGGGGGCTGGAGGGGTGGGGGCCTGAAGGGTGAGGGGGCTTGTAGGGTTTACAGGAGCCAGTGAGAGAGGAGCCAGGGAA
This sequence comes from Cryptoprocta ferox, assembly GCA_028646485.1. Lineage (NCBI taxonomy): Eukaryota > Metazoa > Chordata > Mammalia > Carnivora > Eupleridae > Cryptoprocta > Cryptoprocta ferox. The sequence goes on from CM053565.1 coordinate 4,491,376, forward strand.
GAAGGGGCACCTTCTGGGGGGTGACACAGGGACATCAGACCTGCCAGGAAGGCTGAGCCCCTAGGGAGGAGCTGCGCTGGGGCTGGGAGGGGGACCACGGTTGCTGCCAGGACAGAGACCCGACCTCCTGGGGTGAGGGGCGTGGTCAGAGGCCAGAAGCCACCTGCTCCTGGACTGTGGCTGCCATCTTGTGGCATGTGTGAGGTAGTGTTACCATTTGAAGTTCACTTCCACTGTTCTTTGGTGCTCCTTGGTCCGCAGCAGTCTGTGTGTGGGTGGCGTGTAATTAACACTGGACCTGCAGGTGGACCACGAGGTTTGCTGATAAATGCAATCTCACAAAAAATAGTCACAATTGCAAAATGTCAAAGGATTAAGACTTGTTCGTTTCTGAATAATGACAAAGACTCATGTATTCATCGCTTCATCAAATATTTATTGTGTGTCTATTCTGTGCCAGGCATATTTTGGGCGAGGCACTGTAAGTAAAGAGATGACCTCGATGAACTGTACAATTTTAGTGGCAAAAGAAAGGCAAGTAAACGAACACTTCCGATCCAGAAGGAAAAACTCTCCATGCAGCTGTGTCTGTGCTGTGCTTTGAGAATACAAAGGGAGATCATCTTAGAACACACTGGCCTAGAGCGGTAACTGGGATGGGAGGGAGAGGCTTCTTGAAGGAGTTGATGGCTGAGATGAGTCTTGAAGGTCATATGGGAACCGGAAAAGAGAATGGTGGAGGGGATGTAGGTTTTGGCAGAGGAGGTGGAGATGGAGGACCTGGAGGAAGAGGAGGGGGAGGAGGGGGAGGAGCTGGGGGTGGAGGTCGGGGACGTGGGGGAGATGGTGGAGGAGGTGGCGGTGGCAGTGGAGGGAACCTGGTTCAAGAGGCAAAGTCAGCGGTGGTGGCCTTCATCAGGAGACAGAAGGAAAAGACCATAGGAAAGCATAAACTTTTCTGTTCCTCCTTGTATGAATTCCCAAGCATTCAGTTATGAATATAAGGAATCTAACAGAAATTTTCTAGTATGTTATTTAACCAAGTATTCCATCAGTAATACTAGTATTACGGAATTTGGGGACTAGAAAGGATCCCAAAGAAATGATATTTAATATGTTTAAGCAATTCTTCTGTTAATACTTATACCGTGTCCCAGTTTCTCTTGCTAAAATAGCAGCACCTTCCTGTGCCTTGGGCGATTGGGATGGGGCCTTGATCAAGCCTGTGAGGGACGCGTGTAAATGCCTGCTCAAGGCTCTCCCTGCCTCAGCTGGGTCCGCCCTCTGACCTCATCACAGGAAGAATCAGATGCATTCGTTTTTTTCCTTCCTTCCTTCCTCCCTCCCTCCTTCCCTCCTTCCTTCCCTTCCCTCCTTCCTTCCCTTCTTCCTCCCTCCCTTCCCTTTTCCCCTCCTTCCCTCCTTTTCTCCCTCCCTCCTTCCTTCCTTCCCTCCTTCCTGCCCCCCTTCCTCCTCTCTTTCCTTATCTTTTTCCTCCCTCCCCTCCTTTTTCCCCTCCTTCCCTCTTTTTCTCCCTCCCTCCCTCCCTCCTTCCATCCTTCCTTCCTTCCTTCCTTTTTTCCCTCCTTCCCTCCTCCCTTCCCTTCTTCCTCCCTCCCCTCCCTTTTCCCCTCCTTCCCTCCTTTTCTCCCTCCCTCCCTCCCTTCCTCCCTCCTTCCTTCCTTTTGTCCTTCCTTCTCCCCAGCCCTTCTTCCCTCCTTCCTCAGGCAGGGCATTTTGGTGATTCAAAGATACATAACATTCCAGCCCTGCTCTCAGGAGAGGAGACAGGTAAATAGGTGCCAACAAACGTCAACAGGTGACCCTACCCAGGCTACAGAAGGATCCAGTCCATGCCCTCCTCTTTTGGGAGTCACCCCGCTCTAGGATATTTGGAGAGAGGGTCTCCTGAGTTGGCCAGTCCTCTGTGTACCTTCTCCCTTGGCTGCTGTCTGGTTTTACCTACCTTTGTCCCGGTCCATCTCAGGCCTCCAGTGCTGCTGGCCACCCCCAAAGCTCCACCCCCACAGGGTGCATGCGTGTTACTGATACCTACCCCACATTCAAGAGAGAGCACAGGATTTCTAGGCAGGAACCACTTAATTATTATTTTTTTTTAATGATTTGAAACACTTTTATTGAATACAGCTGGGCTGACATAGAAGGTTAAACCCTTCCCGGGATACCTGCATTAAAGACGGATTATACGATGAAACGGACTGTGTTTTCCTTCTGATGTAGTTTTATGAGTTTTAACAGATGTATAGATTTGTGTAACCACTACCATAACCAGGATAAAGAACAATCCTTTCACCCCACGGTGTTCCCTCAAGCCATCCCTTTAGAGCACCTCTCTTTCCCCTGGAAATCCCTGATATGTTTCTCGGCTCTGTCGTTTTGTCTTTTCAAGAATGTCATTCATATAAGTGGCATCGCCCAGTAGGGAAACTTCTGAGACTGGCTTCTTTCACTCAGCAGGATTCATCTGAGTTGTTGTACTTACCAGTAGTTTGTCCCTTTTAGTGCTGAGTAGTATTGCTTTCAATAGGTACATCACTTTGTTCACCCATTCACCTGTTGAAGGGCATTTGAGTTGTGTCCAGTTTCTAGTAGAGCTTCTAGAAATGTTGGCTTCTAGGGTTTGAGGGTTAACATACGTTTTCCTTTCTCCAAGGGTGAGCCTTCTGGGTCATATGGTAAATGTATAATTAACTTTATAAATATTAAGCTGTTTTCCAGGGTAGTTATACCATTTGGATTCCCAATGTGTGAGAGCCCCATTGTCATGCTCACTCGCCTTGGTATTATCAGGTTTTTTTGTTTGTTTGTTTGTTTTTAACCAAATGGATGTGTAGTGTTCTCTATTCCCTGTTTCACATCCCCTCCTGCCTCACGATGTTGAATGTCTTTTCATGTGCTTGTCATCCTTACACCCTCTTTGGTGAAGTGGCTATGCTGTCTGTTGCCCATTTTTAAATTGGATAGTCTGGCTTCTCACTGTCGAGTTGGGAGATTTCTTTATGCGTTCTGGATACAAGTCTTTTGTTGGATGTGTGATTTGCCAAGATTTTTCTTCCAGTGTGTGGAGAATCTTCTCCTTCTTTCAAGGAAGTGTTTATTCTTAAGTCATGGACAATGGCCATCCGTGATTTTCCATTGCCCACTGGCTAATGTGCACCTTCCTTGGCAGGGTACGGAGGGCTGTCTGTGCCCTGCAGCTTATCCACTGGCGTGGGCTTGGATCTCAGTCCACTCACGGAAGCCAGAACTGTTACCATCCTTTTATTTATTTTTTAATAACAATGTGACATCTCTCTTGAGCCACCATTGTGCTTGAGTGGCAGAAACTTAATATCAGTTCATGCAGTTTTCCTCTCTGCTTTTTGGGGAGGGTTGCTCTGGGTATGGGGGATGCCAGAGCTTGGAGAAGGGGCATCTGATCTTCAAGCCATACATAGATGCTTCTTCTAAGCAGGTCACTGCTAAGCCTCTGCTGGCTTTACCTTCATGGCCTTGTTGGGTTTGAGGACCTCACCTCTACTTCTACTTCACTCTTGGGTCCTCAGAAACCCTCTTGCTTCCTCATTGCTCAGGGGTGGGGGGAACAAATTGCCTAGCAGGCACCCAAGGTGATAGTTCTCTGGATTTACAAACAGCCACGTCTCGTTAGCATCTGGTCACCTCCCTACTCCTTTTCTGGAGCACCATGTGGAGAAAGGACTTCAGTCTCCCCTGCTGCATTTCCTCCCAAAGATAGCTGAGGTCTTCATCAGTATGGTTCTCAGGCAAGGCAGTGGGGTACAGACTCCCTGTCTCTGCAAATCATGTCTATGTTTTCTTCCCTTATCCTGTGTTATGGACTGAATTGCCTCTCCCCGCCCCCAACCCCAAGTTCTTATGTTGAAACCCAACCACCAATGTGACTGTATTGGAGATAGGGCCTTTAAGGGGGGAAGTAATTAGGGCCAAATGTGGTCATAAGGGTGGGGCCCTAACCCAGTAGGACTGGTGTCCTTAGAAGAAGAACAGGTGACGCCAGAAGCACATACACATAGAGGAAAGACCATGTGAGGACACAGAGAGATGGCAGCCATTTGCAAGCCGAGGAGAGATGCTTCCAGAAGAAATCATTCCTGCTGACACCTTAATCTTGGACTTCCAGGCTCCAGAACTGTAGGAAAGTAAATTTCTCTTTTTTAAGCCCCCCAGTCGTGGTACTTTGTTACAGTAGGCTGAGCAGATTAATGCACCTTCTGCTTCTCTCCCTCTCTCTCAACTCAGGGAATCCTTTCGCATTGTTGAGTGTGGGGAAGTGGGATAATGCAGTTGGTGGTGGTGGGGGTGGAGAAGCTTCTCTCAAGGCTTATTTTCTTGACGTGTCATTCGTGTGGCCTGCCCTTTTGTTCTTGTCTGTGCACCGGTCCAGCCTGGCTTTTCAGTAGGCAGGGCCCAAGAACCTCAGCCAAGATGGGTTCTAGCCAAGAACAACAGCGAACACATCACACGGAGTGGGTCATATTAATAGAGGGGAATATTCCAGTGACTCTTGATTCCTGTTACTCTGAGATTAAGACAGCATTATATTTGCAAAGAGAACAGTGTTAAGCTCTTTCAAGAAAGCTGTGGACCGGGACCTTAGCCATGGAAAGCTCTTAGACCTTGGTGAGTCTCCAAAGTGCCATGGGGGTGAGGGTGAGTCAGGGACCACAGAAAGAGCTTGGCCAAGGAAGAAGTGACACCCGGTGTCGGGCAGAGCCCGGACACTTGCAGAGAAGTGGAGTGGGGGACAGATCTTCCTGGCCTGGAGCCAATTTACCTCTGGACTTCTTGTGTGAGATTATCTATGGCCTTATTGTTTAGTCCACTCAAAAGGGCATTTCTGTAATTTGCAGTGGGAAGAAATGTGTTCTGCCGGTCCTGGAGCCCTGCAGTGTAGTGGCAGGGGCAGACTTCACTGAGTCACCGAACACCACCACCAAAATATTCTGTTAACTCATTCATTCCGGAAAATGATGCTCTTTCCAGATACTGCGTAGAGGTCTCTCTTTGCTGAATCTTCCCCAAATAAGGATCTGCACCATGATTTCATACGGATACCACTACCAGAAACAAACAGGGCTGGTAAACTATACAAGGAAGTTCTATCACTACAAATTAAAAAAGCACTTTCATTAGACCCCTGCGATTATCTCTAAGTATATTTTGGGATGGGGGAAAGGGGAATGCATAACTATAACGAACAAGGGCATTTCCCTTCCATTTGAGTGGCATATAAGAAAGGCTTCCTGAAGACGTGGTTGTTGAATTATCTTAGTTATAATACAATTTTCCCTTTAAGCCCAATCTAGGGACTTAGGAAAGTTCATCTATAAAGTAACAATTTATTGCACTAATTTCTCCACATGTGTTCCTTTTCCCCTAGTCAGTTTAGCTCCTCAAGGGCATGGGCGGTGAAAGATTCCACCCCCACTTCCCCTACCTGTAGCACATGAATTCATTCAAACAGTGCTTCCTCACTACCTGCTCTTCTCCAGGCTCCAAGATGCTTCTGTTCCATAGTAGACCAGAAACATGGGTAGCCCCTGCTCCCTGCAAGCCTTCAGAAGAGTGATAGGCATTGAATAGGTTACTTCATTGTAATAAAGACTAGAAAGGAGAAGTACAAGAGCCATGAGGCTATGCCATGGAGGAGCCTGACCTATTATAGGGGATCAAGGAAACTCTCCTGAAGATGAAACATTTTAATAGAGACCTGCAGGCTGAGAGAACCTCATATGCCAAGAGCCTGGAGGAGCCTGACTCATTTGAGGCGTAGATAGCAGGAAAGCAGAGGGCGGGGGAAGAGTGACTCAAGATGAGGCTAGAATTGCAAGCAGGTTCAGACCTTGCCGGACCTTATAAGCTGGGGTAAAGCCATAACAGAGTCTTAACAAATGCTAGCTTCTGTGCATGAATGAAGGAACTATCAGAAAGATGACCTTTCTTAGGCAGCCCTGTGTGGGTTTGAGGATAACAATACAGTGGTGGCAATGTTCTAGTGAGGGAAAGGTAGGAGGTGTTCCTAGATACACTTGACAAAGAGGTAGGTTCAGGCAAAGGCAGATCTTAGGACTCTTGGTAGGTTGGGGATATCCTGGGGTGGAGATAAGCTGAGTTAACTTCAGTGTTCGGTGCCTCTGGGAGTGGTAATGAGGTAAGTGTAGGCCCCTAAAGCTCTATTTCCCCTTCTTTCCTTTTTCAGAATATTGACCTCAAAGTGAGGGTTCCAACCCAGTGGAAACTCTCAAACTGGTGAGAGAGGACTCCAAGTCCAGTGAGGTCAAGTGTTGCCCCACAATATTTTTTACATGTCTGGTTCCCAATGGCTTGTTGAAGGACACAAGGTACCCTCTGCTTCCAGCAAGGAGTTCCTAATAGTGGGGGTGAGGGTGTAGGGACTCTGGGATCAGGCAATCGTGCTGTCCACCCTCCCCCCACTTCTGTGTGGCCTATACAGCCTCAGAGGGAGACCTCCCTCTGTACACTGGCTAGTGGACATTGCATATATTCATCCACTAGGGGAATTGTTTATAGACTATTCTTGTGCCAAAGACTTGTAGGATCTACCCATTAACCCCTCTTCTTTTATAACAATTACAATTGCATTTGGGCAGAAATATTTTTATATTTGGTAGAACACAGTCTAGGCTGGGATTAGAACAAGATTCTAAAATTTCAGTGCCTGAGTGTAATAGAAGTTTATTTCATGCTCTCAAAATAATAATTGGCAGGCACTTAGCTTGTCGTGGCAGCTTTTTTCTACATGTATACTCGGGGCCCCAGGCTTACTCCCACCTTGTGGCTGTGCTATCTCTCAGAGCTGTGTCATTATTATCTGCGATGAGCTGGCAGAAGAACAGTTAGTTTGGAAGAAGAAAATGTAGGAAGAGCACATGTAGTAGGTTTCTTGGCCAACCCAACAAGAAGTGGTATATATCACCTCCTTTTATATTCCATTGGGTGGCACTTATCACATGACCACATTTAGCTGCAAGAGAGGATGAGACATGTAGTCTAGCCATGTGTTCAAAGAAGTGGTAAGTAGACTTTGGTGGGAAACTAGCAGCCTCTGCCACAGTGCTGACCAAAATCTATATTTCATAGTCTCCCTCTGTATTAGTTATCTATTGCTATGTAACAAAGCATCCCCAAGCTTTAGCAGAGTTGCACAATAAACAGTTATTATCACCCAAGGTTTCTGTGAGTCAGGAATTTGGGAATAGCTTAGCTGGGTGTTTCTGGCTCAGGGCTACTCGTGAAGTTGTGGTCAACAGGTTGGCCAGGGCAAAGTTAAGCTGTGGCAAGGTGTCTGTGAGACATGTGAAGGCTTGCCTGAGGCTGGAGGTTATGCTTCCAAAGTGGCTTCACTCCTAGTTCCAAAGGACCAGGGTGGGTGAATGCTGGTTGTTGGCAGGAAGCCTCAGTTCCTCTGCACATGAACCTCTCCTTAGGGCCCCTTGCATGTCCTCACAAAATGGCAAGACCCAACACAACACCCAAGAATGAGTGATCCCAGAGAGAAGCCATAATACCATTTATGACCTACTCTCAAAAATCACACACCATCATTTCTGCCACATTCTATTTATTAGAAACAAGTCCTTAAGTATAGCACACATGCAAAGAGAGAGAAATTAGGCTTCTCTTCTCAAAAGGAGGTTTATCCAAGAAGTCGTGGACGTATTTTAAAATTACCACACTCTTAAAGCAAGGGGTATCCATGAGACATAGTTCAGGATAATGAGATGTGGCGAAGACATGTCTTCCAGGAGATCTTCAAGGATGGGCACACTTGGATCCTTTGCCCTTCACCTTTCTCTTTCTGACTGTCTGGACCATGAGTGTGACTGTCATTGCTGCTGTGGCTATCTGGGGGCAACAAGGAAGTCTTGAGGATAGCAAGAAAGAAGTCTTGAGCAGCGAAGGGATTGGAACAGATACAAAAGGAGCTTAAACATTGATGACATTGTGGATTCTCTACGACAGCCTGGCACTTCCTACTTCTGGACTAAATCATGGGGGGAAAGAATCATTATCTGACCTAAACCAGTGTATCGGGGAGGGGAGAGGTCCTTGTTACTTATAATCCGATTCACTTCCTAACTGATGCAGCTTCTATGCACCAGCTATTGTCCTGGGCATCGGAAAAATAAATCTGAATGAGAAAAAGGTCCCTGTCCTCAGGCTCAACAGGGGTAAACGCTGGGCAGCATATGACAGAAAAGGGACCCCTTTCTCATACAAACAACACTCAAACAAGGTGTAGGAGAAACTTACTAAATGGAATGTAAGCCCCGTGGAGCCATGATCTTGAACAGTTCTCTTTACTGCTTTATCTCTTGTGCTTTCAACAGACTCAAAGGTATTGAAAAATATGTGCTCAATGAATAAAATGGGAACAGAGCATGTCTTCAGATTAGAAGAAAATGTCTTCTGTAGGGAGAAGATGATGATGAAAGAATTTCTTGGATTTCTGGCTGGGTTGGAAGACAAAGCCAGTTGGGTGGGGCACTTAGGAATTGGGTTCATACAAAGACCCTTCAGAGGTGGGGGCATGCGAATTCTATGCAGTTACCTTGGCAATGGCTTTCAAAGGATACAGGGCTTTTTATGATGACATTGACTACAGGGGACCGTGGGTGCTCAATTTGCCTTGAAAATGCTTCTCCTGAAAGTCAGAATGGCAATTAAGGAAAGCATGGGGAGAGCATTAACCCATTTAATTAATGAGGTCATTTGTTTTGCTGAGAATCTCACCAAGGTCTTTGAGGGGACTGTTGCAATGGATTACACCCCCAAAGGATGGACGTTTCCTGTTTAGCCCATAAAGTCCCCATCCTGTCCTGCAAAAGCCAATTGCTGATTTTCATTGACATTCAGTTGTCCTTTTGCACTAATTTCTCTGTGGGCCTGTTGGACTCAAGCTGTCCTCCCTGGTGAGATTCTCAAAACGGATGACACAGTTTCAGCCAGTGTTTGTAGCATCCTGGACCCCTGTCCTAAGATTAAGGATGAAATCACACAGCTATGATGTGCTGCTTTCCCCAACCCTAACATTAAAGAGAATACAACCTTGGAGTCTGACCCCTGCATTGACCAAGCTGGCGACTTTTGCACACTGTCTCTTCCCATCCAGGTAGACGGGTGGACTCAACATTGTAGATGCATGTCCAGGGCCCTCACCCCACCCTGTCTCAGGGCCCCGAAAGGTTCACAGAAATTATTGGGGATTCAAACAATGTCTCCAAAACATAGAAGGAAAAGATTAATTAAGTCTTTGCCAAGGTAGCAGTAAATCATCGAGTCTCCTAAAACAACTCGACACTTACATCATTGTATATGAATTATGTTCCATGTGGTCATAGTTTAATATGATGTACGATCAGGAGTGTCCAAACATGAAGCTGGCTAGTGCCTGTCAAAGTCCTAAAATGTCCTTGGGTCTCCTTGCTTCTTGAAATCCAGGTAAGCTTATTCTAGAATGCTGTGGAAATTCAAAGCCCTCCCTAGGATTTCCGCCATTAGCTGTGTTTCCGCTGTGGGCGTGGTTTATAATCTCGTGGTCCAAACTCTCAATACTTCCCCCAACCCCCACCGCCCTGCTTGCCCCAGGCTCCAGGAGATGCTTTAATAGGATTAATGCAGCTTAATGATTGTCTTGTAGGTGGTCTGTCTTAGCCTCCCTGCACCAACGCAGCTGCGAAATTCAGGTCGCGCATCAGTTTCCACAAATTCCCCCACCTAAAGAATAACCTTAGAGAAGCAGAGGAAAGATATTACATAACATCACTGCCGACAGCTTCAGCCCATGCTTGCAAGTTCCTCAGCTATTACTATAGCGCCTCGTAACTTAGCTCAAAATACTTCTGAATTAACCGTGGGATATAGGTTAAGTGTATAAATTACCCCTGGGATCATGCAGATTAAAGTTAACTTCTGAGGTACCCACTGAGATGTTTTCCAACACCAATAACCAATTCGCTGTCCAACAATTCAATTCAATCCGTGACCCTGAGGACTTAATGTCAGATTCCATAGATTTAAGAGTTGGGTCCCACTAGACGGTCCCCATGTCAGATGCCAGGCAAGGTCTTGAGCCTTTCATACATCTGCCCAACCAGTTATAAATGGTGGGTTCCCACGACATCCTCCTTGGGTTCAAAATTTGTTAGAACGGGTCACAGAGCTCGCAGAAACACTTTACTTTTATTTACCAGTTTATTATAAAGAATGAAGTTGGGGCGCCTGGGTGGCTCTGGCGGTTAAGCGTCCGACTTCCGCTCAGGTCATGATCTCACGGTTTGTGGGTTCGAGCCTTGTGTTGGGCTCTGTGCTGACAGCTAGCTCAGAGCCTGGAGCCTGCTTTGGATTCTGTGTCTCCCTCTCTCTCTCTACCCCCTCCCTACTCATGCTCTCTCTCTCTCAAAAATAAACATTAAAAAAAAAAAAAAGGATGCAGTTACGGGAGAGCCGGATAGAATAGATACACAGGACAAGGTGTGGGTTGGGGGCGCACAAAACCTCCACGCCCTCTCTGGGTGCACTCCTCTCCCCAAACCTCAATGTGTTCACTAACCCAGAAGCTCTTTGAGCCTTTTTGTCTCAGGGATTCTAGGAGGTTCCATTGTGTGGGTTTGATGGATTAAATCACCGGGCATTAGTGATTGAATTCAACCGCCAGGCTCTCTTCTGTCCTGAAGCTTCCTGGGGGCTCTTAGCCATCGTCCATCTCACTGACAAACAAAAGTCACTCTTCCCCCACCAGAGTTTTCAAGAGTTTTAGGAGCCGTGTGCCAGGAACTGTCAACAAAGACTGAACATATATTTCTTACTATGGCATCTACACTCCAGAGGTGGTAGGTAACGTGCTTCAGATGGTGCTATATAAATCTGCACAGCAAGATGTATCACTTGAGCATGAAGGGATATTTTATCTCTATATATAGATGCACAGATATATGCGCACATATAATGTTTGTATTTATATATGCACACATTTGCATGTGCATACATGTACATGTGCATCCGTGTGCATCTGTGAAACGCACGGAGCTCAAGAAATAATCATGTGGAGACGATGTCAGACCACATTGCTCGGTTCTGTCCTTATCGGTTCTGATGCGGTCTGTAGTGGGGGCTAGAATTTGCATTTCTAACAGCTTCCCGGGGACGCTGGTGATGCTGGTCCTGGGACCCCACTTTGAGTAATGATTCTTTGGAGGACCCTCCTTTGACTTTCTTCCAGGCATGCCCCTGCCCAAAGAGGAAGACGTCTGTGGGGTCAAGGGCCCATGCTGCCTGCTCCTAGATCATACTGTCTGCACTTGGGATCCCAGAATTCCCTATCCAAGCAGCTTGAGCCGGCTTCCAGAGATTGTATGGAGTCTTTTACGGGGAATAGAAGAGGCAGTTGGGGGTATAGGTTGGGGTACCCACACTATGGGTGAGGCCCTTGCCGTTTAGGATGGAGCCAAGTTTGGGAAGAATTGGGGTGAGGGGGCAGACCAGGGCCCAAATATTCTTTCCACAAAGGAGCAAGTGGGATTCCTTCCTTCATCTGGGGCCATCCTGATCGGGGACAGGGGACACGGGCACTTAGGAGCATGGGCTCTGCCTCTGTAAAACCAGAATGAGCCAGATATGTATTCCGTTGGTTTTATTGGCAAAAGGAAAGTATATAAAGCACTTAGTATGAGCCTTGACACAAGACACATGCTGTTCCTGGTGTTGTTATTGTCAGCTGCTGCTTTATGTCCTTGGGGGCTGTGTGCTATTCATGACTGTCCTTGCCTTGTATCACGCCAGAGCCTGCCGGGCACCTCCGAGCAGGGCCCCAGCTGCAGCAGATGTCCTGGGGCTAATCCCCACTCTCCGCTGCTCACAGTTTTGCATCCTACTCTTGCAGAACACGAGCAAAGGATATTGGAATCCAGAAGATAACACACCTTTTTATAAGTGGCTGATCTCGACTCATAATTCTATGGGAAAATAATATACCCTCTCTTTTTTGTGGGGGTGGGCAGTGTAATTAGAAGGTTCAGGAAGCTATCTATCTATGGTCCAGACAATGATGTTTGCTGAAGGCAGGGTATCTATGATTATTTGACCCCTCGTCCTATTCTTGCAAATTATGTTTTCATTGCTCTCGTGACTGCCTTCGATGCGGTGGCAAAATACGCACGCTGAGGCAGTCCCATACTCCTAGTGCTTGGTGGCGTGTGGCAGGGGGAATGGGTACCTCCCCTCGTGTGTGCATGAAAACTCCACCTTCCAGTAACGATGATCATAATATAACTTGTTATTCATACCAGGCTTTATCGTTGAGAATGGGGCTGTCGTAAAACTTTCGACAGTGAGAACAAAACATTCTCTGTATGTGCCAGCCAGTGCACGGCCACCGGCCACATGTGGTTATGAGTCCTTGAAAGGTGGCTCATGTGACCAAAGAACTGAGTCTTTACATTTTGTTTAATTTTAATTAATTTTGATTTAAAGAGCCACTAGACAAGTGGCTACCTCACTTGCAAATGTGGGGAAGGCAGTACTTGCTTATTTGATCTTCAGAACCCCTCTGAGAGAAGAATACAGAAATATACCATTTTATGGGCAATGAAACAGCATATTAGACCCTCACCTGTGTAGGTGAAGAGGTGGTTATCACATCATGTGATTTAAAATACGTATCACATTTTCTTGAAATAGTCGAGGGGTGCCTGGGTGGCCCAGTCCGTTGAGCGTCTGACCTCGGCTCAGGTCATGATCTCATGGCTTGTGGGTTCGAGCCCCGCGTCAGGCTCTGTGCTGACAGCTCAGAGCCTGGAACCTGCTTCGGATTCTGTGTCTCCCTCTCTCTCTACCCCTCCCCCGCTTGTACTTTGTCTATCTCTCAAAAATAAATAAACATTAAGCAAAATAAATAATTGTGTAATTGGGGTACCACAGGGGATATAGTTCTCAATACTTTGAATAAAGACAATGGCAAGAATTTGTTTTTTCCTGTTAGAGGTCACTGGTCTACTTCACGTTCCCAAATAGCTGATTGTTCCGTAGGTAAAAAGTAACCTTATAAAATAGAGGTTTTATTCTTGACTTTGGAAGGAAATAACCCTTTTTGTTTGTTTATTTATTTATTTTGAGAGAGAGAGAGAGAGAGGCAGAGAGAGATAAGAGAGAGAGAGAGAATCCCAAGCAGGTTCCTCACTATCAGTGCAGAGCCCGACGCGGGGCTTGATCCAACGAACTGTGAGATCATGACCTGAGCCAAAATCAAGAGTCGGACGCTTAACTGACTGAGCCACCCAGGCGCCCCAGGAAATAACCTTTTGACTAATGCACTGTGGAAGTGGAAGGTAGATCATCACAAAGGGGCACATGTTTGTAATGTATATATGATAGGCAAAGAGTTAAAAATATTCCACGTGTTGGGGCGCCTGGGTGGCTCATTCAGCGGAGAGTCCAACTTCGGCTCAGATCATTATCTCACTGCTTGTGGGTTTGAGCCCCGTGTCAGGCTCTGTGGTGACAGCTCAGAGCCTGGAGCCTGCTTCGGATTCTGTCTCCATCTCTCTGCCCCTCCCCTGCTTGTGCTCTGTCTCTCTCTCTCTCTCTCTCAAATATAAAATAAAATATTTAAAAAAATTTTTTTTAAATATTCCATGTGTAAAGAGTTCTCTTAAATTACCGTGGACACAGGTCAAGCCAAGTTGCCATCATTTTGGAACGTCTGTCACACTTAACTCCCCTCTCAATGGTCTTACTTCTACTTCATGATGCTCTCAGCCAACGGAAGATTTTGCTCTCCAGGGGACATTTGGCATTTTCAGGAGGTATTTTATCTGTCACAACCTGGGGTGGAAGCAGCTAGTGGAGAGAGGCCAGGGATGTTGCTAAACATCCAACAATGCACAGGACAGATCCCCTACAGCAAAGAATTATCTGGCCCCCAAAGTCAACATTGCTGAGATCGGGAAACCCTGCTCTAGCCCTTGCTACTCAAAGTATGGGCCGCGGATCAGCATTGCAGGATTCTCCTGGGAACTTGTAAGAATTACATAACCTCAGGCCCCATCCCAGACCTCCTGAAGCAGGATCTGCATTTTAGGAGGATACCCTGATGATGCGTGCGTGCTGCTGTATCATTGGAGAAGCTCTCCGCTATGCTGTGAATCCTGTACTTTGGTCACAGCTGATTGCTTTGGGGCAGCTAATCTGTAGACAGAATATCAGTTTGGTGTTGGGTCTAATGTCCTCAACAGGGACACTTCTTTTTTTTTTAATGTTTATGTATTTTAGAGAGAGACAGACAGACGCAAGCAGGGGAGGGGCAGCAAGAGAGGGAGACACAGAATCTGAAGCAGGCTTCAGGCTCTGAGCTGTCAGCATGCTTAACTGATTGAACCACCCAGGCATCCCATCGACAGGGACACTTCTGATTAAACAAAGCATTAGCTCGCTCTCTCTGAAAGTGTGGATCCAAAACACGTAGAAAGACTTAGTGGTTGATAGTGAGGGCAGAAGACAAAAACCACAAGGAAGATCTAGCCCTGTATATAGCAAATGCCTGAGGCAGAGAAAAGCTGGTCGCATCAGAGAGAGCCTGGATCACAATAGCGGTGTGTGGGACTGTAATGATCCGAACCTACGGCTAAGGGAAGGACACCCGAGTGTTCAAATGACTCAAAGTCATTTGAGTGACGTTGAAGTTAGAATTCCGTGTCAATTTCTTTCCCTCCCCTAAGATCTCTTTGGCTGTTCCTGTGTTTCCAACCTACTTACCTCATCACCAAAGGTGACTACATCTTCGAAACCTGAGAAAGCTTAATTAATAACTGAACCAATAAAAAAAAGACAAACACTCCAGTAAAAAAAAAAAAAAAAAAAACAGGACCTAAGAGCAACATTCAAAAACTCAAAAGTGCTGTTATATACTAGGAGTGGCCAATTAGAAAATGTCAGACTTTGAATATGAAGAAAAGCTATACAATTGTCTAGAAGGACAAAAAGGAAGACAGGGCACCTGGGTGGCTCAGTCAGTTAAGCGTCTGACTTTGGCTCAGGTCATGGTCTCACAGTTCCTCAGTTCGAGCCCCGCATTGGGCTCTGTGCTGACAGCTCAGAGCCTGGATCATCCTTTGGATTCTGTGTCTCCCTCTCTGTCCTTCCCCTCCTCATGCTCTGTCTCTCTCTGTCTCAAAAATAAATAATAAACATTAAAAAAAATTTTTTTTAAAGGAAGACCTGAATAAACTGAGGCATATTGTGTTCCTGATGGGAAATCTCATACTGTTAATAGGTTGAGTTGACACAAGTTAATCTATAAATACAAAGCAATTTCAATAAGAACTCACAGGATGTTTTATACTGAGGGGGAAAAATGCATCTGGAATAAAAAAATGCACAAGAACACCCCAGAAATTTTAAAATAAGAATCAAGGGAGGGGCACCCAGGCGACTCAGTTGGTTAAGTGTCCAGTTCTTGATTTGGGCTCAGGTCATGATCTCCCGGTTTGTGAGTTTGAGCCCTGCATCGGGCTCTGCACTGACAGCATGGAGACTGCTTGGGATTCTCTCTCCCTCTCTCTGCCCCTCCCCTGCTCAGTCTTTATCTCTGTCTCTCTCGCTCTCTTGCTCTTTCTTTCTTTTTCTCTCTCCCTCTCTCTCAAAATAAATAAACTTAAAAAAATAAAATAAGAATCAGGGGTTTGGAGGGAGAGATGCATAACAAAGTTATAATAAGTAACACAATATGGGATTGATGTACAAATAGCTTGAGAGATGGACGGAACAGAACAGAGTCTACAACAAACTCTCGTATCTATGGGAATGTTAGTATGTGGTCGCGACTGCATAGCAGATCAGTGGCAGAAGACAGATATTCAGCCCATAGTGACAATTTGGAACAAATGTCCCACGATAGAAAATTAGTGAGCTACTCTTCAAGACCGTGCATTCACGGAATGACAAAACGCCAGGTAAACATTGGTACAGAGAGGTTCACGATATACTGTTAAATGAAAGAAAACATGTTACAAAGTGGTAAAAAAAAAAAAAAGTATGGAATGGTTAGCATTTTCTAAACACGCACACGTCACATATGTGTATATTTATATTTAGAAAGTCACAAACGCAAATGTCTAATTCCATCCCAGTTTTTATTTTTTATTTTTATTATTATTTTGTTAAGTTTATGTATTTATTTTGAGGGAGAGAGTGCACACGTAAACAGGGGAGGGGCAGAGAGAGAGAGAGGGAGACAGAGAATCCCAAGCAGGCTCCGCACCGTCAGCGCAGAGCCCGATGCAGAGCTGGAACTCACAAACCTGGAGATCATGACCGGAGCCGAAGTCAAGAGCTGGATGCTTAACCAACTGAGCCACTCAGGCACCCCCATCCCTTCTGTTTTTAAAAAACCAGCTTGAACTGAAGTACTAATATATCATCGGTAGCTGCAGTACCTCCGCCTTCCCTCCCAGTCTCGACTTCAGTGTCCAGTCCTAGGAACCGGACTCCCACGTGGTTCCCTGAACCACCTTTGAAGCTGACCACAGTGCCTCCAGGGAAAAGCCCTCCAGTCTGTTTTCTCTGGGTCACAGCTCCTCCGTGCTCCCCCTTCTTTCCTTCCATCATCTTCTGATGTCTACTCTGTTAGGTCCAGCCGTGCTAAGTCAGAGAAATATCACAGTTCAGTAGATCTCCGCCATCATCCTGAGCGAAAGGGAGTGACTTCGCCTGAGAAGTAAGACCGTGTAAAACTCTAGAAAAGCAATGGGGGAAGAAAGATGAACCATAGAAACCATCCACATTCCCCTCTCTTAAATGGGTGGTCGAGAAAACCCCCCCTGATCCAAGCGGGTTATTTACCCTTTCCATCCTCACCCCCGCAAATCTCTGGAGCTGAGAATGAGTTAAGCATCCATTGTGTGAACACTGTGCTTGGCACACCCACCTTACTGCCCTAGCCTGTCCCCTCCTGGACCAATTCTGCCTCATCCTACTGACATCCTACCCATGACAATCTACCTACATCATGCTGGTTTACCAGGACTCGCTGCTTCATTCCTGACCACCCCCCCAACCCATTCCTGCCTCAACATTTCAGGGACATGAGGCTAGAGACACAGGGAGGTGGGACCGTGTTGTTGCTGGGGACAGTCTAGAACAAATTCCTTCAACTACTCCTGAAGGGTTTCCCACGCCTGGTGGCTGAGGGAGCAAGAACGAAGTGGTGGTGTAGGAGCTGCGTTACCGCCTACTGTTTCACTCTTATTAATTGGGTTATTAATTAAAACATAACTAGCAGGGGCCTCCTCCACATAAGGAATCATTATGTGCTTCTTTTTCAGGCCATTGTCACAAAATATGAAAACTACATCTTACAAGGTGAGCGTTCTCAGATCTGCTTGACATCAGCGTGACTTGTCGCCCAGGCTCTACGAACACGCAGGTAACGATCGCGTCTAATAGCTAGAATATTAGGTGTGTGAGTCACCGAGGTGGGTCCTCTTTGTCATGAAACAGATTATGTGCAGTGGGGGGACATTTCAGAATATCCCAAGGATCCCAAGGATCTCTGTTGGGAGATCCTTAGAATGGTCTTCGTGAGGATGCATAATTCCATGATAGAAAATTCCAGTTGGGTTTTCCATGGTGGAAAACCCCTCTTTCTAGCCATATGGACGTTGTTATAATGGTACAATTGCTGAACGGTTTCTGGTCCGGTATACCCACTAGTGACAAGTATTTGCGTCTCGTGACAGTTGTAGGGGAAATTTAGGGGTGATGACAAAGTATCAGTCTTGGGTTTGAGAATAAAGGGGCTTGAGTTCTATAGAAATGCCAGTTCTCTTGCCACTGGCCTACAAGTCTTCGTCCAAACTTTCCCTCATTAAGCCTCAGTTTCTCCATCTGTGAAGTAGGTGGGACTTTGAAAGGCTGAGCTGCTGCCCAGAGCTGGTGGTGTAGACATCGCTGTTAGTAAAATGCAGCAACGCTTCTGTAAGACTGCGGGGCTATCTATCACCCAAAGCCCTCCAGCCCACGGCCTCACTACAGCCCTGCTGCAGGTTCCCTCACCTGGATCTCCCCGTCACACGTCCAGTAAGGTTGACTATCTGGTCCAGCAGGGCCCTCCTGACATGCCACATCACTGTCAAGGTCTTTTCTTTTCTTTCTTTTATTTTTTTTTTTCCTTTTGAGTCCTCTATACCTCTGACGTGCCTGTGGCTAAATAACTTAAGTATTCTTTCTGATGAGAGCCATGCATCAGGGAAGAGCATTACCCACGTTATGCATTAGTGGCTGTTCACATTTCCAACAAACAAAAAGAAAAGTGATTTTTAAGAGTTTCCCATCTGTCTCTTTGGTTTGAGCCAGCTTGGGTCTAGCATCGATTTCCGGCTGTGTCTATTGATACATGTAGTTGAACTTGAACTTCATAAATAGAAGAACATCCCATTAAGGCCAGAGTCTGTGTGATGCAAGCAAGGATTACACTGAAGATGACCGTGGCTTTGGGGATCATTAGATTTAATTATGCAGATACAATTTGAATGCTAAAAGCAGATAGATAAAATTGTTTTCAAGCATCCAAGCTGCTCTTGAAGAGACAGTGGCCATCGAAGTGATTATTATGATAGCTGGACAGTCCCTGTAAGCCACCCTTCATCTACATAAAGGGCAGCAGTAACACTGCATTTCTTTTAGAGGGTCCCGTTGGCAGCCCTCTTCGTTAATTGTGAATTACTGAAGACTCGCGATATGTTTTCTAATCCAGGAGCGATTTTAAATATCTTTGAATGCCTAAGACATAGTCATTCATTCATTCAACAAACAGTTATTGAGGCTTTACTCTTGTGCCAGGCATGTGGGCTAACTGCTGGAATAAGGGCATAAAACCCTCTTTACTAAGGGAGCTTCCAGGCTAGCAGGGAAAGAGGCACAGTAACAAAAAATATGATGCGGGAAACAAGCTGTTTTAATGGACACTTTTGGGTCCTTTCTCCTGGTCTCTTACATTTCCATTCTTCCGGAAACACCCACTTCGCATGATCTCACTGGTTCCCCTTGTGTCTCTTGGCTGCTCCTTCATAGTCTCTCTGTGTGTTTCTTTTCCTCCATCCGAGACAGTTAGAAGCTGGGGACCCCTGTTCTAACTGCCTTTCTGTCTTCATGCTCCAGGGTCTCCCCAGACCATTGCTGTTGCTTCCGTTGTTCTAATTACCGCCTCTCTGCCAGTTCCTTAAGGGTACGTGTTTCCTCTGGACCTATTCACCCAACAGCTCATGGCCATCCCCATATCTCAGACTCAACATGTCCCAAGCAGAATGCGTTGTTCTCTGAGCTGTGCCCACCCCAACCTGCTTCTGTCCCAGTGTCCCCGTGTTTTATAAGTATCATTACTGTCCACCGTGACCCTGACAATCACCAGGCCTTCCTGTCCCTTGTACCTCATGTCCTACAAGTCACCAAGTTTTGTTAGTCCTACTTTTTCTTTATCTCTTGAGTATTTCCCCAGCCCCACGGTCACCACCCTCAGTCAGTCCTCACCTTCTCTTACATGGATGGGGTGACTTTTTGGTGTCTCGAGCACCGTGGTCGCACCTCTGCAGGGCAGGTGCGGTGATCTGGGATGATAAGTTTGGGATCCGATCGGGTCTGTCATAGCTGCCGTCTGAGGTCTGCTGAGCCTACAAGTCACCTGTCCCATCTACTGGAGCCCCATTTGTGTTATGAGATCCCCCACTTCCGTACCTGCCCCCCAGCCAGGATTAGGGGTAACCACTCTGACCCTGGCTGGCTCCGTTGAATTCCTTCTCCGGGAATTGGGACTAACAAGTGCCATTTGTGACTCTCTGTAGGGCTAGGACTCTAATCCATAACCTGAGGGCGGTAAGGTGGCTGTTGTCAGCCCTGATTTTGGAGAAGCAGAGAAAGCAAGCCATGGGCTGTTACTGCAGGGTGACTTCCTTTAGGGGACAGCCGGGGCCTATCGGGCACATCACCACACTAGTGCGGACCTGGTGACTCCTGATTGGCTGGTTTGAGGTTCCATTTCTGGGAGAGCCGAGTGAAGTCTCAGTTTGGTGATGTGGTCTTAGCATAAGCGACGCCATTTTGGGCCTGTTGTCTTGTTTATCACACTCTCCAGCTGCCTTGAGCCCATTTCTGTCCCTCCAGCCAATGGTTTTAGCTCACACCGTGGCATTGTCATGTTAATGCTCCCAGACAGCCCCAGCTCCTAAGCCAGCCCAAAGCCTCAGACTAACGTTCCAGCCTTCTTTGGGCCTCACTCCCCTCTGCTGCCCCTGCTCCAGTCACTCCAGAAAACTTCCAGTTCGTGGGCATGTGCCATTGTCTCTTCTGTCCCCACCCTGCCAAGCTCCTTCCTGGAATGCCCCCGGTCCCCTCCCCTCCTCCTTCAGGCCTCATCCTGAATGTGGCTTCTCAGGAAGCCAGCTGCCTGGCCTCCCGGGCTCAGCCTCTGCCCCTCTGCAGGGGCATGAACCGCTTGCCCCCTGAAGCCTCCCTCCCCTACCCCACGTCAACTCTGAGGGCTGGGGCCGTGTCCACTGCATCCAGTTGTCTAGCTGTGTTTTCCATCAACAGCATGGGTTGTGGTACTCGGACGGTGCTCAATAAATGTATGTGAATGAACTGAAAGCTGGTGGGACTCTGGAGAAGGAACAGCTAAGTCTGCAGGGATAGCCAGGGAAGGTTTTGCACAGGAGCTGGTGTCTCAGCTGAGCTTTGAAGGATGCACGGGGGTAGGGGTTGGGATCTCATCTAATGTACTCACTCCTTAAGAATTTAGGAACAGACCGGGCGCCTGGGTGGCTCAGTCAGTTGAGTGTCCAAGTCAGGTTCAGGTCGTGATCTCACGGTTTGTGAGTTCAAGCCCCGCATTGGGCTCTGTGTTGACAGCTTTGGAGCCTGGAGCCTGCTTCGGATTCTGTGTCTCCCTCTCTCTCTGCCCCTCCCCCTCTTGCCCTCTGTCTCTCTCTCAAAAATAAATAAACATTAAAAAATTTAAAGAAAAAGAATTTAGGGACAAAGGGGCACCTGTATAGCTCAATCAGTTGAGCATCCACCTCAGTTTCAGCTCAGGTCATGATCTCATGGTTCATGGAATCGAGCCCCGTGTTGGGCTCTGTGCTGACTGAGCAGAGCCTCCTTGGGATTCTCTCTCTCCCTCTCTCTCTGCCCCTCTCCCCCGCTCGCACTCGCGCACTCTCTCTCTCTCTCTCTTTCTCTCAAAATAAATAAATAAAATAAATAAACAAACATTTAAAAAAGAATTTAAGGGCATGGATGGGACTTTTGGGGACAGGCCTGGGATTTCAAGTCAGATCCTCCTAAAACTGAGGGACTCTACCTGGAAGGGCTGGTGTGAAAATTGGAAATAGCAAATACAGAGTAACTGGCATTACTTTCCAATAAATGAAAACAATTGTTGGGTTTTGTTTTCTTTTCTTTTCTTTTTAGATCAAAGCATTCTGCAATGCTAGGGGTTCTTGCATAAATCATTTTAACTCTCTGAACCTCATTTTCATGATCTGAAAATGATTAATACTTAATGATTAATTATTGTAATCATCAGAACTTGGGGTCCACAGCAAGGTGGCCCCTTCCGTCGAGAATCAGGCAATCACTGTTTGCCTTTGAGGTAAACTGTGCTGGATGCAAAGTCACCAGAAATATACAGAACAGTTCCCAGACCGGCAACATCTGAATGTAACTTGGCGGAATACATTAACATATTTAAAAAGAGAACGTCAATCACCGAACGGAGGAACGGAAAAAGTTGTCACACAGGCAAATGGGGGCTTAGCCGGCAGAAGTGCCGCATTTCTGTTTCTAAAGATAAGGCCATCCCTAGAGTGCGTAAATGTCCTGAAGATGCCAATCCTTTCCTCCCCGATCCCCGATGCCTTCTTAGAGATGCTGCCCATCCCACAGCCCTGGATGTGGTAAGGCCTTTGCAGTGAATGTGCTTACTCCCAGCCTCCTCCCTGCTGACCATGACCGATAGAGTCAGGAGTAAACACCAGATTAGAGCTGAGCTTATCACTTCCTCTGTTGTCCTGACCCTATGGAGCTGGGATGGGGAGACTGAATCCCTTGGCCATGGGGGGCACCAGGCTGGAAGTTTGGAAGGTCACGGGGACAGAAGCCACACTCTTGGGATGGCCGCGCTGAAGCCTTGCACCAACAGAGGATGAAGCAAAGATGTGTCTGCAAGAAGAGACTAAATATGATGCATGGAAAAGTGGAGAGGGCTGGGGCAGAGAGAGAGATCGACTGACTTTTCTGGTTCTGTGAGCCTACCTCTGCTTCTAAATAGCCTTTCTTTTTAACTTAGCCTCCGTCGGCAGGGATAGGCCCATGCAACTAAACCATCCTAACCAGGGTGGAATTTTAGCTAACAGACTTGGCCATTTCCATTTGCTTTAGCAAGGTCATCCTGCTGTGGGTGAGATGGATGAATCGGCTCTCTCAGGCGGACACGGTCAGGCAAGGATTTGAGCCCTGCTCTGCTTCTAAGATTCATGGCCTGCCACTGCTCTCCCGCATGAAAGCTAGCCCCTCGTTGCATAATGATCTGGTTTTCATGTGCCATATTGGTTTTCTGCTGCTGCTGGGAAAAAATTAACACAGACTTAGGGGCGGAAAACAATGTACATTTTTCACTGCAGTTCTGTAGGTGGGAAGTCCGACCTTGGTCTCACTGAGCTGAAATCAAGGGGTCAGCTGGATTGCATTCCCTCTGGTGGTTCCAGAGAGAAATTCACTTCCTCATCCTTTTCCATCTTCTCTCCCTGTCCACATTCCTTGTCACATGGCCCCTCCTCCATCTTCAAACGAGTAGCATAGTCGCTTTCTGCTCCTGCTCTGCTCTCACACCCCTTTCTCTGACTCTGTCCACCTGCCACTCTTAGGCCTCTGCTGATTACGTTGGGTCCACCTGGATAAGTCAGGCTACTGTCCTCATCTCAAGGCCGACCGGCTAGCAACCTCAATTCCACCTGTCACCTTAACACCCCTTTTCCATGTAACCCTAACAATTCACAGGTTCCAGGGATTAGGGCATGGATATCATTGGAGGGCCCATCATTCTGCCCACCTCATGTAGCCTGACCAAAGAGAGAGAGAGTGGATGAAATACTGACATGCAGCATTCTTTAAACATACTCATGTGGCTTAGGAAACTTCAGGGTTAAATGAATAAACCTGGGAATTTCCCTTTTCTGATTGGTACATTAAGACCTAAACTCGGGCACCTGGGTGGCTCAGTTGGTTAAGCAACTGACTTCAGCTCAGGTCATGATCTCGTGGTTCGTGAGTTTGAGCCCCGCATTGGGCTCTGTGATGACAGCTCAGAGCCTGGAGCCTGCTCCAGATTCTGTGTCTCTGTGTCTCCCTCTCTCTCTGCCCCTCCCCTGCTCCACTCTGTCTTTCTCTCAAAAATAAATAAATGTTAAAAATAAATTTAAAAAAAAAGACTTGAACGCATACTTCAGTGGAAGGGAAGTGGACTTTCTGGTCGTCCGGGGCTGGGCTCCATCTTTCGATGTCTAGGACTTGGACACATATTTCACTCCTGTTCCCTGCAGTCTCCTCCTCCAGAAAAATGTAGATGATAATAGTATTGCTTGGGGGATTAAATGAAATCAAATGTTTTTTCAAAAACTTGATGAATCCCTGTTTTCTTCTCTTTCCCTTCTTCTTCTTTTCTTCCCTATCATGATGGCCCTGAACCACAAAGTGGATATACTAGACTTCTAAGTGAGGGAGCTCTCACTGTGTCTTGGCTGCAGAAGTGACCCAGTGCCAGGAATCTGAAACAAACTTTGTGCAGTGATGGCAACCCATAATCTTCTCTTGCTTTTCCATCCTGCCCCCCTCACCATATACTGGGTCTTTTTATCTCTGGGAGTGTCAACTCCCCCAGGGTTTCTTTCTGTCTTTCTTTCCTTGCAGCCCAAAATGACAAGGGTCAGAGAGCCAAGTAGGGGATATGTTTGGGGCCACCAAGTAGGAGCTGCTCTAGGACAGTGATCTTCAGGGCCCGAGTGATGGGGGGTACTGGAAAATTCCCAATGGACTGCTTCCTGGCCATGACCTAGAATAAGCTTTGTCCCTGTCCCTTTGAGCAGCTTATTGTTTCTTTGAAGGATTCTCTGTCTACACGTGTGGGTAACCTCTGTGCATGGCTATAACTGTAGTCATGGGCTTCTCATGGGAACATTTTTGTTTTATATTTGAAGGCACTTGGAAGCCTTTGACCTCATCACCCTAGTCATTCAGGATGGAGTTAAGTGAAGGAGCTGCTAAGCTAGTTTGTAGTAGGAAGACTCAATCTGGCTGGATTTAAAGGATGGATGCCCTTATGGAAATGCCACCAGTTCAGATATCAGAGACTCTTTGTAAAGACATTCTAGAAAGTTACTCCTGTTTTAGCTGAAAAAAACAGTCTGCTAATTGGGAAGTATGATTCCTTTCGAGCCTTCCTTTCCTTTTCCAGTTTCAGACATGGTACCCATGTAGCCTCATTAGCAGCTCACAAAACATCATCACACACATTTGCACTTTTTTTGGACTCTCGAGTTCCGGGTGGAATCTGAGATTCAGACAGGCCAGTGTGGAAATCTCAGCTTTCCTGAAACTAGAAAAAGTTGTGTAAGTTTCCATTCTCTCAACTGTAAAATGGGGGCACTAAATGCTACTTCACGGGATTGCTGTGCTGATTGGAAGCCCCTCGCATAGAACCAGACCCTTATTAAGCGTTTGGGAGTTCAAACTCATCCTTCCTTTGTGGGTCCTTTGCACCCAGTGGTTATATGTGCTCTAATTCAAACCAGCTCTGTCTCTTAGAAGTCTAACATTCCAGAATGGAAGATCCTTCACAGACAGAGACGGTCCCCACCTGTCCCTCGGTCATCCTTCCTTGAGTAGAGCAGACACTTGCCTTTCCAGATTTGGAAATGAAGGAAGTAAGACTGCCCTTTGGGGGTGAAGCTGTGGGCTAACACAATGGATGGCAGAAAAGATATGCAAAGTCAGCTGAAGGAGAAGGTGCAGTTCCCAGGTGGGCAAGGCTCCATGGTCACCAGATGAATGCATTACCATAAAGAAAGGATGTATCCATCAGAGGAAGGACTGGTTAACACTGAAAGCGAAAAGAAATGGTAGCACCAGAGGTGAATGACGGCAGGGTCCATCCTATAGAAGAGGGGGGCCTTAATCAACGTCTGGAAGAGTTCTGATTCCATGGGGGCAGACAGTGGAGCCCACACACTTTAAATATCCCTGGTTCCCATTGGCAAGGCCAGCCCTCTTGTGAAATGGAAGCATCTGGCTATCTCAGCTGGATGCCTTAAGCGGTGGATTATTAAATCCCCCGTGTTCTGATTCCAGGCTCTCCAGAAATTTTCACGTTGTGATTTGGCTCCTTTGGGAGTTTACCTGTGAGGTGAAGATGGACTAAGTCCATGGAATTGAAGTTTTTAGGTCTTCAATGTCAATAATTTCTTACCATGAATGAAGGAATTGGCATTTGGGTTTTATATATCAGTGTTCTGTGCTCGGTCCAAGTGTTTCTCAGTACTGAGAGATGAATCCCCCTTCAGATTGTTGTATCTCAGTATCAGATACCAGACTCAGGATGCTGGGAAATTCCCCAAGGTAAGTAATACCTGTTTATGAGACATCATGGAAGACAGGCTGCTGGCCTTTCCTCTTGGTGACAACCATCTGGCATTTCAGAAGACACAGCATTTCAAAATTTGACACTAACCGCACTCCCCATCTCACTCAGTGACAGCTCACAGTGGCAAGTGTTATATGGTGGAAAGACTCTGGGATTTGGAGTCAAACACTCCTGGGTTTGACTACATCCTGGCTGGTTTCTGTCTATGTGACCTGGGGCATGTAATTTAACATGTCTGAACACCAGCTTCCCCATCTGTAAAATGGGACACCTCACAGGGCTGTTGGAAAGATTGTTGATAAGACCCAACAAACATAGCTATGATTGTCATGTGCATCAAGAGGAACTCACCAGATGGGGAATGATGATCAAGTATGAACCTTCCATTCTATTGTAGACCAAGTCTGTTTTGTGCAAAATCAAATTCAGTCTAATATGTAAGCCCCTAGACTGTTCCTTGCATCCCCTTGCCCTATTCCAGCTTTGGAAGTCAGCAGTGGGGGATAATCTGAACCCTTCTCCCTGTTCTAAACAGTCCTCAGGTTCCACAGAATGCATGGTCATATAAGAGTAGATTCAAAGAAGCTTTGCCCATGGCCTTGAGCTGAGCCCCTGAGGGTCTCAAGAGATGACTTCCAGCAAAGCAAGTTTGCTTTTAAGGATATGAACATGTGAGTGTATGCCCACGTATCGATCTTCCTTAGAGAAGAAATTGGGGCCTCCTGGTGCCATTTGATTAGAATTTGGCAACTGGTTGATTGAATGAGCTAGACTCAAGCAGAAAACAGCTTCGCTCTTTCTCACGTCTTTCCATTTTTACCTGCTCTCTGCCCCTGGATAGCACTTTGGGTCAGTGCAATATTTTTCTGGGCACTCTTAGACAACAATAAGGGCAAAAAAAAAGTTATTTGGTTAGTTTCAGGTCATAGAAAACCCAATCCAGGCTGATACATAAACTCCAGACTTTCCTTCCATTGGTTTGGCCCGTTTCGGGTCCAGAAATCAGCACTGGGGGAAAACGTGATTGCCCCATCTCTCATTCCCACCTCACCTCCCTCGACCCCCAAGCAGGCAATGTAGGAACTTCCTGGATGGGGGCCAGAAGCCGGGAGGAGAGGAAGAGCAGAACAGGTCACTCGTGACTGTTGCAACTAGATGTTGTAAGTGTGAGCAGATGATGTCCTCCACGTGTCACTTTGATGAGTTCCTCAGCAGTCCCGCCTGACTGCAGCCCCCAAAGCTGGTGAAACCACCGCAGCTGGCTGCTTACGAATCATTTCCCTCTACACATTTCTGTGCCTGATGGCACACCCCCCCAAACCCCTCCGCCGAGATCACCACCCCTGCCAGGAAGCCCTCGTGGCTGAGCTTCTTTTCTTTCTCTTCATTTAAAAAACAAAAATTTGCTTGTACCCTGATTATTAAAGCCATACATGTGGCAACAGGATATTTCTAAAAATAACGGAGCAGAAGATAGTCAGATTTCTGCCACCTACAACCCAAATCGATGAATGAAGACAGAGATTGTGGGCCATTCATACGCTAGAGGACACTCCACCATAAAAAGGAGAGAGCACAAGCAACAAGCCACACAGATGAATCTAAAAATAATTATGCTGAGGGAAAGAAAGCAGACAAAATAAAGAGAGCGCATACTGTATGGTTCCATTTATATAAAATATTTGAAAAGACAAACCAATTCATAGTGACAGAAAGTGGATCAGTGATTGCCTTTCCTTCCGTAGGGAAGTCGGGAGGGTGGGAGGGATGGCTTCCGAAGGAGCAGAAGGAAACATTTGGGAGTGACGGACATGTTCATTATCTTGAATGTAGAGGTGGTTTCATGGGCGTAGCCAGTTGTATCCTTTAAATATGTGCAGCTTATTATATCTCAATAAAACCATTAAAAGATTCTGACCACCTGACATCATGAGACAGGGTCTTTTTCGAGAAGGGTCATGGCTGGCCGGGGCACCGCCTGGGTGGCTCAGTCAGCTAAGCATCCGGCTTCAGCTCAGGTCATGATCTTGCAGTTCATGAGTTCGAGCCCCGTATCAGGCTCTGCGCTCACCCTCAATGGACGGGCCCTCTTTATTGGGCTGTAGCCTTTTTTTTTTTTTAATTTTGTATGCATTTTTTTATTTTTTAGAGAGAGAAGTGCACGCGAGAGGGAGAGAATCCCAGAGAGCCCCGATATGGGGTTTGATCTCATGAACCTTGAGATCATGACCTGAGCAGAAGTCAAGAATCAGACGCTCAACCCAGTGAGCCACCCAGGGCGCCCCAGTAGCCTCTCAACTGTAGACTCTTTCAGCAAGAGCCTGGCTCTTGTCCAGCCTTCGGGAAGCTTGTTTCCAGGGTCCTGAGTAGTTAGTTCTTCCAAAGCCTGTGCCCTTTGTCTGTCTTAGGATGATGGCTGTGAAGCACCTTCCTCCTTGGTCTTGCCCATGTGTGGAGAGCAACCCACCCAGAATATCAGTGTCTCTCTTCGGAGACCCCATCACTTCTCATGCCCTCACCCTCCGGTGAACCTTGACTTTGTCCTTCCTAGCTTGGAGATGAATGATGGTCTAATGAAAGCACAAGTCGATCTGAGCAGTGCCTTTGCTAAGTCTGCACATATGGCCCAGCGCCTCACCGTGGGTCTGCTTGGCACCTATTGTTCGCCTCTTTGGGGCCTCAGCTGGAACTCTGAGACAGGAAAAGTCTCATTTTCATAACATCCTGTAGTTTGCTTTGCTTCATTAAGGTACAAAGAGATGAATCTCTCCCCAACATATTTTTAGAGGGGTATTTATCGAGAGAGCCAGCAAGGAGCCTCTCTGAGCACCAAGGCCCTAAGCAGGGATGTATACGCTCTTCTCCCCGGAAGATGCTCGACGTGCCTTTTGGAAGATGCACACATCCGTTTCAGTGCTTTGATTAAGGACGCCAGACAGTGGTCCCAGACATGAATGCCTTCTGTTTCCTGTTCTGGAGAAGGGGAAAATATGACAAATGCCATGAACACCCGCATATGCCAGGCACTGTATCTGGAATGGATACCCCATGGTGACTTGAGTAACCTCTGCCAGAGTGGATTCCAAAGTCTACAGGCCAAGTGAGAGGAAGTAACCTGGAGAAGAAGGTGGGATATGAACCGGTGCCAAAGGGCTGCATGGCTCGCTTCCAGAGACATTCCATGGGGAGGAGTCGGGAGGGGACGGTGTGAGGCTTTCCAGGGTAGCTGGGAACACTCCTGTGCCAGGATCCACCCGTCACAGAGGCCACAGCATAAGGAAGATTCAGACCCATTCCCTTTCCTTCCGCCAAACCACATCCAGGGTTAAATAAGTGAGTGACATGAGTGGAATCTTCTTCCCTTCTGTTCTTGCTGCCAGGCCACTGGGCAGTAAGAGCCCCCTTTAGGATTTAGAGTTACACAGGATTGTGGAGGAGAAATTCAAGGAGACAAGAAAGAATGAGTTGACCAGATAACCCTCTCCCCGCTCCCCGTTCCTAGTCCGCTAAATGGTTGAGTTGGGGGGAGCTGAATCATATATGAGAGTTAAGTTTATTTATTTATTTTGAAAGAGAGGGAGAGAGCATGCACATGCATGAACAGGGGTGGGGCAGAGAGAGAGAGAGAGAGAATCCCGAGCAAGCTCTGTGCTGCCAGCTCAGAGCCTGACACAGGGCTCAATCTCAAGAACCATGAGATCATGACCTGAGCTGAAATCAAGAGTCAGATGCTTTAACCACCTGAGCCACCCAGGCACCTCAAGAGTAGACGTTTAAATGGGGTTGGACCAAACGTTAACGATGAAAAACGCCCCAAAGCCCACAAAATTGGACCCGGGTCTCATGAAGAGTAAGAGAGTAAAAACACGGAGAGTTTTAAGGGCCTTATATAAACTCATTCAATCCTCACAAAGGTCCCACCAGGCAGATGTAATTAACAGCCTCGTTTTCTCCCATGAGGGCAATCAGACACAGAGAGGTCGAGTAACTTGCCCACGGTCATCCAGCTTGAACCTTGACTCCAGAAAGTGCTCCCAACCCTCGCTGACCTGTCTGTTCTGCAACCCCATGGGGTGTCCCATTACCCATTTGAGGTCAAGGTTCTGGAAAGAGTCCCAGGAGCCCTGGACAGAGGCAGCCGGGGCCAGACCATGCAGGATCACACTACGGACCACAATTTTATTCTGAGTGAAGGAAACCACACGTGTCTTAGTGAATCATTGCTACTTCCGCGCTTCCGTTCGCCAGTGCTCTGGTGTGCCCGCGTTTAGCACGTGAGACTGGGAATGTGCTAGCAGGGACCACATCTCAGCCATTTTTAGTCTTCCTCACGCTGTCCCAGTTACACGGCGCAGCGCAGGCATATATTAAACATTTAGTACGTGTTTATTGAATGAAATTAAAGGGGGAATGGATTCTTAATTATCTTCAAAATTTTCATTTTCCCACAGCCCAATTAATTTTAAAGAGACTCAGTATTTCTACAGTATCATGGCGATAATAATGGTATTAATAATGGCACTTCCCGTGCGCTGAGCATAATGCGCCAGCCTCTAGGCCAGGTACTTTATGTTGACTCTAATATATCTATCATATAGGAACTCTAAGTCCTGTCTGTCCCTAGCATTTGTTTCCCCAAGCGAAGACCCCCCCCCCCCCCGCCCGGGTCGGCTCGCAAATGCCAGAGGTGAAGAATATGGTGTCTCAGGAGTGGCCACATGGTGGCGGTGTGACACCATCCTCACCTCCATACCTCGCAGTGGGATAGTGAGCAAGGCGGGCCAACTCTGGGGGGCTGGCCAGATGGCTGGGAGCCTCTCGGTGACCGAGATGGCCAAGGTGGGGGTCCAGGCCCTAAGCCCTGTAGTTGGAGGGTCCAGTTTATGCCCATGAGGGGGCCTTCTGAAAAGACCCCCGCTGAGCTGGAGAACCGTCTTCACGTTGACATCTGAAAGTAGTCACTTCATTTTCATTCGGTTGAACAGAGAACCAGAGAGTCTCAGCTCTTGCCACCACCCCCTCTGTTTTCCTCCCTCTATTTCACGTGAGGTTGGGCAGGAGGACAGGAGGGCCATTGGGCCCCACTCCCATTCAGGGATTTGATGTTACATCCAAATTAGGCTGTATGTGGGGTCGTCACATTTCTCCTGGTGTCAAAGTTGCGTATTTGTTCTAGGAGAAATACTTCAATTATATCATTTTGTACCCCTTCTTAGCACATCTTCAGTTTTTTTAATATCAGCATCCTCAAAAATTGCAAGTGTCCCGTGCGCCTCTCCCGCTATTTGAAGAACTTGAGCTGAAATGCTTGCAGTCCCTCCAAAACGACCAACTGGTCATGTTTTCTCTGATCCCACAGTTTGCGTCCTCACTAATTCCCTCTCCCGATCTCTTTCCTCCACTGTCAGCTGCTACCTCCCACCTGTTCTTCGGATCTCAGATGGGACAGCAGCTCCTCTGCAAAGCGAATTTTGTTAGGTGGTCCTAAAGCAGCCAGATCTACCCTGTTGTAGTGCTTGAGACTCTGTGCTGTTATTTCTGTCTTGCCCCGTGTCCCCTAAAAGACTAAGGGTCCTCCATCTGGGATCTAGAGACAGGCAGGCCGTCCACAGAGCCCCTAACATTTTCAGTTATTTACCAACTGCTACAAAATAATAGTAGACCCACACATCCACGATGCCTCTGTGGCCTCCCACAATAAGTGACTATCACTTATGTGTCTGGCGTCAGGTGGGTTTCTTCCAGGGGCTCTGCTTATCTTGAACAGGCTTGTTTAAATCTTGGGGTACCTGGCTGTGGGCTGATCTAGGTTGGTCTTTTGTGAGGCAGCTGGGCTCTGTTGCACACGTTTCTCATTTCCCTTCTGGACTAGACAGCTAGCCCGGGCTTGTCTTGGAGGCAGTGGAAATGCAAGATATGAAGCCCCCAAGTGCAAGCCCACTTCAGGCGTCGGCCTGCCCCCCTCCCACTAATGTCCCACTAACAAAGCAAGGTCCGCCAACAAGCTAGCTCAAAGCGATATGGTGGGGGCAGGTCTTGCCAAGCTACACGGCCAAGGGCATGATGCAGAAACAAGTGAAAACTTGGGGCCATTGCTGTTGTCTACCAAGGACTGTATGCTAGAGTTCTATGTAGTTTCTGGAAAGATGCTTTAAGGCTCTCACCAATGTGACCCATATCCCCCAGATTTCAAGAACCTGTGATACATACTCATTCTTGAATTCAGCTTCTACATCTGCTAAATTCTTACATCTTTAAAAATTTTTTTTAATTTTAGAAAGAGAGAGAGAATGTGTGAGTAGGGGGAGAGGGGCATAGCAAGAGAGAGAGGGAGAGAGAGAGAGAGAGAGAAAGAGAGAGAATTCTAAGTAGGTTCCATGCTGAGCGTGGAGCCTGACATGGGGCTCGATCCCACAACCCTGGGATCATGACCTGAGCTGAAATCAAGAGTCGGACCCTCAACCGACTGAGCCACCCAGGTGCCCCTAATTCTTACATCTTGAAAGCCTAGAATGAAACCTGGAGCAACGTAGGTACTGAACAAATGTTTGTCGAATGAATGAGTGAGTGAATGCATGAATGAATAAGTGCCTTCTGTATGCAGCCCCTATGCTAGATTCACGGGGTACAGAAGTGAACCAAACGAGGCTTCTACCCACCAGGAGATTTTACCGTGTGCCCCGTCTGAGAGTCTTGGCGCAGGGCTTGAAGTCAGGCGATGGACAGCCCTCAGCCTCAGCCAGAATAAGGTGTACATCATTAGGAGACCCTAGGGGCGGAAGTCAAGGAAGGATGAGCATGGGTGGAGACAGAATAAATGAATACGCTTGACTTCCTTGGGTCCCAGTGTGGGTTATCATATAGAAACCATACTCTACGCGAATAAACATGTATGTGGGCTTAAAACATGCAAGCAGAGACCTCATGTAATGAATTTTCTTAGCAGCTAGTTCTAGAATCCCTCTCAGAGGAGGAAATTGCCTCTGTCCTGGAAAATATCTTGATATGCTGCTCAGGGCAGGAGGTGAGACCCCGAAGGCACGGCTGTCCAATGCAATGAATTGTTTGTTTTCTCCTCACACAGAAGGAGAGAGAAAAGGGATAGAAAAGCGGGGGGTAAGGGAGGAGATAAAATCTGGGACGGTAAATCACCGCTGAGACCTGCATAGGAGAAAAGAATAAGAAAACCATTTAAAAAAATCTCCGGGCCATTGCAGAAAATGTCTAATAAGTGTTTTTCGGGATACTGCTGGGACGTGTCCTCTGTTTTGTGACCCCAACATTTATGACACTCTCAGATGCACCCTGCATTTTGTTTGGCCTGGCCTTGTTGGTTGGCTTTGTTACACTTCCATAGGAACTGAGAAAAAGACTGAGGTAGTCATTGGGATCAGTGTGGCCCCAGATACAGCAGATCTGGAAGCAGGAACCCGGGGAAGGTTTCGGACAGCCAGTGACTGTGGACCCCGGACTGGCCCAAGCTCAGCTGGATGGCATGTATGGGCATGTTGTGTCCAAGAGCCACTCTACGACAGTCTCTGCCTGTGGGCCGTCTTCTACAGCTCTCTCTGCCTCTGCTTTCTCTCCTCTTAGCTGGGAATAAGAGCAGTGTCTCCCTGAGGTCATTAGGAGAGTTTAGTAAGAGAATGAAGCCTGGCACCCAGCACATATACTCATGCATGTCCACCATCACCGTTTTAATTATTATTATTATTATTATTGGTTTTGTTGTTATGTAGCAGACATCCGGGTACACTGGCTTGGTGGGCTGGAAGTAACACAGGACTGGGAATCTGAAAGCCAGCATCCGGTCTTGGCTCTGCCCCCGGGTGCTGTGTGCCCTTGAGAAAGTCACCAGGCTTCCCTTTCTCTATGTTTTTTAAAAGATTACTTTATTTTTATTTTTTAATATTATTAATCGTCAAGTTAGCTAACATACAGTGCATACAGTGCGCTCTTGGCTTCGAGAGTAGATTCCTGTGATTCATTGCTTATGTACAACACCCAGTGCCCTCCTCAATGCCCATCCCCCAATTTCCCCACTCCCCCCCCCCCCACCGGCTCCTCCACCCCTATCAACCCTCAGTTTGTTCTCTGTATTTAAGGGGCTCTTAGGGTTTGCCTCCTTCTCTGTTTGTAAAGAAATATTTCCCTTTATTAACCCAGAGGGTATTGACAGGGCTCTCCCCAAGGGCTGATTTTTCCTTCCAACCTGCAGGAGGCGCCATCGCCCCACAGCTCATCCCCTGGACTCCCCACCCCACAAAGCCCAACTTGACATTGGAGCGAGGAACCCCAGGTTGCAGTCCACTCAGAAATCCATTTTCCCCACTCAGCACAACAGCGAAATGAGACTGACTTGGTGTCTTTGTTTACACCCCTTGGGAACTTATTTCCCTTTCACTTAATTACCTGATGCCCAGACATTGCTGTGCGAAATTCGCCTCAGATACATTTTGTAAAGTCATCGAGATGCGCTCATTTGGTGCTTTGATTAAAATGTGCAATCTTCCCCAGGCTTCAGCACCTCGTTAAATAATTGCACCTCCAGTGAGAAAGTAAACAGCACACTCTGGGGCACAGAGAACAAGATAAATGTGGTGCCCGCCCAGCAGATATTTTACACCCCTTCCCCCCAGACAAACAGATGACAGCTGGGTCAAGGGCTGTGCGGATGGAAGTTGCTTTTAGGTTCCTTCCGTCTTGCAATCTTGTTGGGAGGAATCATGATCCAGAAGGAGAACAGAATCCCTTCTGCCTGCCCTTTCCTGCCTCCATGTCTGCTTGACTTGGACCCAGTCTTGGAGAGAGAATGACCAAGGGTTGGTTGCGCACTGGGAAGCTGGCTTAGCCCCACTGTTCTGTACCTGCTACGCACTCCAGGTGCAGGGGTGAGGGGGCTGGACACAGAGCACACTGCTTAGAGGACATACGGTGCCCTTGAGAAGTTGCCAATTCTGAGTCAAGCCCCGCCTATCTCAGTAATTAGTGATATTGACCTTCAGCATTTCACTTTGTAGTTTTTTTTCCTTCTTTTTCTTTTTATAAAATGAGGATGTTAGACATTGCAGGTAGCCCTGGGTGAAGTCCACCTGTGCCATTCACTTGTACGATGACCTTGAAGAGGTGATTTATAAATATTTCCCTGAGACTCAGTTTTTTCATCTGGAAAAAGTGGCTGGGAGTTGACAAGAGAATTAAATCACTTGAGATAAGTGTTTAATGCCGGGCACACAGTATCAGGCACAGAGATGGTGTTTGCTGGGATGATAGTGTGGTGGTTTGGAGTGAATAAGGGTCAGATTTTGGATTGAATCTCGGTTCTGTCCATTTTTAGCTGTGACCTTGGGCACTGTGGGTCTCTGTTTCCTAATCTGTAAACAGAAATAATAAATACTTATAAGGCAGGAGGAAGGTGACATTGAATTAAATGAGATGATCTGTACTATATACACGTCCACCTGTCTGCATAGAGTAAATATTCCATATCATCAAAGTGATGATGATGACCAATGGCATACTGAGGCCGTTCCGAGCTCCAGAATCTTTGGGAAGTCTATCCAAGATGATGTCCCAACCACTGTGGTCTAAGAAGAAGCTCAATGAAGCTGGTTGATGAGGGTGTTTGTGGAAAATCCTTTTCCATAGTGTTCCAGCTCCAAGGTATGGGAATAGAAGTAGCCTAATCACCAGGCTAACATAGGTCCTTCCTGAATTTCCTTCTGGTTCCATAAGGCAAAGCAAGGAACTTAAGGAAGTAGAGGGAGAAAGAGGCAGACCATCTGACACCTTCCCAATTTGCTATCCATCTATCTGTTCATTTGTCTGTCCATCCATCCATCCATCCATCCTTGATCAAGCTCTCACTATGTGCTATACCATACAAGGTACATACTTTCTACTCTTGAGGTTTTGATATTGTCAAATGGCGTGGGACCATTTCTCCTCTCCCATGTGTCTATTTTCATCTTCAAGCTGACACAGGGAAGATTTATCCTAGGCACGGGACGCTGGAAACTTTCCTGTCTAATCCTTCCTCAGTCTGGGGGAGATATGGTTGTATTGGGGCAAATGAAAAGGGCTGTTCCATTTAAGGGTTGGACACACAAGATCTCCCCTGCCCTTCACATTCTACCCTGAGGTTGCCTCACATGTAGATAAAAGCAGAGGCAAAGCTATTCGAGAAAGGGAATACTTGAGAATATGAAAATTCCTAGGACAAATTAATTTGGGCATGATTCCATCATAAGTTTTTCCCCCAGAGCTAAGTAAAGCATAAATCTGACTCTTAAGGAGTTAACATAACTTAGGGTCTAGAAGCCATGTTCCTTCTTACCTCAGGACCTTAAACATACTAGTTATACAATCTTAATTCATTCTGTCCTTACCCTTCACAACACTTATCGACAACGTAATGGATCATATATCATCAGTTGCTCAATGTTTGTCTCTCCAGTGGAGGGTAAGCTCCTGCAGGGCAGGGATCATTCATACCACAAATAACTACAGCTCACCTACACACATACCAGGCACTGTTCTGAGCCCCACAGATGCACTCTGCCTCATTGAACTTCCATTGTCATTCCAGGGGTGGGAATAAATGGTCTTACTATGACTTAATACGGTGGTTGAGTGCCATTCGAGAAGATATCTGAAAGAAATGAGGGACCGAGTCATCAGGATACCTAGAGGAAGGGCATTTTGAGGAGAGAGAATGGCAAGTACAAAAGTCTTGAGGCTGGAGCATGCTTGGAATGTTCAAGAAATAGCAGGGAGACCAATGTGGCTGATGCAGAATGATCCAGCTCCAGAGTGGTGGAAGACAAACTCATGAAAGTGGCAGGTGGCCCTGACTCTTACTCTGAGCGACATGGGAAGCTATTTTTGAGCAGAAAGGTAGCACGATCTGATGAACATTTCAAGGATTCCCCTGGCTGCCATGTGAACAGACTGCCATGGGGGCAAAAGTGGAGGCAGAGAGTCATTTCTTTCCTATTGCACAGTCCAGGTAAGAGTGGCTTAGATTAGGATGGTAAGAAGTAGATGGTCCGCAGGTAGCAGGTAGAATATGGAGCACAGTACCGCACACCAGTTCTCAGTCCCGGGGGGAACTCCAAGCACTTCTGCCCGTTGCATCTTGGTTTTGAAATCGCCAAGGAAAACACAACGCAGTCTAGCACTGGGTGGAATAATGCTTTACTTATGTAAAGAAGAGACAGAGCAAGGTCAGCTCCAATAGTGTGTATCAGTCTCTCATGGCAAGCAGGTCTCCCCCACCCCTACCCCGCCGAACAGCTGACACGGGGCAACTGGCCCACACACCCCTTCAGTTCCGCAGTGGAAGGACCTCAGCCTTTCCCCTGTGGAGTCTGAAATACTACCAGCTGGGGGCATGTGTGAGGGTCATTGAGGAGGACAATGGAACACTCATTGTGCCTGAAACAGGGAAAGATATTCCCACACGAGGTGATAAGCCTGCATAGGCTGTGTGGACTCTTTAATGTCTTGGTAAGGAAGCGTTCCAGGCCCTAAACCCATTCTTATGCATCCAAGTGGGAGTGGAAAGACTGTGTGCATGAAACTGCCTTTCCCAAGAGTCTACAGGGTTTGTTGTTTGAGTGTTGGGAATGAGGGGGAGGAGGCAAGAATGATTCCAAGGCTTTTAGGTGGAAGACTTGAGGTACCAGCTGCTGAAGATTGTGGAAGGGTGTGTGTGTGCACATGGTCACTCCCATGAGCGTGCACACGCACATGTGTGTATGTGTGTTGGGTGGTGAATCAGGAATTAGGTTTTGTTCATGAAAAGTTTGAAATACCTATTAGAAATCTCACTGAGATGCAAAGTGGAGTTCTGCAAAGTTGAGTTGTCTGGAATTCAGAGGAGAGGTCTAGTTGGAAATAGAAAATTGGAAGCCATCACTGTAAATGAGTTTTAATGCCATGAGACTGGATGAGGTCCCTAGACAGGAAGGTAGATAGATAGAAGAAAGCTGAGAGCTGAGTCTGGATCCCTCCAAAGTTTAGAAGTCTAGGATATGAGCTGGGACTGGGAAAGAAGACCAAGAAGCAGTCATTAGTCATGTAGAAGGAAAGCTAGAGAATAAAAAAAGCATTCTGGAGGCAAATCAGAGTAGAGTTTCAGAAAGAAGGGAGGGGCAAACTTTGTTAAATGTTTCTGGGATTAAGTAAAATGCAGACTGAGAATTGACCATGGGATTCTGCAACCCAGAAGGTATTAATGACCTGGAAAAGATCTGTTTTTGTGGAGTGATGGGGAAGTCACTCTGGGAAGATGGAATTCAAAAGAAAAGGGAGCAGAGAAACAGGGTTAGAGCAGGAGGGGAATGAAGGGTCAGGAAGGCTCTTTTTTTCCCTTATCTGACGGGAATGATCAAGAAGAAAGAGAAAATGTGATGATGTGTGGGAGAGAGTGATTGGCCAATGACTTTGGTATTGAAAAAGGGAATGAGGATATAGGTTCAAGCAGAGGTGTTGGGTTTAGACAGGAACATTTTGGTTCATCTATGGTAGTGGGTGGAAAGGCAGAGTATATGGGCCAGATGTCCCGAGGCTGGTGGATGTGTTGGTGGGAGCCTGTGGAATTATCTTCCGATTGCTTCTATTTTCTCAGCTGAGAGTGAGGAACAGGAAAGAGAAGTTATAAAACAATTGTTTGGTTCTCTGATCAGATTTGCTCAGAATTGCACCAGACAGGAAAATCGATGAATGAATGAGTCAGGAAATGTGGTAGGATCGCAGATAACATTTGGGACCATTGAGGTTGGTCGTCATGCATTCAAAGAAAGCCAGTCAGAATGCTTGTGTAGTTTTCTCCCACCAAGCTCAATTGCTTGGATGAGGCTCAGAAGAGTTCAGGAAGTGAGATTTAATGAGGGTTGTGTTTTTCCCTGGTGTGTGTTAGGGACGGAGGAAGAAATACTTGGAGCATATGCTGGGTTGTAGTGGTGATAATAATACATATCTAATATAAACAGGGTGAAAAGAAAAGCAAGGATGTAAAGGAATTGAGGGACAGTGAAAAGGTTTTAACCATCAGTGTATTTAGGTTATAGAGGGGTCCATAACTTTGGAAACTGGCAAACTAAAGATGAAAGGTAGCGATTAGAAAGTAGGATCTTCAGAGTTAATGTAATGGCGGAGTGAGTTACCTGTATGGAGAGGTCCAGGGTAGGGCCGCAGGAGGAACTGGCTGAGTTAGGATAAGTTAGAAAGGGACTGGAGGTGGCCATGGACCTGTGAGTCCACAGCGTTGTGGGGTTTTCTCTATGGAAACAAATCACTGAGAACCCAAACTAAAAGAGTGTTGGGGAGGGTGATAATGAGCTAGGGGCTCAGCTCTTGTGGGAATAAGGGAATGACTCAGGGATCTAGAGATGGTTCCCTAACCAGGGAGTTCAGTGTGGCAGCATGGCCTTCCAAACCAAGAGTGTTACAGGGTCAGGGCAGAGGTATGGGAGATTAATAAAGAGCCAGGAGGATTCCTACCCAACCTCCAGGCCCAGTAGAACAGGGGTATGGGAATGAAAAAAAAAAGCCACTTCTTAAGATGACAGCAGAGGAAGGTATGTCCGTAGGTAGAACTTTGAGATTTTTTTCTTTTTAGGAGCAGGTTCTAGACCCATACAGATCTGGCCTCCTCCAAGAGCTGCCTCCCTGATGTGGTCTATATTGCCCCTTCCTGGAGTTGTCTTCTCTTTGGCCAGAGACCCTTCTGTGATGCAATTTATTACAGTGGCTACACACACAACCTTTGAAGTCCGACTGCCTTGATTGAAATCTGGCAGGAATCTGCTCCACTACTTATTAACTCAGTGAACTTAGGCTAATTGATTAAACTTTCTGTGCTTCAGTTTCGTCATCAGAAAATGGGGGTAATAATGGGCTTAATTATGGGGTTGTTGTGAAGATTAATGGAATCAATACATGCGCAGTCCTTGGAACAGTGCCTAGAACATGGCAAGTGTGCATATTAGTTTCTGCTATTGATATTATTTTTGAAATGAATATTCTACTCCTGATGGGTTCCTTGTTCTGTTAGGACAGAAAGGTGAAGGGAGGTACAACTGAAGATATAGGGATTTTGCTGATAATGGCCATGGGGGAATTGGGATAGTTAGGGGTAACCAGGTTAGGTGGTGGACAGAGGTCTAAGGGATGATAAGAGATGCGTGGAGGGAGTCTTAAGGCTTCTTATGCAGAAGTGACCAGAGATGAAGAACAAGATGGAATCAGTCCTGTTGTGTCTCAGGTTAGAAGGGAAGGATGGGCAGTGTTGCTAGGGGCAGGGGGCCCTGTGATTTCCTTCAGGCCTGCTGCTGGATGGGCACGGTTGGCTGAACGGCCATCTCGCTTGGAATTCAAGGGCTCCCTCTTCACTTCTGCCAATGGACATGGTGGGTGTGGTTCAGTTATATCCCTGGTGTCTAGCATGGTGCTTGGGACCAGGAGAGCCCCACTCCATCCTTGCTAAAGAAATGAAAGATGTTTCTTATTTTTTTAATGTTTATTTTTGAGAGAGAGAGAGACAGGCCATGAGCAGGGGAGGGGCAGACAGAGAAAGAGAGAGAGAGAGAGAGAGAGAGAGAGAGAGAGACAGAATCTGAAGCAGGCTCCAGGCTCCCAGCTATCAGCACAGAGCCTGACGCAGGGCTCGAACTCATGAACCATGAGATCATGACCTGAGCCAAGGTCAGACACTTAACCAACTGAGCCACCCAGGAGCCCCTGGAAGATGCTTCTGGAGATGAACACACTGTTGTGAGCTTTCCCACAAGCCCAGCCTCTTCTAATACCTCACACCACCCTTTCAGAAATCTGTCTATTCCCTTGGTCGGATTCCTTCTGAATAGTACCAGGCATCCCGGTACCCCTCTGTACCTGTGATGGTGTTGCTCATACATAGTTGTCCTTGTAGCTCACCTCACCCAGAGTTGAGATAAAAGGCGTCATGTGATGTTCCCAAAGCTGTGTCTCACATTGCCTGAGCAGATGCCACTGCTGCAGAATTACGAACAATGTTAAAATGGAAAGCAGAAGGACTTGTTGAGCCTTGTAGTTTTCTGATGGGACAGACAGTTTCTTTTCTCTTTGGCTCAGTGCTCAAGATTTTGTGAGACATGAAGCCATCCTGCTGCCGTCCCCCCATGGCTGCCCATCCTTACCTGCTGTGTCCGTCTGCTCTTGGGTTATGGGCTGTGCTGATGAGCTCTGATGAGCTCATCGAGGATCTGGGTCCCGGGAGACAGCGCTGTTGCAGGCAGTAATCCAGGGGTCGTAGATTGGATGGAAAATTACCCACAGGCATACGCTCTTTGTCTCCCATACTGTCTTACAAATCGGGAAATTTTACATAAAATTCCAGATTTATGACTTTTTTGAGGAGATCGGAAGGCTCAGCCACACTGACTCTGGGATCCTACGTGGCAACTGTTAGCGGGAGGTGAGTCATGGCACCCCCTGCAGACAGAATACATGCTCTGAGTCACTAAAGACCCCTCCACATATGCTTCTTGCGACTCCAACATTTATATTATGGGTCTGTGCTTTTTATGGGCGTTGGCATTTAAGCCTTGAGCCACCCAACCTAATGTAGAGGGGCATCTGAGGGCATGTGCAGAGTGTAAAGTAATTTGTGAACGATTAATGACTACATGGAATATTGATGTGCTGGCCACCAAACCGCCCTTGGACTCCTTCTGGCTATTTGTGAGAGTAAACAACTTACATAATCTCTTAAAAAAAAAAAAGCAAAGTCCTAACTAATTGACACATTCTGCTCTTCCTGGAAATTTTAAACTTAAATGAGAAGCATGGGAAACTATTGCTTAATGTGCTTGAGAATACGGTGATTATCAAAGTCGAAGAATGCCTGATTCCTTCCCAGGGTAGTGGAGAATTTCACAGTTCCCTTTATTCTTCCATGCTGTAGCAACACCAATTACCACCTACTGGACTCTTCATGACGTGTGTATGTGTGTGTGTGTGTTTTGTCACTTAGGAAACAGGTAGCAGAATATTGCTGTTTTTTTTGTGTGACAGCCGTGCAAAAAAACTGAACAGTCTCATGACAGAGGTTATTTTTTTTAGCCCTCCAAGAACACCTCAGGCCCTGACTAGCTGTGATCTTGGGTGAGTTATTTAACCTTCCCAAACCTCGGTTTTCACCTCCATAAATCTGAAAGTAACAGTTTTCTTTTACAGTGTTTTTGTGAGGATTAAATCAATGCTCTACATAGAGGTGCTTGGCACAGACCTCTCGCTGAGAAGCTTTGCACTGAGTCTTTCTGTTCAGGGTATTCGTAGGGAAAGACCCCGAGCAGAGAAAGAATCCCAGGGGATGTCTGGGGATCTCCAAATGCCCAGACCCAGAACAGTGGTCATGGGGAAGGGAAGGCTGAGGTTCTGTCTCATGGAACCAGGGTATAGATAGTCTTGAGAGACGCTGGCCGTTCATTGCCTTCTCTGAGCCACCAGCCCTGGGAGAGTTCTCTTCCTTCAAGAACGAGGTTACATTACTGCTCAAAACAATAATTTCCCCTGGGGAACAGGCAGGGAAAAATTCTTGGGCCACAACTCTCCGACTCTGATGTCTATTTCTTTAAAGCCATTTCCCCAGGGAGGCAGGCCAGTCAGCCTGGATTTTCGAAAATAGTCCAAATCTAAGCTACTCCTTCCTCATTTGTCATTAACCTTGTTGAGGTAGCAAGTATTTATGGAGCACCTTTTCACTGCCAGGCACTGCATTACGTTCCGGGGATACAATGATCAAAGAAATGCCTCTGCTCTCAAGTAGCTGACAGTCTAGGGGAGGACGTGGGTAAGTCAACAGACATTAAATGTAGTTTGATAAGCACTACAGCTGGGGTATACTCAAGATGCCGTGGGAATTCACGGAAAGGGCAACAAGACCACTTTGGGGAGATATGGGAAGTCTTTCTGGAAGAGTCAAATTCAGATTGAGACATGAAGAATAAATAGGGGTTTCCAGGCCAATAAGGATGGGGAGGACAATTCAGGCAGACAGAGCAGCTTGTGCAAAGGCCCAGAGGCAAGACAATTTTAGAAAGGTTTAGAAGTCTGTCAGTTTTCATGAAGACCAGAGTGCTGCTGGGAAGTCCCAATGGGACTGGTCAGAGAAGCAGAGTCCCTATCAGGGCTCTGTTTGCTGTACGAAGGAGTTTGAACTTGATCCTTGAATTTTTCCAAACACTCCAACATTTTGGGGCCCAGTCTGCATCTCTGAGACAACTTTGCATACCCGGAAGTGGCCCACAGAGGTCCCCTTTTGAAATGCATGGTCACCATGGTTGTTACCTGGTCAGGATGACATGGTCCACATTTCTGATGTAGAAAGAAAA
The DNA here is from genome assembly GCA_028646485.1 of Cryptoprocta ferox. Classification (NCBI taxonomy): domain Eukaryota; kingdom Metazoa; phylum Chordata; class Mammalia; order Carnivora; family Eupleridae; genus Cryptoprocta; species Cryptoprocta ferox. Next base: position 4,534,498 of record CM053565.1, read on the forward strand.
TGGCCTGAGCACACACACCTTTTACATTTTCAGGGGGAAGTGCTCTTTACTTGTGTCCCATGGTCAGAACAATGCAGCCCCAATTATGGTTTTTGGCAAACTAGAATTCACGTATACAGCATAAAAATGGCCCACCACTTCTGCTCTTAGTGCTGCCACCGCTGACATAACCATCCTCACGTCTCTGAGCTTTCAGGAATTTCAAATATGGCAAGTGCCCATTTCACAGACTTCCAACTCAAGGTTTGCAAAATCATGGGTAAAGCTCTTAGTTTTGCCAAAACTGATTTGATTTCTATCTCCAGCTCCATGCCACTGGCAAGGGAAGCTTAATCTTAGTTAAGTCAGGAAAAGCTCAGCCAATTCAAGGGTTTCTCAGTCAGTTCCTCCCTCTTCTCTTCTCCATGATTTCATATAGCTTCCAGGAGGCTCGAGTGCTGTCTGTCAAGGTTTTGGGAGTTGCATCTGGTTCTTGGTCATCACATAGTCTCTTCGCTTGTACCATACTCCCTGTTTGTCACTGGCTGGACTTGCTGGCCTCCTTTGAGATGTCTGAGCCCTCATCTTTTCCCTGTGGTTGGTTCATAACAGACACTCTTATCTCCACAAGGTTAAACTGGAGACACTGGGGCCCACCAGCCTTAAAGACTGAATGGAAAGCATTTTCCCTCTTACCTCACCACGTGGTAAGACCCTTGAGTCAATTTCTCTATCACTATGGCCCCATGCTGGGGTGGAAATAGAGAATCCTAGGACCTTGTTCACTTTCCTGGGCTCTGCTCAGCAGGTGAGCTATGATTCCCTCTGTTCTTGGCCTTAGGATTTCCCCCCAGCCCTACAGACTTGACCCTAAGGGGACAGGACACAGAGCTGTCTCATAGGACCACTCGTCATTTCTGCCTTTTTCCACTTTAGGAGATTTTAATCTAATAGGAGTGGTCATAGAAACTGGCTCTAACTCATCATGGATTCTTTTCTGGGAAGTAAACTTTATGCTCGGGGTCTTTATGGGCTCTGCTTTGGAACTCCAGTATCCCTTTCTCTCAAACTTTGTCTCAGCCACGGGGCCAGACATTCATTTTGAAATGCGAAAGGTGAGCATGACTATTTTTATTTTTTCCTTTTTTTTATTGCTGTAGCAATAAGCAACCTTCCCCAAGAGCAGCTGGAACAGAACAGTCTCATTGCTGGTTGATGGAAGGTGGGGAATAAAGGAGTAACCGGGCAAAACTCTCATGGATTTTACTTCCATAATAGACTATTCTTCCCCGAAAAGTACTCATTGCAATTAATAAATAGGAAGGACTGTTGGGTGTTACAGTGGGCTGTAGAAGGAAGAGAAGTAGAATCCATAAAGTCATGTGACCATGACATATGTCCATAGATAGTCCATGCTGTCCATGGTCTAGAGAACTGAGTATAAAGGCCCGTTTACTTTCTTCTTCCCTACTCAGAAGAAATATCAGAAGGCAACTGAGTGATAGAAATGCTGTGTTAACAAAACCATCTGCTCTAATCTCCCTCTGCCTCTCCCCTGCCCCGTGTGTGTGTGTGTGTGTGCACGCGCGCGCACGCACGCACGTGTGTGTTTCAACTCTTTACAAGCCTTTGCACCCAGGAGAAAGCAATGGCTGTTGCTTATTGTGCCCCCCCAAGTGCAAAAGGATGGTGGTAGGTAATCTCAGTTCTGTCCAGTGAATTCATTGCAAAGTTAGACCAAAGCATACCAGTAGCTTCCTGGTTGTTTGGATCTGGAAGGATTCTAGCCATGGAGTTCCCAGGAACATGATTCCAAGACATAGCGTAGAGAGGAAGTCTCCCAGCCTAATGGGTATCAGGGACTTCTTTCAGACTCTTTCCAAAGTTGGGCATTAGAGTTGTCTGTTTATTCATTTGCTTGCACCTTGGAATGTTAACTGGGAGAGTTGAACTGCCTTGAGCAGGCATAGCATAAACTATCCACAGTGTGTAAATCCTTGGATTAACCTCAGAGACTGAGCTCATCATAAGCCCCAAGCTCAAAGAAGGACACCCTAGTTTTGAATGAAAAGTTTACCTTCAAGGGACTAGGACATCCTTGGTCCTTGGAGGTCTCTATGGTATTCTGGGTCAGAATGGGTCTCAGGCTTTACAAGTCTGGTTTTTTTTGTTTTGTTTTGTTTTTTTTGAGAGTGAGACAGAGTCAGGAGGAGGGGCAGAGAGAGAGGGACAGAGAGAGAGAATCCTAAGCAGGCTCCACACTGTCAGTGCAGAGCCCGATGTGGGGCTCAACCTCACAAACCGTGAGATCATGACCTGAGCTGAAACCAAGACCTGGACGTTTAACCGACTGAGCCACCCAGGCACCCCACAAGTATGTTTAATTCAGGTGTCTGGTGTGGTGTTCTGTAAAGGGTTAGCTGAGAGGTCTTGGGACACTCAAACCCTACACATTCAAAAGAAAGGATTGGCCCTCTGATCATGGAAGCCTAATCCCTCAGAGATTCCTGCCTGATAAGAGCGTCTTTGTATATTTGGGGCCTTGGGCCACCCCAGATAGTTTATGGCCATAATGTAATTCATGGTGAATGCCTGCTTTTGCTCACCTGGAGCCCTGGGCCATGCTGTATCCATTTCACCTCTAGAGGGGCCCGACAGTGAGCAGCCAAGGTCAGTCTTGTGGGGACTCCATGCCCACAGGACTGATCTCCAATAAAAACCCTGGACACAAAGGCTCAAGTAAGCTTCCCTGGCTAGCCACACTTCATATGCATTGTTAAGCATCATTGCCAGGAGAATTTTGTCTTGTCTGGGCTACTGTATGGAGAGAGGGCAGCTGGATGCTCACACCTGGTCTCCCCTTGACTCTGCCCTATGTACCATTTCCCTTTGTGAACTTGAATCTGTATCCTTTCCCTGCTATAAACTATAACAATGTGCATGACAGTTTCTCTGAGTTTTATCTGAACCTGAGGGTGGTCTTGGGGCCCCCTGACCCAACTGGAAACAGTATCAAATGCCACCTCTTGCCATGTTTTGGAGTTTTTCATGGCCCTTACAGTCCCCACCCACCCCCACTTCCAGTTGGCTTAGGCCTTATTCTTTTTCACATGAATCCTTCTGGGAAGTTAAAGTTTCCTTGTGATCTCTGAGGTCCCTGACTCCTGGCCCCCCCCCCGCCGGCACAACCTCAGCACCCTCGTTGTGGGACTATCCAATCTTCAGTCACAGAGATTGGATTGACTTCCTCAGTGTCAATAACTCTACTTCCATTAACTTCAGCAGTCCACACCCACTGCTGCCTCCTATACCTTGCCCCTCACTTGGGAGAGCTAAAACTACAAAGCCATCTGTTTGGAAACCAAGCTCTACAACCCCATTGGGCCAGATTTTAGGAGCAAGAGCCTTGGAGTCGGAGAAGTCCAGAGTGCAGTTACTTTTCAGTAAAGTGAGAGGGGACTGAATGCCACCCTATGTGTAAAGCTCTCAGCATAATGTCCAGTGCATACACCCCGGGAATTGCAGTAAGATACAACTCTTATCAAGGTTGTAATGGTTAACTTTATGTGCCAACTTGACTGGGCCATGGGATGCCCAGATATCTGGCTAAACATCCATTTCTGTCTGTGAGGGTGTTTCCAGAAGAGATTAGCATTTGAATGGATGGACTCCATAAGCCAGATGGCTCTCCCAATGTGGGTGGGCTTCATCCAACCCACTGAGGACCTGGACAGAATGCAAAAGGCAGAGGAAGGCTCTAGTTTCTTTCTCTGCCTGACTGCTTAGGCTGAGATATTGGTCTTCTCCTGCCCTTGGACTGGGGCTTACAACATTGGCTCTCCTGGTTCTCGGGCTTTCAGACTTGGACCAGAACCACTAGCTTTCTTAGCTCTCCAGTTTGAAGACAGCAGATCATGGGACTCCTCTCACCCTCCACAGTTGCAATCACGAGTCGATTCCTTAAAGTGAGATTTATAAAAAATTGGTTCTATTTCTCTCGGACACCTTGACAAATACAAAGCCTTATTGCTTAAATATGTGCTGTCTATATTTGATGCCTGATTTTGCAGACTGTCAGTCTTTTCTTGGCCTTGCCCATCTCCCCTTCCAGGCTAGATTGAATCACCCATCCCTGCAAGGAAATACAGATCCAAACCCTATCTCCATCATCTTCTTATTGCCCTTCCAAGGCTGTGCCTCCCTTCCATCCCCAGTGCTGCGTGGGTCCACCTGCTTGTCTCCTCTCTCCCTACTCTGAGTCTACTGGACAGCGTTAGAGAAAAATCATAGAACCATGCTGAATTGGTTCCATTACACATTTATGAGCTTCCCAGCCTCTGCGGGGCTGCCAGTGACGCTCAGCCACCTTTTAATTATCTCTAGTTGACTTTCTCTCACTTTTCCTTCAGCAGCTGCCCCTGACCTCCACTCACCCCATCCAACCCATCGTCACCCTCCTAACCCACAGCCCGTGGCCCACTGAGGCTCCACAGAGAAAACAGAGACCATCAGAGGTGGCCTATCTCACATACACTCCTTGTCCTTCTGAAGCTGCTATATGTTTACCTATATTTACTTCCTACCTGATTCTATCTGAAGAAGTTGTTACTCATTGCCAAAGTCAACCTTCCCCAACAGTACCTGCTGGCTCTTTTATTTCCTGTCTTCTTCTCCAAGAAAAATTTAACTCCTTCCCTCATCTCTCTCTCTCTCTCTCTCTCCTTCCCCCCCCCCGCCAGGCTTTTCTTCCCCATACACAAGTATATCTATATTCCCTCTCTTCCATCCTTTTCCCTCTTCTTCCTACATTGCTTCCCTTTCAAGACCTGCCCACTGGGTCCCCAGCTTCTTCACTGCCTAAGGAGCACCTGCTTGCTCTTACCAAGTGACCCTTCCCTTTGCTGCCCAGTGACATCATGTCAGGGGGAGCTTTTCAAACTCCCCATGCTCATTCCTTATCCCAGACCAAGGCTGACAACAACTAGTCTATTCCCTCTCTTCCAATTCAAGTCTCTGTGTGTGATGATCGGGTGTCTACATGGATGACCAAAGTCACCCGGGACTCCCTCATTCCCCAGTTCTGTCCCCACCTCTCAGACCCCAGGCTGTACAACATTTATGGAGATTACAACTCTTAATACACACTTTCCCGTCTAGACTTCCATGGCATGGCTCTCTCCTAGGTCTGCTGGTGTACCCATAGCTCTGCCCTTACCCAACTGATCCCACTGTCTGCATTATTCAACGGTAATATCATTCACTTCCATCTCTCTGTGACTTTATTTTTTGTCTTCTCTCTTCCTTCTCCATCAATGTGGCCAACATCTCTCCTGTCCCCACTAAATCAGCCAAGCTACAAAAACTCAGAGGTGTCATTGACATATCTCACCCCGTCATACCTTTATCTAACTGCTAGGTCTCAGTTGGTAACAAAATAAAGTCTAAATCCCTTAGCCTGCGTCTGAAGACCCATTGCAAATTGGTTCCAATTGCTTTTCAGCCCCCTTTCCAGCCCCTTTCACCATGAAGATGCACACTGTTCACTGAACGCATTTTTACCCCTCTGTGCCTCTATACTTGCTCTTTCCTGGACTCCTGTCTGGCCTTCAGTCTATCTCATGACCTTCTAACTCACCTTCATGGCCCAGATAAAATATCATGTCTCCCTGGCACTCTGCACTCATTTGTATTCTCATAGGACTTTATAATAAAGTCTAATTAAGCATTTACCAATGTGTTTTATGGTTGCTGATTTATTTTCTGCCTCCCCTACATGATGGTAAACTACTACATGGCCAGGGGCCAGGGCTTATGCATCTTTTGATCTCTAGTACCCAACGTAGGGAACGCTGCAGGAGGCCAGTGGGCATCTGCTGAGTAGAGGCAGTAAGGATGGTGTGCACATGGTCCAGAGAGACCAGAGGAGCCGCAAGCCGGGATGCAATGAGACTCTGGAGAGAGAGAGCGAGAGAGAGAGCAAGCAAGCAGGACTAGGTATTGTGTTACATGGAAAAAGTACTAGAGCTGCTCACAAAATATTCCTTGCTCTTGGTGTCAGGGACAGAAAGCTGAGCTTGGATAGAGCCTGAGTCTGACATAATATGTTATATATTATGTTTTTATGCCTGTGTGCTGGGAAGGAGCTGAATTGGATTATCTCCCTGCCCCCAGGAAATAGCCGTGTAGTGAGCGTAATGGGATCAAGGTGCAGTGACTGAAATTCTTCACAACCTCCCGGGAGGAGATCAACGAGAGTCTCAGGGAGAGCGTGTGTGGGCCTCAACCTTGAGGATAAGCAGAGACCTGTCAAGACAGGTGATAGTTTTGGGAGCTGCTGGGCAGCGGGTGAAGCCAGAGCCCCTAGGTTAGATTCCTTTCCCACATGCCTCCATAGCCAATTATGCTAATTAAGATTCTGCCTTGGGTGAGAAGGGTATTTGCAGCCCTTTCTTCAAGGCACAAAGCTACTGGAAGCTTCTTTCCTTTTTCCTTCTTCCCCCTTCTTTGTACTCACTGGCATTTCTGTGTCCTGGATTTTTTCCCCCCACATCACCATGATAGCAAGTTTCAACCATATAACGTTGTAGATTTCTGGCACTGAGGATTTAACATCAAAGCTTTAGACTCAATGTGTCGTATCCCAAAGCCCCATCGCAGGCAGGACCTTCTCATCTTGCTAAGGTATGAAAGAGCCTGACTTGTTCTACGGTGGAGCAGAGCTTAGTTAGCAAGTTGACCAGTGTGGTCACCAGCCCAGCCTCTGTCGTTCACTGTTGTTTTCCTTGTTCATTCATTCTACAAATATAGTTTGAGTACCTACTACATATTAGCCTCTATGCGAGGATGCCAAGTTGGTGAAAATGTGGTGAAGTAAAAGGTTCTCTCTTCCTGTGGACTGTGATTTGGGATGAAGGTGGGGGGCTGGAATATAGATAAGTGAAAAAATTAATTTTATGTGCTAATGTGTTTTATGAAAACAATAAAACAGGGTGATGTGATGGAAAGGAAGAGGGAGGTCAGTGTTAGAAGGGAGTCCTGTGTCCCCGCAGCACGACTCAAGGTAGCCAAAAGGTGAAGACAACCCAAGTGTCCGTCAACAGACAGCTAAACAAAGTGTAGGGCATTCTTAAAGTGGAATATTACTCTGCCATAAAAAGGAAAGAAATTTTGGGGCGCCTGCGTGGCTCATTTGGTTAAGCGTCGGACTTCAGCTCAGGTTGTGATCTCGAGGTTTGTGACTTCGAGCTCCACGTCGGGCTCTGTGCTGACAGCTCAGAGCCTGGAGCCTGCTTCGGATTCTGTGTCTTCCTCTCTCTGCCCATCTCCTACTCATGTTCTGTCTCTCTCCCTCTCAAAAATAAACACTAAAATTAAAAAAATTTTTAAGGGCCGCCTGGGTGGCTCAGTTGGTTGAGCGTCCGACTTCGGCTCAGGGCATGACCTCACAGTTCGTGGGTTCGAGCCCCGCGTCAGGCTCTGTGCTGACAGCTCAGAGCCTGGAGCCTGCTTCAGGTTCTGTGTCTCTTTCTCTCTCTGCTCCTCCCCTGTTCATGCTCTGCCTCTCTCTGTCTCTCAATAATAAATAAATGTTAAAAAAATTTTTTTTAAATTTTTTTAAAAGGAATGAAATTCTGATACTGTTACAATGTGAGTGAATCTTGAACACATTATGCCAAGTGGAATAAGCCAACACAAGAGAGTAAACACCATATGATGCCACTTACATGAAATATCTAGAACAGGCAAATCCATGGAGACAGAAAGTGGATCGGAGGTTATTGGGGACTGGAGGAGGGGGAATGGGGAGCCGTTGCTGTTAATGGGGACAAAGTTTCCCTTTGGGGCGATGGAAAAGTTTTGGAAAGAGGTCAAGGTGAGGATTGCATGACATTGTGAATGTCCTTAATGCCGCTGAACCGTCAACTACCGTGAAGTGTTAAAGATACATTTTTTGGTTTAAAAAGGAAAAAAGCTTCAGTGCTCGTGGAGTAGTGGAAAGGTCTAAGGTCTAAAAGTCTGCCCATGCACTCCTCAGAGATCCAAGAGTCCTCTGCCGTTGTTGGTTTGGACGGCCAGCTTCCCGCCAGGCTGTGGGCATCTCGATGCTTCCTGAGACTGTACTGTTTTTGTTTTTGTTTTTAATTTTTAAAATGTTTCTTTAGTTTTGAGAGAGAGAGATAGAGAGTGAGTGGGGGAGGCGCAGAGAGAAAGACGGAGACACAGAATCCGAAGCAGGCTCCAGGCTCTGAGCTGTCAGCACTGAGCCCAACACGGGGCTTGAACTCATGAACCATGAGATCATGACCTGAGCTGAAATCAAGAAGTGGACGCTTGACTGAGCCGCCCAGGTGCCCCAAGACTGTACTATTTAAATTCTGCACCTCCCACACCTAGATTTGATGAGCAACACAGTGATGAAGTAGATGGCCGCAGTTGTATTTGCGTGTGACAAGGAGCTATCAGGTTAATAGCCAAGCCAACAAAGCAGGAGACATGGATGCAGTCCTCTATCCACATGAACTGGTTGTATGTTTACAGAGAAATAGCTCCATCTCACTGGGCTTCAGTTTCCTTCTCCATGACATGCACGCTTTGGACAAGATCAGAGACCACAAGTGTATGATACACATATTTCTTTTCTCATGTCTGACAGCTGAGCCGGATGGTGATGTGTGGACAACCCAGGCCTACCTGGCTCTCATCTAAACCAATATTCTTTACACGTTATTTTTTTTTCAATAGGTATTTGGGGAGGAGGGAGAAGCCAAAAGCAGCTGATTTTTCTTTCTTTTTTTTTATGTTTATTTTTGAGAGAGAGAGAGAGAGAGAGAGTGTGAGTGGTCGAGGTGTAGAAAGAGGGAGAATCCGAAGCAGGCTCCAGGCTCTGAGCTGTCAGCACAGAGCCCAATGTGGGGCTCGAACTCACGGGCTGTGAGATCATGACCTGAGCTGAAGTCAGACGCCCAACTGACTGAGCCACCTAGGCTCCCCAACTTATTTTTCTTTTTATTAACGAAAGTTGTATTTGCAAATTTACTTCAACAAGGCAAAGCAGAATCACTGAAAAATTCTCTAAAATATACCCCTATTCTTGCGTGTGTTCTTGTCTTCTCTTTAGGTTTTTTTAGCCCACTCACCAACATATGTAACAAACTAAATTTCCCCTTCTGAGAAAATGGCGCTGTATCTTGGGATATTTAGATGGAGGATTTTCGCTTCCTGGAACCAAAGGTTGAGAAAGTTGTAAGAAACCTCAGCAGAGATGGGCTTTTAAAATGTTCGTTGCAGAGTGATGCCCACATTGGGTCGGAGTAGGACAAATGACCTTTCATTGGTTCGTCCCAGTGATGTTTTCGTGTTCCTGTTGGGTCAGCATCTCCCAGCAGACACCTCAAAGCCCTGGGGTTCCCCTGGCCGCCCAGGGCAGACACTGCTAATGGATCACAGCACTCCTTCCTGCAGGCTCCAGATGGGACCCCAGCATCCCCGCCACCTTGCACCAGGCAGCCATGTCCAGTTATGGATGCTACTATCATCCTTGATGTTGGAAGTGAGAAAAAACTCCTCCTAGACACTCTTCCTGGTTTTATGGCAGTTAAAAGAAGCAACAATTGAAGAGTTTTTTATGGGAACATTCTGGGCCACTGTCAAACTGTATTGAGAGTGATCCAAGACCCAGAATTGAGAGGGAAGACCTAGAACCTGAGTGGAAAGGAAGATCTTGTGTTTTAGGGACCGAACAGGTTTTTAGGGCCGGATGGAGATTGATGATGAGCCAAGGTCAGCAGATAGCTGCAAAGGCTTTATTTATGTGAACCATGACAAGAACCCATCCGGATTTGGTTGAATTTGGACATAGGCAATGCTGTAGCCGACTGGCTTCTGCTCCTAAAATCTAACGAGAATATTTAAGGGGGATGAGCATAGGCTTTAGAAATCAACAGACATGGTTTTGAGTCCTGGTTTCTGCGATTATGTGCTGTGGGAACTTGAAATAAGTAATTTATCATCTTTGAGTCTGTTTGCTTATCTGCACAGCGAGGGTACTTACCGCTTACCTTTCAGCATGTGGTGAGCTTAAATAAGGTATTGGTGGCGACATCATCTGATCAAGCCCAGAGCAGGAATTAAATACAAACCGGGTGATTGAATCAAGCATGAGGAGTGAATCACGTCCTCTTTCCAGGAAGGGCTCTGTGCTAAGAACACCGCGGGGACACTGACAGTCTTGGAACCAGAAACTGGGTCTGTCACAGAGAACTATGAATCAGCTGGACAACTCAATAGAAAACCAACATCAAGAGGCAAATCACAAATTAATCAAGGACATGAAAATGGAAAATATTTTTCATACCCATCCGGTGTGGAGGGGGGAGATAATCTTACTGTTGGTGGGATCATAAGTCAGTATGGCTACCTGGAAGGCAGATTGGAAGAGTTTGTCAAAATTCTACCCAGGAGCGAACCTCTCCCCCTTATATGGTGGTTCTGCCTTCCACCAGCAGCTTAGCCATAACCCTGGGAAGGGAGGACCTCCTCCCTTGCTATGATTTGTTTATTCTTCCTAAGTTATACACTCCTGTCATGTTACATATGTATTCATTTATTTGTTCTTTTCTGCCCATTGGAATGTAACCTCAGTGAGGTCAGGATCTTTGTCTCTCATGTTCACAGACAATTGTCATCAGGAAATTCAGAACATGAGTATATAGTAGGGGTCCTACAAGGTTCTCAGGAGAGAAAAAAAGAACTTTCATCTGAGGAACAGAGAATCAGAAAATATGTTGCATTTAATATACATAACTAGGGGCGCCTGGGTGGCTCAGTCGGTTAAGCGACTGACTTTGGCTCGGGTCACGATCTCGTGGTTTGTGAGTTCGAGTTCCGTGTTGCTCTCTGTGCTGACAGCTTGGAGCCTGGAGCCTGTTTCGGATTCTGTGTCTCCCTCTCTCTCTCTCTCTGCCCTTCCCCGACTCGTGCTCTTTCTCTGTCTCTGAAAAAAATAAATGTTAAAAAAATTTTAAATATACAGAACTAATATCCTAGGTATGCATTATTCATTCTGCCCCTGGCTTGTTCAGTCCACAGTGGGCATGGAGGTCTAGCCATGTTGGTACTCATAGATCTACAGCCTTCTATTTAAATTCAGATTCTGTAATCATTGCTTTATTGCAGGAATAGCAAACTCAGATTCTATAGAAGTTATGCAGAGCGTGAGGCAGCCCCGGAGGAAGACATGTCATAAGCAGATATTATGCCTGTCCAATTACACGGCCGTAGAAAGCCATGTATATGACTCACATGGGTTACAAGCTTTGGGATTAACTTGAGAGCCAGAAGATAGGAAAAGGAAGATCAAAATATCAGTTGCATCGTCTTGAGGCTGATGGGAGAAGGTGGTTTTAGATCTGTGGCCAAAGGGGCGTGTTAATTTCTGCCTTCCAGTTTTGATGGAGTCAGGTTACAACTGCGTGTCTCCACCCTGAGGGCTGGACCCCAACACCGAGCAGGTAAGGAGACAGGGTGTATGCTTTTCAGGCTGATGGATTTGACCAAAGAGAGAACAGGAGTAGGGGCTGGGCCTGACGTGCTCACTTTCTTCTCTCAAATGCAAATACGGGCCAAACCACTGCTCCTTTTATGCGGAGAAATTAGTAGAGGTGGAGACAAAAGGTAGGAGTGTTATTCTCATACAAGTTCTTCATGGAAACATGAGATTAGCAGGGAGTTTGGTCCTCTTAATGGGTAACCCACATTTTCTATTGGGTTTTCTATGTCTACTATTTCCAACTTATTTCTCTCCCTCTTCCTCTCTCACTCCCTCTTCTGTAACATAAGAAACTTAACTAAGTCAGCTCTTGACCTTGGCCACTTTTCATTATTTTTTTTCCAGCGATACAGGAAAAAAATTTTCATTGGTAGTTTTTGGTATTTCTATAAGACATGGATTCTTTCTTCTGATGCAACTTTGATTGTTTCTATTCTATTCCTTTTGATCTGTTCTCTTATTCATTATCGTTTCTCTTATGTCAACTCTTTGTCTTTAAAATATGTTGACACTCAGGGGCGCCTAAGTGGCTCAGTCGGTTAAGTGTTCGACTCTTGGTTTCAGTTCAGGTCATGATCTCACGGTTTGTGAGTTCGAGCCCCACATCAGGCTCTGCTGCTGGTAGCCTGGAGCCTACTTGGGATTCTCCGCCTTCCTCTCTCTTTGCCGCTTCCCCTGCTTGCTCTCTCTGTCTCTCTCTCAGAAATAAATAAACTTAAAAAATTTTTAAATATGACTTCCATACTTCCATAGATGATTTCATCCCTTCCCATAATTTCATGTTCCTCTTAAAATCTACATCTGCAGTCCAGACTTTCTGCCTTAGCTTCAGATCCATACATCCAACTGTCATCTTATTCAATGTATCAAAAGTAAGTTCATCTCTTCCCAGAACTTGTTCCTTCCCCTGACGTATAGCCCATCTGACCTTTAACTGTTGGAATTAAAATTCATGTCTGCTTTGTAGGGTTCATTGGGAAGAGGACATGAGACCATGCAAGTGTTTGCAGCTTACATGTCAAGAGACAAAAGGACATTGAAGTCTAATTGCAGAATTTAAGCCTGCCCTATACTGTAGAGCAGAGCTATCTTGGAAATTCTTCACTTCACATTTGCTGTTTATCTTTGATTCTTGGTAGGTTCCTAAGAGAGACTGAACAACAAGAAAAAGTTTTGAGTCCTTATATATGTCTTAAATAATCTGTATTATTTCTCATACTCAATTTATAATTCAGATGGGTATAAAGTTCCAGATTGGCAGTGAGTTTCCCCCCAGAATTCTGATGGTTTCACTCCATTATAGTCCAGTGTCTAATGTTGCTTATAAGTGACTTGTGTGTCTGATTTCTTTTATTTATTTATTTATTTTTATTTATTTATTTTTAATGTTTGTATTTATTTTTGAGAGACAGAGCACGAGTAAGGGAGGAGCAGAGAGAGAGAGGGAGACACAGAATCTGAAGCAGGCTCCAGGCTCTGAGCCGTTTGCAAAGAACCTGATGTGGGGCTCGAACCCACAAATGGTGAGATTATGACCTGAGCCGAAATCAGATGCTTAGCTGACTGAGCCACCCAGGTGCCCCTTGTGCTTCTGATTTCTTATCCTTAGCATGCGACCTATTATTTTTTCCTCTCTGGATATTTTTAGAACCCTTCCTTTATCCTCAGGGTTCTGAAAATTCAAGAGGATGTGCCTTATCTGGCTTATTATTATTCATCTTGAAGAATGTTTTTATGGGTCCCTTCAATCTGGACACTTATGCTTTTCAGCGCTGAAAAATGTTTTCCTATTATTTCCTTTGATGATTTCCTTTTCTTTATTTTCTCTGTTGTTTGGAAGTCCAATTATTCAGATACTGTAATTTCTGAAAAAATACTCTTTCGTTCCTCTGCTATTTTCTACCTCTTGATCTTCATCCATTTCTGGAATATTTCCTCAACTTTATATTCTGTTACTGAATTTTTGTTATCAGATGCTTTAATTTCCAAAAGTTCTTTCTTTTAGAAACGATCATTTGCGGGGCACCTGGGTGGCTCAGTGTGTTAAACATCTGACTTTGGCTCAGGTCATGATCTTGAGATTCATGAGTTCTAGCCCCACATCGGGCTCTGTGCTTTGGATCATCTGTCCCCCTCTCTCTTTGCCTCTCCCATGCTCTCTTTCCCTCTCTCAAAAATAAATAAATGTTAAAAAAAAAAAGGAAATGATCATTTGTGTAATATGCTGTGCTATTCTTTTTGTAATATGTGGTTTGTAGGGGCAGTATCTTCTAAATAAGATTCTATTTATACATTTTTCTTCTGCTCCTTGACTCGTCTCTGTGTAATCTAGGTCCCTTATTTATATATAACTGTTTTGCTCTCTTTCTATCAGAGGCCTTCCTCAAGGGTCTGGTTATCATTTTCTGGGCATTTTTTATTGTGGGAAATATGCGTAACATAAAATATACTATTTTTAAACTATTTTTAACTATTCTTTTGCTATTTTAACTATTTTTTCAGCATACAATTCAGTAGTACTGAACACGTTCACAGCATCGTGCAAACATCTCCACCATCCATCTTCAGAACTTTCCTACCACTCCAAACCAAAATTCTGTGCCTCTTACACCATAACTCCCTTCTTCCCTCTTCACCCAGACCATGATGGCCATTATTCTGTTTTCTTTCTCTATGAATCGGACTCTTCTAAGTACTTCCTGTAAGTGGACTTTGTGACTGGCTTCTTTCACGTGAGCACAGTGTCTTCACGGTCCATGCATGTTACAGCAGGGGTCAGAATTTCATCCCTTGTAAAGGCTGAAAAAGAATCCATTGTGTGTCTACACCGCGCTTTGTTTATCCCTTCATCCGTTGATGGGCACCTGGGTTTCTACTGCTGTGGGTAATGCTGCTGTGAACGTGGGTGTAGAAATATCTGATTGAGTCCCTGCTCTCAATTATTTCCACTTAGTTTTTAAGGTGAGACAGTAAAAAGTTAGTACTCTGTGTAGGTGTATGTGCGGCTTGCCCAGGAGCTCACAGTGGATGAAAGGGTGTCAGACTAGCTGTTCATTAGAGGATCCCAGGAAGAGCATATTCATTTCAAAGGCGTGTGCATCCAGCTCATGCTTTCTCCTACCTAGAATTTCCAGCAGAAAGATCTGACATTTACTGTACGCAGCACAGCACCTAGTACTGTGCCTGGAACTTACAAAGTGAATGGTATATGGGTGACATTCTTTCTCAACTTCCACACATGATTTCCCCGTACTTTGATATTTCTTTGATAATTACAGTTGTGATTTGGGAGGTCAGAAATGGGGTAGGGAGGGATGCGGGGGGCTCCGTCGGTGGAGCGTCCGACTTCGGCTCAGGCCATGAACTCACAGCTCATGAGTTCAGGCCCCGCGTCGGGCTCTGTGCTGCCAGCTCAGAGCCTGGAGCCTGTTTCAGATTCTGTGTCTCCCTCTCTCTCTGCCCCTCCGCTGCTCATGCTGGCGCGTTCTCTCTCTCTTTCTCTCTCTCTCAAAAATAAATAAATAAACATTTAAAAAAATGAATGGGGTGGGGAGGAGGGGAACTGTACAGTTAAGCATTTGTGCCCAAGCTGCCTTGATTCTTGGAAATTCCTTGAATATATATATTTTAGTCAGCCCTTGGAGCAGACACTGTATTTTCTGAGCACCAGCTACATATATAACTGTGTAAGATAGTTCAGGAATAAGATAGTTCAGGAATAAGGGGCACCTGGGAGGCTCAGTCAGTTAACCGTCCAACTTTGGCTCAGGTCACGATCTTGTGGTTCATGGGTTCGAGCCCCGCGTCAGGCTCTGTGCTGACAGCTCGGAGCCTGGAGCCTGCTTCCGAGTCTGTGTCTCCCTCTCTCTCTGCCCCTCCCCTGCTCGTGCTCTGTCTCTCTCTGTCTCTCAAAAATAAATAAACCTTAAAAAAATGTTAAGACAGTTCAGAAATAAGGAATGACAGCTTCATCTTGGAATGTCATGGAGACGCCTGCAGGACATGAAGGTGTCATGGGAGACAGGGCACTGAGAGGGGAGAGGTCTTACTCAGGGCTGGGGTCTTCTGTTTTCAGATGCTCCGCTCCAGCCGGTTCAGGGAGCGAGACATGCACTTTTGTATTTTTATTGAAGCTCTTTTTATTTTTATTGTAAGTAAGATTAACTTCCGTTTGAGCTCTGCTCACAGACAGGGTCATGGTGTCATTATCTCGATGAGGACAGGATGGTGAGCAGAGTCTGAGCAGCTGGTGTTTGGTTCAGTCTGTTCCTGAGTCTCTGCGGAGCCATCAGACAAGAGGAATGAGCCCCCCGCCCTTCCACGCACGACCTCATTGGGAGGCTGGGGTTGTGCTGTGCAGATGCACAAGTGCACTTGCTCTGGCTTTTATTTAATTTATTTATTTTAAGTTTATTCATTTATTTTGAGAGACAGAGAGCAGAGGAGGGGCAGAGAGAGAGAGGCAGAGAGAGAATCAAGCTGTCAGCAGGCTCTGAGCTGTCAGCACAGAACCCAACATGGGGCTCGATCTCATGAACCGTGAGATCATGACCTGAGCTGAAATCAAGAGTCGGACACTCAACCGACTGAGCCACCCGGGTGCCCCTGCACCGGCTTTTAAATGATCTGCCTTCTCATCTCACTCTGCTGCTGCTGGGGAATTTCTGTAAAAACAAGACACGTGTACTTAAATTGTGCTTCTGTTGTAGTTACTGTTATTCCTTTACCTACTTTGCAAACTCCTGGATAGATTGTATACAATGTGGCAGTTTCTTTCTTGACGCCTCACACTTTGATCCGCTGACGCCATCTGCCAGCCTTAGACAGTAGTGGCTGTGGATGTGTCCCAGGAATTCGCCGATGCGCCGTGAACCAGATTTGCATAAGCCTCTAGCCGTCCCTGCTAATCAGTGTAGGATGGTGACCAGGGCCTGCCACGCTGGAAAGCGATGATTAAACCGACAGAGATCCAACAGCCTTCCCCCCACCCCCCCGAAACCCAGAATTGAAACAAACTATGCAGACAGGCAGGAAAACTTCCCAGCGTCTGTCGCCTACCATTCTAGTAACTAACTAGAAATCTGACATGTCTTCAAGGAAATGTCGAGTGTTTCCCCATTACGTCCTTCTTCACAATTCTCTCTTTGCTATTTGATGCCTGACGGAGATACAATGTACAGTGAATGCACGGATCTTCACCTGACACTTGGACGCATCCTAACAAGTGTACCTACTCCTGGAACCAACACCCCAGCAAGACAGAACGTGTCCTTCGCGCCACCAGCCAGTCCTGTGTGCCTCATTCCCTTCCACCTCCAAGCCTCTCAAGCCATCGCTGCTCTGATTTCTATCAACGGAGATTTCGTGTTACTGGTTGGAGAGCTCCGCATGAATGCAACCGTCCTTTGTAATCTACTCGTGCACCGTGAATTCCTTTGTGTCTCCTGCTCGCCCGTGTAATTGTGTATGTGAGCGGTTCGTTCTCCCTGTTGCTAAGTCCTAGTCCACAATATATATATTCTTTTTACCGCGGAATGCTACTTTCTCTACCCACAAAGTGCTTCTTTCTCCAAATGCGTGGGCTTTCCCTCCCCACCCCGCAGCCACATTAAGCAATTCTGACACTAAGCACCCAGAGTTGGTGCAAACCTTACAGGGCTCCGTCCCACAACACTGGCCCCTCCGCCCCATTCAGATCCCAGTCACAAGTCCTGCTTGTCACCTGTACTTCTGACCATCCAGCTATACAATCAGGGCTTCCCACAACCCCCTGCCTGGGTCCGGGAATTTGCTAGAGTGGGTCGCAGAAGTCAGGGAAATGATTGCTGATGTTTCCTGGTTTATTATTTTAAAATGTTATAAAGGATGCAGATAAACAGGGAGATGAAGAAGTCTAACATAGGGAGAGTTCTGGAGTTGAGGTGCGCCACCCTCTTGGCACATGGATGTGTTCACCCATCCAGAAGCTCTCCAAGCACTAGTTCAGAGATTTTTGTGGGGGCTTCATGAGGTAGGCACAATATATTATTATTTTTTTAATGTTTATTTTTGAGAGAGAGAGAGGCAGAGAGAGGGAGACACAGAATCTGAAGCAGGGCTGGTTCCAGGCTCTGAGCTGTCAGCACAGAGCCTGACACGGGGTTGGAACTCACGGACCCGTGAGATCTTGCCCTGAGCCGAAGTCAGATGCTTAACCGGCTGAGCCCCCCAGGCGCCCCAAGGCACAGTGTATTGTATTCAGTCTCCAGCTCTTCTTCTCTCCCCTCCTGATGCTATTCAAAAGTTCACCAAGAGTCTCATTTCCTGGTGAGCCTATCACCCAGAAAATTCCAAGGGATTTCGGAGCTCTATGTAGGGAATCAGGGTCATAGCTCAAATATAAGAGTAAAAGAGACGCTTAGTGTCCCTATCAGGAAATTACAAGGGTTTTCGGGGTACCGTATCAGGAACCTGGGGTGTCGTAGGATTCTCGCACGGAGAGTCGTGACACCGAGGCTTTTCTTTCCAGGAAGCAACTTTATTCCTGCCGGCACCGTTCAATTGGGTTTGTGCCGGAAGAACTGAGCCCCGAGTAGATTTTTATATATTTTTTGCTTCTTTGTCTCCCATATACGGTAACACACAAACACGCAGTCTCATTAAGCGGTCTCATGTTGCAAGGTCGTGATACGGGATGTTGTCACGTATAGCCAGGTTGCCTTGAGGGTTTTTTTTTCTTTCCTTAGGGAGGGGACCTACCACAGGGGCAGAGACCAAATAGGTATTTCTTATGGTGTCACGTTATGACTATTCCACAATACTTTTTATAGATTCTTCTGTGGATAGACATTTGGGTTGTTTCATTTTATGAATGAGGCTGCTATAAACAGATTGATACAAGTTTTGTTTTGTTTTGTTTTCTTTCGCAGACACGTTTTCACTTTTCTTGGGTGAACACCTAGGAACTAAGAAGCTGAGTCATAGGGTAGGCATGTGATCAAAGCTCCTATTACGCGAATTTTCCAATTGTATCATCGTTGTTACTGTTGTAAATAGGATTTTTCCCCCATTCCATTTTCCAAAGTTTTATTTCTGATTTGTAAGAAAGAGAACAGTTTTTAAAAATATTTGTTTGGGTAATTAGAGTCTTTGTTGATTTTTTTTTCACTGATTCTTTTAAATTGCCTTATTTTGGGGCGCCTGGGTGGCTCAGTCAGTTAAGCGTCCGACTTCGGCTCAGGTCATGATCTCGCGGTTTCTGGGTTCGAGCCCCGCATCGGGCTCTGTGCTGGCAGCTCAGAGCCTGGAGCCTGCTTCAGATTCTGTGTCTCCCTCTCTCTCTACCCCTCCCCTGCTCGTGCTCTGTCTCTCTCTCAAAAATAAATAAACATTAAAAATTAAAAAAAATAAATTGTCGTATTTTACCCAAGCAATACACAAGCAGCCTCATCACAAAAGATTCAAACATTAAAAATACAGAGGGAAAGTAAACATGAATGCCACCCCTTACCTTCATCTAGCTCTTGCTTTCAGACTTTCTTCGAAGCATTGAAATATGTGAGTTTGAAGGTACTAAACTGCCCATCTAGATATCATAGATTTGAGTAGTCATCACGGAAGTTTGTTAGCAAAAGGACATCTATTAAACAGACATTTATTCAAATGTCTTGTGCGAACAAAATCAGAATATTATTATAATTTTCTGACTGCTGGAAGTAAACTGTCTTGAAGAGAGGGTACCTTTTGCAATTGGCACAAAAGTCTTGTGGATCTTACATTGAATGTACACGCTACACATATACAGATGTATTTTTATTTTTTTACAAAAAACATACACAGAGATTTTTTTTTTTTACAAGTGGAATTGGAGCGCCTGGGTAGCTCAGTCGGTTGAGCGTCCAGCTCTTGATTTCAGCTCAGGTCACGATCTCATGGTTCATTGAGTTCGAGTCTCGTGTCAGGCTGCATGCAGTCAGCACGGAGCCACCTTGGGTTTCTCTCTCTCTCTCTCTCTCTCTCTCTCTCCCTCTCTTCCTCCCTCTCTTTCTGCCTCTCCCCCATGCATGCATTCTCTTTCTCTTTCTAAATAAATAATTAAAAAAACATAAAAAGTGGCATCATACGATATTTATTGCCCTATGATTTCCTTTTTTCAGTTATCAATATACGTTAAGTATCTTTGCTTTTCAATATTTAACATAGATTTAGCTCACTTTTGTTAATAGCTATGTATTTTCATATACTCTTTGCATTAAAGTTTAACTTGGACGTTCAGATTGACTTCAGATTTTTATTATTTCAAAGCTTCTTAAACATGTACGGTGTGTGTACATATGTATTTGTTGATGGAGGATTCTTAAAAGAAGAATTCCTGAATTTAAAGGTACACATAATTACAATTGTTTAGGTATCACCGTTATGTCTCCCGTAAGCTTTATGAAAGTACACTCCCATCACCAATGTGTGAAAATACCTATTTCTATCCATTTTGTATAATGTAGGACATTACTTATCACCTTTAATTTTTCTAGGACATTATTTATATCTTTAACTTTTGGTCAAACAATGGTACTGCATTATTGTTTTACTTTTTGTTGTTTTATTTTTTTAAAATTTATTCATTTTTGATAGAAAGAGAAACAGAGTGTGAGCAAGGGAGGGGCAGAGAGAGGGAGACACAGAATCCAAAGTAGGCTTCAGGCTCTGAGCTGTCAGCACAGAGCCCAACGCAGGGCTCGAACTCATGAATCGTAAGATCATGACCTGAGCCCAAGTCAGATGCTTAACCGATTGAGCCACCCAGGTGCCCCCACATTACTGTTTTAATTTTCATTTCATGCATTGTCCTTAAAGAATGAGCAACGTTTCATATATTCATTGACATTCATTTACATTTGTCTTCATGAATGTCCCTTTCATATTTTCTGCTTGTTTTTATTCCGTTTTTTGTTGCTGTTATTTTTGTTTGTTTGTTTGCCTTTGTCTTATTGATTTGTGGGGGCTTTTTATATATTCTGGATTGCAATCTTAAGTCTACTCTTGCAAATATTTTCCCCAGTCTGTCGGTGGGTATTTTACTGTGTGGAGAATTTTGAAAAATCTGTATTTTTATAGTTAAATTAGTTACATTTTTTTGTTATGCTCAAGATTTTTTTTTTCATCTTGCTCAAGAAAGTCTTTCTGAATTCAAAGTTATCAGTGTGTTGTGTATAGGGGTTCAGGTTGGGGGGATATTTTGGGGGGTGGCAAAGGAATAAATGGTGCAGACATCATTCCAAGCAGATGAAGCAGCAGAGGGGCATATTGTGGAGATGGGAGAAAATGTCACTCGAGTCAATTTGAAGTAGGGTGAGGTGAGGTTGTAAACTCCATTAGATTGGGAACTTGCTTCATCTGACTCAGGGAGTCTGCAAAATATAGCCCAGGGACCAAACATTTTTGTCAATAAAGTTTTATTGGAACACAGCCACACTCATTTGATTATCCATTGTCTACGGCTGCTTTTGCACAATGACGGCAGAGTTGAATTTATGGCAAACAAACCCAAAAATGTTTACGATCCAAACTTCCCAGGAAAGTTCGGTGATTCCTGATCTAATTCATTAGCATGTCCCCAAACATACAGACTCTAGCATAGTGCCTGGCACATAATGAGTACTCAGTATACAGAGATTTATATTGAATTGAAGCAGTTACTGGAATTCAGATAAGGAAGGGGCCTGTCTTTGTTCCTTCTTGTTAAGGAGGTGGGGCATTACCTTCAAGGTAACACATGTTTGATCCATTCATTCATTCATATATTCATTCATTTGAGACTAGACTCAAACTTGAATGGGCCTCCCTATAGTGTGTCTATAGCAAACTGGGTGAAACATTCATTGCACTGTTTTCCCACTTGCTCACTGGTTTTACCCACTAGACTATGATCTACCTGAAGGTAGAGAGGATTTCCTTTGCCTTTGTCTCCACAAAGCATGGCATAATGCCCAGGACATTGGGATCCCTTGATAAATACTTTTCGAATGACTCAAACATTCATTTATCAAATGCTATTTTGAAAGAATCAAGAAATCTGGAAATAATGCTGATTCAAAGAGACACTTGTCTTCCTAAGAATTACGTGGAAGTGCTTTGTAATCTGAAAAGAATCACACAAATGGAAAAACGCTGTTCTTGCTTCAAAACTCTTTCTACTTGTGCACATGTGTTAAGTATATAAGCTCCTTCGGGAATTGCTAACAAGAAAATGTACACAGTTTGGGTCCAGGTAGATCTGAGTTCAAACCCCACCTTGTCTTCATGAATTCCTACACTGATGAGCAACTTGTTTGCACAGGCCCAACTCAGGGGCCACATTTTAAATAAAGCAATGAAAAATGAAAATTTTATTGACAGTCCCATGGAAAAATGCCCATTCTTACCATTTGGATGACCCATATTTTTCCGGTAGATTTCCTGGAGATCTTTGTTCTTCTAGTTCTTACTCTCTTGGAAGAATTGAAGAGTTGCCTTTGACATTAGACCACCTGATATGAAAGGAGGTTGGGTGGGCATTTGATCAACAGTGGACTTTCACTGCTCAATGCGGTCTGTCCTGAAAACTTTGTTGCCAACTATTCAGTCCTCAAATCTTTTGGACCCAGTTGCTTAATCCTTCTGGAGTTTTGTTTCCCCAACATCCTCAACTCCTAGAGTCTTGAGAGGCTATAAATAAATGGGAATCCTGCAGAAAGGAAACAAAATGTCAGATGGCACAGTTGGAATAGTTAAGGCCATATCACTAAATCCCACGTCCGTTCTGTTTCAGCCCATTTCCCTGTTACGGAATCTGGAGTTTCCTCCAATCTCTACTTGTCCACGCTGTCCTCTCGGTCTGCAAAATCACCCCTAAGAGCTGTCCTCCGCCTCCAATCTCTACTCGTCCATGCTGTCCTCTGGGTCTGCAAAATCACCCCTAACAGCTGTCCTCCGCATAAGAGGTGAGGAGCTGGGATTTACCTACATGTGACCATTCTCCATTTGAAGGTCAAGGAATCTGTCAACTAGGACAAAGAGGCAGGGTCTTGAGAAAGGTGCCATGGATAGATAGTCTTGTGAGTGCGCCGTGTTCACATTTTCCCAACATGCTTACCCTCAGTAAAAGAAGAATCTTCCTACAGTACAGTCCTCAATCTCCAAGAGGAGACCCACTGGGCAGGATGCATTTATAAGTCTGCTAGTCTAGATATTGGACCCACTGTAATTCTGGGAGAGATTCTGGATATGCTCTCCTCTGTCCAGAGAAACTGGGATGACCCGATGGGGCAAGATAACAGGCTTACAGAGCTTTCACAGAAGGAGAAGCATGAGGTTGGCTATTTTTTTATAGACTAATGCAGAGACCAAAGCTGACAGAATGTATGTGAAAAGTGTCCAGGCCAGTCCCAGCCATTTTCACACTCAATAACACTGGTGTGTTCATCTATTTATTTCTCAATAGACTTCCTAATTTTATCAATGCTAAGCAGATAGAAGCTGGCTCTGCTCAGGGGAAAATCCCATGGGTTACTTATTTCCTCCTGACCCAGAAAGAAAGAATCTCTGGAACAGGGTGCAGCATTTTGCACACCATAATTTCCCCGATCCAGGAGGCCAAAAATCCACCAAACAAGGTCACTTCTTTGCTCTTTCTCAAAATGCTCAAGCCACATGGGCTCCTGGACTCCTCTGAGGTTTCTAAGTGAGGGGTGAGCTGCTCTGAGGCTGAGCCCAGCACCCCACGCGGCACATGAAAATTTGATGTGTGCTATAAAGCCTGTCTTGCTTAATGCATGTGGCCCCTTTGTCCACAAGAGCTAATACCCTTTTGGGAAATGTGATTTCAGCTGAAATGTCGAAGGGGAGGGTGGAGAGGGAACGTGGGACTCTGCCAAATAACCCCTATCTCCAACCACTTAATAACTTGGCTAAAAGCTGCAATCAATACAGAGCCATCAGCCGGGCTCCAGCCCCTCACTGCCTTCCCAATCAATCAACGAGATTTAGTAAGCTACCAGTTGGAATTTATGTCACTTAAAAAGTGTGGGTTCCTAGACCAGTCCTACAGAGACTGATTAATTCCTCCCGGGCACTTTGATTAGCTTCCATTTGGAGAACAGTAGCCTGTTGATAGAGGCCCAGCTGTTAGGCCTTCCAAATGCATACCTAGGAAAAGGAGGCATTTAGCACAGTGTCTGCTCAGCTCTGCATGTTCCCCACTGAGCACAACTCTGCCATCAATTAACAGCACCCTTTTGTGGCGGTGTTGTGGTCGAGAAGAAAGAGAACCACTGGTATCTCTAACAGGTGCCAAGCTTTCCATATTCATACTTTTTGCATTTAGTCTTACAACAGCTTCAGGTGGTGGTTATAATGAGGCCTCATTTGGCACGCAAGGACACTGAGGCAAGGCCACCCTCTCCCTCCGCAGGAGTCAAGAGTGAACCCCAGGCACCCACATCTACTCACTTTGCCCAGAAACCTAGCAGCATTGGCAGGAATCAGAAAGGAGCCCGAAGACAATGGAGTCGGAATTTGCGATCCCAAACCTCCTCACCTCCAGTGACAGAACCCAGCCGGAGCCCCAGACATGCACCCTCCTCTCTTTCAACACTCTTTGGCCCTGCCGCTGCTAAGTGCCTTGCATCCTTCACCACAAAAGTTTTTCTCTTTATCTCTGTTCATTTCTGCTTGTATACAAAGCCCCAGCTTCCCAGATCACCTTGCCTCTGGCTCATTAAACCCTGAAAGGTCCATATCCCTACTGTATTCCCAGCCCCTCCTCCAACTCAGAGAAACTATCTACTATGACTTCCAGAATTCCTGGTCGGCCATCAGCAAAAACTTCTATGTCCTGGCCATCTTCCCCGTGTGTTCCCTTTCCCTTCTTGCTCTAATGGGAACCTGGCTCTCACTGAGAACGGTTTCCTCTGAAGCTCTCCTACGGGATGACTTGTCTTCTCTCCCTCTGGGGCTCCTGCTTCCAGACCAGCCTTCCTCCTGCCTTCACGGAAACCTTCATTATTACCCTCCCACGTCCTGGGAGGCCATCACTCCCTGCTCTGCATTTCCACACCCTGCTTTGGCTGTTCATTCTCATGGTTGCCTTTCCCTGATGCTACTGCCTCCCACCTCATCCAGCTTAAATTCCGCAGTTGGGCATTAATTTTATTCCTCACATGTGCCCCAGCCCCCTTGCCATGTCACTTGGGTTTACCCTCGCTGTCCATTCCTGCCGCCACAACATGAGAGAAGCCCCAAATCACAACTAAACAGAATCTTTTATTCTTTATTTATTATTATATATATATTTTTACAAATTTAATGTTTACTTATTTATTTTGAGTATGCGAGCAGGGGAGAGGCAGAGAGGAAGAGAGAGAATCCCAAGCAGGCTACATGCTGTCAGCACAGGGCCCAACACGGGGCTCGATCCCACAAACCGTGAGATCATGACCTGAGCCAAATCAAGAGTTGGATGCTCAACCCACTGAGCCACCGGGTGCCCCAGAATCTTTTATTTTTATTCATAGCTATAGTCTTAGTGTTGCCAACAGTGATGCCATATTTTCTCTGCCAGATTTCTATTTTACATCTTCCTCTCTTGCCTTGAAATCCCTGGAACATCCTCACTCACCCGTGCTCTCAGATACGACCTTGCTTCCCGTCTCATTGGGAAAGTGAAGAAGGCCTCCCTGGGCTCCCACCACCAAATCCACCTTCTCTGTGCCCTCTGCCTTCTTGCCTCTTCCTATATATGAACCATGAATTTGATCCCTTCCCCCTTCTACCCTGTGCCATCACACTAGTGGTTCTGCCCCATCCCTTCTTTAGCATCTGGTCCCCTTCTACTGGATCGTTCCCATTCATATGGTAAGCACACCTACTTAAAGAGGTTGTCCTCTCTGAAAGAGAAAATCTTCTGTTGGCCCCATTCCCACCCCTACCCCCCACCAGCTGTCACCTACTTTCTCTGCTCCTTTTTGGATTTAGCAGTAACCTTGACCAAAGCATTTTTGATGGAATGATTGGGGCGAAAGCCTAATTAGAATGGGTTGAGAGGAGGAGAGGGGAGAAATCTGAGACAGTGAGTCTAGACTGTTCTTTTTTTTAAAAATTTTTAATGTTTTTATTCATTTTTGAGAGACAGAGACAAACACTAGCAGGGTAAGGGCAGAGAGAGAGGAAGACACAGAATTCGAAGCAGGCTCCAGGCTCCACGCTGGCAGCACAGAGCCCGACGCGGGGCTTGAATCCACGAACCGCGAGATCATGACCTGAGCTGAAATTGGACACTTAACCAACTGAGCCACCCAGGCGCCCCTCTCTCTAGACTGTTCTTTTAAGGAGTTGTCTGCAAAGAGGAGCAACAGACCTCTCTTACACCAGCAGTATAGTTAGTTTTAAACTTTGAGACTTCAAGGTGAAGGAAGGGAGCCTGAGAAACTAGGTTTACATTGGTGTGATGCTCACACGAAGCCAGGCTTGTCTACAAGACTGGGAGGCAGATGATTGTAGAGAGATACGGAAGCCTGTCCCTTCTGTCAAAGAGGTCTGGCTAGGTCGGGGGAACAGGTGAACACAGGACGGGTTGGCAGGAAGGGGACGGGATTGCGTGCTACCAACCAGACGGGCTTTTTGCTCACTCTGTCTCTGCCGTAGGACCTCAGCTTGCAGACACTCTCATATTTGCATTCTCGAGCCCCCACTTCGGGTCCCTTTTTTAGCCTCACCTGAGCTGGACCACATCGCAGGCAGACCGTGTGTGTGTGAGGTGAAGCATCCCCCTTCATCCAGCCCTCAGGGCTCCAGTCTTGCATTCCTCTGGTGAGATTGCTTGTCCTCACCTCCTGGTGCCGTCCCATGGGAGACCAGCCAACCAACTCTGCTTGCCTCCCAGGCTGTGTCGTGGGTTCACGTAGTATTTTTCACCCAAGGAATGGAACCAGCTGCCTATGCCAGAGTTCTCTGCCCTGCTCCTGCTGCCACACAGACAGATGGTGCTCATACACCCATGCCCAGCTTACTTCTTGACTTTAACTCTCCAGAAAGCATACCAGAATACAAGTAAACGATGAGAATACCAAGTGAGTCCAAGGGTAACTTGGGTGCTGCTCTGATCAGTTTTGAAAGCAAATTGCTTGCAAATATTGATGCTCTAACCATCATTAGCAACTTATAACTAGCATCCTACCTCACAAGGGGTCAGGACACTCCCTGCGATTGAAAACTGTAATTAACATATTCAAGCTAAGCACAAGCAGGGGCCAGACAGATCACTGGAGGGAGAGGGCTAGGTGGGGACTGTAACGTGTATCTATCAGCAGGTGGTAGAAAACCACTCCTCTCTGATCCATTGCTATTTTCACCTGCCAGACATGATCCATCTTCTGAGTTTTCAAAAGAAGCTAGAAATTCACATTTTAGGGGAAACTTCTTTAAAAAAATTTTTAATGTTTATTTATTCTTGAGAGACAGAGGCAGAGTGTGAGCAGGGAGAAGGGCAGAGAGAGAGGGAGACACAGAATCCAAAGCAGGCTCCAGGCTCCGAGCCATCGGCACAGAGCCTGACGTGGGGCTTGAACTCACGAACCGTGAGATCATGACCTGAGCCGAAGTTGGACACTCAACCCACTGAGCCACCCAGGCGCCTCTAAACTTCTTGATTTTTGGATACTGAACCATAATGCAAAACCTTCAAAAACACTTTGCATGATAAAATACGACTGCAAGCTGAGGTTTGGTCCCTGGGCAGACATCCTCCCAACTGGTTCTCCACCTCTGGGTCTGTGGCTTCCTCCCTGTGTCTCCAGCTCCGTGTGTCTATCTGACCCCTCTGCTTCTCTTCCAGCACCAAGCCCTGAAAAAACAGGCTTCACCCTCGCTAGCAGAGGGGCCTGGGAGGGGGAGGGGCTCCTGCATGGCCAAGAGGTGGCCAGACAGGAAAGAGAACAAAATTGCTGCTTTTTGCAATTAGCAGTCTGATGGGTCACTCGCCTAATGAGGAACATGCCAGAAGAGTCACAGTGACATTTCCAGAACACTGAGACACAAACTTGTGAAAAGCTGGCTCCACTAATCCTTTGAGTTTGGAGATTTCTTATAATTGGGGTACAGGCTGCTAGTGGCAGCTGTGTCAGCCCAACAGCCTCTACAGGGGCTGGGACACCAGCTAGCTTGACCTTGGGCTTGACACTGCAAAAGGGCCAGTTGGCCTTCAGGTCAGGGAGAGGACAGAAGGGGCTGAGCATGGGTAAATGCCGAGAGAGGCAGGGAGTTCACCTGCCAGCCTCAGCCAGGGTCCGCAGACTCGTCCACAAGGCCAACTCACTTCAACTAGAGTCACAGGGACAGAGAATAGGATGAGGGGCATTTGGGACAGTCACCTGGTTTACTTCCCCTCCTCCACACCTCTGCCACTCTTCTGCCACTGCCACATCAGCTGGGACTCAAGACTCCATGTGCACTTGAGGGGCGTCTATGTGGCTTAGTCGGTTAAGCGTCTGACTCTTGGTTTCGGCTCAGATCACGATCTAGAGGTTCATGAGTTCGCGCCTGGCTTTGCACTGACAGCATGGACCCTACTTAGGATTCTGTCTCCCTCTCTCTCTTCCCCTCTCCTACTCTCTCTCTCTCCAAAATAAATAAATAAACATTAAAAAAAAAAAAAAGACTCCACATGCACTTGAGAGTTGGCTTTAACTTGTTGGAGGAGACTGTTTGAAGGCTTGTATTTGGTTAGGAGGCAGGGGTGCACCCAGTCTCCAAAGGGCTCTTCTTTTTTAAGGAAAGAGAACAGTAAGGCATGGATGAGTTTGCTAAGAAACTGAATCTCTGTTCCTTACACTGAGCCCCCGTGAGGTCAGGGAATAGTCTCTGAAATCCCAGTGGCTGGCACGTAGTAGGGGTTCAAAACTGTTGTTGAATAGACAGAAGAAAGAATGGAAGAAGGAAGGAAAGAAGACAGGGAAGGAGAGAGGGAGGGGACGGGAGGGGAAAGAGAGGTGTCTCTGAGAGCTGACCCTTTATGTGAAGCATTGTGGTACGTCTGAGAAAGACTATTTCATTTTCGGGGAAAGTGTGTGGAATACGGGTCAGGCCTTTTCTCTTCCCTTCCCTTCCCTTCTTTTCTCTTCCACTGCTGGACAATTAGGCAGTTTTCTTTCTGTTAAAATATAAAGCTTTCCCTCCCATCTGGAGAGAAATCGTTTTAGTAATGTGGCAGTTTCAATTTTCAACTGGAGAGGTAATTTATGAACAGAATCATGAGACAGTTCTGGAAGAACGACTATATAATTTAAGGCCCAGAATGATCATATTAAGGGCGTAGTTAATGTTATGCCAGCTTTGAAACAGGGAGAAGGAGGCAGACCCGCTGGTGTGCAGTGATGCTGAACCACCAACCAGTGGGTGCTGTGAAGTTACTTTCTCTGGATTGCGGTGGCCATTGGTTCCCCATAGTGGCTGCAACTTCCCAACGGCGCTATTTCTGGAGCTGAATGAACAGAAGGCATGTATTTCCCTGGCTACTGAACTCAAAGCCCCATGAAGACCAGATTCCCTCCACTGCATCTCACTAATGGGTACAACATCTCCAGAAGCACTGATTGCAAGACCTCTTAGCAAGTCTGATGCATCCTCTCCATCTGGAAAAGGGGCCACCATTTTGTCCTGGGAAGGAGAATGCCAAGTTCTTTTCTTCTCATGCAATTCCCTCAGTGATTTGCTCCTTCTGTTCATCCAGTGAGCCTTTCAGGGGTATTTTCCATGGGCCCCCAGTGCAGTCCTCTGGGCAAACCACAATGAACACAACACCTGCTGTTGATGGTAGCCATTACTCCCTCTTCTCTTAGGAGGAGAGCTTTCATCTTTCTTTGCTACTCTATTGCTCTTTCTTCTTCAGAGAGGAGGAGTGACTTATCCAAATGCTAAAACTGGAGAAAGGAATCTTGCCCATGTAGTTCAGCACACTTCCCTTCTTGCTTCTTGCTTGGATTCTGACTTGTGTAGTAAATGCCTTGCTCTGCCTCCCTCTCTGGTGTGTGTGGGGGTGAGTGGGAAAGAGGGAGATCTAGAGTTAAACCACAAGGTAATTTCCATGGGTGAAGGATAATTGTTACGGAGTGAGGACTAAATTTAGTTCCCCAGTGCAACTTGCTAATAATAGAGTTAATGTTGTGGTTCTCATCTAATTTTTGTCTCAGTTGGTTCAGACTGTGAAGGAGAGAAGGGCATGATCATTGGCCCCCATATGCTCTATCATTTGTCTTCAAGGAGCTCACTGTCAACTTGGGAAGCAGATGAGTAAACCCAATGCTACAGTGATAAGTATAAAGGACCATGGCAGCCCAAGTGACCCACATCTAACCACGGAAGGCTTGGGGAATGAATAGGATTGGCCAGATGAAGTGGAGCATAAACCGTCAGCATGGCTGGAATGTGTGGTGGGAGGTGGGGAACAGGAATAGACAAGCAGAGACCAGGGAATAAAGGACTGTATGGCTCTTTGTAGAGGAGTTTGGATTTTATTTTGAGAACAGTGGGGGCCAGGCCAGGGTTTTGAGGAAAGGAGTGAAGGAGTGAATTGATCAGACTTTGGAAGATTGTTCTGACCTATAATATGAAGAGGTTGGAAGGAGGCAGGTTTGGAAAGTGGGAATGTTTCAGGAGACTGTTGAAATTATTCCGGGTGTGCCAATGGTGGCCTGAAGTAGGATATCGGCATAGGTAAGAGTGGTTGCATTTAAGAGACTTTTAGCTGGTAAAATCCAGAGGGCTTGGTGAGTGATTAACTAGGCAGGGGAAGCCTGATAAAGGAAACTTTGATGACCCCCAGGCTCTAGGTTGGGTCCTGAGTAGATGGTACACCTTTCACTGAAATAAGAACCAGGAAGGAAACAAGCTTTGAGAGGAAGATGATGAGTTCCCCTTGGCACTATTGAATGCAGGTGTCAGTGGGATACCCAAGTGAGGATGCCTGCCTGGTACTTAAGCTAAGAGACTGTGTATCTCAAGGACAGCTCCAGGCTGGAGGTAATGGATGTTTGGAGTCATCAACTTGCACCTGTACCGCAAGGTCTCCCAGAATGGGGGGAGGACAGCATGGAGGACACAACTCCAGGGAGAACACAACGTGAAAGATTCAGGAAGAGAAAGGGGGCGCAACAGAGTTGGAGAAAGTTCGGCCAAGGGAGTAGAAGAAGGATCAGGAGAAGCTGTATGAACTAGTCAATGTGGACAATAGGAGAGCATGCAGCCTAAGGGAACTTGGAAGTGTTCTTGGTAAATATTGAGGCATCATCTGTATTTTGCGTTCCGTTAATGCAACCAGGCTGGTCATGGGTCTACTTACTGAATGTCTGCAACCTACGAATCGATGGCGTCCCTTCCTCCATGGTCAGTCTTTACCTTAGGCCATATCCTCACATAGAGGAGGTTGGTTCTGAGTAGATGGGGACACTCAGGACTTCCAAGTAAAAATTTCAGGGAATGTCTATTTGCCTTCGTTAGCTGCAAAATAAACTGATCTCCATGACCCTGCAGTTCATGGATTGCTGGGCTGGTGTTTACACCCTCCCTGTCCCTCTAAAGGCGCTCTAGCAAACTCAGTGCACACTCGAGACACCTGCAGAGCTTTCAAAAGCAGTGGATGCGCTGGACCCTGCCCCAGTCCATCTAAATTAGAATCTCCAATGGTGGAACTCCACAGGCACTGACATTTTTTAAAAGCTCCCTCGGCGTTTCTAATGGACAGTCAGAACTATGAACTACTGATCTAGGTACACTCTAGCCCTGTGAGGCATTAACCTTCACCAAGTTAAATAACCAATCCTCCAGAAATAGGAAATGCCTGCAAATCTGTAGATTTTGTCAATAGTGTTATAGAAAGTGATTTTTTTTTTTAATTCCAGAATCTTCCAGCTGTAGGATAAGCTGATGTATCCTTTGCCAGAATGAACCAGGGAGGACTGGAGGCAATGATGTCTGGGCTTGTCTTCTGGGGTCTCCTTAGCCTCTGGCTGGTAGGGAGCCCATCTCCCCTAAAGAGGGCAGTATTCCTAGCTATAGAGTTAGGGTGGAGATTGCACTAAATGTTTGGCTGTGAGTTTCCAGAGGATTGGGTTCTGCCACGTGCAGGCCTCTGTGAAGATTGCTCTGGGCCAGTACTCCCAATGTCTGCCTGCATGCTGGCTCTCGCTTACTTAGACATCATCTGGAGGGAGACTGGAGGTGATGTGCCGGCGATTGGGAATCTGCTTCAACCCTGGCGGGTTACAACCTAACCAAATCCTAAATGCCAGTGAATCAAAGAATTGTTGACCTCTGTCCATGGGCTGGGCCCCTTCCTGTGCCCTCCAGTCACTCAAAGTCAAGGATCGGACATTTGTCTTCCTTTTTTCTGCTCAAACAAGACATTCCCCACTTTCTTGTCCTGTGGGCACCTGTCCAGTTAAGCACGGGGGCCCACAGACAGGGTTTTCGAGCCTTCAGAGAACAAGAGGGCGAGCTTACCTTTTTCCCTCAGCTATGCTAGCTTTTTCACTCACAGAAGTTGCCAATTTTCTACTTCTGCAACAACCAAATGAGCTTTGTCCTATGCCCAAGACAAGTTGTAATTCATCAAATCCACTTACACTCTTTTCCCTTGCTTTTTACCCAGACAAAGAACGCAGCAGAGAGGTTATTAAATCCTTTTCTAGGGGTGAAATACATAGAAAGGCTGTGTGATTCAGCAATGCACTCCAAGAATTTAAGTAAATTTGCTATGCTTGATCTCACTGTTATGAAGCCAAATTTGCTGCTCTTTACAAGATAATACGTAAAAAATATATTCAGCACACACAGCTCCTAATATTCCCTGCTGTTCTCAACAATGAGAGCTAAGCTGCCTGCTTCAGCTCATATTTTTCTGAATAAGAGGAAATGTAAGGACAATTTTCTGTCCCTTCCTCCTGTGCCTGGAATTTCAACCACATCCCCAGAAGGTTTTCAGTGTTTATTCCCCATCGTTCAGTGTTTCTACTGGGCCATCGCATTTATTCACATTTCGTGGATCCACACTTTTAGATACAATGCAGATGTGGAAATTATGTCTTAGGAGTGACTTGCTTTTAGGTGAAATTAAACGCGTCTGATAATTTTGGTATATTTGGACATCAAAGAAGTAATCATGCTAACGTTTGTTTATTGAGCATGTAATATGTGCCACACTCTGCATGGATACTTCGCTACATCAGTTCATGTGATTCTCGTGATAACCTTGCCAGATAAACATTATGATCTCAGTTGACAGAGGACAAATCAGTCTTAAGAGAGGTTAAGTTTTGGGGCACCTCGGCAGCTCAGTGAGTTAAGCATCTGACTCTTGATTTCAGCTCAGGTCATGATCTCATGGTTTGTAAGTTCAAGCCCCTCATTGGGCTCTGTGCTGACAGCTTGGAGCCTGGAGCCTGTTTCGGATCCTGTGTCTCCCTCCCTCTCTGCCCCTCCCCTGCTCTCTCTCTCTCTCTTTCTCAAAATTAAATAAACATTTTTTCAAAAGAGAGAGGTTAAGTGTCATGCTCAAGATCAGAATTAAAATCTAATCAATCTATCCATTTATTAGCTTATTTGATTGAAAAGTTCATATGGAAAAATAAACGAAGATACCCAGAACAGCTCTGAAAAGGCAAAGCATGATCAGGTTTTGAAATATATTTGAAAGCCTCAATGGTTAAAGCAGTATGTTATGGTCCTTAAATAGACAGGAAGACCAAACCACGGAGGCAGAAATCCGGGCACCGGAGTAAGCATGTTGTGGCAGGAACATTAACACCTGGTTAGACCCAGTGGATAGCTTGGAGAATTCTCTCCCTTCCCCCCACCCCTCCCCAGGGCTGGGG
The DNA here is from genome assembly GCA_028646485.1 of Cryptoprocta ferox. Classification (NCBI taxonomy): domain Eukaryota; kingdom Metazoa; phylum Chordata; class Mammalia; order Carnivora; family Eupleridae; genus Cryptoprocta; species Cryptoprocta ferox. The sequence goes on from CM053565.1 coordinate 4,567,903, forward strand.
TTCTGCCTTCCTGCAGCAGGGCTCACAGTGAGGGCTGAGGAATACTGCCAGTCAACTTGGACTTGAGTTACTCCAACCCTCTTATTTTAGAGACAAGGAAACAGAGATCCAGAGATGGTAAGGGACTTGCTCATTTTTCATTTGTGATGTGGTAGCATGACATTTCCAAGTATTAGTAAATATTCCATTTCCCACCTGATGTTGGTACACCCTCCCATCCCCAAAAAGATAGTAGGGGCTTTTGCCACTCCAGGGTCAGCCTGCCACCAGCAGCGGAGGCACCAGACCCTGTTATCAGCCTAGAGAAGATTCCAAGATTCGCCCCAGCATATTCAGACAGAACTACTTCTACACTCCTATGGTCTAGGTCAGCAGTTCTCAATGAGGGGCAGTTTTGCATTGGGCAATGTCAGATGACAGATTTGGTTGTGACAGTAGGAGGTGGGCATTGTACCAACTTTGTGCATCTGGCGTCTAGCGGCTAGAGTCCAGGGATGCCACTCATCCCACAGTGCACAGGGCAGCCTCTCAACAAAGAATTATCTGGCCCAAGATGTCAGTAGTGGCAAGGCTGAGACACCCTGTACTATAAAGAGAGCTGGATGATGGAAAGAAGGAGAATTTAGAATAGAAGAGATAGATGGAGGAAAGCAGAAGAGAAAATGACACACTGCAGAGCAGGGACAACCGAGAGAGCTGAAGTTGGGGGGACAACTTTAGGAGAAAGAATGTATTCTCCTACAAGGAAACGTAACTTTCTTCATCACATTATATTTCTGATAGCAGAGGACTTCTGTCCTGACCAAGGACTGATGGAAAACAAATCTTCCACTTACAAAGTTATTTGTCTCATGGGATGGGAAGAACATTCTGCAGATGGGCTTCTGGCTCCAAATATTCCCAGGTGTTACTTTCCCCCACTGTGCCTATATTCTGTCTGCTGTGAGAGGCAGGACATGTTCATATGGTGGTACAACTCTGGCCCTGCACCTACCTTGTACAAAGTCAAGACCTGGGTGATTGGCACAGTGGACTGGAGGGGTCTTTCTGGAAGCCATTCCTGGGTCAGGGTGGTTGGCAATGACTTTGCTATATTTGGAAGTGACTGTGAACCTCATAATTATATCCCAGTAAACCCAAACTGTATTCCCAACTCAACTTACCCCAAGCTATACACACATTCATGGTCGTCCCAACACCATCTGGTCTGAGAGGAGATGTGGTGGAGGGGAAGTTGGGGTAGAAAGAAACAGTGGCCTTAACCGGTTGAGATGAAAATATTTGACTTTTGCAAATTTGACAATAGCAAGTGACCGCTGTGTGCAGATGTTGCTAGGTCCCTCCCAGGAACTCAGAGAGGGTCTCTGTAGGTGAGAGGCATTGAAGCTTACTTAGGCTTTGCTCGCATCACCACAAATACACCTTGGTGGGTAGTCTTTGCCTACCCAACTCCCTGCTTCTCTGGTCTTGCGTGATATAAGAGAAGAAGAGAGAGCACATTTGTGAACAACAGAAGTTGTACAGATTGTGCAGGTTATTTCTTGGCTTGGCCACTGAAGTTCTGGTGGAGTAGAGCATGTAGGCACACCCTGGGACCTAGACCCCTTCTTCAGTTTGCTCACTTCTCACACTTCTCTTAGTTATAGTGATCTGAAGGGTAATAGAGAGTAGAGTCTGTTAGGATTTCTGGGTAGGGGGGTCCCAGAGCCACGCAACATGGTCATTCAAGATGGATGCAGCCAGAGTCACACAGAAAAGATGGAAAGTGCCCCCAGATCTCTTGGAGTTGGAGTGGGCATTGTGATATAATAAGAAATATAAGATTTGGTCTTTGCCCCAGTTTCCTGGCACCGAGCTCCGAAAATCCTTGGAATTTCCCGAGTGATGGTGGGGAGGTGGGGAGCATATTTTGTTCTTCGTAATAAGCCCCTTTCAACCACACCTGAGTTTATGCTGATAAAGTAGCTCTTGGAGGATGGGGCTGGTTGCCAGAGGAACCAACCATGTGATCAGGGAGTGGGTGGGAACTCTCAGCTCCAGGGAAGGTGGAGGGGTTGGGATTGAGCTAATCACCACTGGCCAAGGATCTAATCAATCTCATGCCTACCTAATGGAACTGCCATCACCAAAGAGTTCCATGAGCTTCTGGGTTGTTGGTGACATAGCAGTGCGTTCTGCACGGAGACGGGATGGAGACCCCATGCATGCCATCCCCTATACCTTGCCTGTCCATCTCTTCCATTGGCTCTTCCTGAGTTGTATCCTTTATGATAAGCTACCACTGGGAAATGAAACACTTTCATGAGTTCTGTGAGGGGCTCGTGGAAACTCCTGATTTGCAGCCAGTCTCTCTCCAAAGTATGAAAGGCTCAGACTCGCCATTGGCATCTGAAGTGGGGACAATCTTGTGGAACTAAGCCCTTAACTGGTGGGGTCTGTGCTGACTCTGGGTGGGGGTCTAGCCTGGTGAGGCCCAAAGGAAACCAATCTTCCCTCGGAGACATGGCTGACTTCCAGTGGCCAGAGCCCAGCTCCCTGGCCAGTGCTGAGAGTAACAGAAAGAATACACAGGCAGGTACTAGCAGGGAGCCAGTTCGGAAGAGCCCAAGCTGGACCCCTCCTCATCCCCACCAGTGCTGGGCTAATGCAAAGATTCACCCGCTGTTGCCTCAAGTGAGGCTGGCGCAGCTGTGCAAGCCCCAGGGAGTTGAGAGTTGGTTGGGAGAAATGCAAGGCAATTACAGAAAGGAATGGCTTTGCTATAATTTCCAACTCAGGCTGGGAAAGAGTTAATGACCCTAGATTTCATTTTTAAAATATCACATTGGAATATGAAAACTCTGATCAGACTATATTATTTTTATCTGCTCCAGGGCAGATTGGGGTTTCAAAGCAAGAAATTAACGTCAGCCCTAGAAATTAAGAAAGCTTCTTTTTCTTTCTCTTTTTCTTCCCTTCCTTCCTTCCTTCCTTCCTTCCTTCCTTCCTTCCTTCCTTTCTTTCTTTCTTCTTTCTGCATCCTGAAGCCTGGGATTCTTGAAGTATTGATTATACCTGTTAGATTAGCATCCAGGCTGCCACTGCACCACAGATATGTCTTATGCCTGCAGACTGCTCTCTCCCTGGCCCTTAGCTGAGTTTCTTCCTGGAGATTTAGGGGTGATACTGGAGTTCCAGGAGAACCAACCAAAGGAGTGCAATCAGGGTGGGCAGCCCCAGAGACCCGAATTCTGTGACCTGGTACCAGGAGTGGAGTGCACATGTTGGTGTGACAACCTCACCAGATGCTAAGTTCTGCCTATAGTCTTCTCCCCACCCCACCAAGCCTTGTCTTGAAGCAGAGGTGAAGATGAGCAGGGTTTGAAGCCTCTCATCTTTGGGGAGAGGCCTAGAGTCTCTTGCTTGACCCCTGGGAAGGGGAGCTATCCTTTGTTGGGCCTATAGTAGACTATTTGGGTCAAGGCCACCACTTTTAAGCAGGAAATTAGCCTTTTGCACAATGATTTGTTGTTTACCATTCAATAGAATACAGCATTTCCTGCTCAGCTCTCATGGGAGTGTTGCTGAAACATTTTGTCCACTTGCACCTCATGAAAAATGCAAGTGAGTTGCACAATGAACCCTAAATGCCAAGAGACATAGGTCCTATGTTCAGGAAAGCCAGATTTTCTTCGACAGTGCCTGGAGAAAGCATATGGCTCTGAGGGGAAGCAGGGAGGGCTTCTTAGGAGGGGAGGAGTCCTGAGGGCTGAATGGAGATCCCTCCGTGGGCCCAGACAGGAAAGGCTTTGTGAGGTTAGGAAACAGGGAGAACAATTTGAACATATTATGTTCTATTTGGGAGCCTGTGTAACTCCTGCCTCACAGCCAGAGCCTCTGGTCCAGAAACAGAGCCTTGATTCTACTCACTGCCTGGAAACCACAGCCCAGGAGAAGGTGGGAGGGATGGCTTTATTTCAGTGAATGAATATGCTTTCTAATTTCCTGTCACCCTGGGGCCTTTGGGGAGCCTAGTAAGCACTCAGAGGGAGTCCCACAGAGTCTGGAAGCAGTGCCTTCTATACCGATAAAGCATAACCGAGGCAGGCTGCATGCTCCCTCTGCAGGGAGGAGTATAGGATGCCCTGAGGTTTCGCTACTGAAAGGGGTGGAGGACACTCATGCTTCACAAATGAGTCTTAAGACAGTGGAGTGGAAAAGAATTGCATGGGTGTGCCTCGAGCCTACCAAGGGTTTGTATGTAGAAGACAGGCAGGCAGCAACTGGGAAGGTGGATCCGTATCACGTGGGGGCTCAGATCAGGGAATGGGGACACCTAGGGTTGACTCCTAGCTCTGCCCTTTCCTGCTCTGTGGGCTGAAACCAACAACTATACCTCTTGTGCCTAAGTTTTCTTAGCTGCATATGTCATCCATTTAACCAATATTTATTGAGCCCCTTCTTTGTGCCAGACCCTGCCGAGTGTTAGGGATACCAAGAAAAAAAGGCACTAACCTTGGCTTCAAGTTGTGCGCCCCATGGTGGGTCAGACGACACAGCCTTAGGACCTTTCGAGTCCCATACTATGTGTTCTATTCTGAGATTAAAAAACCCTCCTAGAGGATCTCTTCTACATCAATCTCCTCTCTTTCCAACTCTTAGCAAAAGTTGTCCTTACCCCTCATCCCTCATTCTTTGTCCTTATGAAGCCCCGCTTCCACCCCCATCAGGTTCCCAGGACTCTAGGGGCAGCTGCTCTCCCTGCGTCCCACCTTCTTCCTTCCCTCCATGTCATTGCTGAAGCTGGGGACGCTGATGGAACTAACTAATTCCAACCAGGGTATCTGTTATTGATCTGCATGTTTACACACTTAATCTGTTACTCCTTTCAGGTAACATTTACCTATTAACAGCAATTTCCAACACATTGATTCCAACATCGATCTCAAGAAGGGTTTGAAAACTCATTGATTACAGAGAAGAAATAAAGGGAAGGGAGGTGTCAGAAACTAATATTATGGATTTGAGTCTGGGTGATTAAAGAAGAACGACAGTATTAGCCAATATGGGAAATTGAGTGGGAGAATCATGGTGTTTTTGATGAATTATTATTGCTCAAGTAATATATGCAAATATTATCCTTACTAAAACATGAAAACATTGCAGTCATTATCAACGACTTCCCAACAAACCCAATACCTTGCTTAGATATAAACATTTATTATTTTCATATGTATTTTTCTAAACCTTTTCTTTTTACACTTAATGAGTGAAGAACAGTGCCCCAACATTGTAACCTCTATACAAGATAATAATTATCATTCTCTCTAATCACTGCATGGGATTTCACAGTTGGGATCTGCCATAGTGTATGCATACATTACTCTCTATTGATACATTTTTGGGTATTTTCCATTTTGCCATTATGAATAATGATGTCATTATTGTACCTGCTCCCTGTACACACATGCATGTGTTTCGCTACATCAGTGAGGCACTCATATTTTAAATTTCAGTATTTACCATCACACATTCCATTGGACATGTTGCCTAAAAAGTGGCAGTGCCCCCCTACACAGGGAGGCAGTGTTTGCAAGCAGAGAATGGATCTAGTTTAGAGCATGTTGAGTCTGAAGAGTCAGCACAGAGCATCTCTACTCGCATATTTTGGGGTGTTTGGGGAAAAAGATGGGGTGAAGGTTTAAGGTTAGATATGTGGGGGTTTAGAGTGATTCTGTAAGATCTCTGAGAGCATGGGAAGAGTGAGAGGTAATCAGACCCAAAGACTGATTTATTGGCGAAGAGAAAAATTTGCACCATTGTGTAGAAAGAGAAAAGAGGAAAGCTCTAAGGTTAGGGTAACTGTCTATCCACTTTGCTGAGACCGAAGGAGTTTCCAGAATGTTGGACTTTCACTGCTAAAACCGGGTAAGTCTCAGGCAAACCTGGATGAACTGGTCACCCTACTGAGTGGAGGAATCAATTTGAAAGAGGAAGGACACTGTTTTCCCTAAAGCAGTGTAGAGAAGGAAGCTCGATCAGGTGACTTAAGGCAGCTAGAAAATGTACAGGTTTTGCGGGGGTGGGGGGTTGCTCAGCTTCTTTTCTGGGGGAAGTTTTGAAGCACAGCATAGTGGTTTAAGTTCTAGCACCATGGGCTGATTTGATTGCAAGCAATAGAGCATGGCTCTAGCTAACTTCAGCAAAAGGGAATGTTTCAAATGACTGTTAGAGATTCACAGGAGGAGGAAAGGTTGGGAGCTGGCCCCGTCAATACTGGCAGATAGGGAGCAGAAACATGGCTATGATTTTGTGTCAAAGAGAGCTTGGTCAAAACAGTGGCACCCGGGGGCACTCAGGTGGCTCAGTCAGCTGGGCACCCGACTTTTGATCATGATCTCATGGTTTGTGGGATCAAGCCCTGCACTGGGCTCTGTGCTGACAGCTTGGATTCTCTCTCTCCCTCTCTCTCTGCCCCTCCCCCACTTGCACATGCTTATGCACTCTCTCTCTCTCTCTCTCTCGCTCACTCAAAATAAATAAACTTAAAAAAAAAGTGGTAGCTGATAGCATTATATCCTTCCATGATGAATCCAGGAAGGCAGAGGTGACTCCTCAAAAGGAAATTAGGG